>CM061748.1:71013268-71623684 GCA_030979885.1 Lolium multiflorum | reverse complement strand
TTTTTTTTAAGGATTATTTTTGGCAACTACCCAAATTTCGCAGATGTCGTAAAATTTTCAAAAATCTGTAGGATATATATGTTTAAAAATGGAAATTTTTGAAGTTTAGGTTTTAAACTATTTTAACAAAATTAAGTATTTGTCTTTGGAGTCAAGCATGCCACTTAATAGAAAATTGCAAACACACTACACAATTACAATAGATATTAGTTTGTGAAAATACATATATTTGTCTTCAAAAAATACATATATTTTTGTAAACCTTATACGTGTGATTATTTTTAGGTTTGTCCAAACCTACCTTTTCTCACCCTTTGCTAGAAACCGCTCATTTTGTGAATTTGGTCCACAATTTCACTATCATTCCAACAAAATAATTTCCCATGGGACATTTCCCTTTCAACCTAGGAGGCAGCTAATTAATGGACCGATTTCTGTGGGGCTTAGAAAAATACTAAAAGCGATTTTGGATGTCCATGAGTCCATCTAGCTGGAAAATTGGTTCAAATACATGATGAACAATGTAGCTCTAATTCTACCACTCCTATGCTAATAAATGGTGAACAATGTTGATACCAGATGTACTTTGGGTCTACTATATGTCATCGATGTTCTAAAAAAATTTTAGAGCCAAACCTACCTTAACTTTCATGCATGCAAGTCCTAAGAAATGAAATCAAACCGGCGAGATTCAAATAAATTTGTAGAGTAACTGATGTGTCTACCTTACAATATTCCACGTTTTCATGTAACTTAAAGTCCAGAATTTAAATCTAATAGTCGAGTCTATAGATTATCATTGGACTCATCCTGGATTTTTTTAATGCTCTACTTTATAATTTATCCAACCATATTCATACCATAAACAATGTGATTTTAACAAAAATCTGACTACAAATAATAGTGTTTTGTAGTAAGCATATCAAGCGTGGATCTTCATGGAAACATATTAAGTACGGAACTTCATGAAAGTTCATTCTCATAATATAACAAAATGAAAGTTAAGAAGTTGTCGCCGCATTTGCGAGGGCCATTGTGCTAGTTAAGACAGAACATCAAGATTATTAATCATGTAGGCATGTTTTCCATATACAGTTATACGTGCTCGCAATGAGAAACTTGTACAACATCTTTTGTCCTACTGTAACATCCCAATCAAGCCTCTAGGGAATCTACTGAAATTAAGGTACCTCCTTTTAATAGAGCACCTGAGTAAAGGCTGACAATTGCAGCAGGGATCCTCATACAAGCCTTCCTCCGGCTATCCCAATTTCTGTCACTTTAGCCTCGGGTTTTGGACATAGACATGTGCAAACAACTTGTAGATACACTCTAACAATAAATATAGAGTTTAAATCTAAGATCATGCCACCCGGCCACTAGTCATAAGCATTAAACACAACAAGATTGCGGCACAATAATAACTTCACAAACTTTATAGATAGACTAATCATAATGTAACAATCCACCCATCCCAACAAACACAACAGCGATTACATCAGATGAATCTAATGTGTAAGTCATGAGATCATTGTATTGAATTACATGAGGGAGAGAATACCAACTAGCTACGCTAGAACCCGTAGTCCATAGAGGCTCACTGAGCATGATGGAGGCAAAGGGGCGTTGATGGAGACATTCCTGTGGGCATCTTCCTCCGTCTCCACGCGTGCCGTGAACAGAGATTCTCGTCTCCTAATTGAGTTTCGCTGACATGGCGGCGCCCCCTGGAGTCTTTCTGGAGTGTCAATCTGTCTCGATGTTTTAGGTCGTGACGGTTGGCTAGGAGAGTCGGAGTCGGAGGGCCACGGGGCCTCCTCACACTAGGCGGGCGTGTGCCCGGGGCCGCGCCGCCACCACGTGTGGGGCCTCTGTGGCACCCCCCTCCGGTCCCACTTTGACTTTCCTCGGAAGGTTCCTGAAAATAAGATGTTGGGTCTTTGTTCATTGAATTCCGAGAATATTGCCTTACAACAAATTTCGAACCAAAACAACAAACAACAGAAAGTTACTTCGAGATCTCGTTAATAGGTTAGTTTCGGAAAACGCATAAAAACATTATAAAGTGTGAGCAAAACATGTAGGCATTGTCATAAAACAAGCATGGAACATCAGAAATTATGGATACGTTGGAGACGTATCACCCCACAATTAGCAAACGAATACAAGATGTATTCCCCTAGGCCCATAAAGGTGAAGTATCATGTAGTCGACATGCTCACATGACACCACTAGAAGAATAACACCACAACTTAAATATCAAACCATTAATTATTACTCAACATAGTCACTACTAACATTTAGATTTCACCCATGTCCTCAAGAACTAAACGAACTACTTCCACGAGACATCATATGGAAATATGATCAGAGGTGATATGATGATGGATAAAAATTTGAACATAAACCTTGATCCAATGGTTTTACTCAATAGCATCTACAACAAGAATAACACCGGGAGAGTTTCTCCTATGAAATACTCAAGATTCAACCTTTGATGTTACAGCAGAGACGAGATGCAGCGGTGGAGATGGCTGTGTCGATGGTGGAGATGATGATCCCAATGAAGTCCAAATTTCGATGACTATGGGATTTATCAAGGACGATTTCCCCTCCGGAGGGAATTTCCTACGGATACTGACGAGAGCTCTTTTCTCTCCGTGTTTTTCTCCGCCTCCAGGCTACCAGGTTATTCCTCGATGCCTCCTGCGCCTAGGGTTCCCTGAGATGAAGACACAAGGAGAGACGCCGAGGGGGTCAAGGCTGGGCTTCTCTCATTATTTACGGCTGCTGCCAGGGTGGAGCCCGCGCTGCCTATGTAAATTCCTATGGCGGCCCTCCTGCCTCCCCTTTTGGCTGGCTCCGTTATTTGGAAAAATAGGAGCTTCATTGTATTTTCCGTCAACTGCTGATCTTCGGGAATATTGTATCCTCACTCTGTTTCCAGCAGAATTCTGACTCCGGGGAATAATTCTCCAATAATCATGAAACATGCAAAATAAGTGAAATAACATAAGTATCATCTCTAAATATGAAATATATCAATGAATAACAGTAAATTATGATATAAAATAGTGATGCAAAATGGACGTATCAATACATCTCAAACGTATCTATATTTTTTGATGAACTAGCCCCAATTACCGTTATCCCTGTACAATATATAATTCCTTTATAAATATTACTTGTCGAGTTGAATAAATCATGTGCAGATTGTAAAGATGGAGATTTTCCCTGATTCTTCGATTCAAGCAAAATCTCGGGGGCTACTGATATAGGCATCCCTTAATGGGCCCGCCGAAGAAGGTACCCGGGGTTTACTGGAGGCCCACGACCCGAAGTTTTACATAGTTTGGAAAGATATAATTGTATTAGGAATATCAACTTGTAATTATTACGGGAGGGTTCAGAAACCCTCCCGGACTCTGTAACTTGTACATCACGAAACCCTCGGCTCCGCCTCCTATATAAAGGGGAGTCGAGGGACAAAGAAAGGATCGACTCATTGTTTCACGTAACCCTAGTTTTCATAAGCAGTCGAGTACTTTTCCGGCTGAAACCTTCAAGATCTACTTGCCCTCTACTTCCAACTAAACCCTAGTCTACAATTCGTAGGCATTGATAAGTTAATCCCTTATCACACGGCATGTGACCCCTTCACTAGAAGGTGAGAGCATTTCACAAGGGTTGTCATGGTGGTTCCAAGTGGTGCGAACGAGAGCCACGCAATAGCGCTTATGGGTAGTCTTCGAGGAGGCGGAGTTTCCCATGTGGTGGTCCACTGGTGCTTACATGTGGGGTAATCCCTAGGAAAACTCATTATTGTCCACATCAGTGGTCATCAATGCCTCCACATGTAGGTGGAGAAAGATATAAATTAGAGTAGACATGTGGAGATACCTCCTCGATATTTTTTTATTGAGTGTGAGCAACAATCAGAGCAGAGGAAAAGCATCACATGGTGGGCCCCGCAAAATGCGCCCTCTTCTTCATCAAATGCATGCTAGCTTGGAAAAACGTGGCATGCCAACAAAAGACAAGCGTATACATGTTGTAAGTATGCCCACAATTACCTAGAAAATCATTATGTATATATGAACAATTGAACAGTGTGTGATTGACACCCAATGTGAATTGATTACTATGGTGTCATGGAAGGCGTCACCGCTCACGGCCTGTGACGAATTCACTAGTAGGTGGGAAGCATTTCACAAGGGTTGTCATGATGGTTCCAAGTGGTCCGAACGAGAGACACGCAATAACATCTGGTGGGCGGTCTTCGAGGAGGCGGAGTTTCCTATGTGGTGGTCTAGTGGTGCTTATGTGTGTAGCAATCCCTAGGGAAACTCATTACCATCCACCTTAGTGGTCACAAATGCCCCCACATGTAGGTGGACAAAAATATAAATCAGAGTAGATTGGTAGATGGACCTCCTTGATATTATTCTATCGAGTGGGGGCAACAAGAGGAGCGGAGGAAAAACATCGCATGGTGGGCCCCATAAAATGTGGCATCTTCTTCGCGTGCTAGCCTGGAAAAACGTGTCACGCCAAAAGTGCAAACGTATACACACAGTGTAGTGATGGTTAGTCCAAAAATCATTACATATATATGACACAATTGGACAATATGAGAGTGGCACCCACTAATAAGTGAGTGTCAATTTTTTTAATTGCATAAAAATATCTATCTATTATGACAAGTATACCATCTTCCCCGTTCCTTCTAGAAAAGAAATTGATGGCTATTAAAGAGAATAAAAGCTTACACGAGAACACACATCTTCTTCTCCATCCTCACTTGATACCTCTCCTCCTCTTAGTGCCCACCAAGCCTCCGCATCTACCCTCCTCTTCTCTTTCTGTTGCCATGGCCGACTCTGCACTTCGACTGTGGAAGGACCTCCCATACGACGTCCTCACCGAGATCGCCCGCCTCTTACCGTGCCGTGTCGACCGCCTCGGCATGTCGAAGACGTGCCATGATTGGTGGCTCGCAGCCGAACGGCTGCAGCCTCCACGTCAACTCCCGTGGCTCCTCCTCCCGGACACCACCACTTCTCCCATGAACATCCGGAGGGTTACCTTTTGCTGCGCACCCACAACCTCCGCATCAGGGAAGACACTGGCAACGCACGCTTCTTCGGCTCCTATGATGGTGGTTGGCTCTTACTCGCCCATGGGCAGACCGACCACCACATGCTCATCAACCTCCATACCAACCGACGGTTATTCCTCCCAGACTGTGTCTATTATGTGTCACCGGTGGGAGGGGCTATATTGAATCCTGTGTCCACAACCATCCTGGTCGCCACCTTCTCTTCCCCACCGGGGCAAGACACGCAGTGCTTCGGCGCTGCCATCATTGACTCAACGTGGGGGGTCTGTCGCCCGCAGCTTGCCTTCTGGAGCATGGAGGTGGCCGGTGATTGTCGTCCCGTGGCCATGGGTTTCATGAAGATTTTATGCGAACCGTGGTCCCGACCTGAGGATGTCATATATCACAGAGGAGCTTTCCATTTCCTAACCGATGCAGAGCATGTTGTCGTGTACGACATATTCAAGCTCCAAGAAGTTGAAGAAGGTAGGGGTATATGTTTGAGGATTGGTGCGCGCCACCATGAGTATTTGAAGCAGGGGGTGCCTCGAAGCTCCACATCAGTCATGGCTCGCTACCTCATGGAGTCCCGTGGGGAATTGCTGATGGTCGTGAGATACTTGGGAAATTCTCCTACATGGTTCCCGCACACAGGGGGATTCCAGGTGTACCAGGCGACGCAGCTCCCCACCGGCGCTGGCCAGGTTCAGCTCGCCTGGACCGAGCTGCATTCGCTGGATGGAAGGATGCTGTTCCTCGCTCGGGGATGCTCCAGGTCCTACGAGGTGGTTGATTTTCCCGGCTCTGCCTTTGGAGAAGGCATCTACTTCTTGGATGACAGGAAATCCTACGACATAGACATGGTGTCCCTTGCAGCACATGCGGCGCCCAGGCGCTGGTACACCTGCAGTGACAACGGGATGTGTCGGTGGGTGCAGGGGGATCCGCGTCTCCAAGTCTTCCGCCGCTGGTTCACCAACAAGCAACATTCTGACTACTCGCCGCCGATTTGGTGTATCCCTTGAGGTCCGTCAGGTGCAGGTTTCAGTTATGGTGCTCTGGTTATTTCATTTTAATAGTTGTTTATAGATCGTGGTGTTGAGTGCTACATTTGCGGAGTAATATGTTCTTTCACTGCTGGAGCTTTAAGACTTGCAGTTTTCGATTGTTGTATGATCCGGGCACTTGATTTCTGGCACATGGACGCTTATGATATTTCCAGATTTAGTTGAGAATAGCTTGATTGCAGAATTAGGTGGTGCACACACACACACGAGTTATTAGGTGAACCGCGCAACATCCTCATCTTTTTTTTATCACCGGATGAAAATAGCAAGTATGGTACTATGTTTTTATAGAGTAACAACTTTCCTATGTTAATGGTCATATCAAACTCTCCGATGATTATATAGAATCACATCTCTGCCTTAATTGTCAGATTGTTGAGGAAGATCTTGTTCAGAGTCTCTCCAAAGACTGATTCTTGAGGAAGATCTTGTTCAGAGTCCTCAACTTGATGATCATAGCTCTAGAGTCATGCTGATTGATCTAAATCTTGGATGTACCTATTCATCTTGACGAGGGCGGCTTCAGAGTTCTTCATTGTAGACCAACTGATAGTCTCCAAGTACGCAAAAAAGAGCTGTTTCTCTAAGCTTAGCATATGTGTTGTGGCGTTAAGTTAGTTCAGATAGCAGATTGAGCAAGGACCAAGGAGTAGTCAAGGCTTGAGGAGTCTAGCCAGAGGAAATAGATGTCAAGAAATTAGGTAGTACAATATGTGTCCTTGTCATGTCAGAGCCCACACACCAAACCATAACGGCCACGGACGGTAACACTGGCATGGCAAACGCTGAAACGGCCAACTCAGGAACTGGTGCCAACCCAGGCTCCTCAACACCAACAAGCTAAACCAAGTGCACAGTAATCTCAATCTTCACAACATTTTGCTTTACACGCAATCTGTTCTGTTCTCCGGCGCCCCTATACCAAGATCAATGCACAACATTTTGCCAGTACATATCAAACGATATAGTAAGAGCATGTCTAGCAGGCCCCTTACTTTTCTGCCCCGTATTTCGCCGCTTTTTCGCCCCGTATTTCGCCGCTTTTTCGCTCCGTATAAAAAAAATGCTCGTAGATACACCGCTCCGTCTAGCAGACCCCGTATTTAACCTCGTATATTTGTAAATTTAAAACCCCGGGAAACTTGTTCATTCATAGTTCGTCGATCATACATAGGAATCGACGTACCTATACATACAAAATGCGCGATCATGGATCGCGACTTCTAGTCGGATATGTCGATGATGAACCCGCTGCCTCCGCCGCGCCTGCGCCGCGCCTCCGCTCTTCTTCACTTGGCGGCGATGGCCGCGCCTATCTTCCTCCTCCGCCCCTTCTCTCTCGTCCGGCTCTTGAGGGACTTCTTCAATCGCTTCAAGAAGGCGGGGTCCTGGTCCCGCTTCTCCTCCTCCTTCGCCGGCGAGCGGTGCAACTCCGCCGCTCGCCCCGATGGTCGCCTCCATGCCTCATTCACTCCGTTGAGGCTCCACTCGCGCGCCACGCCTCGAACTTGGGGCCGCATCGCTTGAGCGGCGGGTCCTCGTGGAGCGGGGTCGCCCGTGTGAAGTCACGGAGCTTCGGGACGAACGCGCGCCGTCAGTACTTGCGTGCCGCGCGGCGGCTTCTCCTGACGAGGATATTTTGCATTGAAGTCGCCAGCATCCTCCACGTTGTCCCACGAGCTGGATCGCCGATCCTCGCCGTGGCGGCCTTTGCGGCGAGTGGAGTCCAGAGATGGGGTGGAATGCGGCACGGAGGCGCTAATTGTCACGTGATGGAGAGGCAGGCAAAGGACGCTGAGTTAGGTTACACGGCGAAACCCTCACTGCATCGCGCCCGGGATAAGTAGGCGGCGAGAATACTTCCCCATATTTCAAACGCACGTCAATAGCCTCTAGATGGCCAACGCCTTCGCCTCGATCTCACCGAATTTTAAATAGGCGCCAATAAGGTTTTTTTAGACACGCCTAAGCTACCAATTGATAGCATGTTGGCTTACACATATTCGATACTTACCAAACGAGCGTTTGACAGCATGTTAGCTTTACACATATTCGGTGCATAGTAGCTAGTGTTGGACAAAGATTTTTCCAACAGTCGAACTAGCCTAGGCTAGCAGAAGCATGACACCATCATACCAACACGACCAGTTGACGACCTTGCTCAAACCAAAAGCACCAGACAGAACACCTAAGGACCAGCGCCACAAATTCTGCAGAAAAATGTAAATCGGTTCTGAACTTTCAAATTCTCCGTAGAACCGCTGAGGTAAATCATTTTGACTATCGATTCTACTAGTTTCTCCTGTTACCTTAGAATTGGTCACGCAGATTCAGAGAAAATTTCGACTTGGTCACGCAGAATTAAAGAAAGGTTAGACATGGTCTGAGAGAAGCTGCGAGGCAGCTCTCAGACATTGACCACCGGCGACAGGTCAGCAAATGGCGGAAGTGAGCTCGCTGCCGGTGACCGACGACCTCCTGGCGGAGATCTTCCTCCTGCTGCCCACCCCGGCGGACCTCGTCCGCGCCTCCGCCGCCTGCGTCTCCTTCCGCCGGCTCGTCACCGACCGCGCCTTCCTCCGCCGCTTCCGCTCCCTCCACGCCGCGCCGTTCCTCGGCTTCCTCAACCACAACGGCTTCCACCCGGCCCTCCCGCCCCACACCTCCGCGCCCGCCGCCCGCGCCGTCTCCCTCGCCGCCGATTTCTCCTACTCCTTCCTCCCGTCCCACGACGACACCTGGAAGGTCCGGGACGTCCGCGACGGCCGCGTCCTCCTCGACCGCACCCCCGAGGACGCCGACGCCGACGCCGCCGCCGAGGACTCGTCGTCCCCCGTCTTCACGGAGCTCGCGGTCTGCGACCCTCTGCACCGGCGGTGCCTCCAGCTTCCCCCGATCCCCGACAACCTGGCCGCCTCGGTGGAGCACCCGCAACGCGTGGAATTCCAGCCCTTCCTCGTCCCCCCACCCCAACCAGACAACGCTGAAGAAACCTCCTTCAGAGTCATCTGGATGGCGCAGTGCAAAACCAAGCTGGTCGCCTTCGTCTTCTCCTCAACCACCGGAGAATGGCGAGCCGTCCCGTCGCAGGGCTGGGCCGACCTACTAGCCGGCACAGGCGTGTCGACAACATCCTCAAAGAGCCCCGTTTTCTTCGGCCGACAGTACGCCTGCGGCTGCTTCTACTGGCTCATGGACTGGAGAGAGAAGCTCCTCACACTCGACACCAAAACGATGGAGTTCTCAATCGCCGACCACCCGCCTGGCTGCCGAAGGCCGCCGATCGCCATCGTGGATGCGGGGGAAGGCAGGCCCGGGATGCTCTCTGTCCGCGAAAATGTCGCAGGCGGCACGTTCGACCTCTACTACGCCATCAGGGGTCAGAATTCCAACCAGTGGCAAATGGAGAGAATAATCCCGTTGGATTCTGGGTACCGGTATTACTTGAGAAGCGCAACTGAGAGATACTTGCTACTGATAAGATCAGAACAAGAGAGCTCATCGGACGTGGAATGCTTCTCGCTGGATGTCAAGACCTTGCAGCTTCAGAGCGTATGCAAGCTGAAGCATCACATCCAGCGCGCGCACATATATACCAACTTCCCACCATCACTGTCGTCACACACAATCTGAAGCCGTAAGCTTTCTAATGCATTCTAATTATCTCCGTAGTACCTGCATAGTCATCACACACCTTCTATGATGCTATTGTTCATTATTGGTAATTCTTGTTTAAATGATCGTGTTGATTTTTCCCGAGTTTTTGGGAAAGCAAATGTAACCGATGGGCAATTTAATTTGCTTGTCTGCTCAAGAGTTCTAATATACTATATCCATTTTAAGATAATCAGACAAATAAATAAGTAAATGAGAGGGTCTTGCGCCATCATATATTTTTTAGTAGCCTTATATCCATCCATTATTTGGAGACTTCATGCGTAGAGCATAAGTTGCTATGAACGGACAGTATTGTCTTGTCTGTGAGCAATTCTTTTATATAATGTCACTGTGTGATGTAATGTGAACAATCATGATAAGAAATATATCTGGGCGGAACCCCCCAAATTCGGCTTTCAAGAATATAGGCACACTGCCAAAACTTTGCAAACAACGCTTCACATCTTCTTCCTTTTGGTTGCATTTCCTTGGTATATCGTGTGTTGCCTTGGCTCCAACAACTATTTTATAGGTGAGTTTTTATGGTTAGGCTAACAGAGAAGGAATAAGTTGAAATTTCTCATGATGTAGAAATAGATCCATTTAACTTGCATGCTTGCAATTTAGAGCGTGAATTATTACTCTGAATTGTATCAGGAATCAGTCTCCTGTATATGATGTGAGCAAAATTGAACTGGTGAACTTGATTATTAGTTTAATGGACTTCGAATTCAAGTAGCAATCACTTGTGCTCAGAAGCCATAGAATTTGAAATCAGCCTTTCAAGATCAGTTAGAGAGGTGGCGGGCGCCCTTGTTTTTTTAGACAATTTTTATTGTTCACTCACCTGAATCTCTGTTCTAGAGGGCACATTTAATTGATTATTAGGCTACTGATTTTGTATGATTTAACTTTGTGATTCATTTCTTTATGTTTACCTGTCTGTCTCTGGCTATGTTTTCTAGTTGTGCAATAAAATTATTTTGGTAAACACATAATTCGAGTGCGGCTGTTGCATTTCTCAAATCAGTTGAGATCAATATTACAAGTAGGCAAAAACTAAATTAAATGAACGTCTGCAATTAGAGTTTGCAATGCATTCTGTGTGCCTTTTGAAGTCCCTGTATTTATGGAATGTTACAGATGTCTTCCTCATAAGTTTACCAACCCTATATTTTGCCACATACATAGTACCTATAACCCGTTCATATTTGCATACAAGCATTTTGAGTTATGAACTCCTCTCAATTCTCTGATCTGCTGTCTTCTTTCTCTGTCAGATAGATTCAGTGGAGTCGTAGTCACTAGTCAGATCAAAGAGCAGACATTCAAGTCCACAACTCAATCTGATTGGTGCGATCTTGTTGTATGAGGTGTGAGATCATGTGCCAGATTCTCATGGCCATCACTGCAACTATCCAAGATTAAACTACCTGTCTGGAAGGAGAAATCAAGATGGCCTCAGGTGGAGGTAGCAGCACCTGTAATGACATCGCACACTTCCTCCTCTGCAAACTTGGATTACAGATATAGATAAAGGAGACATGAATTTTCTGGTTTGTTGTTTTGGTGGCATCTGTTTTGTTCTGTGTTCTTTCATTTTATCCTGTTTGGCGTTCAATATTGTGTACCATTTTCTGACAATATTATCTGTCAAATTGCGTGAGCAGCGAGTAGCGAAACTGGAGGAGTAATGCCAGTTGAATGTAACACTTCAGATATCGTGTGCAAAAACTTACAGGCAAGATTGAAAGATTATTATCACTGTCGATTACTTTGTACATATTTGTGGCCAATGTGTACGTCTTGCAGACAGTCTGATTCTCACATCGTTTGACATATTTTCTGCGAGTTTTCACATTGATTTAAAGATTATTTTCACTGTCGATTGCTTCACCCCTGTGTCCGCTTCGTCTTAGAAGCTACATACGATTGTTATGTCTCCTTCAGTGTTGGTCATGTTGAACTGTCAGTGTTGGTCATGTTGAACTGTCAGTCTTGAGGATGCTAAAACGGACAACAGTCTTGAACTAGTACTAAATTTACCGAGATATTTCTTCGAACTACAAATGAACAACAAACTACAGTTCTTTCCGTGTCAATGTTTCAGAAAGTTGCAGCAACCAACCATGTTTTCTTATATAAATGTCGCCTTTCTTGAAGCTAATATAGCAGGCATGGCCTCTTCAGCACTATGCCACTCTAGCCTCTCTAGCTAGGTCTTTTCATCCTCTCTGGCCGCTGTTGTGCAGTTCGTCTCCATCTTTCTTTCTTTTCTGGAGAGTGAAACTTGTACTGGCCGGGCTTTTGAAACCGCCTAAAACCTGCCGCGAACACCATTGGTAGATTATATAACTCGCGTTTATAATGTTACATTGTCTCTCTTCTTAAGCACATGATTTTGAACGCAAAGCCTGTTGAGAATTCCCGCGTGCAGCCGACGCCAAGTCTGTCCGGCCGCGAAACCGACTTACACCAGGACGCGCTTCCAAAAACAAGAACTCCGATCCCGAGTCGAGAACGGTGTGATTCACTTCCATATATTCATACGTAGCCATTAGCCAAGCATTCATCCGGCAAGCCCGTCTCGATTCCCTTCTACCCACACGCCCTAGCTCATCTAGATCGCATCCCTTTCTGCCCTAGCTCGTTATCATGGACAGCCTCGCCGCGGCCGCCGCCAACTGCCGCTGCAGCCGCGTCGTCTACGTCGGCAACATCGCCTTTCACGCCGCCGACAAGGAGGTCCTCGACGCCTGCGAGCTCATCGGCCCCGTCCGCTCGTTCCGCCTCGCCGCCGACGCCGCCACGGGCAAGCGCAAGGGCTACGCCTTCGTCGAGTACGCCGACGACGCCACGGCGCAGAGCGCCTGCCGCAACCTGCACGGCCACCTCCTGCGTGGCCGCGAGCTGCGCGTCGGCCTCGCCGACAGGACCGGCGCGTCGGGGAGGCGCCGCGGCGACCACGACCCCGTCGGCATGGACGACGCCATCCACGCCGCCTCCCTCGTCGACTTCTCCGGGCAGCGCCACGCCGCCGCCGTCGCCTCCGTCACGCGGTATCTGGCGGGCCTGTCCAGGCACCAGCTGCGGGAAGCCGCGGCCGCGTTCGAGACCAACAAGCTTCTCAAGGACACCGCCATGGAGATGGTGCAGCGCCTGCTCGACATGGCGGCCGCCGACGCTGCCGCCGAGGAGGCAAAGAGGAAGAGGCGGGAGAGCGCCTCTGCTGCGACGGCCGACGATCACCGCGCCAAGATGAGGAAGCTGGAAGACGGCGGGAAGGCCACGTCGGTGCCCGCTGGAGTTGCCTGCGTCTGAGAAGACCAAGCAGCAGCAACTGCTTCTTCGCGATTAGTCTTTCTTTGTCTAGATGTACTAGTTCGTTCTTGGTGCTGTAGATCATCAGGCGAAACAAAACTTATGTACGGTGTAATGTCACACCATCTATGATGATAATGCAAAATTCCGTTTTTTCTTCAGTATCCAGTTTTTTCTGTTCGCGAATTCCTCTTCTTTCTTGGTTTTCTTTCTAGGACTATTAGTATGAACTTGGTTACTAGAGATTAACTTTTCTAGGCCCGAAGCTTTGAATCAAAAGCAGACTCAAGTTGAGAAGTGGATCTTCTCCGATTTTGTACAACGCTCACACCAACATGGCTCAAAATCACAATCATCAGACCCGTGAAATCACACAAAAATAATCACCTATTAGAAATTGTTTGGAAGCCAGGCTTTCATTTCGTTTGTAGCATTTTGAAATGAATACATTTACATTGTAATTTCAGAAATAGACACGTGTTTGGTTGCCACAGGAATTGCAAATAACAGCGGAATTCAATATTGAATTTGTAGAGGCTTCCAGAGAATCGCAAATGACAGGTCTCAGCTTGGAATCGTGTTTACCCATGGAGTCATTTTGCTGGAATTCCTAAATGAAATGACGGCTCAATTCTGTGACAACCAAACAGCCCACCTATGGAATTTCAAAATGAATTCCAGGATTTCAGGCCCAAATGATGGATACCAAACAAGCTCTTATAGAATTGTCAAACATCACTTCTGTCCCAACAATCCCATCAGAGAGAAATGCCATCAAAATCGACCTAGAAGTTCAAATCAAACAAGCCAAAAACATCCAAGTCCTTCCTCGGCAGAAACAATCAATTAATAAAACTAGCATAGTGGCCCTCGCAAATGCGAGGGCATCACCTTCATTATGTTGAATATTCACATTGTGCATATTGGAAAAACTCTTTGGGTCGAAGCGTTCAAGTTTAGGATTGCGGGTTAATTTTCAAAGAGTCGGATGGGTAACATGCAAAAAAATCTTTTATGGCCGATTCACAATGTCAGTTGTCGTTTGGACAACCCAAAGGACGCCCGATTTTTTAGCTCACGGTCAGGTGATTGACGCCTAGCGTTCCATTATTTTTAAAACCTGTATATTTCTTTTAGAGCTCTGTAATATATTTCTTGCTCATGCCTCCATGTCTACTTAGCCATATAATATAATAATCATTGTGTATATTCTCCAAACATATCTAAATAAGCTCACGCTGCAAATCCTAACATAGCTTTATTAGACAAAGAACTAAATAATACATGCAGACCGTAATGCTATACTGTGCATTTTCTGGCGTGTATTCTGGCATATTTATAATCCTCAATCATGTCTTTTAATATCTTCGATATTTGTATTAGCTCATTTTAATATAAATTTGAAAAATGTGTACATCGATATCGAAAAGCATTTACTGCAAAAATCTGCAATAGAATGTGTATTTTTCCGTTGGTATTTGTATCTAATCTACTCATATGAGACTGCATATTGATACAGTGAAAGAAAAAAAATAGATAATGGCAGTAACCTATGGACCATCAAATTTAAATTAATAACAGAATTTGATCCACCGATTAAATTTGGCTATTTTTTTCTCCGAGCTTAGTACTTGATAGGTGTGCAAGAAGCTCATGCATCATCTAAGGAAGAAAAAATCTCATGAATTTTGTACTGTCACTTGCGGCAATTCACTCGCATTTAGCTATGTTTAACGTGTTTGCTTTCGTGAATCCTGACGGGTACGACCAGACGGCGTGCTTATGCATGGGCAAGACTGTCGTGCTCGTGGCTTGTTCACCCGAGCCGGTGAGCCCTGATGTCAGCAACATCCATTGTCCTTTGTGCAATCCACTCGCATTTAGCTATGTTTAACGTGTTTGCTTTCATGAATCATGACAGTGGGTACGACCAGACGGCGCGCTTATGCATGGGCAAGGCTGTCGTGCTCGTGACTTGTTCGCCCGAGCCAGTGAGCCCCGATGTCAGCAACATCCATTTTCCCCAGGGCAAGGCTGTGAACAGAGGGAGTATATTGTCACACTTGTAGGCTGCGTGATCACTGCCTACTTAAATCTCATGCAATTCGGCTAGTATTTCAATACAATTAAAATTCATGAATGAGATGTGTTAGATTGCAGCGGTGGATCTTTTCAATTTCTATCAAGATCAAGACTCCTACCTGATTTAACTTTGTGGCTTTGGATTCAACGTGAACATCTAGAGATCCCGTTATAGTCAGGGTAGCAGTTTCCGACCATGTTTCAACTGGGCTAACAATTCTTCTTTATTTTATGAACGCATCTTGGTATGAGATATACATGTTTTTCTAAGGGTATCAGTTTTACTCTTTTTTTATCTAACGGATGTAGCGGTGCGAATATGAGCCTTTTGTTCCGCGTCAAATCCAATATAGAAGTATAGATGAAACATGTTGGAGTTAAACGTGTATGAGACTCTTTCGAAGAAAGTTTTTGTAACCTGGAGTCATATATCACACCCATGCGTGGTCATGTACACGCCGCGTGTCCGGGAGAGACTCTAATACATCCTCCATCTCACGAAAGTTGTATGAGATTTGTCAAAAAATTTAAATATATCTAAACTCTATCTAGTATGTAGATACATCAAAATTTTGTTAAATCATAAATAAATTTCATGAGATGGAGAGTACATGAATCTGACTATTTATTTGAATGTATGTAACTATTAAATGTTGTAATCTCGTTAATGAATTATACATTCAACTGTCTAAAGTATTAGTATGACGCGGATTAACGTGGTGTCTCTATTAAACATCTTTATATTCTTTTAGTATATAATAGATAAATATATTTATATAGTTTTCTCAATTTTAAGAGGTATTATAATTGATATATGCAAAAACAGATAATAGGGATGCCCCACCGGTATTTTATTTTTCTTGCAGTCGAAAAGAAAATCTGGATCTAATTACCAAGCTACGTAGCTAGCTAGTTAAAATTAATCAACTGTCTTTGCCTCCTATATATGTCCGATGGATAGGAGACCAATGTGTGTACGTTATGTTTTTTCTTTAACAACGTCCACGCAAGTTAGACGGCTTCATGTGACGACTTACGTAATACCAGACCGGTCTGTCACGTCTAATGTGTTACGTAATCTATAACTTTGATTAAATCGTAGCCACACATTATTTATCTAACCATCTAAATAATTTGGATGATGTGGATTAACATGGTGTCTCTATTAAAACATTTGTATTTTGCTTTTAGTATATAACTAGCATAGTGGCCCTCGCAATTGCGAGGGTATCATATTTATTTTTCTTAGAGGGATGTTCATTGTCTAGATTATGATGAAAATAAATTTGTGATTTTCCTATATTTATATTTCATGAAAGATAATACATTTTGTAGCCCCAATTCCCACTCAATACATATAATCTGGAGAGACCATATTGAATTTTCTTTATTTGGTGAGCAATTGTTAGGCAATTTGTAAAATTACCAGATGTTTTGTTTTACATGATATTAAATTGTTATGTAAAATTAAAAATTTGGATTTGGAGTTAGTGTGACATATAGATGCAGAAGAATGGTCCATATAGTTCTTTGACGCTAACACATTGAAATATTTGGTCGGTCTAGGTCAAAGTTTTTGTATGGATCCACATTTACCGCATAGTAATTTTCTGAGCTAGGGGTTCCCATGACTCGTTCTTTTTTTTTCAGCGCAAGTTTGAAGAATTCGGCTAGTTTGGTAGTATGGCATGTGTAGATTTTAGGATCCAAACTATTTGAATTCAGCTTCCCGTATAATTTTTTAGAATTTGAGAGGTCAGTTCAACTACAACATGTTACAATTTTTTATTACTTTCATACATACGTTCATACTCAAATGGACGTACAGACGAATCAATCTATTTTAAAGCCTTTAATATATTTTCTTGCCACAATGTCATTTAAAAAAAAAATATGCTATGATAGTATCATGCAGACACATCCAACTTCAGAGTTTTTTTTATCTCACCGATCAGCTTAGAGTTAGCTTTGCCTACCTATATCGATACTCCGCGCAGATTTCATCCACATAAATCATGTAGCTGGTTTGAGTGCTCGTATAGCATCCATACATAGTTAATGAAGAGTAAACGGGTCAGATTATTTAGCACATATGGAAGAACACGGTGACTTCCTTTTCATATGTATATTGCCTTTCTCATATATATGTGCCACCATATCGTTAGATAGTATTACTCGTATGTTGTCATTTCTTTCAAATATATGCCGTCATATTCTAGGATAGTATCACTCATATGTGGTGACGCGCACACACACACATAAGCCAAATGCAGACACAACCAGCTTCAGAGTTTTATTCTCACCGATCAGCTTAGAGTTAGCTTCACGTACCTATATCTATATTTGCCACGGGAATTCATCCACATAAATCCTGTAGCTAGTCAGAGTGGTTGTTGTATAGCATCTAGACTCTTTTTAATGTTCTTTAGCGGTCGCTATTATTCCATCTTGGAATATACTCCTTATACATATGTTTTAAATTTTCATGATAAATGTTCGTAGTTAACAAAGAGTAAACGGGTCGGATTATTTAGCACATGTGGGTAAACACAGTGGCTTCCTTTTATTCGTATATTGCCTTTGTCATATATATGCTACAATATTCTTGGGTAGTACCACTCGTATGTCTTGACACACACAAAAGCATTAGCTAAAAGCAGACACGGTCAGCTTTGAAGTTTTTCTTCTCTCCGATAAGTTCGTAGTCCGTTGGTATATATATATATATATATATATCTCTCTATTCGACGGAAATTTCATACACATAAATCATCCAGCTGATCTAGGTGCATGTGTAGCTAGCATCTAGACTCTATTTCTCAATGCACGACAACACACTGACTCATTCCTTAGAGGTCATATTTGTTCCGTTCCTAAACATACTCCTGATGCATATGTTTTAAATCTCCGATTTCTGAAAATTTGAATTGGCACGACAAAAGTTTTATGTTTTTAGCTGACGTAGGTGCATGTATAGCATACAAACTCTCTTTCTCAACGTACGACAGCCACCGGACTCATTCGTTAGTGGTCACATTTGTTCCGATCCAAAACATACTCCTTATGCATATATTTTAAATCTCTGGTTTCGGAAAATTCGAATTGGAACGACAATAGTCTTATGTTTTTATATTCCTACTTTTTTTTAAGGAAATATATATATTCCTACGGAAAAATTCAATTCACACAACCGTACATATGAGTATATATTTTGTTCTTGAGAATCAAAGATGGCTAATTAAGTGGCAATATATACGGCGTGCGAGACATGAAAAATTATCTCTGTACTCATTGAAGTCATTCCGGCTAGTATGTCACGTATAAAAGGTGCATACAGTGCTTTAACCTGATACTTTTTCAGTTTCCTATGCATGGATACGTGGGACTCTAATCTGATATGGTAAGAGAAAAAGGAGATAGAGTTCGCTTTTTTATTTTGCAGGAGACGGAGCTGGCTTTTGTTTACGTACAACATTCGGACCCTTTTTGGTACGGGTTAACAGGCGAGAGACTCCTCCGTACCATTACAGGTGTACATATGTTTTGTAACGTGACATAGTTTACGTAATTTTAACCTGTCATTTAATCTCATCCGTTACTACTACAATCAATGGAGCCAGTAATTTTAGCTTATGTGGATTAACCTGGTGTCTCCCTTAAAACACCCTTATAAAGACTGATTTCCGAATCGTTTTTTTAGTCATGTTAGCACCACGCTTCGCTTTCCGGTATCAGGTATATAGCATTTACTCTTTCTAAGCTTTTCCGGTTATAACTCGTTTATGATATACCAACTGCGGCCTGAAGCACCAACCACCAGTAGCATTTCAACCAAACCTTGTTTCTCGATCAAAAAGAGCGCCCTTCCATTTTTTTTTGAATCAAACAAAAGCCTGGCCGATAGAGGAATAAGTGGATGGGTCTACCTATGGTGGTTTGAAGTCATTCACAAAGCTACTCAGACTTTTAGTGGATTTGATGCCGGGTCTTAATCCCCAACTAGAAAAGAAACTGAAACTCGATCTATTTTATTATGCCATAAGAAGAATTCTTCCATTCTCTTTTTCTTTGGTTGCAGGAAAACCCAAACTTTTATAAGGAGCGCAATTCCTAGTAAAAAAATACTAAAAAAGGGATTTTTCCAATAGAACTATGGAACCCCCGAGCAGTTGCGGTTATACCTGTCCTGCACTCTTGCAGGAATAAGAAAACTCGCTATTCACTCAGTTTATTTTTCATAATAAGATTATGTAGGAGAGATGGCCGAGCGGTTGAAGGCGTAGCATGATAGATGCCCATGTACCAGTGTATGTTTCCCAACTCCTACTGCACTGCTAATAATGCACAAATACTACAAGACCGTACGACCAAGATATGCTTCCTAGGTTACAACGCTGGCCACTGTTCATCCGTTATATACCTTCCGAAATCTTTCTAGATTTCTCATTCGCATTTGATCAGGAGCTCGGAGGAGCTGAACTGGGTATCTTGAAATGCTTCTTTACATAATGTGATGCCTCTGAATCATTTCTGTGGCACAGGACCCTGAGCAAGGTTTTGGTGTCACCTCCCAATTTGCTTTTGCCTCCTTGAGTAACTTCTCGTAGATCATCAATAACACACGGGTCTGGGAGAGAGAGAACACAAGAATTGTCATCTAGTCATTCACAAATATGATTACAGCAAGTGATTTCTTATACTACCGCAATACCCATTCCCAAGTTTCAGTAAGTGGGCGGTGTGTATGCATTTTTAAAAACCAACACACTGTTTAGCTGTCTTTGATGCAATTACATATTTTTTGCTAGAATTCAACTAGGGCCAGTTTGAAGATAAAGAAAATAGCTCAGGTGCCTCTACCATAATCAAAGAAGGCAGCGCTGACTGTTTTCATCAAAAAAATAGCTAAGTTTTTTTTTTGAAACTAAATGTAAGTTTGTATTATGTCTCACAAATTGATACAAAACTGTTTGGGGTACAAGGGATATAAATAGTAGAGCCAACCGACTAAGCCTAAAACCCTAGCTTGCGTTACAAGTCTAGCTTAACCGAAACATATAATCTAACATCCCCCCGCAGTGTCAACGTGGGGTTCAATCACGTTGAGACTGAAACGAATGTCATGAAACGGCTGTGTCGGCAGTCCCTTGGTAAAGATGTCGGCGAACTGCGCTGTAGTGGGAACATGAAGAACTCGAACTTGGCCCAAAGCAACTTTCTCCCTGACGAAGTGAATATCTATCTCAATATGCTTTGTCCTCCGATGCTGAACTGGATTGCTGGACATGTAAACCGCTGAAATATTATCACAATAAACAGTAGTGGCCTGCTGGATGGGACGATGAAGTTCAGCCAACAACTGCCGTAGCCAAACTGTCTCAGCAACTGCATGTGCAACAGCTCGATACTCAGCTTCTGCAGACGAGCGTGAAACCGTAACCTGTCGCTTAGAAGACCATGAAAGCAAATTGTTACCCATAAAAACACAGTATCCGGACGTGGACCGACGAGTGTCGGGGCATCCAGCCCAATCCGTATCAGAGTATGCTGTCAAACTGGTAGGTGAAGTGGTGTTTATGTGAAGGCCATAATCTAATGTTCCTTTTAGATATCTAAGAGTGCGTTTCATGTGATTGTAGTGAGGAACTCGTGGATCATGCATATATAGGCAGGCTTGTTGGACATAATAAGATATTTCTGGGCGTGTTAGAGTAAGGTATTGTAGTGCACCCGCAATGCTACGGTAGAGAGTTGGGTCTGAGAATGGTTCGCCATCAGCAGAGAGTTTGGCGCTAGTGTCAACAGGTGTACGAGCAGGCTGACAGTCAATCATGCCTGCGCGGTTGAGAAGATCTAGAATGTACTGACGTTGGGAAAGAAAAAGACCATTAGAGTCACGTGTAACAGTGATGCCAAGAAAATGATGAAGCACACCAAGATCAGTCATAGAGAATTCAGAGTTAAGCAGTGTAATAATGTGATCAAGAAAAGTCTTAGTGAAAGCAGTGAGAATGATATCATCAACATAAAGAAGAAGATAAGCTGTGTGTGTGGAAGTGTGATAGACAAAAAGAGAGGTGTCGGTGAGAGAGGGAGTGAAACCGATTGTTTGAATGTAAGTTGAAAAACGTTGGAACCAAGCCCTAGGGGCTTGTTTGAGACCATAAAGAGATTTTTGAAGGAGACAAACATGATCGGGAGCAGAGGAGTCTTCGAAGCCTAAAGGTTGTTGACAATAAACAGTTTCTTGGAGAGCACCATGAAGAAAGGCATTTTTGACATCGAGTTGGTGAATGGGCCAAGAAGAGGAAGTGGCGATGCTAAGAACAGTGCGAATAGTGCTAGGCTTGACAACAGGAGAGAAGGTCTCGTCGTAGTCGATGCCGTGCTGCTGAGAGAAACCACGACAAACCCAGCGAGCCTTGTAGCGAGAGAGAGTTCCGTCGGAGAGAAATTTTTGGCGGAAAACCCATTTGCCGGAAACAATATTTGCACCGACAGGGCGAGGAACAAGGCGCCATGTATCATTGTGAATGAGAGCAGAAAACTCATCACGCATAGCGGCAGCCCAGTTAGGATCGAGAAGAGCACTTTTGTAGGTTTTAGGGATGGGGGAGATCGGAGAAGTGGTGGCATGAAGATTGAGACGCGGCCCTTTTGGAACGTGAAATCCCGTTTTGGCCCGAGTGCGCATTGTGTGATCATTTGTGGGAGCTTGGGTAGGAACAGCATGGGGTGGTAGAGGTGGAGTGGGATGAACAACGACGTCAGGCGCAGCGGATGAGTCAGACGTCGAAGATGGTGGAATAGGTGGAGAAGGAGCGGCGGGGGAGATGGGTGTATCGGGTGGAGCTGCGGACGCGGCAGAGGAAGCAGCCGACCCTGTTGTCGCGGCAGTGGAGTCGGTTGAAGGGTCTGCCGCGGCAGGCGAGGAGGGCACTGGGGTGGCGGTGGGAGGCGGATGTATGGGTGTAGTAGGAGCGGTGTAGTGGTGAGGAAACCTAGCGGGGTGAGCTATGGGATGATGTAGGGTAGGCGATGGGTCAATGGGAGTTTGGGAGGGTGTCCGTGTGGAGAAAGGGAAGATATGCTCGGAAAAAGTAACGTGCCGAGAGATGTGGACGCGGCCGGAGACGAGATCCAGGCAGCGATAACCCTTGTGTTCATCAGAGTATCCTAGAAAGACACAGGGAATGGAGCGAGGTGATAGTTTGTTGGTGGAGATGGCGGCAGTGTTTGGAAAACAAAGACAGCCAAAGACGCGAAGTTCAGAGTAGTTGGGATGACTAAGGTAAAGAGAGTAGAATGGTGTAGAGTTTGGGTTGGACTTGTGAGGCCGGATGTTAAGTAAGTAGGTGGCCGTGCGTAAGGCTTCGGCCCAAAATTTTGGTGGCATTGAGGAGTGGATTAAAAGGGTGCGAATGATGTCGTTTATTGTGCGAAGCGAGCGTTCTGCCTTGCCGTTTTGAGGTGAAGTGTATGGGCATGAAAATCGGAGAAGAATGCCATGTTGAAGAAAGAAGTTTCGGTTTTGAAAGTTATCAAATTCTTTGCCGTTGTCACATTGGATAAATTTAATGGGAAGAAAGAAGTGTGTGGCGACGTATTTGTGAAAATTTAGGAAAACGGTGTGTACGTCTGATTTGTTGCGTAAGGGAAAAGTCCAGACAAAGTGTGTGAAATCGTCTAGAACGACTAGATAATATTTAAAGCCAGAGACACTAGTATGGGGAGATGTCCATAAATCGCAGTGCAAAAGTTCAAAAGGAAAGGTACTAACAGTAGTAGAGGAACTAAAGGGCAAGCGAACATGTTTTCCTTGCTGACATGAGGGACATATGGAGGTATTATGACTATCCTTATTACAATTTATTGAAAATTCGCTAAGTATAGAAGACAAGGTAACGTTGTGGGGGTGGCCGAGACGGTGATGCCAGAGGTCGACGGACGCCGCCATGGAGGTGGGTGGGTCGTGGGTGGCGGCGCCATGGAGAGTGTAGAGGTCGCCGGAGCTATTGAACCGAGCGATCTCCGCTTTGGTCTGGTAGTCCTTCACAGATAAACCAAACGGATCAAATTCCATAGAAACAAGATTGTCACGGGTGAACTGACGAACAGAAATTAAGTTTTTGATTAGCGCGGGTGCAATAAGGACATCACGTAGGAGGAGTTGTTTGGTGGGTGTAGGTATGGTGGTTTGGCCGGTGCAATATATAGGTATAGTAGTGCCGTTTCCTAGGACTATGGATGAAAGTGGTGTGGTGGAAAAATTTGACAACATATTACTAGAAGCAGACATGTGACTAGAAGCACCGGAATCGAAAATCCAGTCCATACCTGAGTTTCCCTGGGCAGCGAAGTTGTTCATGGCCTGCAAGAACGCAGATTGGTCCCAGCTCGGTGAAGGAGCGGAGGTCGGTTGATGCAGCGGTGCAGTTGGAGCAGGCGGCATGAGGACAGGCGAAGGCTGAAACATCTGGGGGTGCTGATATGGCATGTATGGCATCCCCCCGTCGTAGTAGGCCGGGGCGGCGTGGTAGGCGTTCGGCGGGCGCGCTGGCCGAGGAGTCCAGGGGAACCAGTGTGGGGGCGAAGACCCGGCGCCAGGCACCCGTGTAAGCTGGAGGAGCGCCGATCGGAGGGGGCCGCCAGGGCATGGACCAAGCTGAACCATGCCGGTCCAGGGATCATGAGGAGGGCGCCGTAGGCGGGCGCGCAGGCCGACGCAGCGTCGGTGGCGCCGGTGGCGGGCGCAAGCGGGAGGAGCGGCAGGCGCTGGCGCGGGCGTCGAGACGGCTGGTGGAGGGCAGATCGCGGCGGTACATCGGATTCTTGCCCTTGTAGTTGGGGCTGGGACGCCAGCCAGGAGGAGGCTGCCCGGCCGAGGCTGGAAACGGTATGGGGTCCTGCCGCGGTGGGCTGGCTCGTCGGGCCTGCCGGTGCAGAGTAGGCAGCAGGGGCGGCCGGGTGGAGGCGGCGAAGACGTGAGGCCGCGCCTCCCGCCGTGTGAGGTCATCATCGGCGTGCAGCAGGGACCGGATCTCCGCGAAGGAAGGGCGAGGCCCCATGGAGGGAATCATGGCCGCTTGAGTCTTGAACCGGTCGCCGAGCCCTTGGAGAAGGATGTTGATAAGCTGGCGATCGGGCATAGGATCGCCTAGTTCGCGGAGCTCATCCGCCATCGTCTGGATGCGCGACAGTAGACGCTGAGCGAGGAGTCCCCCTGAGGGGTGTTGCGGATCGCGGAGTGGAGGTTGTTGATCCGGGCATCAGCGTTGTCCTGGAAGAGCTGGCGTAGGGACGCCAGAGGGCGGCGGCGGTGGCGGCTTCACGGAAAACGAGATTGAAAATCTCCGTGGACACGCGTGTGTAGATCCATTGGATGATGGCGAGATCATCTGTGATCCAGCGAGCGTCGTCAGGACGAGGGGCGGCGCGGCGACGTGGTGACGGAGGTTGCAGCGCCCGAGGTGAACCTCAAAGAGGTGGCGCCAATGGTAGTAGTTGTGTTGGGCAAGATCTAAAGTAATAGGTATGAAGGGGGTGACATCGGCTATGGTGTCTGTGTAGGAGAGAGGAGTAGCCGTGGGAGGGGTAGAAGAGGCCGAGGCCTCGGCGGCGGCGGCGGCCTTGGCGGGCTGGTCGAAGTAACCAGGCGGCTTAGGCGGCGGCGCCATAGGTCAGGATCGATTAGTCTGATACCATGTAAGTTTGTATTATGTCTCACAAATTGATACAAAACTGTTTGGGGTACAAGGGATATAAATAGTAGAGCCAACCGACTAAGCCTAAAACCCTAGCTTGCGTTACAAGTCTAGCTTAACCGAAACATATAATCTAACACTAAAAAATATAGCTAAGTTCACTCCAGTGGGCAGGTACACTTAAGAAACAACAATCACTTAAGTTCCGATTGTTGATGTTTTATTCGAAAGGACTAGACCAGATCTATATATCTCTACTAATAAGTTATGAATCGGTGGTGTTGGTAGGTCAAAAAAACCAGAATAAATTTTTGTCCGTAAAAAAAATCGGATCAATTTTCGTACGTCTAAAAAACCCGTCCGAACAGAACCTCCTCCTCGCGCACGAGGATCCTCTGGTTTTCTTCCTGGTTCCTTACCTTTTTTCCATCAGCGGGCAGATTCTGATGATTTGGCGAGGAAACTAAATCCTTAGGGCATCTCTAGCGGCGCGACGCAAACGGACGCTGAGCGACCGTTTGTGTCCGCCGTGATCGAAAATGCATCGTGCACCACCTCCAGCGGCACGACGCAAAGTGAACGGACCATCCGCAGAGACGCAAACCTAACCTAACATGCGTCGTTTGCGGCTTGAGCGCCGCGGACGCGTAAAGTGTCCGCTCGGTCCTCGCACGGGCCCGCCTGGCGGCGGCACAACTGCTTCGTCTTCCGCGGCATTACTTGCGGGCGGCGCGCCGCAGCTTTGCAGGGCCGCGTTAATGCCGTGCCTCGGCCCAAGCGTGCGCAGGTAGTAGACGTGCGTAGGTCGCGACGCGGCGTCGTCTTTCCGCCGCATCGGCGGCGGCGTCGTCGGTAGTTCTGTCGCGTTAATGGCGATGCCTCGCATGCCGCGCGTAGTAATGGCGATGCCCGCGTGGCGCGGCCGTCGCCCCCTCCGACCTATATAAACAGGGCGCGAGCATCTCATCTCCACTAACCCCAGCCGCCGCCTGCCGTAGCGCCGCTTTCTCAGCCCTAGTAGATCCACCATGAGCAGCGCCGGACGCGGCTAGGATGCCGCGCCTCCACCTCCACCTCCACCTTCACCTCCCACTCCACCTCCCGCCCGAGCTCCGACGAGGAGTTCGACCGAAGATAGCACCGACCTCCTCCACCGGTGGAGGGCCCACGGATCGCTCTCGCGGAGGAAGAAGCAGAGGAGGAGCGGGCGGCTCATGCGGCGGTCGACGCCGAGGAACAGCGCAGCTGGCGGCCGCCCGTCGCAGAGGACTCCGACTCGGAGATATCTTGGTCGTCCGATGATCCTGATGAGCCAACGCCGAGGAGAGGCGGACAGAGGGCCATCGTCGAGTCGTTCGAGACGCTCAGGACGACGCCGCCAAGCAGCGAGCGCGGAGCGCGGTCGACGAGGTGAGCGGCCACGGGGAGGCGCGGAGAAGCAGACGGAGCGACGAACGATGGCGCCCGTCGGAAGCAAGTAGTCTAGGCCTATAGATCTACTTTGTATAGTTTTTATGCATTTATATGTACTACTTTCTATGTTTTTAACTATGTTGCAATTTAAAAATGGGTCGCCCGGTGGGAGTACACCCAGACGCAAACGGACGCACGGTCAAAATATGTCCAAACGACGCAAACGGACGCGGGCGGTCGACAGAGTGAATGCAGTGGCCGCGCGAGAGGACTCCGACTCGGAGATATCTTGGTCGTCCGATGATCCGATGAGCCAACCGGAGGAGAGGGCGGCGAGCAGAGGGCCATCGTCGAGTCGTTCGAGACGCTCAAGGACGACGCCGCCAACGCGAGGGCAGCAGCACTGCAAGAGGACGCGGTGGCGCACCGAGCCATAGCGGCCACGGGGAGGCGGGAGAAGGGGCACGGAGCGACGAACGATATGCGTCGCCGTCGAAGCAAGTAGTCTAGGCCTATAGATCTACTTTGTATAGTTTTTATGCATTTATATGTACTACTTTCTATGTTTTTAACTATGTTGCAATTTAAAAATGGGTCGCCCCGGTGGGAGCACACCCAGACGCAAACGGACGCACGGTCAAAATATGTCTGCGAAACGACGCAAACGGACGCTGGCGACCACTTTTAGGCGTCCGAAATGCGTCGCGCCGGTGGAGATGCCCTTATCGATATCCATCTCCCGGGATTCCTCCGATCGCTTAAATAAAAGTCGAATCCCTCCACCGATCTCCAGGCAGTGGGACATCGTCTGGTACAACCCTGTTGCGCGGGTACGCACGGTCGGCCGGCGCCGCCGCAGATGCTGTATGAGATCGTTGCGGCGCCAGACCAAGTTTGTGTCGTCCGGCGTCGAAGAGAGAGGAGTGGATGACCAAGCTGGGAGAGGAGGTCGTCCATGGACAGCAAAATTCCAGTCCCTAAAGGCGAGCTCCCTAATTTTGTCCATCTGTCCACACGGCTTGGCCTACATACGAGTATAGGACTTCTGGACGGGCTTGGCATAGAGGACAACTCGACGCCCGCGGCGTGCGGATGGAAGATACCTGCTCGACGGAGAGAATCTGTGTGACGGCCAAGCGACGGTCCTCAATTTTTTCGTCCGGTCGCACGGCTTGGTGTACAGAGAGGACTTTGGGCGACTCGGGTCGGCCGACTGCTTAAACAGGCTTGGCCTAGAGGAAACCTTGACAACGACTACATGGCCAAGGTGCGCTGTTGCAGCTCCTTTGACATCATGTGACATGTGGTTCATTTGATCCTGTTTAGGTCTCAGCGTGGATGATGACTGCACTTCCAGATCGAACGAGTGGTTTTTTCCTTCCAGGAGACTTACGGCAGCAGCTTTAGGAAATGTCTGTCGCTTAATTTGGTGTACTGAGGTTAGCTCATGATTTTTTTATGCTTGAAATAGGTAGAATAATTTTTGACCCTATGCTTAAGGGAGACTACAGCATCATGTGTAAGCTTTCTCACCTTTGGTCATGCAGTATCATGCTGCTGACCGATTGGAGAATATGCAGTATATGCTTGTAGAACAGAAGGTAAAAGAAGGTTTATTCTTTGCTCAGCAATCTCTTAATTTGCTCAATAACCAGAAAACTCTTTCTTTAAGGTAGCAGAAGGTTTATTCTGAAAGTTCACTCTTGCTCAAATGTTTGACGTACTTACACAAATGGTACCAGCTTGTGCCTTGCATCGCTGTTACAATGGTGCACTTATTTTCCCTCGTTTTTTTTCTTTCGAAAATGGGCACTTTATTACTTTAAGCAATAGATCCGGCTTCTGCATAGCTAGGATGCACACAGCCGTACAAATATCTGTTACAAAACACGAAACCATCCGACGGTAAAAATCCAAAGTTCTCGATAAAAAAAAACTAGCTAGGTGGATCAAGGCGAAGATCACGCTGCCACCCATGTTGGGAAAAAATATCCCTCGCCGTATCCTCCAACCGTGAAGACACCTCCATAAAGAGGTCCCGATGCTCCATCCGCTGAAGAGGCACCCATGAGCGAAGCGTAGCTGTGCATCGGTATATGACCTGCATAAGAGAGGAAGAAATATTATTGAAAATCTTGTCATTTCTATATAGCCAGAGCGACCAAATAATGACAATCGCTCCCATCCTAATAAGACGCTTAAACCTAACAGCCACACCATTGAGCCAATTACCAAATATATTGGCAACAATATGCGGTGGGTATAAGGTAGACCCTATTTGGACAGCTGATCATATAGACCTAGCAAAATTACACTGGAAGAACAAGTGTTTAAGAGTGTCGTCTTGGTGACAGAAAACACACTTTTTACTTCCATGCCAGTTGCGTTTGGCAAGATTATCTTTAGTGAGGATGACCCCACGACGAAGATACCATGCAAACACTTTTGTTTTTAGCGGTATCTTCATCTTCCAAATTTTAGAATTATTATCGACTGGAATATCAGGCTGAACCAAAGCATTGTACATGGAAGCCACAGAGAATGAACCATTTGCGGTGAGGTTCTAGCGAAACACATCTGACCCCTGCGTCAATTGAACTAGTTCAGGACGTTGTAGCAATTCATACCAGGAGATTTGTCTAGGTCCGATGAGGGTTCTTCTGAACGTCACATTCGGTGGGAAAGTTTCCAACACCTTAGCGATAGTATCATTTTTGTGGCGGACAATATTGTACAATGCCGGATATTGTTCTCGGAGCGTGGCATTGCCAAGCCATTTATCCTCCCAGAAACGAATTTCCGACCCATCCCTAATAGAGAAAGATCCATATGGAAAGAAATACTTCTTTGTATCCATAAGGCCTGCCCAAAAGTGTGAATCTCCTGGTTTCCAAAGAACCTGAGATAGAGCCTTTGAGCCAATGTACTTTCTCTTGAGGAGTGTTTGCCAAACTCCCTCCTCGGTAAGTAGCTTAGAGAGCCATTTACCAAGTAAGGCCCTATTCTTGACCTGGAGATCTTGGATGCCCAGTCCTCCATGGTCTTTGGGGCGGCAAAGCACACTCCACTTAGCCAATCGATATTTACGCTTCTCACTATCCCCTTGCCAGAAGAATCTAGATCGGAAATAATCCAATCGTTTTAAGACCCCTCTAGGAAGTTGGAAGAAAGATATCATATACAGTACCATATTACTTAATACCGCGTTTATGAGAACTAATCTTCCTCCCAAGGTTAGTAATTTGCCTTTCCAACTGCTTAATCTAATCTATAGTCTTTCCTCGACCATTTTCCATTCGGCATTGGTTAGTCTCCGATAATGAATCGGAATACCCAAGTACCTAATCGGAAATTGGCCTTGCCCACAGCCAAACAGCTCAGCATAATCTGCAACATTATCTTGGGCCTCACCAAAACAAAACAACTCACTTTTATGGAAATTAATTTTTAGACCCGAAAGCTGCTCAAATACTGAAAGAATTAACTTTAGATTTCGAGCTTTTTCAATGTCATGATCCATAAAAAGAATTGTGTCGTCGGCATATTGAAGGATGGACAATCCTCCATCAACAAGATGAGGAATGACCCCTTCAATCTGGCCCTCTGACTTTGTGCGTTCAATCATAACAGCAAGCATATCCGCCACTATATTAAAAAGCATTGGCGATAATGGATCTCCCTGTCTTAGCCCCTTCTTGGTTTGAAAGTATTTGCCCACGTCATCGTTGACTTTAATGGCAACACTCCCTCCCGAGACAAAACTATTGATCAACGCACACCACTCATCAGAGAAACCTTTCATTCTGAGAGTTTGTTGCAAGAAAGACCACTTAACCTTATCATAGGCTTTTTCAAAGTCAATCTTTAAAATCACCCCGTTCAACTTCTTTCTATGCAATTCATGAACAGTTTCATGGAGGACTACAACCCCATCGAGGATGTTCCGTCCTTGCATAAAAGCAGTTTGTGAAGGCCTAACCACATGATCAGCCACTGTGTTGAGCCGAATCGTGGCCACCTTAGTGAATATTTTAAAGCTGACGTTAAGAAGACAAATAGGACGGTATTGTTGGATCCTTTCTGCTTCATTAACCTTTGGCAATAAAATAATTTCACCAAAGTTGAGCCTAACCAGCTCCAACTGACCAGCATGAAGATCCGCGAAAAGAGCCATCAGGTCAAACTTGATGACATCCCAGAAATTTTGATAAAATTCAGCTGGAAAGCCATCAGGACCAGGGGCTTTATTATGCTCCATTTGGAAAACAGCTTTTCTTACTTCCTCTCAGTGTAAGGAGAAGTGAGAAAATTATTCTCCGCTTGAGTGACTTGAGGAATATCATCCGTTCTAGCCTCATCAAGCGAGAAATTTCCTTCCTCGGGCGCACCAAAAGGTCCCTTATAATAGCTCGTAATGTACGACTTTAGCTGTTCATGACCCTCGATAGTACCCTGATGACCCACAAGTATAGGGGGTGTATCGTAGTATCTTCGATAAGTAAGAATGTCGATCCCAACGAGGAGCAGAAGGTGTTGCGTAGTTTCGATGAAGGATTCACGTAAATGCTCACAAACAGGTATTCAAGGGGTTTTGATGTAACAGATGAATAAAGTACGAGTAAGTAAAATGCGAGAGAAATAATTGCAGCAAGTGGCCCAATCCTTTTTAGCACAAAGGACAAGCCGGTTTGTTTACTTATAATGACCAAACGTTCTTGAGGACACACGGGATTTTAGTCTAGTACTTTCGCTTCATGTGGTTTAATAATCTTCATTGTTTTGATAAGTGTTGTGTGGGTGAACCTATGCTAATGCACCGCCCTTCCTAGGACTAATACATACTTGTGATTATACCCCTTGCAAGCATCCGCAACTACAAGAAAGTAATTAAGATAAATCTAACCACAGCCTTAAACTCTGAGATCCTGCGATCCCTCTTGCATCGATATACTAACGGGGGCTCAGGTTTCTGTCACTCCGGCAACCCCGCAATTAGCAACCGAATACAAGATGCACTCCCCTAGGCCCATAAATGGTGAAGTGTCGTGTAGTCGACGTTCACACGACACCACTAGAAGAATGACACCACAACTTAAATATCATAACATTGAATATTACTCAACCATAATTCACTACTAGCATTTAGACTTCACCCATGTCCTCAAGAACTAAACGAACTACTCACGAGACATCATATGGAATACAATCAGAGGTGATATGATGATGAATAACAATCTGAACATAAACCTTGGTTCAATGGTTTCACTCAATAGCATCTATAACAAGTAGAGAATAATGCCGGGAGAGTTTCCCTATCATACAATCAAGATTTAACCCGAATTGTTACAGCGGTGACGAGGTGCAGGTGTGATGGCGGTGTAGATGGTGGAGATGATGATGATGATGATGGAGATGATGTCCCGCTCGATGACGATGGCGATGGCGTCGATTTCCCCTCCGGGAGGAATTTCCCCGGCGGATTCCTGCCCGCCGGAGAGCTCTTTTCTCTGGTGTTCTCCGCCCCGCAGAGGCGGCTGTAACCCTCGTGAGGTCCTCTCTGTGGCTTAGGTTTCGGGACGAAGGAGTACGCGAAGAAAAGGAGGCGAAAGAGGTGGGGCCCCCACACCACGGGTGGCGCGGGCCGGGCCATGCCGGCCCGTGGTCTGGCCCACAGTGGCTCTCCTCTTCTTCCCCTTCTGGCTCCCTCCGTCATCCGGAAAAATAGGAATTTACGTGGAATTTCCTTCCACGGTTGATCTTAAATATTGCATTCGACGGTGCTTTTTCCAGCAGAATCCGGCTCGGTGCTTGATCCTCCAATGATGATGAAACAAGCAAAATAGATGAAATAACATAAGTATTGTGTCCCAATATGAAATATATCAATGAATAACAGCAAATTATGATACAAAATAGTGATGCAAATTGGACGTATCAACTCCCCCAAGCTTAGACCTCGCTTGTCCCCCAAAACTGAGCTCGATAAACAAGACCACATGTTTATGGAGTGAAGAGTCGATAAATAAAATACGGACAAGAAGCATCATATTCATTCACACAAGACATTCTAGTAAACAACTTCCTCATATAACTCATCTTGAAATAGGTAAAGAGAAATCACAAGTAAAGGTGCATAAGAAATCATAGTTGGTGATGGCAAACTTTGTTCTTGGTCAGAGAACTACTAACGGATTGTACTTCTAAGCAAAGCTTTCATATTAGATTTTATAGCTGAGCCTTCATATTTAAGCATAACAATCTCCTCATAATCATTGATAATTTCAAAGTCATATTCATTCAGATAAAATTGGTACTAAACAAGAAAGTATAAAAGACATGATTAACTGAATCATAGCATAAATGATTGGTTCACATCAACTCAATTGCTTGCTTGAGATAGAGAGAAATAGGTTTACTGACTCAACATAAAAGTAAAAGACAGGCCCTTCGCAGAGGGAAGCAGGGATTAAATCATGTGCTAGAGCTTTTCAAGTTTTGAAAGCATATAAAGAGCATAAAAGTAAGATTTTGAGCGGTGTTTGTTGTTGTCAACGAATGGTAGCGGGCACTCTAACCCCTTGCCAAACGAACCTTCCAAGAGCGCTCCCATGAGGGACGGCATCTCTACCAGCAAGGTAGATCATCCCCTTCTCTTTTGTTTACACATGTATTTTAGTTTTATTAAGGATGACACTCCCCCAACCTTGGCTTTCTCAATCCATGGCTAACCGAATCCTCGGTGCCTTCCAACATTCACATACCATGGAGGAGTGTCTATTGCAAAATTAAGTTGCTTACTGATAAATCAGAGCAAAACATGTGAAGAGAATTATTAATGAAAGTTATTAATTGGGGCTGGGAACCCCGCCAGCTCTTATTGCAAAATTATTGGATAAGCGGATGTGCCGCTAGTCCATTGGTGAAAGTCCCCAACAAGATTGAAAGATAAAACACCACATACTTCTTCATGAGCTATAGAACATTGACACAAATAAGGAGTAGTATAGTTTGAATTATTTAAAGGTAGCACATGAAGTATTTACTTGGAATGGCAAAATACCATGTAGTAGGTAGGTATGGTGGACACAAATGGCATAGGTTTGGTCTAAGGTTATGGATGTATGAGAAGCATTCCCTCTCGATACAGGTCTTTGGCTAGCAAGGTTTGATAGCAAGCATAAAGGTTGAGGAAAACAAACAAATATACATATGATAGAAACAATCATGCATCTTTCTCATAAGCACAAGCAATTTTAACTTAAGAATACTAAACTCATTGGCATAGAGATAATAGAGTAGTATATCTAAGTGTATTTCTCTTTATTTAAACATCGGGTGTTGTTGCTATTGACCAATGCTAAGTTTGCCAAAACCAAATAGATTTACTTGATGCTCCCAAAGTGATATCAATACTAATGTCAAGAGTAATCATATAATGGAGATTGCAAACTAAAATAAGGTGTGCAAAAAGTAAATGATAAGACTTCTCATTAATATTCCATAACGATAACTCACACCAACGGATACATAGATAACCAACTAAGAGAGATACTTCCACATTGCATACTATTCTATATGATAACTTCCCTACTCATGATATGACACTACTTGATAGTAAAAGATAAAGGTGGTGATGATGTGATACCGGCACTCCCCCAAGCTTGGAACAAACCAAGGGGATGCCAATACCGATGATGAATTACTCCTTCGGTGATGATGGCGATGGATTCCTCTCGCGCTTCATAAGGATCTCCTTCACTCAGCTTCTCAATTTTGTAATTCTGCACCAAAACCTGAAGAGACTCATTGTTACCCGAGTGTGGCGGTGACGGCCTTGTGCTGGGATTTGAGTAATATTCCACTTCCCTTTTTAGAGCACGATATTGATCACAAAACTCATCAGCAACCCGTATTGCTTCCTCCACATAAGGGAAAGACTCGAGGTCCAGAGCAGGCGGAAGAGCTCCCTGCAAGTTATGAGAAAAAGAACGCCATTAACCGATCCCACCAAACTTACTCCTCGTAGTTTCCCACTCTCCTTTTGCCGATGCTATCTTCTCCTTCTCCTTATTGATCCTTTCATCCATCTCTTCCCTCCAAGGCCCCTTGTCTTTGTTGCTGGAGACCATGGTGCTTCTAGATCAAAACAAATCTGGAAAACAGCTCGAAACAAAACACGACGAGAAAACGATATTACGGACCTCCAGGGGTCCGGGGATTATATAGCAAATATTTTTACGACAAAAGGAAGGTTCCAGGTCAAAACGAGTGGAAACGGACGCCGAGGGCTGTCACCAGGTCGGCCAGGTACGCCCACCCCCTCGCGCGTCTTTTCCACTCCGTTTCGATTCCGTAATTTTTCATATTTTCTAAAAAAAGCAGAAATAATGTTCGGAAAGGTAAACGGACTTTTTATTACCTGTGTTACCTATTCAAAGTCCAGTTCGGCGGACTGTCAATTTGTCCTTTGATGAAAGCTTCCGGTGTTTCCACTTGAATAATATCAACATCAACATTATAAGAATCACCCGAGATATAATGCTTGAGTCTTTGTCCATTCACCACTTGTGTGGCATTGCCTTGGAGAGAGCTAATTTTAATTGCTCCTGAACGATACACCTCCTCAACAACATATGGTCCTTCCCACTTCGAGAGTAATTTCCCTGCAAAGAATCTGAGACGAGACCGATACAATAGGACTTTATCCCCAATATTAAACTCTCTTTTGATGATCCTTCTATCATGCCACTTCTTAACTTTTTCTTTAAAGAGTTCAGCATTTTCATAAGCTTCACTTCTCCATTCATCTAGAGAACTTAATTGCAGCAACCTCTTTTATTACCGGCTAGTTTCGGATCTTTATTTAGTTCTCTAACAGCCCAATAAGCTTTGTGCTCTAGTTCTAAAGGTAAATGACAAGCTTTTCCATAAACCATTTAATAAGGTGACATTCCCATAGGATTTTTATAGTTCTATAAGCCCATAGTGCTTCTTTCAATTTGCTAGCCCAATTCTTCCTAGATTTATTAACAGTCTTTCCCAAGATAGCTTTAATCTCTCTATTTGATAATTCTACTTGACCACTAGTTTGAGGGTGATAAGAAGCAATTCTATGATTAATACCATACTTAGCAAGAGTTTTTCTAAAACCTCCATGAATAAAATGAGAACCTCCATCAGTCATAATATATCTAGGTACTCCAAATCTAGGAAATATAATATCTACAAGCATTTTTATAGAGGTCTCACCATCAGCACTCTTTGTAGGTATAGCTTCTACCCATTTAGTAACATAATCAACAGCGACAAGTATATGAGTGTTACCATCTGAAGAAGGAAAGGACCCATGAAGTCGAATCCCCAACAATCGAATGGTTCAATAACAAGAGTATAATTCATAGGCATTTCATTGCGTCTAGAGATATTACCAACTCTTTGACATTCATCACAAGATAAAATAAATTTCCTTGCATCTTTGAAGAGTGTTGGCCAATAAAAACCTGATTGTAGAACCTTTTGCGCGGTTCTATCTCCAGCGTGATGTCCTCCATAAACACTACCATGACATTTACTCAATATTCCTGTTGTTCATATTCAGGAACACATCTTCGCATAATACCATCTACTCCTTCTTTATATAAGTGTGGGTCATCCCAAAATAATGCCTCAAGTCATAAAAGAATTTCCTTTGCTGAGCTGAAAAGGTTGGAGGCAAATACTTCGAAACAATAAAGTTAGCATAATCAGCATACCAAGGGCTCTCTCGCGAGCTCACCTTTATTACAGCCAATTGTTCATTTGGAAAACTATCATTAACAGGAACAGGATCATAAGCAATATTTTCCAATCTAGACAAATTATCAGCAACAGGATTATCAGCACCTTTCCTATCTATAATATGTAAATCAAATTCTTGCAAAGAAGTACCCATCTAATAAGCCTTGGCTTAGCATCTTTCTTTGTCATAAGGTATCTAATTGCAGCATGATCAGTATGAATTGTAACTTTCGAATCAACAATATAGGGTCTAAACTTATCACAAGCAAAGACTACAACTAACAATTCTTTCAGTTGTAGCATAATTTCTTTGAGCAGCATCAAGAGTCTTACTAGCATAATGAATAACATTTAATTTTTTATCTACCCGCTGTCCAAGAACAGCGCCTACAGCAAAATCACTAGCATCACACATAATTTCAAAAGGCAAATTCCAATCAGGAGGTTCGACTACAGGAGCAGTTGTTAAGGCTTTCTTTAGAGTTTCAAAAGCTTCCTTACAATCATCATCAAAAACAAAAGGTACATCTTTTTGAAGAAGATTAGTAAGAGGCTTTGAAATTTTAGAGAAATCTTTAATAAATCTCCTATAAAACCTAGCATGACCAAGAACACTACGAATACCTTTAACATCCCTCGGATAGGGCATCTTCTCAATTGCTTCAACTTTAGCTCTATCAACTTCAATACCTCTCTCGGAAATTTTATGTCCCAATACAATTCCTTCATTAACCATAAAGTGGCATTTCTCCCAATTAACAACAAGGTTAGTTTCTTCACATCTCTGCAAAACTTTATCGAGGTTTCGCAAGCAATTATCAAAAGAATTCCCATAGACGAAAAATCATCCATGAACACCTCTACAATACTTTCGCAAAAACCATGAAAAATAGCAGACATGCATCTTTGAAAAGTAGCAGGAGCATTACATAAACCAAAAGGCATACGCCTATAAGCATAAGTTCCATAAGGACAAGTAAACGTGGTTTTCTCTTGATCTTTAGCTTTAACAGCAATTTGTGAAAACCCAGAATAACCATCAAGAAAGCAAAAATGAGTATTTTTAGATAACCTTTCTAGCATTTGATCAATAAAGGGTAAAGGGTAATGATCTTTCTTAGTAACTTTATTAACTTTTCGAAAATCAATGCACATTCTATAACCTACAACTATTCTTTGAGGAATAAGCTCATCATTATCATTAGGCACAACAGTCATTCCTCCTTTCTTAGGAACACAATGCACAGGACTAACCCATCTACTATCAGCAATAGGATATATAATACCTTCAAGAAGTTTTAATACCTCGTTTCTTACCACCTCTTTCATCTTCGGAATTAGACGACGTTGATGTTCAACAACAGCTTTGCATCTTCTTCCATATTAATAGCATGTTGGCAAATAGATGGAGAAATCCCTTTCAAATCATCAAGAGTATAGCCAATAGCTCCTCGGTGTTTCTTCAATATTTCCAATAACCTTTCTTCCTCAATCTCTGAAAGCTTAGAACTAATAATAACAGGATATATTTTCTTATCATCAATATGAGCATATTTAAGATTATCAGGTAAAGGCTTTAAATCAAAAACAGGATCTTCCTTTGGTGGCGGTGTTGTACCCAAATCTTCCACCGGTAAATCATGCTTGAGAATAGGTTGGCGAAGAAAAATTTCCTCAAGCTCATCTCTTTCTTTCCTAAAAGCTTCACTTTCACTATTCTCCAAATGTTGCTGCAAAGGATTATTAGGAACAAGAACAATAGATGCACACCGCTCCATTTTAAAATCATTACTAGGCAAGTCACTTTATAAGGAGTTTTGGTAAATTTAGAAAAGTTAAATTCATAAGGTTCACCAGCAAATCTAGTCAAAATTTTCTCTTTCTTACAATCTATAATAGCTCCACAAGTATTTAGAAAAGGTCTACCAAAAATGATAGGACAATGATCACTAGCAGCAGAACCAAGTACCAAAAAGTCAGCAGGATATTTAATCTTACCACATAGAACTTCCACATCTCGAACAATACCAATTGGAGAAATAGTTTCTCTATTAGCCGATGAATAACCACATCAATATCTTCAAGTTCACAAGAACCAATTTCGTGCATAATCTCCGTGTAAAGCTCATAAGGAATAGCACTAACACTTGCACCAATATCACATAAACCATAATAGCAATGATCACCAATTCTAACAGATAGCATAGGAACACTAACTTGTTTGGGTTTATTAGGATGTGAAACAATATTAGAAGCATCTTCACAGAAAATAATATGACCATCCTCCACATTTTCAGTCACAAGATCTTTAACTATTGCAACAGCAAGTTCAATTTTAATTTGTTCTTCGTTCTTTAGGTTTCTTTTCACTTTTATTAACCACTAGATATGACAGAGTACTCCTTCATTTTAGCAGGAAAGGAGTTTTTTCAATATAAGCTTCAGGAATAACATTATCAACAGTTTCAATCACTACACATTTGTTTACAGATGAATCAACTTTATCTTTATATGGTTCATGATACTTATCAAAATTCTTCTTAGGCAGTTCATAATGAGAGGAAAAAGCTTTATAAAGATTTGCAACAACTTGGGAATCAAGACCATATGTAGCACTCATATTACGAAATTTATCAGTATCCATAAAAGCTTCAATGCATTTATAATCATAAATTATACCCGATTCTCTATCTTTGTCGTTCTCCCATCCTTTATTTTCTTGGATCCGATCAAGAAGGTCCCTTTTAAACTCTTCTTTGTTGCGTGTAAATGATCCAGAACAAGAAGTATCCAGCAAGGTCTTGTCTTGAAAAGAAAGTCTTGCATAGAAATTATCAATAATAACATTACCAGGAAGCTCATGAATGGGGCATTTGAGCATTAAAGACTTCAATCTCCCCAAGCTTGGGCAATACTCTCTCCATCATGAGGCCAGAAATTATATATGCGGTTCCGATCTTTGTGAATTTCACTTGGAGGATAAAATTTGGAATAAAATAAAGGCACAATGTCCTCCCAATCAATAGAATCACCATTCTTCAGCAATTTATACCAGTGCGCCGCTTTACCAGACAGCGATATAGTGAATAGTTTCTTCCTAACTTCATTCATAGAAATACCTGCACATTTGAATAACCCGCATAATTCATGCAAAAACAGTAAATGATCACCAGGATGGACAGTTCCATCCCCTTCATAGCGGTTATCCATAACACGTTCAATAATTTTCATAGGTATTTTATATGGTACTACTTCTTCACCTGGCGCTTCATCCACTACCGTTGCAGTAGTAGTAGATTTCCCAAATAGAAATTGAAGAGAAGATCTCTCCATAATGATTTATAGCAGCAGGCAGAAATAAAATCAGCACAAACAATAAAGGTTTTCCTTACCAATTTCACTTACCAATAGCGCTTCACTCCCCGGCAACGGCGCCTAAAATAGTCTTGATGACCCACAAGTATAGGGGTGTATCGTAGTATCTTCGATAAGTAAGAATGTCGATCCCAACGAGGAGCAAGGTGTTGGCAATAGTTTCGATGAAGGATTCACTGTAAATGCTCACAAACAGTATTCAAGGGGTTTTGATGTAACAAATGAATAAAGTACGAGTAAGTAAAATGCGAGAGAAATAATTGCAGCAAGTGGCCCAATCCTTTTTAGCACAAAGGACAAGCCGGTTTGTTTACTTATAATGACCAAACGTTCTTGAGGACACACGGGGATTTTAGTCTAGTACTTTCGCTTCATGTGGTTTAATAATCTTCATTGTTTTGATAAGTGTTGTGTGGGTGAACCTATGCTAATGCACCGCCCTTCCTAGGACTAATACATACTTGTGATTATACCCCTTGCAAGCATCCGCAACTACAAGAAAGTAATTAAGATAAATCTAACCACAACCTTAAACTCTAAGATCCTGCGATCCCTCTTGCATCGATATACTAACGGGGCTCAGGTTTCTGCACCGGCAACCCCGCAATTAGCAACCGAATACAAGATGCACTCCCTAGGCCCATAAATGGTGAAGTGTCGTAGTCGACGTTCACACGACACCACTAGAAGAATGACACCACAACTTAAATATCATAACATTGAATATTACTCAACCATAATTCACTACTAGCATTTAGACTTCACCCATGTCCTCAAGAACTAAACGAACTACTCACGAGACATCATATGGAATACAATCAGAGGTGATATGATGATGAATAACAATCTGAACATAAACCTTGGTTCAATGGTTTCACTCAATAGCATCTATAACAAGTAGAGAATAATGCCGGGAGAGTTTCCCCTATCATACAATCAAGATTTAACCCGAATTGTTACAGCGGTGACGAGGTGCAGCGGTGGTGATGGCGGTGTAGATGGTGGAGATGATGATGATGATGATGGAGATGATGTCCCGCTCGATGACGATGGCGATGGCGTCGATTTCCCCCTCCGGGAGGGAATTTCCCCGGATTCCTGCCCGCCGGAGAGCTCTTTCTCTCTGGTGTTCTCCGCCCCGCAGGCGGCTGTAACCCTTCGTGAGGTCCTCTCTGTGGCTTAGGTTTTCGGGACGAAGGAGTACGCGAAGAAAAGGAGGCGAAAGAGGCTGGGGGCCCCACACACGGTGGCGCGGCCGTGCCATGGGCCGCGCCGCCGTGGTCTGAGCCCATAGTGGCTCTCCTCTTCTTCCCCTTCTGGCTCCCTCCGTCATCTGGAAAAATAGGAATTTACGTGAAATTTCCTTCCACAGTTGATCTTCCGAAATATTGCGTTCTGACGGTGCTTTTTCCAGCAGCCCCGGTGCTTGATCCTCCAATGATGATGAAACATGCAAAATAGATGAAATAACATAAGTATTGTGTCCCAATATGAAATATATCAATGAATAACAGCAAATTATGATACAAAATAGTGATGCAAATTGGACGTATCAACCCCCCCAAGAGTACGAATAAGTTTCCTCCACTGCCATTGGCAACACAATGGAAGTACCTTGTATTCGAATCTCCCTCCAGAATAAATTGGGTCTTAGATCGTTGGTACCATTTCAGCTCCTCTTCACGCAGTAGTTTTGCAATTTCCGCATTCGATTGGCTTTTTTGCTCAATCTCTTGTGTGGAAAGAGGCCGAACTTCTGCTTTAGCTTCGAGGTCATCTATAATAGATGATAGTCGTTGCTTTTCTTTTTTAAGAATCCCAATTGTGTGCCGTGCCCAGCCACAGAGGTGTGGTGTTTGCGTACAACACGCATTTTGTTATTCCACCTCTCTATCGGAGACAAACCTACAACCGGTCTTTCCCATATCCTTTTAACCATGGACTGAAAACCATCCCGATTCAACCAACCGAGTTCAAACTTAAATCGACGGTTAGTCGGAGGTCTAGGTAAACCAGTGGATAACAAGATGGGAGCATGATCCGAGAATCCAACAATACGTTCTAGTGCGCGCACCGACACCATTGGGTATTTCAATTCCCAATCGGTATCCATGAGTACACGATCTAGTTTTTCATATGTCGGTTCCGGAAGATTGTTAGCCCAGGTAAATTGTCTGCCAATCATTGACACCTCCCTCAAATCCAAGCTGTCAATGACCGCATTGAACAAGAAGGGCCAGTGATTGTCAAAAGTGCCCCTACTCTTCTCGCATGGAAATCTCAACAAATTAAAATCTCCCCCTATGAGAATAGGATGAGGTTTTTGCTTTGCTAGATTCACCAATTCTCGAAGAAAGGCGGCCTTGGAAGCTTCCTGAGCAGCACCATACACGGCGACTAGACTCCAAATAAAATTGTCAGCTCGATTGCGGATGTGGAATTTGATATGAAATTCCCCCACCGAATGTGCTAACACTTCCATTGAGTCCGTTGTGACACCGAGTAAGATACCTCCAGATCTTCCACGGGGAGGACAAGAAATCCAAGTAAAGTCACTACCCCCGGATATACGGTTAAGCAGATTTTGCGAGAAATCCCTTCTTCCCGTCTCAGAAATAGCCAAAAAAATCCAAATTATGATCCCCGGATAGTTGGTGAAGTGTCGGAGGTGGGTTTGGATGAGGATGATCTTTACTCTTTATATGAGTTAAAAGCATCTCGTCGGAAGTCCAAATCATCCTCCAATAAGAAACCGCGGAAACGGTCTAAAATTTCCAAATCTGCCATTGTTTCCCAATGAATGGCATGTTTGCGAATAGCAGAGGTCTTGGTGACTTGGCTATTTTCCCTCGTAGGTTGCATTGTCTCGGAAGCGTACATAATACAGCTGTTTCCCTGACTAATACATGCTCCTAACATTTCTTTAACCTGATTGGCCTTTTTTTTTGTTGTTCCCGTGGTTTTTAGACAGATTGGTAAGCCTTATAAGAAAAGAAGCATCATGAGGTGCTACTACGAGAAAGCTTTGTTGATATTTCAATATTTCAGATAAGCGCATGGTGCTCAAAAACACAGTATCATCATCCTAACCAAAACAAATAAGTGAATGTTGAGTCATAATCTCTTCATATATCGTAGTATTTGATATCATACATGTTTTCGTCAATCCGTTATGCAAAGTATTTAAATAAAAACAATCATTGATGTCGTACACAGCACTCCTCTTAGCGTGGTGCCGTAGCAACGCACGGGTATTCTGCTAGTCTTTACTATTAGTTCTGGATTGGTGGTGTCCGTCCGTTAGAAAACCATGGTACGTCAAAAAAGACCTGTTGCCTCGTTCGTGTGTTTCCCGCACAAAAAAACCATGTAAGAAAAACCGGAATTCATCCCGCACCAAGCGAAGAAAACCAGCAGCCAGATGACCCCCGCACACTATTGCTTTGTCCGATTCCTACCCCGCTCCCGTCCTGCATAAAAAAAGGCGGACGCTACGCGTCGGGCGCCGGATCTGGGGCCAAAAATCGGTCGTCCTCCGCACCGTCCGATGGCAATCCGATGGACAGAATCAGTCGCATTAGCAAGTTTACATTATAGCCCCCGGTTTCTGGAGAATCAACTCACAGTACTATATTTCTTAGATAATAGTTTAAATGCAGTTTTACATTTGCCACCCTCCTTTTTCTGGAAACCAACCCGCAGTACCTCCCTAATGTGAAGAGTATTACAACAAAAATCATCTCTCAGCGTACAAAAAATATATACTATTACAACAAAAAGTCGCAACATTTTTACAAAGTAATGTCACAAATAAAGTGGTTAAACCAACAAATTATTTTGTTGGAGATCAATTTACAACAAAAGTAGCCATTATTATTAACAAAAACTGGAGACTATTACAACAAAAATCCATATGTTTGCAAAAGAAGAAGAAAACATTAATTTGTACATATTGAATTACAACAAAAGTCACCAACTTTTTTTTACAAAAAGTCACAAACGATTATAATAAAAAATTAATATGTTTGCAAAAATGATGCAAAGTGGTCAAGCAACATTTAATTTGCTACAGATTGAATTACAACAAAAATCACCTACTATTTTATCCAAAGTCATAAATGGTTACAACAAAAAAAAATCACTTTATTAGCATCAACAAAAAAAATAAAAAAATGTTATCTCTTTACAACAACTGTTAACAACAAATTCTACAAAAATTACAGATTGTTTACAACAAATAGTTCATCATCTCACCCATGTGTTTTACAGCGAAACCATTGTTGGGCCCAAAAAACAGGCCCATTAAGCCGAAGCGGGAGCGAGGCCGGACGACCGATCGCTGGCGAGCGATCGGTCGCCGGATCATAAGCGTTTTCCATAAAAAAAAGGAAGGAGAAAAACCGGCAGGCAACCAAACCAGGCAGCCATCTCCAGGTTTAGCACGTTGCCAACCGATCTTCACGTTTAGCACGTCGCCAATTCATCACCATGGTAGAATCCCTTCCAGATACGTTCAATTCATTTAATTGGGGGTTTACAAAGGGCTAATAAAGGATTTTCGACGCTTGCCTTATGTTCTCTCTCTTCATACTCTATATATATATGATAGAGATTTTTTTGCGCAGGTGCGCGGTGCGCACCCGCATCTTAACCGTGCAATGAGCTCATGGGGATGTGGGCTGTCCCTATGGATGTCAGATTAATCAAGCCCGATCACTGTTCATCTGATGCCATGCCCCTGCACACGCATTAAGTTTTTGTTGGCATATGTAGACTGAAGTGATCGGCCCGTGACTCGTCCAACAATGAAAAAAAGACAAGAAATACAATGCCTGCTCGTTCCAATCAGTTCCTCGCGAGCAATGGAGAACCTCGCAACAGCGGCCATGGTGGCGACCCACGACTGATTCTCTTCCTCTAGTGAAACCCACCGGTACAGAGCTCATGGAGGAGATGACTCCGACCAACGGGTTTCTCTCGCGGCCTTGCAGGATCGAGAAGAAGGCGTCGCCGGTAGTGATGTCCGCACAAGTGAGATGGGGAATCACAGTCAATGGGTGCGAGGAACAACTGTTGTCGCGGCGTTGGAAGCATGTGCAACGATACATGACAAACTATGTGATAGGTTCTTCATCGCCATCGCCGAATTAATGGAGACTGACGATTGCTAACCGCCCGCGCACATGGAGACTCTTCTCGTATCCCCAAAGAGAACGGACGTCTTGGATAGGCGTGCGCACCGAGCAGGTGCGCTACTGCAACTTTCCCATATATATATATACAGATCGATTCAGGAGTAACAATCAGAAACATGAAACTTGATCGATGGAGATTTGGGGACTTACCAGGTGTCCGTGGCGTCCCGGCCTGCGCCATCGACCAAGAAGAATAGCTGACAACAACGGCAGCATTGCGGTGTCTCCCGGAGTCCCCACGAGAGCACATTATCCCGGCCTCAGGAGAGACGTGCGGTGCCCCCGGCCGGCCGGCTACCCCGCACCGGCATGGAAGCGGATGCATCCTGTGTCTAGAACCAACATAATCCTTCCTAGGGGATCACCCTGCTGCCGATGATGACGATGATATGCTGGAGAGGCGCTGTCCGCAGATCGCGTCCGGCGGGGCGAGACGACTACGCGCACGCAGAGAATCACCATGGATAGCAAGCCCTCCTTGCAGATCGGCGTGGTTCATGAATTGACGGGCAAAATTTCTGGTCTGCTCATGGATTACTTCGATCCTCCCGGTCAAGTTTCTCCTCTCATCAAATTACAAGTTATAATTGTATCGATGTATCAGATATTCAGATTGATTATGTTTCCTGCAATGCCCTTTTGCCGGGACAAAATACTGTTGGCATACCGTAGTCGTTGAGGATCTATCTGCAGTTCTTTGCGCCGCAACCTTTCTCCATCTATACTCCAAAACTGGTAGGCATCAATAGAGTGGGATATGCAGTCATCGTAAGTCTTACTGCTGGTAAACAATTCCTAATTAAAAGTTCTTTCATGTCTTTTTGCTTTGTTGGCGGCAAATGAACAAAGGGGAAGGGATTTTCGTTTGTTGTTGTTTCAATGATCATGTTACATGAAAACAACAAAAAAGAGTTTTTTTTTAAGGAAACACAAGAGTTAGTATAAGCGCACGTTCGGAAAATTTCAGCACAACCTGCATCTTCTACCATTTCTGAACTGGTGGTTCGTTTCATCTTGGAAATCACTCAGGTCAAGGTATTTTCCATTTACGGTAATGTGTGCTAGGAATACTTGTACTTAGCCCCAACTACTTGGATATATACTACTGCAAACGCGCCAACGGGCCAAGATTGCATGGCTGAGCCGCTGAGGGAAGGGGATGCAAACACGGCCTTCTTCCACCAACATGCAGCCTACCGCCGCCAAAAGAACGTTATCCATAGCCTCCAGGTCGAGGGCGCAGTCATCTTAGACTATGCTGCCATGGCGGAGGCTTCTTTCACGCACTTTGAGGGTCTCCTAGGCACTCCTGTGGACCGTCGATACTCGCTGGATCTGGACTTCCTGGGAACGCACCCAGTGGACCTATCCGAGCTTGAGGCTGCGTTCACAGAGGACGAGATCTGGGAGGTTGTTAGGCGGTTGCCCCATGGCAAAAGTGCTGGGCCCATACGGGTTCACGGCTGAGTTCCTCCAAAGTTGTTGGGGGATAGTGAAAGAGGATTTTATGGCAGCTTTCAATAAGTTGTTCACGTTGTGCGGGCGCGGATTCCAGGGCCTGATGATACTGCTGCCCAAGCGCCCGGATGCGGCGGCGCTGGGTGACTACCGACCGATCAGCCTGATACATATCTTTGCCAAGCTGGTGGCGAAAACTCTGGCGTCTCGCCTGGCCCCTCGGATGGAATCACTGGTGGATCGCAACCAATGTGCTTTCATTCGCAAACGGTGAATCCACGACAACTTCATGTTGGTTCAGCAGACGGCTAGGTTCCTCCATCGGATGAAGGAGCCACGGGTGATGCTCAAGTTGGACATAGCGCGAGCCTTTGACTCCATCTCATGGGGATTCCTTGTTGAGGTCCTCCGTAAGATGGGGTTTGGACCGAGGTTCTGTGAGTTGGTGGCCATTCTACTGTCCACGACAAGCACTAGGGTGATGCTCAATGGCGTGCCAGGCCCCCCTATCTAGCATAGGAGGGGCCTGAGACAGGGTGATCCGTTGTCGCCTTCGCTGTTCGTGCTAGCCATGAACATGCTTAACAGGTGTTGGCTAAGGCCATCGAGTTGGGGATCCTTCGACGCTTGGCGCGGAGGGAGATGGTTACGTCGGGATCACTCTACGCCGACGACGTGGTCATCTTTCGCCATCCGGATGAGACGGAGTTGCGTGCTATTCGCGGCATCTTGGAGCTCTTCGGGGAGGCGTCGGGACTGCATACCAACTTCGCCAAGTGCTCGGTATCCCCTATTGCCTACTCGGAGGAGGAGGCCCATGGTGCGGCCACCGTTATGGAGTGCCAGTTGGCACCCTTCCCGGTGAAGTACCTTGGCATCCCTCTATCGATCAGACGGTTGTCGGGTGAGGCGTTTCAACCTGTGGTGTATCGATTGGCAGACAAGCTGCCTACCTGGAAGGCAACCATGATGCCTAGGGCGGGGCGCTTGACACTTGTCCGCTCGGTGCTCGCGGCCATACCGTTGCACCAGCTCATAGTGCTTGCCATCAACAAGAAAGCACTTAAGCAAGCGAACAAGATTCTATGCGGATTCTTGTGGGCAGGCAGGGCTGACGCCAGTGGTGGACACTGCCATGTCAACTGGTCTAGGGTGTGTCATCCGCTGCGGTTCGGTGGATTGGGGATCCCGGACCTTGCCCGCACCGCTATCAGCCTAAGGGTCCGCTGGCTGTAGAGGATGCGGACTGACCCCCTGCAACCTTGGCGCGGGCTCGATATGCAGTTCTCCAAGGCAGAGCTTGATGTCTTTGATGCCTCCACCTACATGGTGGTAGGCGACGGGACGTCCACCCTGTTTTGGGAGGATAGGTGGATGGATGGTCAATCCATCAGGGAGATAGCGCTAGAAGTTTATGCGCTGATCCCCAAGCGCCGTAGGAGGCAGCGTACCGTGCAACAGGCGTTGGTGGAGCGCAGTTGGATCTCTGACATAGTTGGTGCGCCTAGCGCTTTGGCGCTCTGGCAATATGTCCAACTGTGGAGCAGACTCAGGGATGCTCAACTATCGACGGAGCCGGACATGATGATTTGGCGCTGGACAATGGACTCTCCGATCCTGCTATGACACCCTCTTCCAGGGGGCGGTCACTTCAGGATCGTGGGAGCTAAACTGGAAATCCTAGGCGCCGCCTAGGGTGAAGTTCTTCATATGGTTGGCCGCCTAGGGTGAAGTTCATCATATGGTTGGCCTGCCTCGACAGATGTTGGACGAGCGAGCGGCTTGCGCGTCGTGGTCTACCACACGCTGCGCGATGCCCGTTGTGCGACCAGTCCGAGGAGACTATGGCGCACATTCTTACCGGTTGTCCCTTCTCCAGGACTATCTGGTATGAGGTCCTGTCGTGGATTCGATCCACCTCAGGGCCACCCACGGTTGAGGGTGACTTCGCGGAGTGGTGGTCGCTGGCGGTGCGGACCGCTCCTCACAAGCTGCGCAAGGGTACCTCGTCACTGATCATGCTCACTGCATGGGGAATATGGAAGCATAGGAACGCTGCAGTCTTCGACAATGCGCGTCCCTCGGTGGCTTCTCTGTTCGAGGACATAAGGGCCGAGGCGCGGCAGTGGGCGGACGCGGGGCCCGAGGTCTTCGCCAACTACTCCCTTAGATTATCTTTCTTGGATTGAGTTGTATGGCGTGGTGTTGGTCCTTTTTTGGACTTGTACATATAACCTTCTTTTCTATCAATGCATCAAAACGCAAGGCTTTTGCGTTTTCGCGAAAAAAATATACTACTGCAAAATACTGATGCCATGTAGTTTTTGTTTGGATTAGTTGGGATTGTTTTGCGTGCAACTGAATCTGATACTGGTGTACTCGTGGATTAACACGAGGATATTTAATAATACACCTAGCTTATATATCCCTCTTCTTTAGGGCGTGTATCCCAACTTTATTTGTTCGTAAAAGCTAAATATTTTTCATTAAGAAAACATTTTTGGAATCATTGGCTCAGGACATTTATTTTCGTGATTAATAAAATGTTTACTCATATCAGTAACACACATATATTGAGCTCAACTCCAAGCCTTTGGTAATGGAAGGTTTTGATATTTTGTTCTAGGTACAAATATTGCTAAGGGTGCAGAATGATCAGGATTGGGGATGGTGATGAAAAGACTCGAGATTTTGAAACAACTTTGGTCGGACAGCAGCAACGCGCGGGCATTGTGCTAGTATTATAAAGAAAGTAATCTAGACTATACCTAATAATTGGGAATAGGGTAAAAGGTAATTATGGATGGTGTACTTGTAGAATATAGAGTCTAGAGTTTAACGGATCCAAAGCCTATGGTCCAATTCCCCCGAAAGGTTCATGAGAAATTCAATCCAAAGTTTACCTCTTGCTTTATCAGATTTATTACAGGAGGACGACCGGCGTGAGACCAAATTCTCAACAGTTCCACGGGGGAGCCCATCTCCACCAGATATGAAGAATTCCTACAGCAAACAAAAAGTAACTTTTTAGGTAAGCAAACAAATAGTCATTACGAGTTAAGACAACAGTTTATTGGTCAGACAGTAAGACAGGGTGATATTAAACATATATTCCAGACTTATGATAAGCATGTCAGTTATAAAATAATACCACCGCCACTGCACACAAGATGTCCATTGTATATAAAACAAAAGCAGCCAAGATGTCTTTAAGACAACAATATACCTTCAGAATTTCAAGATCTTCCTCCAAAAGAGGGGCATCATTTTAAAGGGAAGGCCCTTGGCCCAGCTTTATATATAAAGCTCTCATGGCAACATAGTAGCGATACAACTCACAACCTAAACGTACAGTCTGATGCCTTAGACATTACAAGCCACTGATACCATCAAGTCTGAAACCATAAAGAAACATCTAGCGACTACAAGGGAAGAAGCAAGGTGGCGGCCGAGGCCAATGCACCACCACATCCGTCAGCATCATCCTCCATCGTCATCTCGAAGCCGCCGTTGAAGTCTCCTAACCTCGTCCAGCAGCGGTAAGTCCCTCGGTCTGACCAGAACCCTCCAGCTCTGCATATGAATAGACATTTTGAAGATGACATCAGCCGGATTGTTGATCAGGGATCCCTCTATAGCTAGCTTGTTGCGGATGTTCCAAAGGGCCCAGCACTGAGCCGCAAAGGTGTACCAAGCTAACCTACGGAGACGACCCGAAAGGCCATTAACTATGGCCATGAAATCCGCGGCCCCTGCCGGATTCAAGGAGCAGTGCAGAAGTTCCCTAATTCCCGCCCACATGAATTTTGCGATATGGCACTTGAAGAAAATGTGATCGCAGGTTTCCCATTCCCCACAGAGGGCACAACTGCCGTCGGAGGGCCCCCTCCTCTTCACCAGCTGGTCCTCTGCCGGAAGCCTACCTCTGATGAACTACTGCCAGAGGAAGACACGGATCTTAGGCGGCACCCTGGTGCGCCAAACCTCTTTGAAGTGGGCAATTGCCCCGCCCTGGGACAACTTGCAATACATAGAGTTGGTGGAGTACTCCTCAGAAGCCTCCAACGCCCAGCGGACTTCGTCCTCTCCCTCAGCTACGGGGGTAAGATCGAAAATCCTACAGAGGTTGTCCCACTCCACCGTCTCAGCTAGACCGAAGGAGCGTCTGAATCTGATACGCCAGCCATCGTTGTTGCGGACTCCCTCCACTGTGGCGAAGTGGTTGTTGCAACAAGCAAAGAGCCGTGGGAAGGACAGACGCAAGGGCCCCATGCCGGTCCACCAGTCTAGCCAGAAATAGGTCCGCCTCCCATTGCGCACCTGGTGCTTGGCCCCCATCTTGAAGTACCATTTGATCTTCTGAATGGCATTCTAGAACTGGGAGCCCTTGGTGGGCACCGCCGGGGAGAACAGGTCATTGTTGCCCAAGTATTTGGCCCTCAGCAGTTCTGCCCACAGCCCCTCATTGTTCTGATATTCATGAACTTTGTGTTGAGGATTCTCAATCCTCCAAACGCCTTTGGCTTGCACACCGTAGCCCAGTCTACCATGTGGTATTTGCGCTTGGGACCCACTCCTTCCCAAAAGAAGCGGGAACGGTGCCGATTCATGGCCCCATGAGTCGCGTCGTGCAAGAGGTAGAGCCCCATTGCGAACAACGGCAAGCTAGAGAGGCAAGAATTGGTAAGTTCTAGCCTCCCCACGGAGGCGAGGAACAACCCTTGCCAAGGTTCAACCCTGTGGCCAACCTTCTCAGTGAGGAAATTCCAGCCCGCAACTGACAGAGGTCTGTCAGCGACAGGAAGGCCAAGGTACGTAAACGGCAAGCTCCCTAGCTTGCAGTTGAGGGCATCCGCTACCCTCTGACGTTCCCGGTCAGTGACCCCAGTCACTACTACTTCGTTCTTCGCAAAGTTGATCTTCAGTCCTGACATGTTTTCGAAGCATAGTAGCAGTAGTTTCAGGTTTGCCACTCCAACGTCCGAGGGGTCAAGGAGGATCAGGGTGTCGTCTGCGTATTGGAGGTGGGTAACACCACCCGGTATGAGGTGTGGCACGACCCCCTGGAGGTTCCCCGACTCGCTGTCCCTAACAATAATGGCCGCTAGAGAGTCCACCATAAAGTCAAAAAGAATCGGGGAGAGAGGGTCCCCTTGTCGCACTCCTCGTGCATTCCGGAAGTATCCACTGATAACACCATTGACATTCACTGCAGTCTGGCCTCCCGAGACCAATTGCAGAAGTCGGTGCACAATCATGGGGGAGAAACCCTTGCGGAGAAGGACCTCCCTCAGGAAACCCCAACTCACACGGTCGACCTCCATCTAGTATTACACGAAGTAAGCCATCCTACCGAAAGATAAATTACGTTAAATTATAATCCAAAACTTGCCACAGCATCTCACTAATTTTAATAGCCAAAAATTATCACCAGGGATGCTTGCAGAAGCCTGTAACCACACGATCCCGCAGTTGCTCCACAATGACATCGCAAAGTTGATTAAGTACCTAAAGATCGAGCATTGGCATCAAATACATGCCATTTAGTTCAACAGAAGCTTACTGACCGGACATCAAATGAAAAATCTTTACTAAGAAATTCTAATAAGCGGTAAAAACTATGCTTGTCCAAAGTTTGAGGTAACAGCATATGCTAAGCATTTGGCCACACCCAGTTTCTGACATAAAAAAAGCTATCCATATATTTTCTCACAAAAAAAAATACTACAAATAAATATGCATGGCATGGATTAGGGCATGCTTGGGTTCCATTAAAATGTAGAAGTGCCCATAAACATAACACATACAAGCTGAATTGGTGCAGTCAAATATTGCTTTGCATGCCGGTCCAACAATATTAACAGGCAGAGTTCTGTATAAAGGTTAGCCAGATACGTTGCTAGCCAACAAAAGGTAATGGATAGAAAAAATAAGTTGACATGCCAGCTATCACATCAAATGTTGCAAATTTATGAACATACCAAATCAAGCACTTCCACAATAGTGTGCAGTCGAGCTTGGGGAACACTGTTTTTGTATAAGTTGTCGATGAATGGCTGTTGCAGGTCCCAGAATGTGACCTTTAACCCTACGAATGAAAAGATGCACACTTTAACATTGATGAGCTGTCAGCTTCCCAGTACAAGTGGTGAGCGCATGCATATTTTCTTACCTGTAAATTCACATACCCGATCAATAGCAGCATTGATTTCTTTTCTACTGCCATCAAATTAATTCTTCTGATTGGAGACAGCACTCTTTGATTTTCCGCTCATTGATCGTCCTAACACAGTTAAATATTACAAATAAATTCAGTTTGATCTAATGGACTATGCCAAACAGAGTAATTGGCAATCTTACCAGAGGATCTAACAGATAAACTAATTGATATATTTTAAGGCACACTTATTGATGTTAATGTGGTCACTTTTCCTTCTAGCCCACCGTTCACTTATGCTGTCCTCACACTTGCCTAGATGGCTTATACCATACTGTTTGCATATTCATAAAAAAGCTTCGAGTTCAGAAACTCTGACGGTAATAAATATGAACAATAGAAAGTGAAATATCAAAAGAACGTCATGGGTCCTGTTGTGTAAATCATGGCAGCAGCTAGTAACAGCTATTGCCTCCATACTAGAATACTGTTTTAAGTCCAGAACTATCAGTATGATCAATAGCAAATTTCTCCACTTAGTGTAAAATTTATGTTGCTGACAAATCACTAGTAATAGCTACTTTCGAAAAGGAACAGCGTCAAACTAGGAACCGTGAAAGATACAGCTACCACCAGCGGCAGCTGGTAACCTCACCTTTGACCCAGGCCCCCTCAACACGAACAAGCTAAACCAAGTGTACTGCCATCTAAGTAATCTCAATCTGTACAACATTTTGCTTTACACGCAATCTGTCCTGTCGTCCGGCACCCCTTCACAAGATCAATTCACAACACTTTGCCAGTACATAGCAAACGATATAATAAGCTACTGCTTGATAGCATGTTGGCTTACACATATTTGATACATACCAAACGATATGGCAATAGCTAGTGTTTGACAGGATGTTAGCTTACACATATTCGGTCATAGTAGCTAGTGTTGGACAAGGATTTTTCCAACAGTCGAACTAGCCTAGCAGAAGCGTAATACCATCATACCAACACGACCAGTTAACGACCTTGCTCAAACCAAAAGCACCAGACAGTACAAATGAAGTTTAGTTCAAGTAAGTTTAGATATGAAGTGTTTCAGACTGTATTTTCATGCATCAAAACAGAGTCACTGAACCATCATACTCCAATTATACATAGGAACATAATAGAAGGTCTGCCAAAGTGTTAGACCATTAATTATTTGATACAAAACTTGCAATGTGATGAATCTTCGTGCAAGTAAAAAATTTGTAACAGATGAATAGGAAGAACCCAGTAACACAAATGGCAAATGACGTGCAAAGTCATAGACAGCACATACGTCGGATGAAAATTATATGATCCATGATCAAGTGATCCTTGATCCTTAGCAAATACATGAGGTACAATTTTAAAAGCTGCATGGAGCACCTAAGCATGCATCTTTCTAAAAGATGTATGTCTCATCATAAATCACCCAGGAAGTACTCCGTACCAACATGTGGAGACCCCCACAATCAGTTGTTAATGAAGCAACCTTCAGAACACTAAATGTAATTCTAAGCTATCTACTTGAGTTTGGTTTGAAAATGTGGATCAGGTTTACAGCTCGAGACACAAACTTGTTTTCACAGAGCTTAGGAATATGTCAACATAATCCCTAAAGAAACTATTTTGTCAATTACAAGCCAGACTTGAAACTGAGTTAACAGGCTCAAATTTCTGAATTGGATGGACCAATGTTACAAAATAAATCAGAATCAGGTATGAAGCTGAAGATCAGCCTAGAGTTCAGCACATTTTAGTAATTCAATAACAATGAATAATAATAGCAATCGGTATATTAGTAATCAACATCACTACAAAAACCTATATATATTTGCGAACGACACAGCAGACAAAAGCACAATACAACTTAGAACACAAACTCCTTAAACAGAGATACAGATAGCTGGCATCATTAACTTCTATAAGAAGGCCATCTACTAGAAAAGTAGAAAAGCTAATAGAAAATTATGATGTTCCCAAATACTCACTGATAAGTACTTCCTACAGTCCAAAATAATAATTTGACAATCAATTCATGTGCAAACATGTTGTATCACATAATGGTTCATGATAAAATTAGTAAATTGGATGATAGTAATTTTTTATTTACAGATGGGAAATTTAGAAATGATTGGTTGGTCAAATTTCTAAAAGGACATATTTTGGATAGGAGGCAGTAGCAAATAGAATTCCCAGTCTAATAGAACAGCTTAGCGGTTCAGTAATAGATTTATGAAAGAATAATAATGTACTAAAATCTGTATTCTTGTACTCCCTCCGTTCCATCAAACATGTCTTAGATTTATTAAAATTTGGATGTCTATATACATACAAAATAGATACGGAGAGCATGTGGCATTCCAGTCATTTAAGTCCACATAATTTGATATTCTCTGGAAACACATGTGAAAAAGATAAGAGATTAAGTTTGCGAAATAAATTGTGACATATCATTTAATACCCTACTGACCATTTCATCATTACAGGGATATACTAGTAAGAACGACAGAAATCATGTATGTTAGAAGGATAAATTATTCGCAAAGAATCCATAACAAACTTAAATTCTTCGACATACAAAATGTTCACAAAATGTAAATAGTGATTTCTCAAAAATTGCTGAAGTTGAGAAACAGGCTAATAATAGATGGAACAAAATCGATTTCTTTTATTTGCTTGGTTTTGTCAAAATGATGACATGCATGTTAAATGTTGAAAAGGGCAGTAAATAGAGCATGAGTTTGATTCCTGATAGCACATAACTATGCACTATTAGATTGTAATTTTTTTGCACTTCCGTCCATTTAAGAGCATAGAAGCACTACTATAGTACCTGCAATAAGTTCTCAACAATCGACATGAACGAGTAAGATGGTGAGGTATTAGTGCAGCAATAGAGTATGCACTTTATAAAAAAAAAACTTGCCATTTCGCAAGAAAGAAATCGCCAATTTGCAGGAAAACAAGCAAAGCATAGGCTATTACAATCAGCTTACCCAGTCATACACTTGGTTCTGTCCATGACGGAGGGAAGCCAAAGTAGAATTGGGTAGTGAAGTATAGCGGCATCCCACAGATCTTCACAAGTTTTGAAGTTTTGACTTCCAATGAAAAACATTCTACACCCCGGTGCACTGCAGAAGAGTGTACCGAGTTTCGATCTTTAGGAGAGCCTCGAAGGAGCAAGATTCCCTCAGCCGCACCTAAGATCAAATAGTCATACTGGCACGGCAAAGGTATAATATCATCTGACTGCCGCTTGTTGGAAGATCCACCCCTTTTTTGCTTACTGGTATGAAACAGGACAGATGCGCCATCTCCAAAATAATCACCAAAAGAAAGCATCTCTGGAGTGCCTTCTCTTCCTGCTACAATGACAGGTCCAGTACCAAGGCTGGTCTGATTATAGATGGTGGAGAACTCCAGCTTGCTTGCATCGAGCACAAGGAACCTGTCCGTCCAGAGATATGCCCAGTAGAAGCGGCCACACACATAGTGAAACCGAAGCAAGGCAAATTCATGGGTGGGCGCACCTGCATGTTGAATCCCTGGGATCACTAGTCTAGATCTTTTCGAGTAGTACTTTGTGATTACGGAGATGTGTACCTTCTCCTTTACTGAGGACGATCCTCCCGACGTCCGCATGGTGATGGTGGCGATGGCGGTGCGTCGGTGAGGAAGGGATGGAGGCGGAGCTTCCCGTCGGCACTGTGCAAACCCCAGATCGGTGGGTCGTCTGGTGGGACGAGTGGCAGCTCAGTCAACCTCGTGATCTGTGCCACCGCCCCCACCACTGTATTTATAGCACAGGCGACAGGGGCCCACCAACCAGATGTGGTTGGGCGCCCCCGATCAGGGCGCGGACGAGGTCAAGGGTCCGAGTTCGAGCCGTTGGGCTCGGACGCGAGGAGATCATCCTAACATTCTCCCCCTTGATCTCAACTTTTCTTTTAACTTTATACTTTCATTTTATTCGTTTCATTTTGGATCAGTACATAGGGCATGTTTCTTCGTCACAGCTCTATTGCCGATAGAATCGGACAGCCACAATGCACTTCTCTGTTCTGAAACAAATTCTTTTACTTTTTTGGCCTCTTATGATCCAGGATAGGTAAGACTTTCCCTTAAACCCATGCCGGCTACGTGTTCCTTGAACACGCTGGGTGGTAAGCCTTTCGTTAGCGGATCCGCAAGCATATCTTTTGTTCTTGTATGCTCGAGACTTATTGTTTGATCCTGGACCTTGTGTTTCACAACATAATACTTAACCTCAATTGGTTTAGTAGCTGTACTCGACTTGTTGTTGTGAGCATAAAATACTGCAGGCTCATTGTCGCAGTACATCTTTAGTGGTTTGTCAATACAATCTACCACTTTCAAGTCGGGTATGAATTTCTTTAAACATAATGCCTGCCCCGTGGCTTCATAACATGCTATAAATTCTGCATACATCGTGGATGATGCAACTATGGTCTGTTTGGAGCTTCTCCACGAAATAGCTCCCCCTGCGAGGGTGAATACATATCCAGATGTGGATTTTCTATCATCTTTATCCCCCGCAAAATCTGCATCTGAATACCCTCTTATTTCTAGGGAATCAGATCTTCTATATGTTAGCATGTAACTCTTTGTGCCTTTCACATAACGCAATGCCTTCTTTACCATTTTCCAGTGTTCAAAACCTGGATTTTCTTGATATCTACCGAGTACTCCGGTGATAAATGCTAAGTCAGGGCGAGTGCACACTTGTGCATACTGTAGGCCGAAGCATATGGAACCGCTTTCATTTGATCGAGCTCGTATTGATTTTGGAGACTTTGATGTTTCCCAAAACTATCGCCCTTGACTATAGGGGCAGGTGTGGCACTGCACTTATGCATATTATACTTACTTAGAATCTTTTCTAAATAAGCCTTTTGCGATAGTCCTAATACTCCATTGTTTCTATCTCGGTGAATTTCTATGCCCAAAACATATGACGCTTCACCAAGATCTTTCATATCAAAATTTGAGGACAAGAACTTCTTTGTCTCTTGCAGTAGACTAACATCACTGCTGGCAAGCAGAATATCATCCACATACAAGATTAGGAAAATATATTTCCCACTTTTGAACTTTGCATAAACGCGATTGTCCTCAATATTTTCTTTAAATCCAAATCTCTTGATTGTTTCATTAAACTTTAGATACCACTGTCTGGAGGCTTGCTTTAATCCATAAATGGATTTCTTTAGGCGGCATCCCATTTCTTCCTTGCCTTCCATGATAAAACCCTTGGGTTGTTTCATGTAGACATTTTCTTCTAAATCCCCGTTTAGAAATGCCGTCTTTACATCCATTTGATGCAACTCTAAATCAAAATGTGCAACTAGTGCCATGATGATTCTGAAGGAATCCTTACATGAGACCGGAGAAAATGTCTCATTGTAATCTATCCCTTCTCTTTGTGTAAATCCTTTTGCTACAAGTCGTGCTTTGTACTTTTCAGGAGGTTGTTATTGCTCCCTTTTATGCTCAACAAATGGTTCATTCGGCTCCTGACGGACAGGTTCCGAACTTCCACTCATCGTTGTCATGGGTTTGCACCACAATCGCAGGGATCGTTGGTACAGGTGCACATGGTAGCGCAAAAAATGGCTCCTGAGTCATCGGATTAGGTGCATGCACCCTCTTCTCCTCAAGATCAATTTTCGGAGCTACCATGCTCCCCCTCATCATTTCGTCCTCTAAGAAGACACCATGTATCGTTTCCACAAACTTTGTGTATTTCTTTGGACAGTAGAAACGATAACCTTTTGACTTTTCAGGATAGCCAATAAAATGGCATCTGACTGTTTTGGTATCTAACTCTGCGATATTTGGATTGAATACTTTGGCCTCAGCAGGGCTCCCCACACTTTCAGGTGGTTTAAAAAAGGCACTCTCCCTATCCATAGCTCATACGGTGTTTTGGGCACCAATTTGCTTGGTACTCTGTTTAGAATGTGAATAGCGGTTTCTTAACGCCTCAATCCACAATCCCAATGGTAGGGTGGAATAGCTCATCATACTGCGCACCATATCCATGAGGGTACGGTTGCGCCTTTCAGCTACCCCATTCTGCTGAGGTTCGCCCGGCATCGAGTCTGGGCGACTATTCCATCTCCTGTAGAAACCTTGCAAAAGGTCCAGGGGACTTGGCCATATGGAGTATGTCGACCGTAGTACTCCCCTCCACGATCAGACCTGACTATCTTTATTCTTTTATCATGCTGATTTTCAACTTCAGCTTTGAATATTTTGAATTTATCCAACGCTTTTGTTCTTTCTTTTATTGGATAAATATAACCATATCGGGAGTAATCATTCGTGAATGTTATGAACGAATCATAGCCATCCACACTTTTCACAGGAAATGATCCACATATCTCGGTGTGAATTATTTCTAGTGTTGTTGTGCATCGATTTGCACCCTTTTTAATCAACCTTTACAAATTTTCCTTTAATGCAATCGATGCGCTGTTCTATGTCTGAGAATTCTAATGGAGGAAGAATACCATTTTTAACAAGTCTTTCTATTCTCCCCCTCGAAATATGGCCTAAGCGACAATGCCATATTTCGACAATTCATCAGTTCTTTTCTTTTCTTTTGTTCTTTGTCCAACGCGGACAACACTTTTTCACTCACATTACACACAGACAACACCCACATAAGCATTATTACAACATATGGCACACTTGCCATGTCCTTCCTGTCCATGTGTACTTTTCTGTCACCAGTTGCTTCCATGGGTCACACATATCTTTGAAGAACCAGTGAACGGCTCTTTATTCTTTCAAGATACTCTCATACGGAATCACACTCTGCAATTGAGCTCACAATAGCGTTCTCAATTGTATTCTTTATAAATGGCACTTAGCCACCTTTTATACTGCCATGCAACATCATTATTCTTTTCATTTCTGACTGGATCTTTTGGTCTGACCGGCTGTGGGAACCCATCCTCCTCAGCACAAATCGACCTTCTTTTCTCCATTCAGTGTAGTTGTCACTTTTGAGGGTTGAACATCCTTGATGCAACTTATCAAGTAGTACCCTCCTTTAAACCACAATGAAATGAGATCATAACAACAATTGCATGCAATAATCCAACGTTGGTCAAAATTAGAACATACAACTGTTTGTGCAATTAAATCTATATCACCGTTGGGCAGAAAATAGAGATAAATGCACCTCTTATTGCAAAAAATCACGATCATGTCATTAATAACGTTGGTCAAAAAATAACACAACCATAATTGTCACAATAATCACTTTAATCATCTCTTTAACATTTTAACTGTCACTTTTGCACATATTATTGCAACAAAACATGATCATACCATCAATGACGTTGGTCATAAAATGACAGGATCATAATTGTTTCAACAATCACTTTTAAGCAACTTTTTAAATTTAATTGTCACTTTTGCATTTAAAATGCTACTTTTCTATTTTGCAGCGGAAACTGTCACTTTGAACTATTTAACTTTTGAACTTTACAAAGGCATATCCTTTAATTTTTAATTTCTGAACAAATATTTCGTTGGTCCTATTTATTCAGAAAAAACTAGACAAAATTTGGCCAAAAAATGACCCAAAAACTGCCTAAAAAATGCCTCTGTAATTAATAAAACTGTGAAAAAACTGTCGTTACTGTCGCGGCCCACGCGGCCTGCACGCGCCGAGCGGCGCACAGCAACGCTGCGCCCACGCGGCCTGTACGCGCCAGCCTGCTCACGCGGCCTGGCCCGCGTCGCTCACGCGGCCTGCCTAGCGGCCCGCACGCGGCCTGGCCAGTGCGCCCACGCGGCCCAGCTGGCGCTGCCGACGCGGCCCGGCCACTGCCGCCACGCCGCGGATCTTTCTGGCCGTCGGATCGAATCCGACGGTTCCCCTTCTGTTTCGGCCGGGATAAAAACGAGTGGCCAACGGCCCAAACCCTAACCCTAGCTCATTTTTCCCTTTCCCTCTCTCTGGCGGCGTGGAGGGGAGCAGCGCTCGCCCCTGGCAGCTCGCCGGCGGCGACGACGGCGCCGCCAGGCGGCTCCTTGCGCTGGCTCAGCAGCCCCACCGCCCCTTACTGTCTCTCCCGCTCGCCCTCTGGCGGCGGATGGAGGAGCCCGTGGCCGGCACCACGCCGGCGACGGCGAGTTCTCCTCGGCCCTTTCTCTCTGGCTGCTGAGCCGGCGGCTGCTCGCGACCGTGCGCAGCAGGCGCTCTCCTCTTTCTCCCGCGGCTGTAGGGGGCGGCTGCTCGCAGCAGGTCGCCGGGGCCGGGGACAGGCCCCTTCTTTCTCCCTGTTCTATTACCTCCACCACCATATCCCGGCGCGACGGCCAAAGAACGGAGGCAGTACATGGCGCCCCCTCGGTTTTCTTGCCGGTGAGTGCGTTCTCCCGCGGGTGAGCGCATCGCCGTCAAGATGACCGGAGGTGGTGCCCTTTCCTTTGCCGGCGCCATTTACAGTAGCAGCAGCCGGTGACTGTCGGGGTGGCGGCGTGGTGGCCCCACTGCCCCTGTACTTTCTCGCCGGCGAGCCCAAGGCCCCGGCCTTTAAGAAACTTTCTTTTTCCCTTTTCAATCTAGGGTTTCTGTGCTGTGGGGATCTAGGGTTTCCACTTTGCTGTTTCGATTTCTCTTTTCTACCGAAAAATAATCTAGGACTAGATGCTCTGATACCAATGTTGAATCCCTGGGATCACTAGTCTAGATCTTTTCGAGTAGTACTTTGTGATTACGGAGATGTGTACCTTCTCCTTTACTGAGGACGATCCTCCCGACGTCCGCATGGTGATGGTGGCGATGGCGGTGCGTCGGTGAGGAAGGGATGGAGGCGGAGCTTCCCGTCGGCACTGTGCAAACCCCAGATCGGTGGGTCGTCTGGTGGGACGAGTGGCAGCTCAGTCAACCTCGTGATCTGTGCCACCGCCCCCACCACTGTATTTATAGCACAGGCGACAGGGGCCCACCAACCAGATGTGGTTGGGCGCCCCCGATCAGGGCGCGGACGAGGTCAAGGGTCCGAGTTCGAGCCGTTGGGCTCGGACGCGAGGAGATCATCCTAACACTGCAACCATAGAATTCCAGCTGGTAGATAACTAGATACACCCATAGACCATTGTCTGGTGACAGCTCAGCCTCGTCCATGGAAGAGAGGAGGGGCACAGTACAAACACAGTCTTCCTCTTCACGTATTTTTTTTGTCCAATGGGTATGGAGATGAGAGGGGATTTGATGAGATGAGAGGGGATTTGGTGTTCATCCAATCCCCTCAAATACCCTTTCCCAAAAATACGTTAGTATGATGAAGAGTTTTTGATTTAAGCAAAAAAAAAAGGATGGGAGAAGATGGGAAGAGATATCTCGAGATTATTTGGTTTAAAACCGGAGAAGTAAACGGACTAGTGAGGATTTTCCGGGATACGAAATAATCCTCCCCCATCCTCATAAATACCTTAGAAGTAAACCAGGGCTCAGGGATTAAGCACATGGGTACCGGTGGGAGCAGGACGTATCTGCGGGAGAAGGGATCGCACACCGCGAGGTACTTGAAGCTGTCGGTTCTGTAATCGTGTTCCTCGCAGAAGACGCTCTCAAGGAGAACCCGGCCGTCGTGGACGTCGCACCTGATCCAGCACTCATACCCGCTCCTGGGCGGGCAAAACGAGTAGGAGAAATCGGCAGCGCTCACGACAACTCGGGCCAGCGGAGCGGAGGGGTGGGGCGCCTCAGCTGGGTGGAATCCGCCGAGGAGGAAGCCGAGGAGTGGTGGCGGGTGGAGTTTGCGGAAGCGGCGGAGGAAGGCGCACGCGGTGATGATGCAGTGGAATAAGGCGCGGGCGGTGGAGATGTGTGCGAGTGCATCCGGAGTGGGTAGCCGGAGGAAGATCTCCTCCAGGAGCTCCTCGAAGAGGGTCGGGACCAAGGACCGATCATGGCGTTCGGGGTTGAATTGCAGCGACGGCGAGGCCATGGTGGGCCAATGGACCGCAGCCAAGTACGAGGAAGGGGGTTGCCGGATCGGTGGTTGCGCCTGCGCGTTCGATTAATTTGGTTAATTTGGTTTGGTAAATACGGTTTTTCGGTAAATACTGTTTTAATACTTCAGCAAATACTGTTTTATATACAAATACGGTTCAGTTTCGGTAATAACCATTTGATATCGGTTAGGTTTCGGTAATAATCATACTAACAAAAGTTGACGCGAAATTTTAAATGACACATAACTTTTATGGTCGTAAATTTGAGTTTTGTATTTAGTATAAGCAAACTACGAAAGTTGCTATCACAAACTCACAATTTAGAAATGAAATCCCACATATTACATGATACAATAATGGTGGTATATCAGAACTAAACAACAGAGAGATGGTATGGTTTGAGGAAGAGGGTCGCCGGATCGGTGGCTATGGTTTGGGAGCAATCAGTTCAGGGAGTGAGGTCGCCCCGCAATAGTGAGCCAGTCGAATGGGATTCCAGTCGCAGTCGTGTAACTCGTGTTTGGCTGCGATTCCACGGGGATGTCGAACACATCCTCGTCCCTCGATCTTCTTTTTCAGGTATGTCCATCAATCTTTCTCAGAAATTGATAGAACATGTAGTAAAACGGTGTTCCCCAATCTCAGTTAAAACAATATGTTGAAAGGTATGTGATAATCTGAAGTTGAGTAGCTCAAGGTGTGGCTGGATAATAGCTAAAGGACATGAGGCAACTTACTTATAAGAGGTCAAACACATGAACCATGAGTATCTATAAAACAAAGTAACAAAGAGATATATGGAGCCCCATCATTATTATTACCGTTGACATGAATTACATAGCTCAAAACATTACTTTATGCTCTCTTTTGTATTTCTATTTTATTGAAGGACTAGCAGATGTATTTCCTACTTACTTTCTATTATTCAAGAGTCAAAAGAGTCAAAATAAAAAATAATAAAAGAATATTTCAAAAGATTTCTATAGGATTATCAAGCATGCTTTATGGTTCATAACACTTCTCATTTATTTGCTTACCATGCCACTTATTATTATCCATGCTTTGTAGAATGTGAGAGATATCACTTTATGTCGTCGTGGTGAACAGACAGATGCCATAGGATGGCTTAAGTTGGGGCCGAATGGACGCTAGAGGATTCGGGGAAGGGTTTGGATTACAGAGGGATGAATCTCGGATGGATTCCGGTATCTTTATTGAAGAACTTGGCCTTGGCCAGAGGTTGAAGATGAACAGTACAAGCTCTATGAACTAGGGTTTCTCTCTATCAACTAATGATCTCCTGAAGTTTTGCCCCACGCAAGGGAGTGCCCCCTCTCCTTATATAGGGGAGAGGGTGGCTTACAAGGGAAGGAATCCTAATGGTATCTTTGACTAGACAAAAAACTTTACAAAGCCTCTTTGGCCTCAGGTGACGCCGGTATGTCTTTAATCGGGGAGCGGTGACGTCCTTCGGATGCTTTAACGTCATCATCTGCTTTGACGCCAGGGCTTCGTTTAAAGTTATTTTGCTTGGCTCATCTTTGTCCTCTCTTGTTCCCTAAGTTCCGGTATACCCCTCCTGGGATACCGGTAGGTTTTAACTTGGCTCTTGCCAATGTCAAAAATCATCCGGATTGATCTACAATTCGGTATCTTTAAGAAAGAATCATGGCAACCATACCTTTGGCCTAGGGGCCATTCCCCCGACATTAGTCCCGAAGCTGGTATAGTCCGGACTCCTGACGGACCATGCCAGGTTCCCAAACCAAAGTACCGGATTAATTCTTCCGGTTTCCATTTAAGCTCTTCCGGCTCACTTGACGGACTCAAACCACCATTACACCTCAAACAAACCACCGGTATCTTTTTCCGGTAGCTTACCTATTTAAGTCTCCTCGGCGAAGTCGAGAATATATCGGGAACTGTGCATGACAGACATGCGCACTGTTCCTGACGCGCCAGTGTCAGGGGTCACTTCCCTTCGACTTCTGCGCTCGCATTTAATGTTCCACACCGGATCCTCGTCGCCGCTCCGGATCCATGCGGCCTCCCTGTAGCATCTTAATTCATCGCGTGTATCCGCGTGTCACGTGGCGGCCCATAAGGCAAAGCTCCGCGGGCCCAGCGGTTGCCGGCCCACGATCCCCTTCTCTATTTAAGGGTTGGGCAGTTCCACTTCGCCCTCTTCCTCGCGTTCTCCACTTCTAGAGCACACGAAGTCCACGCCATTTGCGCTCCTGCTTCGAGTGCTCGCCTGCGCCGTCGTCGCTCCCTTGCTCTCCGGCGAACTCTCGCGGAGAGGCTCCGCCGAGCCCGCTCTCCAATCTTCGCCAAGAACCGCCGGGGCTCTCTGCATTTCCCGGTCAAAGTTTTTCCACGGCTTCTTCTTCCTCGCCGCCGTTCGCCGCCCTCGGCCACTTCTTCTCCGTACTGCGGCGATTCTTTGACTCCGTCGTCCGCCACCGCCCTTAGGTTGGTCCTGCTAACGATAATCCTTTTTCTCCTTGTTACCTTATTCTTGGGCCGGTAGGGTATTTATTCCTTCTTTTTCCATGTTTTTCTCTTACTTGTAGATCTTCGCGAGGGGCTAGATCTGGGGAAAACTGTTTGTAGGTAGGGCTTGGAAACTTAGTCATGTCTTCCGAGGAGTATATATCGGAAACCCCCGGTAGCAGTCACCAGAGCGAGAGCCCCACCGTTTCTTCCGGAGGGGAAACTCCGGTTGTCCAGGCCTCCGACGGGCTCACGGCGGATATGGCCCAGATGGAAAACGATACCGGCAGCTCTGCTCAATTTACCGGTAACCAGGGAGAAGAAGGCAGCTCGAGCCAGGGCGCCGGCATAGACCTGGAATCCTACACACGCGGGGCCTGGATGGGCTCTGACGTGACTCAAGCGGAGATCGATTGACTCTACCGCTCCCGGAGGATACCGGAAGAGGTTTGGTGCCGCATCCCTGGCGAGGAGCTCCAGCCCGTGCCTCGGCCGGGAGAATACGTGGTATTTGCCGCTCATTTTGAGTGCGGCCTGGGCCTTCCGGCGTCGGATTTCTTCCGGCGCTTCCTTGACTTCTACGAACTCCAGCCCCACCACCTTCCGGGCAACGCCGTCTTCTACCTCTCTTCCTTCGCCGCTTTCATGGAGGGATACACCGGTACCACTCCTTCCGTAAATAATTTCTCCTTCTTCTACTATCTCCGGAAGAATTCTCTCCAGGATGGAAAACTTCCGCACCCCAAACCCTTCGTCCGGTGCAAGGGTTGCATCCTGTCGCCCCGTCAAGGGAGCAACTTCTTCAAGCTTGCCGGTCTGGAATCTGTCCGGACCTGGCAGAAATCTTTTTCTATGTCCGGAACGGTGGCCCGGATGACTTTATCAACCTCCCGGAATACGTTCCTGGCCCTCCATGACAAACTGGCTCCACTACCCCCGGGATGATAGGGAGTCCCAGCGGGTGGCCCAATATGTCGACAAGAGCCAAGAGGAGACCAACCTCTGCGCGAGGACATCGTGAGGACCTTCCTCTCTCGCCGGGTGCTGCCGCTTCAGCGCCGCGGCCATAAGATTTGCCAAATGTCGGGCCTGAACGACCTGACAAGAATTACCACTCATACGCCGAGCGCTACTGACTTGGTCCTTAAGGCGAAGCAGATTTGCCAGAACCCGCTAAGCCCCAGCAGGAAATACGGGATGATCCCTTACAGCCGCAGCAACCCTCCTCCATCTGAAGTAAGATTTTGGGGCTTCCGGAAAACCTTTTACCGGTACCTGTGAACTTTTTGTTGACTTGTTCTTAGTTGTTGCAGAACTTCCGCCGGATCGAGAGGGAGGTGCCGGCCACCTACACGCCCAACCGGCGCTTCCGCGACGATAGCGAGCCCGACCCATACACGAAGAGGCACAAGATGGGCCCCACCTACGTCAAGCGCCCCGGTAACTTCTCAACTCCTCCGGCACATCCTTCCGGAAGTGACGACGAGGTTGTTATCCTCGAGGTATATTGTCCATCTCTTTTTCCCTTATACGGTTGTTTTTCTGTAGCTCCTCCTTCAGCCGGTGCAACTCCTCAGGTTGTTGAGCATGCCGCTCCTCTGCAAGCCGAAGTTGGCCAGGAGTTCCTGGACAACTTGGTCTCTCGGGGACGCCAGAACAAGACTCCGGCCGCCGAGGCCGGCTCCAGCGCAGCTGCTTCTCGGGGGCGCAAGAACAAAGCTCCGGTCCATGAGGCCGGCTCCAGCGAAGCTCCCCCCGCCAAGCGCTCCAAAGATGGTGGCGGCAAGCCCTTCACGAAGAAACAGTACCGCAACAAGATGCCGGTTGCCAGCGGGTAAGCTTTCGGTTATTTTTCCTTTATCCTTTGCCCTTGACTTTCTTTGCTTCATTGTTTCTTCTAACTTTCTTTTTTCTTTTTCTCAGGCCTGCTCTGAGCCTCACCCGGAGCGCACCAGGCATGCCGCCGGAAGCTCCTGCCGGTGTCACCAGGACTTCCCCTCCTCCTCGATCAAGCCCGGTACCATCTGGTATCGGCAAATCTCCAGCCTCCCCTCCGGGAGGCAATACAAGTGCGGGGTGCGCGGCCCCTGAACGTTCTCATCACCGCGCGGAGGAGGATTTCTTTTCCCCTCTAGAAACTGAAGACACTGGCGCCAACCACATCGGCGCCGGAAAGGAAACAGCGGAGCGGGCGGAACTTCCGGTTCCCCCTGCTCCAAAAAAGAAGAAGAAGAAGACCACCGCCTCTCCTACTAAGTCCGCGCCAGAAACTTCTGCGCCGGCAAACCCGTCACCGGCCAAGAAAACGCCGGATGCTCCCGCGCCAACCAAGGTCGCACCGCCAGCTCCCCCGGTAGCTCCAGCCGGCAGAGCCGCTTCCGCTGTGCCTGCTCACCCGGAAGGCTCCACTCTTACCGCCCAGCAACTTTCTGCGGTGGTGACAGTGGCGACCGCGCCTCCTTCCGGCTCGCAAACACTGGTGCTGCACGCCGGCCACGCCGCCGCTGTGGCCAGCGAGAAGGCCTCAGCTCAGCTGGCCGGATCACTGAGCTCAACCGCGGCGAGCTCAACCTGGGCCCGCTGCTGGCCTGCGCCGAGAAATGGAACTTGGCGGACTTGTCCCCGGCGACCCGCGGCCTAGGCAAGGACAAGCTCCCGTTGGTTTACCCTTCCGGTCCGCGGAGCACGGCGCAACATCTGAGCCGACTCAGGCGCGCCGTTAAGGAGTTCGACACCGTGTGGCACGATGCCAGCGGCAACGTGGTGGTATGTCCCACATTCTTATCCTTAAAGCTTTATCCTTCACACACATGCCGGTTTTTAATTTCCAGCTTATACATGTATATCCTCCCAGTCCCCGAGTTTCGGGTTGAATACGCAGTACTTAGCGCGAAACTGCAAAAAACCGGCATAGCTAGTCCCTGATTTTCGGGTTAAGCACGAAGTACTTAGCGCGAAACTGCAAAAAACCGGCATAGCTAGTCCCAGAGTTTCGGGTTAAGCATGAAGTACTTAGCGCAAAAAACCGGCATAGCTAGTCCCCAAGTTTCGGGTTAAGCACGAAGTACTTAGCCTCAAAAAACCGGCATAGCTAGTCCCCGAGTTTCGGGTTGAGTACGCAGTACTTAGCGCGAAACTGCGAAAAACCGGCATAGCTAGTCCCCGAGTTTCGGGTTAAGCACGAAGTACTTAGCGTGAAACTGCAAAAAACCGGCATATCTAGTCCCCAAGTTTCGGGTTAAGCACGAAGTACTTAGCGCGAAACTGCAAAAAACGGCATAGCTAGTCCCCGAGTGTCGGGTTAAGCACGAAGTACTAAGCGCAAAAAACCGGCATAGCTAGTCCCCGAGTCTCGGGTTAAGAAGTACTTAGCGCGAAACTGCAAAAACCGGCATAGCTGAACCGAACTTTTCACTTGGACAGACACTCTGGACAGCCGGAAGCAGCTCTTCGAGGAGCCTGGGAGCACGGCGCCTCTCGAGGCCCACAGCAAATGCCAAGGTTAGCTTCCCACCTCCGTCCTTTTTGTACCGGTTGCTTTTGGTAATTTATACTCACAAGTTCTTTATACAGCTGCCCTTCCGGACGCTTCCTCTGAGGACCTCTCCGCCCAACTCTCCGCGCTAAAAGGTATGGTTTTCCTGCTCGTTTATCTTGCCCTTTTTGAACCTACCGGTTTCTTTTTTGTTAATCGCTTGCTCTTCCAGATTACAGCTGAACAGGAGCGGCTTGTCCTTGAGCACCGCCAGGCTCTGGACGCTCAGGAGAAAACTTCTGCTGAGCTGAAGGAGGTGCTCATGCAAGCCGAACTCCGGCACGCGCAGGAGCTCAAGGACGCCCATGCTGCCGCCGAAGCTAAACTGGACGAGTCGCTCAAGGACTTCACCGACGCCAGCACATAGCTGCGGAAGGAGTTGGAGGAGGAGTCTCGGCTGCTGAAGGAGGCACGGGACCGGAATGCCGTGCGACGATGGATCAAGCTGAATACGACCGGTTGGTCCTTCATGCCGACGCGCTGGCCTTTAGTAAGGCTCCTTTCTTCTCTTTTTGCTTATAAGCTTATACCTTCCGGCAGTATATCCTTATGCCGGCTCCTTTTTCTTTTCTTCCTTTCAGGGCTTTTCCCGGATTCGCAGCCGCACACGCACAAGAAGGTTACCGAACGCAGGGCTCAGCAAGCTCTCAGCAATCCGGATGCGCCCTGGGACGCCTACGGCCATCTCGTTGCGCTGGCTGCTCGGATCTCCCACATGAGGGCTGTGGACCGGCATCTGGTCGATCTGCCGGATGTGGCCACACAAATCTTCAAGGTTCTGTGGCCTAGGGAGGTGGTACCGGCCAACCTGACGCTTCTCTCCGACCGGTTGAAGGACGCCGGCAAGAGGTTCAGCGACTCGAGACGCTCATCTGCCCGCGCCGGAGCTGACGCAGCGCTACACGTTGCCTGCTCCTGGTACGAGGATCTGGACCTCGATGCCCTCCACAGCTTGCGCGGCCAGGCTCCTACTGACACGGACCCCGCCAAGACCGTCAAGCGCCGGGACCGAGCGTACCGGATTGCCCAGTCCGCTCCTACCATCACCTTCATCCCTCCCCCTGCCGATCTACCGGATGAAATCTCTGACGAGGAGGAGGAGGATGCCGACGAGGATGAGGAGGAGGCCCCTGAGGATGATGTCCCTCCGGAACAAGCTCAGGATGCTCCTGCTGCTTAGAATTTCCCAGTCTGTGTGTCTCGCCTGTCTTAAGATCAAACGATGCCAGTTAAATTTGCCCCCGGTATGCCGGGGTGGATGATGTAAGATAATACTTTTAAGCCCTTTTGGTTGTGCTACACTTTATTATGCCGATATCTTATATGATACACCGGTAGGTTATTAAGTTATGTTGGTATGCTACCTTAGCAATTTGCTTTGATTGTTTGCTTTGATCTTGCATGGTGAATCTTCCGGATTCATTTCCGAATTCAATCTGATGCACACTTGGTTCTTTTGCTTTGGCTCTGCCTACCTCTCTGGGTGTTTTGGCGTATGAGACACAAAGTTCTTTTGCCAAGCAAGCACTTTCTTGAACTTAGAAAAAATTTGAATTTTTTCACAAAAAACCGGTACAACCGGGGTTAGTTAAACTTTCACCGGATTGCTTGTTTTTGATTTCCCTTTGCGTTTTTCGCGTGTTTATATCCTTCCGGTTTATCTTGCTTGCCATGAAGCCGGGTTGCGGACAGCAGCAAGTCGAAGACTCCTTTAGGTTTAGCACGTTAGTAAACCGGAAAGGAAAATTTCTAACAATCAAACCGGTATACATAAAAAATAAACATATTGCATGCAATTCCGGTAGAGGTAGTCCCCGAGATACATTCGAGGTGCCGGCATTTTATTCATAACATAAGGTACAAAAAGGAACTTCTTACACCACATCTTCAGGAGTAGAAAGGACGCAAGAAAGCTATGTTCCACGGTCGCTTGCTCTCCTCTCCGGATTTGTCCGCCTTTCCTTCCTTCCATTCATGTGCATCGATCAAGTAGTAGGCATCATTGTGGAGAGTTTTGCTCACAATGAATGGCCCTTCCCACGGAGGTGAGAGTTTGTGCCGTCCTTCAGTGCGCTGCACTAGACGTAACACCAGATCTCCTTCCCGGAATACCCTCGGGTTTACCTTCCGGCTGTGATAGCGTCTGAGGTTTTGCTGGTATATGGTTGACCTTGCCAGAGCCATTTCCCTTTGCTCTTCAAGCAAGTCCACATCATTTTCTCGGGCCTCTTTTACCTCTTCTTCGGTATAGAGTTGTACCCTTGGTGAGTCATGGAGAATGTCGGTTGGTATGACCGCTTCTGCTCCGTATACCATGAAAAATGGCGTATATCCGGTAGACCGGTTCGGTGTTGTTCTTATGCTCCACAACACTGATGGTAATTCATCAAGCCAGCATCCGGGCGTTTTTTCAAGTGGTTGAATGAGCCTCGGTTTGATACCGGAAAGCATGAGTGCGTTTATCCTTTCAACTTGCCCATTGCCTTGTGGGTGTGCCACTGAACACAAATCCAACCGGATGTTGTTGTCCTCACAGAACCTCTTAAACTCTCCTTGAGCAAAGTTGGTTCCGTTATCTGTAATGATGTGCGGGTATCCATACCGCAAGATCATGTCTTTCAAGAATTTCACGGCTGTATGCCCATCACATTTTGCTATCGGCTTCACCTCTAGCCACTTAGTGAATTTATCGACCATCACCAAGATATGAGTCATTTTTCCTCTCGCGGTTTTGAATCGACCAACCATATCCAGGCACCATACCGCAAAGGTCCAAGTTATCGGTATAGTTTTTAAACCGGATGCTGGGGTGTGATTCTGTTTGGCGTACCTCTGCACCCATTGCATCTCTGAACCAAGTCCTCAGCATCCTCCAAAGCTGTGGGCCAATAGAACCCATGCCGGAAGACTTTCGCCACCAACGCTCTGGATGAGGCATGGTGTCCGCACTCTCCTTGGTGCACCTCCACGAGCATTTCTCTTCCTTCCGCCGGTTCCACACATCTCTGGAGGACACCGGTAACGCTTCTTTTGTACATCTCCCCGTTGATGATGGTGTATGCCTTGGATCTCCTCTGGATCCTCCTTGATTCAGTTTCATCAACCGGCAAGGTGTCATTGATCAGGAATTCCTTAATAGGTTTAACCCAAGTTGGCGTTTCTCGAACCGTAAACACCGGTACATCCATCTCCATGTGATCCACCATCATAGCTTCTTCCGGCTTGGACCCCGAAGTCCCCGGGTTTGCCGGAACAACCCCCGTGCATCCTTCGTCCACATCCATGGGTACGATATGGGATTCCGGTACGAAAATTGATTCAGACTTCGGACTTGGTGTGATCGATGGTTTTCTCAGGTGAGCCAAGGCTATTCCGGAAGGAATTTCTTGCCTAGATGAGCCCAGCTTGGACAAAGTATCCGCGGCTTCATTTTCTGCTCGCGGCACATGGTGAAATTCACACCCTTCAAAGAATCCGGCAATCTTTTGCACATGGAACCGGTACGAGGCCATGTTGGCATCTTTCGCATCCCAATCTCCGGAACACTGTTGCACCACCAAGTCTGAATCACCATAACAAATGATCCGGTGCACTCCAACTTCCTTTGCCACTTTTGGCGCTTCTCGAGAAGCTGCCCTCCCCCAGCTTCCTTGGAAAGCCGGTGACAAAATTTTATGAGGCTTCCAAATTAGTTTAGTCTTAGCTATTTTAGAAGCCTCGAATTTTTTAGAACCGGCTTCCCCAGGAAGCTGGGGGGAGGGCAGCTTCTCCGAGAAGCCGCCAAAAGAACTGGGCAGCCCATGGACCAAAGCTTCATACTCAGCGACATTGTTTGATGTCCTGAAGTGTATCTGCAGCACATATCTCAAGTGATCCCCCTTTGGTGGGGTGAGAACCACTCCGGCACCTAGACCCTCTTTGAGTTTGGATCCGTCAAAGTGCAACTTCCAGTAGTCCGTTCCGGTTTAGGTGGCTTGTACTGCATTTCAGCCCAATCAACCAGGAAATCCGCCAAAGCTTGTGACTTAATGGCATCCCTTCTCTCATATGCCGGTACATATGGAGATAGCTGAATTTCCCACTTAGCAATCCGGCCGCTGGCATATTTGTTGCCCATGATCTCCGAGATGGGTGCTTCACTCACCACTTTCATTGGATGCTCTTCAAAGTAGTGCTTGAGTTTTGTGGCGGCCATGAACACGTCGTAGGTCATTTTTTGGAAGTGCGGGTAGTTTTGTTTTGAAGAGGAGAGCACCTCGCTCAGGTAGTATACCGGCCTCTGCACGGTTTTTCCTTCCTCGTCTCTTTCTACCACAACCACAACACTTACCACCCGGTTTGTTGCCGCTATGTAAAGCAACATGGGTTCCCTTTCCAAAGGTGAAGCCAGTATAGGAGCTGTCGCGAGCATGTTTTTTAGCTCTTTGAAAGTTGCATCTGCCTGGGGTGTCCAGACAAACGTATCTGATTTTCTCATTAGGGCGTAGAGAGGTAAGGCCTTCTCCCCCAACCGGCTGATGAACCGGCTCTGATGCCAAGCTACCGGAAACTTCTGAACATCTTTCAGTTCCTGAGGTATGGTCATTCTTTCAATTGCTCGAATCTTTACCGGGTTAACTTCTATACCGCGGCTCGATACCAAGAAACCGAGAAGTTTTCCGGCGGGCACACCGAAGGTGCATTTTGCCGGATTGAGTTTCATCCGGAACCTTCTTAGGTTATCGAACGTTTGCCTCAGATCATCGATCAAGGTATCTTTTACCTTAGTTTTTATCACGACATCATCCACATATACCTGCACATTTTTGCCGATTTGATCAAACAAGCATTTTTGCATACAGCGCTGGTATGTTGCGCCGGTGTTTCTCAAACCAAAAGGCATAGTGACATAGCAATAAGCCCGTGCGGGGTAATGAACGCGCTTTTATTTGATCCTTCTTTCGGGAATTTGGTGGAATCCGGAATAAGCATCCAGGAAAGACAACAGTTCACAACCAGCAGTGGAATCGATCACTTGATCAATTCGAGGTAAAGGGAAAGGATCTTAGGAACGCCTTGTTCAAGTTGGTGTAGTCGATGCACATGTGATACGTCTCAAACGTATCTATAATTTCTGATGTTCCATGCTAGTTTTATGACAATACCTACATGTTTTGTTCACACTTTATATCGTTTTGATGCATTTTCCGGAACTAACCTATTGACGAGATGCCGAAGTGCCTCCTGTTTCTTCTGTTTTTGGTTTCAGAAATCCTAGTAAGGAAATATTCTCGGAATTGGACGAAATCAAGGCCCATGATCTTATATTTCCACGGAGCCTGCACCGGGAAAGACCAGAGAGACTGGGGGCCCACACGCCAGGCGGCGCGGCGCAGGCCCCGGGCGCCCCCTATTGTGGGTGGCCCCAGGTCCCTCCGACTCCGACTCTGCGCCTATAACAAGCTCCCTGACCTAAATCTTCGATACGGAAAAGCCACGGGATGAGAAACCTTCCAGAGCAGCCGCCATCGCGAAGCCAAGATCTGGGGGACAGGAGTCTCGCTCGGCACGCCGCCGATGGGGAAGTGCCGGAAGGCATCTCCATCGACACCACCGCCATCTCCATCAACGCTGCCGCTCCCATGATGAGGAGGAGTAGTTCTCCCTCGAGGCTTAGGGCTCACCGGTAGCTATGTGGTTGATCTCTCTCTGTACTCCAATACAATGATATCATGAATTGCTTTGCATGATTGAGATCCATATGATGAGCTTTGTATCTCTACTAGTTTATGTGCTACTCATGTGATGTTATTAAAGTAGTCTATTCCTCCCGCATGGTGTAATGGTGACAGTGTGTGCATCGTGTGGTTCTTGTCGTAGGTTATGATCATAATCTCTTGTAGGTTATGGAGTTAATTAGCACTATGATAGTATTGATGTGATCTATCCCCCCTTCATAGTGTAATGGTGACAGTGTGTATGCTATGTTAGTACTCGGGATATTTTGCAAAGATCTATTATGCTCTAAGGTTACTTAAATATGAATGCCGAATGTTGTGGCGCTTGTTAACTCCGGCTTGAGGGAGCTCTTGTAGCCCTACACAATGAATGGTGTTTGTCATCCAACAAAAGAGTGTATGTAGCACAAATGAGAGAAGTTATTTATTTATTATGTGATCAATGTTGAGAGTGTCCACTAGTGAAAGTATGATCCCTAGGCCTTGTTTCCAATACTGCAAACACCGCTTACTTATTGTTCTACTGCATGTTTACTCGCTGCCATATTTATTTCAGATTGTTATTACCACTCATATCCATCTCTACCACCTGTGTTTTACTATCTCTTCGCCGAACTAGTGCACCTATATATCTGACAAGTGTATTAGGTGTGTTGGGGACACAAGAGACTTCTTGTATCTTAATTGCAGGGTTGCTTGAGAGGACTATCTTTGACCTCTACCTCCCCGAGTTCGATAAACCTTGGGTGATTCACTTAAGGGAAACTTGCTGCTGTTCTACAAACCTCTGCTCTTGGAGGCCCAACACTGTCTACAAGAATAGAAGCACACGTAGACATCAAGCTATTTTCTGGCGCCGTTGTCGGGAGGTAAGGTAAAGGCACTACTCCGGTCCCTGTAACTAAGCTATTTTCGGCGCTGTAAGTGCTCGAAGGTATCTCCTTTAGATTCTGCAATTGCGTCTTTTTGTTTCTTGTTCACTAGTCAGGCATAATGAAAAATAATAGTGAGCTTCTTAATCTATTTCCTGAGTTAAGACATGGATTGTTTGCTGGCGAAAATTAAAAAACCTATGGAATCATATTTGCATGCTAGTAGCAATGATATTAGTATGAACGCTTTGAACACCATTGTTGCTAATGATATGGAAAATTCTAAGCTTGGGGAAGCTGGTTTTGATGAGCATGACATTTTTAGTCCCCAAGCATTGAGGAGAAAATTTTCTTTGATGATACTTTGCCTCCTATTTATGATGATTATAATGATAGTGGTCTTTTGGTGCCGCCTACTATGGAGAGTAAATTTTATTATGATTATACTATGCCTCCTACACTTGATGAGAATAATAATGATAGCTACTTTGTTGAATTTGCTCCCACTACAACTAATAAAATTGATTATGCTTATGTGGAGAGTAATAATTTTATGCATGTAGCTCATGACAAAAATGCTTTATGTGATAGTTATATTGTTGAGTTTGTTCATGATGCTACTGAAAGTTATTATGAGAGAGGGAAACATGGTTATATGCATCTTAATAATATTAAGTTTCCCCTCTTTATGTTGATAATCTTGAAATTGCGCTTGTGTTGCTTTTCTATGCTTGCCACTTTGTTCTTCATGAATTTATTTGTGTACAAGATTCCTTTTCATAGGAAGTGGGTTAGGCTTAAATTAATTTTGAATTTGCTTCTTGATGCTCTCTTTTGGTTCAACTCTTATTTCTTGCTAGAGTATCATTAAATTACTGAGCCCATCTTAATGGCTATAAAGAAAAGAACTTCTTGGGAGATAACCCATGTGTTTATTTTGCTACTGTTTTGTTGTGTCTTGGAAGTTGTTACTACTGTAGCAACCTCTCATTATCATGTTTTTGTGCCAAGTAAAGTCTCTATGGTAAAGTTGATGCTAGATTTGGATTGCTGCGCAGAAACATATTGCTGTCTGTCACATTCGAATTTGCGCAGAACTCTCTGTAGGTAACTCAGAAAAATCTGCCAATTTACGTGCGTGATCCTCAGATATGTACGCAACTTTCATTAGTTTTGAGTTTTTCCGTTTGAGCAAGTTAAGTGCCCCTGCAAAATTTGTTTTACGGACTGTTCTGTTTTGACAGATTCTGTCTTTTATTTCGCATTGCCGCTTTTGTTATGTTGAATGAGTTTCTTTGTTCCATTAACTTTCAGAATCTTTGTGCAATGTCTAGAAGTGTTAAGAATGATTGTGTCACCTCTGAACATGTGAATTTTTATTATGCACTAACCCTCTAATGAGTTTGCTTGAAGTTTGGTGTGGAGGAAGTTTTCAAGGGTCAAGAGAAGAGGATGATATACTATGATCAAGAAGAGTGAAAGGTCTAAGCTTGGGGATGCCCAGTGGTTCATCCCTGCATATTTTAAGAAGACGCAAGCATCTAAGCTTGGGGATGCCCAAGGCATCCCTTCTTCATCGACAACTTATATCAGTCACTTCTAGTGAAACTATATTTTTATTCCATCATATCTTATGTACTTTACTTGGAGCGTCTGTGTGCTTTTATTTTCGTTTTGTTATTTTCATTCTCTGAATAAATTCATGCTCATGTGGGAGAGAGACACGCTCCGCTTTTTCATATGAACACTAGTGTTCTTCATTCTTGCTTTTAATGTTCAAGGGCGAAAGTTGATCGCTTCACTTGTTGTTATTTGGTTGGAATCAGAAAATGCTTCATATGGTTTGGAATAACTTGAAACTTGGCAATTGTTTTGAGCTCTCTAGATCATGTTTAAGCTCTTGCATCATGTAGTTTAATCTATTAGTGGAGAACTACCGTAGAGCTTGTTAAAATTTGGTTTGCACGATTGGTCTCTCTAAGTCTAGATATTTTCTGGTAAAATGTTTGAACAACAAGGAAGACATTGTAGAGTCTTATAATGCTTGCAATATGTTCTTATGTAAGTTTTGCTGCTGTTCATACTTGTGTTTGCTTCAAACAACCTTGCTACCAAACCTTGTACTGAGAGGAAATGCTTCTCATGCATCCAAACACCTTGAGCCAAAACCCATGCCATTTGTGTCCACCATATCTACCTACTATGTGGTATTTTTCTGCCATTCCAAAGTAAATTACTTGAGTGCTACCTTTAAAATTTCATTCCTTTATCTTTGCAATATATATCTCATGGGACAAATATCTTAAAAACTATTGTGGTGATGAATATGTAGTTATGTGTCTTAGTTCTTATAAGTTGCTTGTTGAGCGGTAACCTTTGTTGGATATCATGTGAGATGCTATGCATGTTCGTCTTGTCTGAAGTAAGTGTGATTTCATGATCAAATGGTTTGAGTATGCATATTGTTAGAGAAGAACATTGGGCCACTAACTAAGGCCATGTATCATGGTGGAAGTTTGTTTGGACATACAACCTCAATCTCTTATGAGAATATTATCCGTTGTTGAATGCTTAAGCATTAAAAGAGGAGTCCATTATCTGTTGTCTATGTTGTCCCGGTATGGATGTCTAAGTTGAGAATAATCAAAAGCGAGAAATCCAATGCGTGCTTTCTCCTTAGACCTTTGTAGCGGCGGCATAGAGGTACCCCTTTGTGACACTTGGTTGAAACATATGTCATGCAATGATAATCCGTGTTAATCCAAGCTAATTAGGACAAGGTGCGAGCACTATTAGTACTCTATGCATGAGGCTTGCAACTTGTAGGAAGTATTATGCATAGCACATATGAATTATTACTACCATTGACAAAATTGTTTCTAAGTTTCCAAAATAAAAGCTCTAGCAAAAAAATAGTAATCCATGCTTCCCTCTGCGAAGGGCCATTCTTTTACTTTATGTTGAGTCAGTTTACCTACTTCTTTCTATCTTAGAAGCAAACACTTGTGTTAACTGTGTGCATTGATTCTTACATGTTTACTTACTGCACTTGTTATATTGCTCTATGTTGACAAATATCCATGAGATATAGATGTTACAAGTTGAAAGCAATTGCTGAAACTTAATCATCCTTTGTGTTGCTTCAGTGCATTCTACTAAGAATTTATTGCTTTATGAGTTAACTCTTATGCAAGTCTTATTGATGCTTGTCTTGAAAGTACTATTCATGAAAAGTTTTGCTATATGATTCACTTGTTTAGTCATTATCTTTTGTTAGCAATCTATTGCTTTGAATCACTTCATTCATCTCATATGCTTTACAATAATGTTGATCAAGATTATGTTGGTAGCATGTCACTTCAGAAATTATTGTTGTTATCGTTTACCTACTCGAGGGCGAGTAGGAACTAAGCTGGGGATGCTTGATACGTCTCAAACGTATCTATAATTTCCGATGTTCCATGCTAGTTTTATGACAATACCTACATGTTTTGTTCACACTTTATATCGTTTTGATGCATTTTCGGAACTAACCTATTGACGAGATGCCGAAGTGCCAGCTCTGTTATCTGCTGTTTTGGTTTCAGAAATCCTAGTAAGGAAATATTCTCGGAATTGGACGAAATCAAGTCCCATGATCTTATATTTCCACAGAGCCTCCAGAACACCGGAGAAAGACCAGAGGGGAGCCTGGGGGCCCCACACGCCAGGGCGGCGCGGCCAAGGCCCTGGGCGCGCCCCCTATTGTCTGGTGGCCCAGGTCCCCTCCGACTCCGACTCTTCGCCTATAAGAAGCTCCCGACCTAAATCTTTGATACGGAAAGCCACGGTACTAGAAACCTTCCGAGCCGCCGCCATCGCGAAGCCAAGATCTGGGGACGGGAGTCTCTGTTCCGGCAGCCGCCGGACGGGGAAGTGCCCCAAGGCATCTCCATCGACACCACCGCCATCTCCATCAACGCTGCTGCTCCCATGATGAGGAGGAGTAGTTCTCCCCCGAGGCTGAGGGCTCTACCGTAGCTATGTGGTTAATCTCTCTCTGTACTCCAATACAATGATCTCATGAATTGCTTTGCATGATTGAGATCCATATGATGAGCTTTGTATCGCTACTAGTCTATGTGCTACTCATGTGATGTTATGTTGCCTGCCAAAACCCACCGGCGAGCAGTGGTTAAGCAACATGAAGAGCCGGGAGGCTTCCAAGGCGGCAGCGGGCCCTGGTCCCTCGACGTCGTCCCGCAAATGCTCCGGCACACGACCTGGCGGTTGCAAGGGCGTGCCACCGACCTATACCTGGCAGGAAGGTGTTGGATTGCTTCGATTAGTTCCCTGCATGGCAGACACGTAAACATTAAATACGAGCCCTATCGGCTCTCATGTTGCCCTGCGGATTGGCTCAAAGAGCCGATCGCCCCATGGTTCATGTTGGATTTTCAATGACATGGGGATCCTGCTTGATCACAACAAAGCTAAACCAATCTACGACAGTTTAGGGTTTTCACCGTATGATCGAACATCCTACACGTAGTTGAGCCTAATAGACACGAAAGATAATGGAAAACTAACCCTAAAAGAGGCCTAAAAACCAACATTAAGTTAATTCCCGGAACATCCCTCTTAGGACTAACAAACCATACCTAACGCACTACCGGATCGTTCAACCCGTTTGCAAGGCCTAACCATACGGATATTAAACTAATCCTTGAAGAACAAGGAGCAACTATAACAGATCGGATCTACTAAGTAACGAACAAGCAAGATGCTGCCCTTACACCTGGATAGGTGCAAGGGCAGCTAGATATCGAGGGACGGCATAGCTAAGCAGATATGCGTAAGAAAAGCATCTATGCAAGCCCCAAAACATCTACGATAAATAGTGCTACTCGCCATCAACAACGCTTCAATACGAGCAACACAAGGTAAACGAATAAACGTTGTGCTGCCTAGATCGCAAGATGCGATCTAGGCAGCATGGTGCTTACCCGGGAGAAACCCTCGAAAGAAGGGTGGCGATGCGCCTGATTTGTGTTTGTTGTGAACGTGATTGTCCTCCTTTTCTGATAACCCTAGATACATATTTATAGTCCAAGGGACTTTCTAATTTGGACGTGCACCTAACCGTGCACGGGTCAAACTCTATCTTTTAAATCTAAACTACGATGCGATCTACTATATTACAGATACATAGGCAATTAAGCCCAAACTCTTCACAAGGCCGCTTCAAAGATGCTCCACGTGTATATCTTTTAAGCCCATCTTCACTTACGGCCCATCTCCGATTTGGCCAAAATCCGGTGATAACACATTTTTGGTTTTGGTAATGATAATTTCAAAACCATCCTGTTTCCTTCGAGGGGTCATGTCGTGGCAGAGAAACCGTCGCAGTATTCTTCATCATGACACCTTGCCGTCTCAACTTCTCCGCACGATTTGACGGTTTTGGCACCTCATCCTCGAAAACGCTCAAGCATTAAATCTCGCTATATCCCCTTTTATTTAGCCACTTCTTGCAGTTCCCGTCTTCGTCCCTTCCGCATTAGCGCTCCAAAAGCCCTCCTCTCACCGTGTCTTCCTCTTCTTCCTCCTCTTCGTCAAGCCTCTCTGTCCAGTCCTCTCCCCTCCGAGAGCCGACGCCGGAGTGGGACCCACAGGAGGCCCATGCGGCCAACATCCGTGCCATAGCCGACGGGAATGAGTCGAGCCACGACTTCTCCGTCTGGTCGGAGGACCCATGTCTCGACCGACGGGGAGAGCGACCTCCGTCCTCGCAGACGGGGAGTCGGAGGAGGACGGCATTCGCTTCTCCGGGCGACTTCACCTCCTCCGAGGAGGTGAAGGAGGAAGAAGAGGAGGGAGGACGACGCCTCCTCCGACGAGCCGCCGGTTAAGCGCCTCTGCCCTTGGCCGGGCAACCTTAGCGACTTCGACAGCGACGACGATGACGCTGATGATGCGACAAGGACAATGAAGGTCCTCCGTGGTGCGTCAGCAGCGACACGAGCCCGCCGATAGCGGCGGCGATGGCGATGACGAGGGCAGCACTGGTCCGTAGATAGGCTTTAGAATAGGACCAGATGAGACGGGGCCATGTATCCCCTAGTTCCTTCTTTTGAGAGCAATCAGCTTTGTGTAAGAAATCTTGCCATCAATGAAAAATTTCCTTCAACTTGATCTTGCCGATTCCTTTTACGCTATTTTAGCCGATTTCTCCTCGCACTGCTTTTGCCGATTGTTACCTTGATCGAGGCTCAATGAGCCGATGGCAATGCATCAGCCTTTTATAACGAATTGCAAGACAGGTCGACCTAGTCATCCCCTCAGATGGTAACTTGCAATCCTTGAAATTCAGATCAAACTTCCAATCGAACAAGTCCAGCACACAGCCTTGAGACCCCTAGATTTTTGGACTTCAAAATCATCCGATCGTGACGTTTGGCCTGACGGCAAAAATTCCTGAATTAACGCCTCCAGGAAAGCTTCCAGGACCATAGCTGAAACAACTCAACGTTGAAGCTAATACACCTGCGTAACAGGTACCATTTGCTCACAACTTTCCTTGTGATATTCTGTTCCTTTGCAGCAACAAACTGGTCCAGAGCCTATCAATGATAATGGCTCCCTCTTCAGACTCCTCCATCAATTATGGCAGTTAACCACCGTTTTATAACAATTGTGGTGCAGAGCTAGCCGATTTTAACCAAATCGGTCCCAAGAGCAAAGGATCTTCAGGGCAGCTGCCCCTAGCCTCAAGGGCAGGACGGTAGGAAGTAGATGGCTGCCAGAAATGAAGGGAAAACCCCTCTAGTCTTTGGTTATCCTATTAAGTCCAGTAATCCTGCTCTTGTAGACTTTCCCCGAAGATGATATCATCAAGGGCATGCAATCCTGCTGACGAAGCTCCAACTTGGACACCTCCGGGTACACCACCACGTAGAACTAGCCAGATGTGTCACCATCGGCTTCCAAAAATAGGCCAACCCTCAACTCCCATCAAATCAAGATAGGAAAGCTTATGCACCAGGAGTCGATGTACCATGAGGGCTCAGCAGGACCAGCAAATCCCTTCTTTGAACCAAGAAGCTTCTCATGCAATGGCTCTTTAACCCCTCCCGGCTCAATTCTTGTGCTTTGCTGTTCACCGGCTCACCATCCTTGACGATGACTCTCAGTTGAAGCCCTGACAATCTGACGCCTTCTTCGAGTCATTTTCCTTCACCGAGGCCTGGATCAAGTGGCGCTTTAAACCCGCAATTCTAAAGTCGATGTGACATCTCTGTGCTGAATTTTTTTGTATTTTCGATTTTATTGGCGATCGATTCATGAATCGGCTTCCCCGGGTGGCTTTGTACCTTCTCCGTGTGTATGCCCCCGAGCCGAATCCTTCAAGTGATTGAAGATATCGGCTTTTCAGCCAATTCGAGCTTGTCTCACCACTCACCACACGAAATAGCACATCAGTAAACATGGGTGGTGGGAATAGTTTTAGCCGATTGCTAGAATCGGCTCCCCTTGCAGTTGGTGATCCAACTTATTTGCTGATAAATGTTGGCCGTGGCTTATCCCCAGGACCAATGTTGATCTCTTCTAGTCCATCAGCTGCTGTAAACCCATATCTCAGCTTTCCATTGCCTGCCAAATCAATGATGAACACAGGCAAGAGGTAGGTTGAGGCTAATTGTGGCCGATTGCTAGAATCGGCCTCCTTTTCCATTGCAATGTTGAACGAGGGTTTACAACTTCTTGGCTCTCTGCTACGACGACGTGGCATGTTTGAAGTGAGATCCTTGTTTATTTTTTGGGGCCGATCGCAGGGATCGGCCTTGCCACGTACGTCCAGAGACTTGGATCTGCTACTCTGTCTGCCGGTGGATAAGACCAGCCTCACCCCGTTTTTTGTAGCTTCGATGCGCTCGCAAGCCGTCCAGATTGATTCCAGAGAGCGCTCTTGGTCATTCGCTCCCAGATGTTCATGGCAGCCAAAGAGATATCGATCGAATCATCTGCATGAACAACCTACACTTCATCTCCATCCCATTGTATGATGCTGATGCATTGTGGATGGAATGCGCAATTAGCATGGATCCAATCCCTTCCTAGCAAGTGAGATAAGTACTCTTGTTGCCGACGATGAAGAAGGACGTGGGGATGGTCTTTCGGCCGACAGTTAAGTCCACGTTCAGAACACCCTTGGCTTCTGACGGTTGGCCGTTGAAATCGCTTAGCGTGACGTTGGTATTCATCAGATCTTCAGTAGAACGTCCCAAACGTCGTAACATGGAGTATGACATTATGTTGACTGCTCCGTGTCAACCAGCATCTTGCGATAGGCTGCCCGTTGATAACCCTTCGTGTACGGGGCCTTCAGATGCCTATAGCTCCTTTCTCGTGGCTTCTCAAAGATAACCTGGTCGCGGCCCGCAATCAAATCGTACCACTGATCTTCCTCGTCTTTTGGAGCACAAAACTCGACGGGAGAACGAACACCATGTTTGTATCAGCCGATGTCCATGCATCGGCTTTCTCTCTTGGGTCGCCACACTTTCTTCGGTGGGCGAGCTTCTGTCTCCAGTGTTTGCTGAATTTTCACGGCCAGATCAGGCGTGCTTTCCTCAACGTGTACATCAGCCTGGCTTCTTCAAGTTCACGTTGCACTGCGCGCTTTTGGGAGTGGCTGAGTCCATCAGGACACCACCTTGGTCGGTGATATCTGTCTTCTTCTTGACTCTTCAAAGTCTTCATCTTGGGATGACTCAGCTCGTTTGTTCTGAGGGGAAGAGGTCCTAGACGCTTGAACACCGAAACTTCGTTTGTTCCTTCCTCTTTACATTCTGGGCAGTTCTCGATTGTAGGCAATCGGCTCATTCTGAGTCCCAGCAGTGTTTGAAGAAAGGACAATTCCAATGTCTGTCCACGTCCTCTTGCTCCTTGATCTCCCTCCGGCGTGACGCTCATACCCTTCGTATCGACGGTATTTCCTGTTCTGCATCAGACCGACGATATCTGTCATCGTCTACGTCGTAGCGCCGACGTCGGTCGTATTCTGTTCATATTTGTTAAGGAGGTGCGCGGAAAGTGTTCGTTGATACCGCACGCTCATCACCTCTTCTTCAGTCAAATACCGTCTGTCATCATCAGGGCGGTCACGTGGATTGGCCTCCTTTATCTTTGCCGCGAGAGCGACTGCTCTCTGGCTTATCCTCGTCATGGCGATCTGCAAGCCCTACCGTATTGATGTCAAACGAGAAACCTGGCTCGCGCCCTATGCACTGGCTGAGATCGACCATGTTGACTTCCGGAAACGGCTGCGTATCAACTCTCATGGCAAACTGACCGAAGAGTAGTCGGCCTTGTTCTATCGCCATCTGAATCTGTCCGCGCAGGACCTTGCAGTCGTTGGTGGTATGGGTGAACGTGTGATGCCATTTGCAGTATGGCCTGCCGTTCATCTGTTGTGGCGTGGGGATTTGGTGGCCTTCGGGTAACTTCAGCTGTTTCTCCTTCAGACAAATCAAAAATTTGCTCCGTTTTGCTCAAATCGAAGTCGAATCCCTTCACCGGCCCTGGTTGCTTCACCCACTTGCGGGACACGGGTTTTGCCCCGAGTCCACTCAGCTGTGACCTCCTGATCTCATGCGAGTCTTCATCTTCGTCGTCTCGATCGGGCGATGCGCTTGTACTTGTACAATTCGGATGGCGCTGTTCATATGCTGTCAACTTCTGAACCATGTGCGCTAGTGAATTGTATCACTGGAAGGTCACATCTCTAAGCGGCGGCGATAGTCCTGCCGCCGGCCTCGATGCTTCCTTCTCGTTAGGCGAACCGAATAACATCGGTTCCTGACGGTCTGAACCTCGGATGTACTCGATACCGTCTCTCCTCGTCTCTGCCGAACTTGGGTCAGATCGGCAGGCTAGCTTCCTTAGTTTCCGAATGGTATTGTACATGGAACTGCTCTTCCATTTGCTTCCGTCCGAACCGAGTCTGGTAGCAACGAGGTGTACCACCCAAAGGCTGGACCCGTAAGAGACTGCGAAAAGCCTCACACGTAGCTCGTCTGAAGCTGAGACCATGCCCAACTGTGCCAAGTATCGGCTCACGTGCTCGATCGAGCTGGTTCCTTCTGATCCACTAAATTTGGTGAAGTCAGGGAGCCGATACTTAGGTGGCAGTGGGATCAGGTCGTAGTCGTTGGGATACGGCTTGGAATAGCCGATCATTCTCTTCTTCGGCAGGATGCCGAACTGGTCTCTCATGATTGCGGTGATCTCATCCACCGTAGAAGCTGCTCGTTCATGACTTGTATTGGTAGCATATTTAGTTAGCCACGCTGTTTCTCAGCATCTGCTCCAGAACTGCTTCCTGCTCCAGCGCCTCCTCCTGCTGGCAGTCCTTCCTGCCGTAACCTGAGTCATCCAGTTGTTGCAGTCCGGCACGTATGTGCACACATATCCATGTGGAATTTCCTTGGGCGGCTCATACAGGAATTGGTAGTCGCCTGGATCACCTCCAACCTTGTAGACGACGTACGCTGGTGAACCTTGTTGTTGTGGAGCTGCAAACGTGTGCTGCAGTGGTGGCCTTGTATAGAGCGGTATCTCTCCTTGATGAGTTCTAGAGCAGGACTTGACGGAGAGTACTTGTGCTTTCTTGCACCACATTGAGCGCGACACGCTCCAGAGTGTTCACAAGCTCTCAGCATGCCGATGAAGAGAGTGAGCAACGGCATAGTTGACTTCCTGTCGCAGGGCTCTGGTACGTTCGTCCGAAGGGAGAGATAGATCTAGTCCATCTCGCGCGCCTTCGGGTTGGAACCCTTTGAACTTGATCCCGTGCGAACGGGTTTTCTCAAAAGCGCCGATGAGATCGGCTTCCAAGATTGCCTTGAGTTCATCGTATCTCTTCTTATGCTCAGGAGGCAGATCTTCATACTTGACTGGTTCCGCCGCCGAGACACAGATGACGACATGGTTGCTGCGGAAGATTGTCCCGATGTCCCACCGGGCGTGCCAGAATGTGTTGCCTGCCAAAACCCACCGGCGAGCAGTGGTTAAGCAACACGAAGAGCCGGGAGGCTTCCAAAGCGGCAGCGGGCCCTGGTCCCTCGTCGTCCCGCAAATGCTCCGGCACACGACCTGGCGGTTGCAAGGGTGCCTGACCTATACCTGGTCCGGAAGGTGTTGGATTGCTTCGATTAGTTCCCTGCATGGCGACACGTAAACATTAAATACGAGCCCTATCGGCTCTCGGGTTGCCCTGCGGATCGGCTCAAAGAGCCGATCGCCCCATGGTTCATGTTGGTTTTCAATGACATGGGGATCCTGCTTGATCAATAACAAAGCTAAACCAATCTACGACAGTTTAGGGTTTTCACCGTATGATCGGAACATCCTACACGTAGTTGAGCCTAATAGACACGAAAGATAATGGAAAACTAACCCTAAAAGAGGCCTAAAAACCAACATTAAGTTAATTTCCGGAACATCCCTCTTAGGACTAACAAACCATACCTAACACACTACCGGATCGTTCAACCCGTTTGCAAGGCCTAACCATACGGATATTAAACTAATCCTTGAAGAACAAGGAGCAACTATAACAGATCGGATCTACTAAGTAACGAACAAGCAAGATGCTGCCCTTACACCTGGATAGGTGTAAGGGCAGCTAGATATCGAGGGACGGCACAGCTAAGCAGATATGCGTAAGAAAAGCATCTATGCAAGCCCCAAAACATCTACGATAAATAGTGCTACTCGCCATCAACAACGCTTCAGTACGAGCAACACAAGGTAAACGAATAAACGTTGTGCTGCCTAGATCGCAAGATGCGATCTAGGCAGCATGATGCTTACCCGGGAGAAACCCTCGAAAGAAGGGGTGGCGATGCGCCTGATTTGTGTTTGTTGTGAACGTGATTGTCCTCCTTTTACGATAACCCTAGATACATATTTATAGTCCAAGGGACTTTCTAATTTGGACGTGCACCTAATTGTGTTTGCTTCAAACAACCTTGCTAGCCCAAACCTTGTACTGAGAGGAAATGCTTCTCATGCATCCAAACACCTTGAGCAAAACCCATGCCATTTGTGTCCACCATATCTACCTACTATGTGGTATTTTTCTGCCATTCCAAAGTAAATTACTTGAGTGCTACCTTTAAAATTTCATTCCTTTATCTTTGCAATATATATCTCATGGGACAAATATCTTAAAAACTATTGTGGTGATGAATATGTAGTTATGTGTCTTAGTTCTTATAAGTTGCTTGTTGAGCGGTAACCTTTGTTGGATATCATGTGAGATGCTATGCATGTTCGTCTTGTCTGAAGTAAGTGTGATTTCATGATCAAATGGTTTGAGTATGCATATTGTTAGAGAAGAACATTGGGCCACTAACTAAGGCCATGTATCATGGTGGAAGTTTCAGTTTGGACATACAACCTCAATCTCTTATGAGAATATTATCCGTTGTTGAATGCTTAAGCATTAAAAGAGAGTCCATTATCTGTTGTCTATGTTGTCGGTATGGATGTCTAAGTTGAGAATAATCAAAAGCGAGAAATCCAATGCGTGCTTTCTCCTTAGACCTTTGTACAGGCGGCATAGAGGTACCCCTTTGTGACTCTTGGTTGAAACATATGTCATGCAATGATAATCCGTGTTAATCCAAGCTAATTAGGACAAGGTGCGAGCACTATTAGTACTCTATGCATGAGGCTTGCAACTTGTAGGAAGTATTATGCATAGCACATATGAATTATTACTACCATTGACAAAATTGTTTCTATGTTTCCAAAATAAAAGCTCTAGCAAAAAAATAGTAATCCATGCTTCCCTCTGCGAAGGGCCATTCTTTTACTTTATGTTGAGTCAGTTTACCTACTTCTTTCTATCTTAGAAGCAAACACTTGTGTTAACTGTGTGCATTGATTCTTACATGTTTACTTATTGCACTTGTTATATTGCTCTATGTTGACAAATATCCATGAGATATAGATGTTACAAGTTGAAAGCAATTGCTGAAACTTAATCATCCTTTGTGTTGCTTCAATGCATTCTACTAAGAATTTATTGCTTTATGAGTTAACTCTTATGCAAGTCTTATTGATGCTTGTCTTGAAAGTACTATTCATGAAAAGTTTTGCTATATGATTCACTTGTTTAGTCATTATCTTTTGTTAGCAATCTATTGCTTTGAATCACTTCATTCGTCTCATATGCTTTACAATAATGTTGATCAAGATTATGTTGGTAGCATGTCACTTCAGAAATTATTGTTGTTATCGTTTACCTACTCGAGGGCGAGTAGGAACTAAGCTTGGGGATGCTTGATACGTCTCAAACGTATCTATAATTTCTGATGTTCCATGCTAGTTTTATGACAATACCTACATGTTTTGTTCACACTTTATATCGTTTTGATGCATTTTCCGGAACTAACCTATTGACGAGATGCCGAAGTGCCAGTTCCTGTTTTCTGCTATTTTTGGTTTCAGAAATCCTAGTAAGGAAATATTCTCGGAATTGGACGAAATCAAGTCCCATGATCTTATATTTCCACAGAGCCTCCAGAACACCGGAGAAAGACCAGAGGGGAGCACGGGGGCCCCCACGCCCGGGCGGCGCGGCCAAGGCCCTGGGGCGCCCCCCTGTCTGCAGTGGCCCCAGGTCCCCTCCGACTCCGACTCTTCGCCTATAAGAAGCTCCCTGACCTAAATCTTTGATACGGAAAAGCCACGGTACGAGAAACCTTCCAGAGCCGCCGCCATCGCGAAGCCAAGATCTGGGGGACAGAAGTCTCTGTTCCGGCACGCCGCCGGGACGGGGAAGTGCCCCCGGAAGGCATCTCCATCGACACCACCGCCATCTCCATCAACGCTGCTGCTCCCATGATGAGGAGGGAGTAGTTCTCCCTCGAGGCTGAGGGCTCTACCGGTAGCTATGTGGTTAATCTCTCTCTCATACTCAATACAATGATCTCATGAATTGCTTTGCATGATTGAGATCCATATGATGAGCTTTGTATCGCTACTAGTCTATGTGCTACTCATGTGATGTTATAAAGTAGTCTAAACCCCGGCGGTGGTTAAGAAACACGAAGAGCCGGGAGGCTTCCAAGGCGGCAGCGGGCCCTGGTCCCTCGACGTCGTCCCGCAAATGCTCCGGCACACGACCTGGCGGTTGCAAGGGCGTGCCACCTGACCTATACCTGGCCAGGAAGGTGTTGGATTGCTTCGATTAGTTCCCTGCATGGCGGACACGTAAACATTAAATACGAGCCCTATCGGCTCTCAGGTTGCCCTGCGGATCGGCTCAAAGAGCCGATCGCCCCATGGTTCATGTTGGATTTTCAATGACATGGGGATCCTGCTTGATCATAACAAAGCTAAACCAATCTACGACAGTTTAGGGTTTTCACCGTATGATCGGAACATCCTACACGTAGTTGAGCCTAATAGACACGAAAGATAATGGAAAACTAACCCTAAAAGAGGCCTAAAAACCAACATTAAGTTAATTCCCGGAACATCCCTCTTAGGACTAACAAACCATACCTAACGCACTACCGGATCGTTCAACCCGTTTGCAAGGCCTAACCATACGGATATTAAACTAATCCTTGAAGAACAAGGACAACTATAACAGATCGGATCTACTAAGTAACGAACAAGCAAGATGCTGCCCTTACACCTGGATAGGTGTAAGGGCAGCTAGATATCGAGGGACGGCATAGCTAAGCAGATATGCGTAAGAAAAGCATCTATGCAAGCCCCAAAACATCTACGATAAATAGTGCTACTCGCCATCAACAACGCTTCAGTACGAGCAACACAAGGTAAACGAATAAACGTTGTGCTGCCTAGATCGCAAGATGCGATCTAGGCAGCATGGTGCTTACCCGGGAGAAACCCTCGAAAGAAGGGGTGGCGATGCGCCTGATTTGTGTTTGTTGTGAACGTGATTGTCCTCCTTTTCTGATAACCCTAGATACATATTTATAGTCCAAGGGACTTTCTAATTTGGACGTGCACCTAACCGTGCACGGGTCAAACTCTATCTTTTAATCTAAACTACGATGCGATCTACTATATTACAGATACATAGGCAATTAAGCCGCAAGGCCGCTTCAAAGATGCTCCACGTGTATATCTTTTAAGCCCATCTTCACTTATGGCCCATCTTCTGATTTGGCCAAAATCAGTGATAACATGTTATTAAAGTAGTCTATTCCTCCTGCATGGTGTAACGGTGACAGTGTGTGCATCGTGTGGTTCTTGTCGTAGTTTATGATCATAATCTCTTGTAGGTTATGGAGTTAATTATCACTATGATAGTATTGATGTGATCTATCCCCCTTCATAGTGTAATGGTGACAGTGTGTATGCTATGTTAGTACTCGGGCTATTTTGCAAAGATCTATTATGCTCTAAGGTTACTTAAATATGAATGCCGAATGTTGTGGCGCTTGTTAACTCCGGCTTGAGGGAGCTCTTGTAGCCCTACACAATGAATGGTGTTTGTCATCCAACAAAAGAGTGTATGTAGCACAAATGAGAGAAGTTATTTATTTATTATGTGATCAATGTTGAGAGTGTCCACTAGTGAAAGTATGATCCCTAGGCCTTGTTTCCTAAACACGTTTACTTACTGTTTTACTGCATGTTTACTCGCTGCCATATTTATTTCAGATTGTTATTACCACTCATATCCATCTATACCACCTGTGTTTTACTATCTCTTCGCCGAACTAGTGCACCTATACATCTGACAAGTGTATTAGGTGTGTTGGGGACACAAGAGACTTCTTGTATCTTAATTGCAGGGTTGCTTGAGAGGACTATCTTTGACCTCTACCTCCCCGAGTTCGATAAACCTTGGGTGATTCACTTAAGGGAAACTTGCTGCTGTTCTACAAACCTCTGCTCTTGGAGGCCCAACACTGTCTACAAGAATAGGTGTAGTCGATGCACATGCGCCACACCTTTGGAGCTTTGGGTTCTTCCTCTTTTTTCTTCTCGACCAGCACCGGATTGGCCAGCCACTCGGTATGTAGTACCTCCATGATGAAACCGGAAACTAGTAACTTGGTAACTTCTTCTCCGATGATTTTCCTCCTCTTCAGCGAACCGGCGCAAAGGTTGACGTACCGGTTTTGCATCCTTCCGGACATTCGAGAGAGTGCTCAGCCAACTCCCTCGGCACACCCACCAAGTCATCGGTAGACCAGGCGAAGATGTTTCGATTCTCACGGAGGAAGTTGACGAGCGCGCTTTCCTATGCTTGGCTCAGGCCGGCACCGATACGAACGGTGCGCTCTGGGCATGCCGGATCCAGCACGATGTCCTTGGTCTCTTTTGATGGCTGAAATGCCGGTGTACCCAAGTTGCCACTCAAGGCTGCTAAGTTCAGTTGGGAGGACTGAGCCAGCGCCACAACAGTTTGCATCCTCTTCTTTTCCTCAGCTATCACCAGCGACTCTGCCAGGTTTGATCCAGCAGAAGCAGTTTCCAAAGATACTTTGTAGTTTCCTACCGCGGTCAGTGGACCATTAGGTGCCGGCATCTTCATCTTGAGATACGCGGTGTGAGTTGTGGCCATGAAGGCCGCCAGTGCCGGTCTCCGCAACAACGCATGGTACGGGCTGTCTAAGTCAACCACCTCGAACTCAACATTCTCCACCCGACAATTGTCACGTCCTCCGAAACGACACATCCACCCGGACCTTTCCTAGGGGCGCAAGACAAACCGGGAGCAATGCCGTGGAAAGTGGTGTGAGTTAGCTGCAGCATGTTCTCTTTTATGCCCAGTGTTATCGCAGTGTGCCAGTACATGATGTTTATGCTGCTTCCGTTATCGATCAGCACCTTGCTGAACTTAACCCGGCTGACTGGTCCATGCATGATTGGATCCACAACCAAAGCATATCCGCCCGGATTCGGCATGATTTTCGGATGATCTTTGATCGACCAAGTGAGTTCCTGATCTGACCACTGCATGTACCTCGGTACTGCCGGCATCACCATGTTCACTTCCATGGAACGGCGATAGGCACTTTGCCTATATGTTGGCTCAGTGATAAACACAACACATCATAAGTCTGGATCCTGGTAAACATTCCGGCCCATAGGTGTCGGTGGCGGTGGCTGGTTGTTATTGTAGGCCACCTGATGAACCTCTTGTTGTTGTTGCGGTCGGTTCTGCTGAGCAAAAACGGGCTCCGCATTCGCGCCTGTTAGCGGCGGCGGTGGTGGTGGCTTGTCTCTGGCATCCATTATATTGCCCTTTTCCAATAACCTCTTGGTCCAGGAGCAATCTTTTGTCAGGTGGTTCGCCAGTCTTGCCGGATTCTGGGTGTGCCACCGGCATGGTTGATCCATCGCGGATTCCATGGTGTATTTTTCCTGATCCTGCCACGGCTTTTTCTCAACCCACTGCTTCTTTTGACCGACCCAAGGTGGTGTTCCGGTCCTTTGTCTCTGGCTCCCGCCGGCACCGGAATTATCCTGTACCGCGGCTACTTGCTGCGGACCATATCTTCGATCCGGAAAATCTTCCCTTCTTTTGTTGTGCCGGTTATCCCGGTGCTGATCTTGGCGCGGCTGGTTGGTTTGCGCCGGCTCAGCTTGAATTGCCGGTTGCATTGGGTCTCCCAGCGCGTAGTTGTCCGCCACCCGGATCATTTCAGCCAGTGTGGTTGGCATGTTCCTTTGTAACCTTTGCCACAGCGGAGATCCTCTCCGGCATCCATGGAACCAAGCAATTGCTTGTGCTTCTATCACCCCTTCACACGTATTCCTTGTTGAGTTCCACCGGGTCAGGAAATCCCGGTCTGTTTCGTTAGGGCGCTGCTGGCATAGAGCGAGCTGCTGCGGCCTGTTTGGCCTCCGGTAGGTACTGCTGAAGTTGCTCACAAAGGCTTCCTCAAAATCCAGCCAACCATTGATGCTTCCCTTTGGCAAATTGTTAAGCCAAATCCGTGCAGGTCCCACTAGGAAGGATGGTATGATTCTCACGGCCCAGCGCCGGTTTCCTCCACCGTTATTGTTCCTCCGCCACCAGCGACGTAAACAGCTGTGACATAATCTGCCAGCCAATCTTCCGGCTTTGTCGTGCCATCGTATGTTTTTGTATCCCGGGGCAACTGGAGTTGCGTGGTGGCTCTTCTCATGATCCGCGGGCCAAAGCCTTGTGGACCGGGCGGACCCTCACCCGATCATCTCAGAAAGATACACCTGTCCAGCACTGTGCCTCGCATCTGGCCTGGCAAGCATCTTTCTCCCCACGTTCCCCCAAAGGGTTCCGGTAGGCTCAGTGCGTTCCACTCGGAATCTGCTTCGTCATATCTTACGGTACCCGCGGCTCTTGCCTGCCGGTACCTTGGTGGTGGCATTTCCTCAACATATGCTGCTCTGGGCGCTCGATAATTTTGCCCGATTTCTCCTCTACCGGCATAAGCGTTCCCAGCGTAACCATCTCCAGCATAGTCATCACCGGCATTAGTGACCTTGTGATTTTCTACCGGCCTCATAGTGCCCGGCTTGTTGTTTTCCGGCAAGGACCGGACGGTCATACGCGCATTTCCTTCTTTTCTCTTCTCCTGTCCGGATGGGGGGACGATGCCTGCCCATGAGACTTGTGATACGCGTAGATGCACACGTCCGTTGGGAACCCCAAGTGGAAGGTATGATGCGTATAGAAGCAAGTTTCCCTCAGTATGAAACCAAGGTTTAATCGAACCAGTAGGAGCCAAGAAGCACGTTGAAGGTTGATGGTCGCGAAATGTGATGCGGCGCAACACCCGGGATTCCGGCGCCAACGTGGAACCTGCACAACAAAACCAAAGTACTTTGCCCCAACGAAACAGTGAGGTTGTCAATCTCACCGGCTTGCTGTAACAAAGGATTAAACGTATCGAGTGGAAGATGTTTGCAAAGAAAACAAAACACAATTGCAGTAGATTGTATGCTATGTAAAGAATAGGACCGGGGTCCACAGTTCACTAGAGGTGTCTCTCCCATAAGATAAAAGCATGTTGGGTAAACAAATTACAGTCGGGCAATTGACAAATAGAGAAAGGCATAACAATGCATATACATGATATGATAAATATAGTGAGATTTAATTGGGCATTACGACAAAGTACATAGACCGCCATCAAGCTGCATCTATGCCTAAAAAGTCCACCTTCAGGTTATCATCCGAACCCCTCCAGTATTAAGTTGCAAAGCAACAGACAATTACATTAAGTATGGTGCGTAATGTAATCGACAACTACATCCTTAGACATAGAATCAATGTTTTATCCCTAGTGGCAACAGCACATCCACAACCTTAGAACTTTCAGTGTCCCAGATTCAATGGAGGCATGAACCCACTATCGAGCATAAATACTCCCTCTTGGAGTTAAGAGTAAAAACTTGGCCAGAGCCTCTACTAGTAACGGAGAGCATGCAAGATCATAAACAACACATAAACAATAGATTGATAATCACCATAGTCATAGTACTCTCTATCCATCGGATCCCGACAAACACAACATATAGTATTACAGATAGATGATCTTGATCATGTTAGGCAGCTCACAAGATCCAACAATGAAGCACAACAAGGAGAAGACGACCATCTAGCTACTGCTATGGACCCATGGTCCAGGGGTGAACTACTCACTCATCACTCCGGAGCGATCATGGCGATGAAGAGTCCTCCGGGAGATGAATCCCCTCTCCGGCAGGGTGCCGGGAGGCGATCTCCTGAATCCCCGAGATGGGATTCGCGGCGGCGGCGTCTCTGGAAGGTTTTCCGTATCGTGGCTCTCGGTACTGGGGGTTTCGCGACGGAGGCTTTAAGTAGGCGGAGGGGTAGGTCAGGGGGCCACACGAGGGGCCCAGGGGGCAGGTCGGCGCGGCCAGGGCTTGGGCCGCGCCGCCTGTCCCCTGGCTGCCTCGTGGCCCCACTTCGTTATCTCTTCGGTCTTCTGGAAGCTTAGTGCAAAAATAGGACCCTGGGCGAAAGTTTCGTCAATTCCGAGAATATTTCCTTACTAGGATTTCTGAAACCAAAAACCAGAAAACAGTGGCTCTTCGGCATCTTGTTAATAGGTTAGTTCGAGAAAATGCATAAATATGACATATAATGTGCATAAAACATGTAGGTATCATCAATAAAATGGCATGGAACATAAGAAATTATCGATACGTTGGAGACGTATCAGCATCCCCAAGCTTAGTTCTGCTCGTCCCGAGCAGGTAAAACGATAACAAAGATAATTTCTGAAGTGACATGCCATCATAATCTTGATCATACTATTTGTAAACATATGTAATGAATGCAGCGATCAAAGCAAAGGTAATGACATGAGTAAACAACTGAATCATATAGCAAAGACTTTTCATGAATAGTACTTCAAGACAAGCATCAATAAGTCTTGCATAAGAGTTAACTCATAAAGCAATAAATCAAAGTAAAGGTGTTGAAGCAACACATAGGAAGATTAAGTTTCAGCGGTTGCTTTCAACTTATAACATGTATATCTCATGGATATTGTCAACATAAAGTAATATAATAAGTGCAATATGCAAGTATGTAGGAATCAATGCACAGTTCACACAAGTGTTTGCTTCTTAAGGTGGAAGGAGATAGGTAAACTGACTCAACAATAAAAGTAAAAGAATGGTCCTTCAAAGAGGAAAGCATCGATTGCTGTATTTGTGCTAGAGCTTTTATTTTAAAAACATGAAACAATTTTGTCAACGGTAGTAATAAAGCATATGAGTTATGTAAATTATATCTTACAAGTTGCAAGCCTCATGCATAGTATACTAATAGTGCCCGCACCTTGTCCTACTTAGCTTGGACTACCGGATCTTTGCAATGCCATGTTTCAACCAAGTGTCACAAAGGGGTACCTCCATGCCGCCTGTACAAAGGTCTAAGGAGAAAGCTCGCATTTTGGATTTCTCGCTTTTGATTATTCTCAACTTAGACATCCATACCGGGACAACATGGACAACAGATAATGGACTCCTCTTAAATGCATAAGCATGTAGCAATGATTATTATTCTCATATGAGATTGAGGATATATGTCCAAAACTGAAACCACCATGATTCATGGCTTTAGTTAGCGGCCCAATGTTCTTCTCTAACAATTTTGCATGCTCCAACCACTAAAATGATAGATCCTTCAGACAAGACGGACATGCATAGCAACTCACATGATATTCAACAATAGTTGATGGCGTTCCCCAGAAGCATGGTTATCGCACAACAAGCAACTTAATAAAAGATAAAGTGCATAAGTACATATTCAATACTACGATAGTTTTTAAGGCTATTTTGTCCCATGAGCTATATATTGCAAAAGGTGAATGATGGAATTTTAAAGGTAGCACTCAAGCAATTTACTTTGGAATGGCGGAGAAATACCATGTAGTAGGTAGGTATGGTGGACACAAATGGCATAGTAGTTGGCTCAAGGATTTTGGATGCATGAGAAGTATTCCCTCTCGATACAAGGTTTAGGCTAGCAAGGTTATTTGAAGCAAACTCAAGGATGAACAAGTGCAGCAAAACTCACATAAAAGACATATTGTAAACATTATAAGACTCTACACCGTCTTCCTTGTTGTTCAAAACTCAATACTAGATATTATCTAGACCTTAGAGAGACCAAATATGCAAATCAAATTTTAGCAAGCTCTATGTATTTCTTCATTAATGGGTGCAAAGCATATGATGCAAGAGCTTAAACATGAGCACAACAATTGCCAAGTATCACATTATCCAAGACATTTTAGAATTACTACATGTAGCATTTTCCAATTCCAACCATATAACAATTTAACGAAGAAGAAACTTCGCCTTGAACATTATGAGTAAAGCCTAAGGACACATGTGTCCATATGCAACAGCGGAGCGTGTCTCTCTCCCACAAAGTGAATGATAGGATCCATTTTATTCAAACAAAAACAAAAACAAAAACAAACCGACGCTCCAAGTAAAGAACACAAGATGTGATTGAATAAAAATATAGTTTCAGGGGAGGAACCTGATATGTTGTCGATGAAGAAGGGGATGCCTTGGGCATCCCCAAGCTTAGACGCTTGAGTCTTCTTAAAATATGCAGGGGTGAACCACGGGGCATCCCCAAGCTTAGAGCTTTCACTCCTCTTGATCATAGTATATCATTCTCCTCTCTTGACCCTTGAAAACTTCCTTCACACCAAACTTCAAGCAAACTCATTAGAGGGTTAGTGCACAATTAATAATTCACTCATTCAGAGGTGACACAATCATTATTTTCACTTCTGGACATTGCATAATGCTACTGGACATTAGTGGATCAAAGAAATAAATCCAACATAGCAAAAGAGGCAATGCGAAATAAAAGGCAGAATCTGTCAAAAACAGAACAGTCCGTAAAGACGAATTTAAAGCTGGCACCAGACTTGCTCAAATGGAAAAACTCAAAACTAATGAAAGTTGCGTATCTGAGGATCACGCTCGTAAATTGGCAGATTTTTTCGAATTTTCTACAGAGAACTGTGCCCAGATTCGTGACAGACAGCAATGCTGTTTCTGCGCAGCGATCCCAAATATAACATCAACTTTGACATAGAAACTTTACTTGGCACAAAAACATGATAAGGAGAGGTTGCTACAGTAGTAAACAACTTCCAAGACTCAACAAAACAAAAAATTGCTGTAGGTAAAAACATGGGTTGTCTCCCATAAGCGCTTTTCTTTAACGCCTTTCAGCTAGGCGCAGAAAGTGCAAATCAAGTAACATCGAGAGTAGAAGCATCAACATCATAACTTGTTCTAATAATAGAATCAAAAGGCAACTTCATTCTCTTTCTAGGGAAGTGTTCCATACCTTTCTTGAGAGGAAATTGATATTTAATATTACCTTCCCTCATATCAATAACAGCACCAATAGTTCGAAGAAAAGGTCTTCCAACACAATAGGACAAGATGCATTGCATTCGATATCCAAGACAACAAAATCAACGGGGACAAGGTTATTGTTAACCGTAATATGCACATTATCAATCCTCCCAAAGGTTTCTTTTTAACATTATCGGCAAGATTAACATCCAAATAACAATTCTTCAATGGTGGCAAGTCAAGCATATCATAAATCTTTTTAGGCATAACAGAAATACTTGCACCAAGATCACATAAAGCATTACATTCAAAGTCATTGAATTTCATTTTAATGATGGGCTCCCAACCATCTTCTAACTTTCTAGGAATAGAAGTTTCAAGTTTTAGTTTCTCTTCTCTAGCTTTTATGAGAGCATTTGTAATATGTTTTGTAAAGGCTAAATTTATAGCACTAGCATTAGGACTTTTAGCAAGTTTTTGTAAGAACTTTATAACTTCAGAGATGTGGCAATCATCAAAATCTAAATCATTATGAGCTACAGCAATGGGATCATTGTTCCCAAGGTTGGAAAAAATTTCAGCAGTTTTATCACAAGCAGTTTCAGCAGTTTTAGCAATTTCAGGCAGTTTTGTACGCTTTGCACTAGGAGTAGAAACATTGCCAACACCAATTATATTACCATTGATAGTAGGAGGTGCAGCAACATGTGGAGAATTAGCATTACTAGTGGTGGTAATAGTCCAAACTTTAGCTACATTATTCTCTTTAGCTAGTTTTTCATTTTCTTCTCTATCCCACCTAGCACGCAATTCAGCCATTAATCTTATATTCTCATTAATTCTAACTTGGATGGCATTTGCTGTAGTAGTAATCTTATTATCAATATCATTATTAGGCATAACTTTCAATTTTAAAAGATTAACATCGGAGGCAAGCCTATCAACTCTAGAAGCAATAGTATCAATTTTATCAAGCTTTTCCTCAACAGATTTGTTAAAAGCAGTTTGTGTACTAATAAATTCTTTAAGCATGGCTTCAAGACCAGAGGGTACACTCCTATTATTATTGTAAGAATTCCCATAAGAATTACCATAACCATTACCATTAGCAGAAGGATATGGCCTATAGTTATTACCAGAGTTGTTCCTATAAGCATTGTTGTTGAAATTATTATTTTTAATGAAATTCACATCAACATTTTCTTCTTGAGCAACCAATGAAGCTAAAGGAACATTATTGGATCAACATTAGATCTACCATTCACAAGCATAGACATAATCACATCAATCTTATCACTCAAGGAAGAGGTTTCTTCAACAGAATTTACCTTCTTACCTTGTGGAGCTCTTTCCATGTGCCATTCAGAATAATTTATCATCATATCATCAAGAAGTTTTGTAGCCGCCCCCAATGTGATGGACATAAAGGTACCTCCAGCAGCTGAATCCAATAAATTCCGCGAAGAAAAATTTAGTCCTGCATAGAAGGTTTGGATGATCATCCAAGTAGTCAGTCCATGGGTTGGGCAATTCTTTACCAAAGTTTTCATTCTCTCCCATGCTTGAGCAACATGTTCAGTATCTAATTGCTTAAAATTCATTATGCTACTTCTCAAAGATATAATTTTAGCGGGAGGATAATATCTACCAATAAAAGCATCCTTGCATTTAGTCCATGAATCAATACTATTCTTAGGCAAAGATAGCAACCAATCTTTAGCTCTTCCTCTTAATGAGAAAGGAAACACTTTCAATTTAATAATATCACCATCTACATCTTTATACTTTTGCATTTCACAAAGTTCAACAAAATTATTGAGATGGGCAGCAGCATCATCAGAACTAGCACCAGAAAATTGATCTCTTATAACCAAGTTCAGTAAAGCAGGTTTAATTTCAAAGAATTCTGCTGTAGTAGCAGGTGGAGCAATAGGTGTGCATAGGAAATCATTATTATTTGCATTTGTGAAGTCACACAACTTAGTATTTTCAGGGGTATTCATTTTAGCAACGGTAAATAAAACAAACTAGATAAAATAAATGCAAGTAACTAATTTTTTTTGTGTTTTCGATATAGAGAGCAAGACAATAAATAAAGTAAAACTAGCAACTAATTTTTTTGTGTTTTAATTTAGTGCAGCAAACAAAGTAGTAAATAAAATAAAGCAAGACAAAAACAAAGTAAAGAGATTGAGAAGTGGAGACTCCCCTTGCAGCGTGTCTTGATCTCCCCGGCAACGGCGCCAGAAATTTAGCTTGATACGCGTAGATGCACACGTCCGTTGGGAACCCCAAGTGGAAGGTATGATGCGTATAGAAGCAAGTTTCCCTCAGTATGAAACCAAGGTTTAATCGAACCAGTAGGAGCCAAGAAGCACGTTGAAGGTTGATGGTCGCGAAATGTGATGCGGCGCAACACCAGGGATTCCGGCGCAACGCGCTGCACAACAAAACCAAAGTACTTTCCCAACGAAACAGTGAGGTTGTCAATCTCACCGGCTTGCTGTAACAAAGGATTAAACGTATCGAGTGGAAGATGTTTGCAAAGAAAACAGTAAACACAATTGCAGTAGATTGTATGCTATGTAAAGAATAGGACCGGGGTCCACAGTTCACTAGAGGTGTCTCTCCCATAAGATAAAAGCATGTTGGGTAAACAAATTACAGTCGGGCAATTGACAAATAGAGAAAGGCATAACAATGCATATACATGATATGATAAATATAGTGAGATTTAATTGGGCATTACGACAAAGTACATAGACCGCCATCCAACTGCATCTATGCCTAAAAAGTCCACCTTCAGGTTATCATCCGAACCCCCTCCAGTATTAAGTTGCAACAGACAATTGCATTAAGTATGGTGCGTAATGTAATCGACAACTACATCCTTAGACATAGAATCAATGTTTTATCCCTAGTGGCAACAGCACATCCACAACCTTAGAACTTTCTGTCACTGTCCCAGATTCAATGGAGGCATGAACCCACTATCGAGCATAAATACTCCCTCTTGGAGTTAAGAGTAAAAACTTGGCCAGAGCCTCTACTAGTAACGGAGAGCATGCAAGATCATAAACAACACATAAACAATAGATTGATAATCACCATAACACAACATATAGTATTACAGATAGATGATCTTGATCATGTTAGGCAGCTCACAAGATCCAACAATGAAGCACAACAAGGAGAAGACGACCATCTAGCTACTGCTATGGACCCATGGTCCAGGGGTGAACTACTCACTCATCACTCCGGAGGCGATCATGGCGATGAAGAGTCCTCCGGGAGATGAATCCCCTCTCCGGCAGGGTGCCGGAGGCGATCTCTGAATCCCCCGAGATGGGATTCGCGGCGGCGCGTCTCTGGAAGGTTTTCCGTATCGTGGCTCTCGGTACTGGGGGTTTCGCGACGGAGGCTTTAAGTAGGCGGAGGGTCAACGCGGGGGGCCACACGAGGCCCAGGGGGCAGGTCGGCGCGGCCAGGGCTTGGGCCGCGCCGCCTGTCCTGGCTGCCTCGTGGCCCCACTGTTATCTCTTCGGTCTTCTGAAGCTTCGTGCAAAATAGGACCTGGGCGAAAGTTTCGTCCAATTCCGAGAATATTTCCTTACTAGGATTTCTGAAACCAAAAACAGCAGAAAACAGCAACTGGCTCTTCGGCATCTTGTTAATAGGTTAGTTCCAGAAAATGCATAAATATGACATATAATGTGCATAAAACATGTAGGTATCATCAATAAAGTGGCATGGAACATAAGAAATTATCGATACGTTGGAGACGTATCAACTTGCTACGGCATTTTTAGTCGACCGGATCGATTTTGACGCTACGGCTGCTTTGTTGATTCTAGCGAGCTCAGCGTTTTGTGCCTCTATCATCTCAAGCAACTCTCTAACTCTATCATGTTGTTTTGCTAGAGCATCTCCGGATAGTGACTCACACATCAGCACAGCGGCCTTAGCAGCTTTGATTGTTTTATCCGGACTACTATACTTAGGCTTTTCCACTACACTCAGAGATACCGACGCGCTCTTTCCGGCAAGCACTTCCTTGCGCAAATCGTAAGGTTAGGTTCAGCTCGCGCTGCGCCTTGAGGATGTCCGCGCCTCCGGAGAGCAGCTCCGCCACAGCTCCAGCCTCCGCTTGGGCATCGGTGTTGTGCGATGGGCGTGGCACGTTCATGGCCGCTTGCAGCGGTGTTGCCTCCGGTGCCGCTGAAGATGTTCCCGCGACGCCCTCGCCGCGCTCAAGCGGTTGCTTGGCCGCGCGCCCGGACGTTGTTTGCCCGGCGCCCTCTCCACCAGCTTCTTTGCCGGCGCCTGCCACGCCAGCCATCATCACCTCCACGCTGCCGGCGGCGCGGCCAGCACACAGCCATCTTGGCGGGTCCGGCGCCACCAGCACCGGCGAGGGGCACTGGCGCACAGGGACGGTGCCGAGGTAGACGCGGTGGCTGCCGAACTCGACGACGCGGCCGTTCTTGGGGAAACGTACCGCCGTTGGCGAAGCAGCGTGCGTTCTCGTTGATGAAGTCCAGCGAGTAGATGCGCTGCACAAGCGTAGACACCACCCGCTCGCCGGAGACGTTGAGGAGGCCCGCCCGAATATGAACTCCAGCAAGTGCCGCTGCTGGCCCCACGGTGGGCGCCAACTGTCGTCATGGTGAATGGACAGATGCCATAGGATGGCTTAAGTTGGGGCCGAATGGACGCTAGAGGATTCGGGGGAGGGTTTGGATTACAGAGGGATGAATCTCGGATGGATTCCGGTATCTTTATTGAAGAACTTGGCCTTGGCCAGAGGTTGAAGATGAACAGTACAAGCTCTATGAACTAGGGTTTCTCTCTATCAACTAATGATCTCCTGAAGTTCTTCCCTGCGCAAGGGAGTGCCCCCTCTCCTTATATAGGGGAGAGGGTGGCTTACAAGGGAAGGAACCCCAATGGTATCTTTGACTAGACAAAAAACTTTACAAAGCCTCTTTGGCCTCAGGTGACGCCGGTATGTCTTTAATCGGGGAGCGGTGACGTCCTCCGGATGCTTTAACGTCATCATCTGCTTTGGCGCCAGGGCTTCGAAGTTACTTTGCTTAGCTCATCTTTGTGCTCTAGCCTTGGAGAGAATCTTTGACCAGAGTGCCGCAGGCTACAATGAATAACATACCGGTACTCTGGTACCTCTCTTGTTCCCTAAGTTCCGATATACCCCTCCTGGGATACCGGTAGGTTTTAACTTGGCTCTTGCCAATCTCAAAAACCATCCGGATTGATCTACAATCCGGTATCTTTAAGAAAGAATCATGGCAACTTTGCCATACCTTTGGCCTACCGGGGGCCATCCCCCCGACACTTTATAATTCTTTAATGATTGAACCTTGTAAGACTTTGCAGGATAACAAAGAAGAAATGCAATACATTTCAAAGTTCATGTTAGTTTTATCACCTTTATGCTCGAGGACGAGCATAGCTTAGACTGGGAATGTTGATGCATGTAAAATGCATACATGAACTTTGCACTTAATTGACACATATCCCACATATTTGAAACATATATGATGTTATACTATATTGATTTATGGGGATTTACCAATGATCCCCTTTATTTGGGTTATAACCCTGCAGAATAGGAAAACCTATTTTGTGTATTTTCCACTTTTAGGGACCTATATGGATTCAAACTGAGTTAGGATTTCGGGGACGTCAATATTTCACCACAAGAAGCATCTGTAGCACTTGGACCTGATGAGGGAGGGCTTGAGGCCCAAACGAGACATGGTGGCGTGCCTAGTAAGGGGGGTGCGGCACCCATGCCCGTTTATTGACCGTCTGATTCGCCTCAATCTTGCGCTAACTGACTTCGTTTGACCTACAAACCCCTATATATATGACCCCCACGGTTTCCTCGAGGGAGCGCTTGAAACACCGAAACACCAAAACAAAGGATGTAGCAGCAAAGATTGAAGGGGAAACTCCACGGAGTCGCGCCGAGGATCTCCACCTTCTCCAACATCGTCCACATAAACACCATGATGAAGGAGTAGTCCACCTCTGGACTATGGGTTTGTGCAGTAGCTTGATCTATTTCTTTGTTGTTCTTCATAGATCTTATTACCATATGAGCTTCCTAACGTGATTATGGTTAAGGATGACAATTTACCCACGGGTACGGTACGCGGGTACCTTACCCGCATGGGAAGGGTATGGATACACTTTTATGCCCATGTGTAGTACCCATACCCTACCCGCTAATTCATGGGTAGGGCACATGTATAGCCTTGTACCCGCGGTATACCCATACTTTATTGTAAATTTCTTACATGGCACGTCTACTTTTGTTGATTTATGTGTTAGAATCTAAGAATGTGATATATTTTGTTAATTGTTATGTACTCAACTACCTGTTATTGAGTTGAGATAATCTATTTTAATCAAATTTGTTATCGAAGTACAATTTAACCTACCCACCGGGTACCCAATGGGTATGGGTACCCGCCGGGTATGGGTATGGGTAAAGTTTTATACCCATGGGTACGGGTATGGGTAGTTTGTACCCATTAACTATACGGGTTTGGGTATGGTATTGCTCTACCCTGCCCTGGTGCCGATACGTCTCCAACGTATCTATAATTTCTTATGTTCCATGCTAGTTTTATGACAATACCAACATGTTTTAGTCATACTTTATAATGTTTTTATGCATTTTCCGGAACTAACCTATTAACAAGATGCCGAAGCGCCGTTCCTGTTTTTGTTTTTGGTTTCAGAAATCCTACACAGAAATATTCTCGGAATTGACAAACAAAAGCCCACGGTCTTATTTTCCACGGGAGCCTTCCAACACCGAAGAGGAGACGAAGGGGACGCGAGGCGGCCACCCCATAGGGCGGCGCGGCCCCACCCCTGGTCGCGCCGCCATATGGTGTGGGCCCTTTGGGCATCCCCCGACTCTGCCCCTTCGCCTATTTATTCTCTCCGTCGCGAAAACCCTAGTACCGAGAGCCACGATACGAAAAGTTCTGAGACGCCGCTGCCGTCAATCCCATCTCGGGATTCTGAGATCGCCTCCGGCACCCTGCCGGAGAGGGGAATCATCACAGAGGGCTCTACATCACCATGCCCGCCTCCGGACTGATTCGTGAGTAGTTCATCCTTGGACTACGGGTCCATAGTAGCTAGATGGTTGTCTTCTCCTCTTGTGCTATTATGTTTAGATCTTGTGAGCTGCCTATCATGATCAGGATCATCTATTTGTAATGCTACATGTTGTGTTTGTTGGGATCCGATGAATATTGAATACTATGTCAAGTTGATTATTTATCTATCATATATGTGCTATTTATGTTCTTGCATGCTCTCCGTTGCTAGTAGAGGCTCAGGCCAAGTTGATACTTGTGACTCCAAGAGGGAGTATTTATGCTCGATAGTGGGTTCATGCCTCCATTGAATCTGGGAGTGACAGAAAGTTCTAAGGTTGTGGATGTGCTGTTGCCACTAGGGATAAAACATCAATGCTTTGTCTAAGGATATTTGTGTTGATTACATTACGCACCATACTTAATGCAATTGTCTGTTGTTTGCAACTTATATGGAGGGGTGCGGATGCTAACCTGAAGATGGAATTTTTAGGCATAGATGCATGCTGGATGGCGGTCTATGTTCTTTGTCGTAATGCCCTAAGTAAATCTCATAGTAGTCATCATGATATGTATATGCATCTCTATTCTATCAATTGCCCAACTGTAATTTGTTCACCCAACATGCTATTTATCTTATTGGAGAGACACCACTAGTGAACTGTGGACCCCGGTCCTATTCTTTTACATCTAAAATACAATCTACTGCAATCACTATTCTCTGTTGTTTTCTACAAGCAAACATCATTCTCCACACCATACGTTTAATTCTTTGTTTTCAGCAAGCCGGTGGGATTGACAACCTCACTGTTAAGTTGGGGCAAAGTATTTTGATTGTGTTGTGAAGGTTCCACGTTGGCGCCGGAATCCCTGGTGTTGCGCCGCACTACACTCCTTCACCAAGAACCTTCACGTGGCCTTCATCTCCTACTGGTTCGATAACCTTGGTTTTTTACTGAGGGAAAACTTGCTGCTGTACGCATCACACCTTCCTCTTGGGGTTCCCAACGGACGTGTGCTTTACCGTCACAAGCAACTCTTTTTCTGGCGCCGTTGCCGGGGAGATCAAGACACGCTGCAAGGGGAGTCTCTCACATCCAATCTCTTTACTTTGTTTATTGTCTTGCTTTACTTTATTTTATTTTTCTGTCTTGTTTGCTTTCTTATATCAAAAACACAAAAAAATTAGTTACTTGTTTTTTACTTTATTTAATTATGTTTGCTTAGTTTTTTTATTACTGCTAAAATGAATACTCCTGAAAATACTAAGTTGTGTGATTTCACTAGCACAAATAATAATGATTTTCTATGCACTCCTATTGCTCCACCTGCTACTACAGCAGAATTTTATGAAATTAAACATGCTTTACTAAATCTTGTTATGAAAGAGCAATTTTCTGGTGTTAGTACTGATGATGCTGCTGCCCATCTTAATAATTTTGTTGAACTTTGTGAAATGCAAAATTATAAGGATATAGATGGGGATATTATAAAACTGAAACTGTTTCCTTTCTCCTTAAGAGGAAGAGCTAAAGATTGGTTGCTATCTTTGCCTAAAAATAGTATTGATTCATGGACTAAATGTAAAGATGCTTTTATTGGAAAATATTATCCTCCTGCTAAGATTATATCTTTGAGAAGTAGCATTATGAATTTTAAGCAATTGATAATGAACATGTTGCCCAAGCATGGAGAGAATGAAATCTTTGGTAAAGAATTGCCCTACCCATGGACTAACTACTTAGATGATCATCCAAACCTTTTATGCAGGATTGAATTTTTCTTTGAGGAACCTATTGGATTCAGCTGCTGGAGGTACTTTTATGTCCATCACTTTGGGTGCTGCAACAAAGCTTCTTGATGATATGATGATCAATTACTCTGAATGGCATACTGAAAGAACTCCTCAAGGTAAGAAGGTAAATTCTGAAGAAACTTCTTCTTTGAGTGATAAGATTGATGTTATTATGTCTATGCTTGTTAATGGTAGATCTCATGTTGATCCTAATAATGTTCCTTTAGCTTCATTGGTTGCTCAAGAAGAGATGTTGATTTCATTAAGAATAATAATTTCAACAACAATGCTTATAGGAATAATTTTGGTAACAACAACTGTAGGCCATATCCTTCTAATAGTGGTAATGGTTATGGTAATTCTTATGGTAACTCTTACAACAATAATAAGAGTGTACCCTCTGGTCTTTAAGTCATGCTTAAAGAATTTATTAGTACACAAACTGCTTTTAATAAATCTGTTGAAGAAAAGCTTGGTAAAATTGATGTTCTTGCTTCTAAGGTTGATAGTCTTGCTGCTGATGTTGATCTTTTAAAATTGAAAGTTATGCCTAATGAATATAAAGATATTAAGTCATTTGCTACAGCAAACGCTATCCAAGTTCGAATTAATGATAATATTAGAATGATGGCTGAATTGCATGCTAGGTGGGAAAGAGAAGAAAGAGAAGAAAAACTTGCTAAAGAGAATAATGTAGCTAAAGTTTGGACTATTACCACCACTAGTAATGTTGATGCTTCACATGTTGCTAAACCTCCTACTATCAATGGTAGAATAATTGGTGTCGGCAATGTCTCTAACTCTACTGCAAAGCGTGCAAAATTGCCTGAAACTGCTGAAAATGTTTGTGATAAAAGTGCTGAAATTTTTCAGAATGCTGTAGATCATAATGGTTTAGATTTTGATGATTGTCATATCTCTGAAGTTATTAAGTTCTTACAAAAACTTGCTAGAAGTCCTAATGCTAGTGCTATAAATTTAGCCTTTACAAAACATATTACGAATGCTCTCATTAAAGCTAGGGAAGAGAAATTAAAACTTGAAGCTTCTATTCCTAGGAAGTTGGAAGATGGTTGGGAGCCCATCATTAAGATGAAAGTCAATGATTTTGATTGTAATGCTTTATGTGATCTTGGTGCAAGTATTTCTGTTATGCCTAAGAAACTTTATGATATGCTTGACTTGCCACCTTTGGAAAATTGTTATTTGGATGTTAATCTTGCTGATAATTCTATTAAGAGACCTTTGGGGAGAATTGATAATGTTCACATTACGGTTAACAATAACCTTGTCCCGTTGATTTTGTTGTCTTGGATATTGAATGCAATGCATCTTGTCCTATTGTTTTGGGAAGACCCTTTCTTCGAACTGTTGGTGCTATTATTGATATGAAAGAAGGAAATATTAACTATCAATTCCCTCTTAAGAAATGTATGGAACACTTCCCTAGAAAGATAATGAAGATGCCTTTTGATTCTATTATTAGAACGAATTATGATGTTGATGCTTCATCTCTCAATGTTACTTGATTTGCACTTTCTGCGCCTAGCTGAAAGGCGTTAAAGAAAAACGCTTATGGGAGACAACCCATTATTTTATTTCTGCAATTTTTTTTTTATATTTGAGTTAAGGTGCTTGTTACTACTGTAGCATTACCTTTGTATCTTTATTGTCATGCATTGTTGTGCCAAGTAAAGTCTCTAATAGAAGGTTGATACTAGATTTGGATTCCTGCGCAGAAATAGATTTGTTAGCTGTCACGAATTCGCGTTTTTCTCTCTGTACAAGAATCAAAAAATCAGCGAAAATTCATGCATGATCCTCACATATGTACGCAACTTTCATTAGTTTTGAGTTTTTCCATCTGAGCAATTTAAGTGCCTCAAAATTCGTATTTACGGACTGTTCTGTTTTGACAGATTCTGCCTATTATTTCGCATTGCCTCTTTTACTGTGTTTGATTGGATTTCTTTGCTCCATTAAATTTCAGTAGCTTTGAGTAATGTCCATAAGTTTTGGTAATGATTGTGTCCTTGCTGAACATGTGAATTTTTATTATGCACTAACCCTCTAATGAGATTGCTTTGAGTTTGGTGTGGAGGATGATATGATCAAGAAGAGTGAAAAGTCTAAGCTTGGGGATGCCCGTGGTTCATCCCTGCATATTTCAAGAAGACTCAAGAGTCTAAGTTGGGGATGCCCAAGGCACCCCTTCATCAACAAACTTATCAGGTCACTTCTAGTGAAACTATATTTTTATTCCACACATCTTATGTTCTTTACTTCGCGTCTGTTTGTTTTTATTTTTGTTTATGATTGAATAAATTCGGATCCCAGCAATCCTTGTATTGGAGAGAGGCACTCTCCGATTTTTCATTTGAACACTGGTGTTCTTAGCTTTACTTTAATGTTCATGGCGAAATTGAAAGCCGCTTCGTTGATTGCTATTTGGTTGGAAACAAAAAATGCTTCATGTGGTAAATGGTATATTATCTTGAATAATTTGATACTTGGCAATTGTTTTGAGCTCTCAAGTAGATCATGTTTAAGCTCTTGCATCATGTAGTTTAAATCTATGTAACGATCCGACCCGGTAAGGGTTGAATCTCTGTGTATATCTGTGCTAGTCCCTGGATCAATCGCTAGCACACACAGTACATGATGTAATACCAAGAAACAAAGGTCTTTATTACATCGCATGATCCAGAAATTACAAAGTAAACATTACAAATTGCATAGCCCAAAGCTAGCATTATATCAGAGTTTACAACGAAACATATCAGCATGGAGTCCTTCGTCTTCATGTGCCACAGGCGAGCATGTCGAGTATAGACTCGTAACCCTAACCATCGAACCCCACTTGTTCATCAGGATATCTGCAACATGAAACGTTGCAGCCACGCAGGGTCAATACATTGAATGTATTGGCAAGTATCATTAGAGACTTATAACAAACCTATCAAGTACATTTTCAAGGTGAGGGTTCAAACTTTTATTTTGCACAAAGCAATCATAGACTCGTACTAGTTTTATTCCAGCAATTTTAATCTCCGAACTCCTATAGTGCACATGCAAGTAGGTCAAGCTCAGGGCCCCTACCATACCAATCTCTTTTTTTTTCCATTGCGCATGTCAGTAAGTCAGGCTCAATACCCTTACCATGCCACCACCAGTGTACATGTCAGTAAGTCAGGCTCAACGCCCTTACCATGCCACTCACTACCAGTGTACATGTCAGTAAGTCCGGCTCAACGCCCTTACCATGCCACCCTCCCATCAACTAGTGTACATGTCAGTAAGTCAGGCTTTCTGCCCTTACCATGCCACTCGACCTATACATGTCAGTAAGTCCGGCTCAAAGCCCTTACCATGTCGGTCGACCTGCAACCTTCTCAAGTACTATTCATATCCGTCTCAATTCATCCAATTGTTATTTTGTCGACTAAAACTAACCTTTCAACTAATACATACCCATGACATGATATTCCACCCACTTATAAAGTAAGCGTATCCAAGCAATCAAACATAGGTTGACGACCAATGCATCCATTCATAATAAACATATGGCTATCCTGCGCGGGTTTCATAGCAATAGCACACCATCCATCAATAACAATCCTACACATGTACTTGTACTAAAATCCTACTGCACGTAATAGGAAAACAATAGATCTGTTATGATCAAAAGTTCAACTTGCCTTATTTGTTGTTGTAGCCCGCACTCTTCGCAATCACATGAATAGCAATCTGGACAATCTAACGATAGCAAACAATTCACAATCAATAATCAGCGCAATACAAACAGAGCAAACAGAGTGTGTACATGTTCTGAAAACGAAAATTAAATCGAAAAGAAAATTTATAACATTTTCTACATTCAATTAGGATTTTAAATAGGCTTTTGACACAACAGCAACTTTCAGTATATTATAATTTAATAATTCATTTGTAGTCATACGACTGGATAGATAATTCCATTTATTTGCATTTACAGTTGGAATCATCTTAAAAATATTTATAGAATTTAGGCTATGCCAGAATTACTCAAATCCTCATGTTTAAATTTGAATAATTTCAAAAAGGATTGAAGTAGCTTGGGAATTTGGTGTTACTGATTTGCTAAAATTATTTTTAACCAATGGCAAAGGAATCATTTTAAAAATGATTTAAGCATTTTATTTCATGTCGCAAATACTCAAATTCTTAGCTTTAAATTTGAATATTTGCAAATGATTTCAAATATTTTTGGCAGTAATATTATTGGATGTAGGACATTGATATGATCCATTTGCAAAACGAATCATTTCATTTAGATTTCTGGAAGTTGAATTATGTTAAAAATACTCAAATTCACATCTTTAAATTTGAATATTTTTAACTTGTCCAAAAGTTAAATTTTATTTGATCATTGGGTTCTACTCATTTTTCTGAATTCAGGGGTATATTGTTTGCTATATTTAGTCATGTGTACATTTCCCTATAATGTTACAAGATTAAACATATCACGATTAAATTTTGATGTTGTACGAAAAGTTGTTCGGAAAAGTTTATCGGATGGAAAATCTCTCTACAGGAAAGTCGTAAAGAATTTAACTATAAACTCAATGCAAGAAGAATCATCTAACACCGAGTTGTGGATCATTCGATATGGAATTTTAAAGTTAGACATGAGCTATGAGTTAGATTAATGTATCGGCTAAGAAGTTATCTAACTGTAAACCACTACTGCATGCCTAAGGCTCATGGCGACGTACCAGCCGAAATATGAACTGCAGCTCGTCGACGGTGTCGTAGTTGGGTCTCGCGGAGTCAGTGAGGCAGGGAACGGTGTGCGGCACAAGGAGAAGGTTCTCAAGGTGTGTTCGGCGAGCTCGATAGCGTCCAGTCGTGTTGTTGATCGTCGGCTGGGGCGGTGGTCACGTCGGCATCACTTGGACGTCGTCCATGTCGACGTTCGGCGGCCGGAATCAACGTTTGGGTCATGGCGGCAGGCGGAACTTCGGCGAAAAATTTCGACAGCCTGGCGGCGCGAAATCTAGGGTTTTTAGGGGCAAAAGTAGAGGTGAAACAGAGATATTTATAGAGGGATTTTCGTGGCAAGAGATTAACAAAGTTGGTGAGATTTTTGTGGGGATTTGGATCAGTTTCAATACGTACGTGTTCTGGACTTTCGTCTGGAGGTTGGGGATGACCCTGAGTGCGGGTCCCACACGTCAAAGAAGATGAGAAAAGGTCAACGTGAGGCTGCTGGTTGGTTTGCTGATTTGCTGCGTGGCAAACTGCAGCGCGGTCGCGCGCGCGTGTGCAAAGGTTCCGGCTTGCCGGCCTGGCCGTTTTTTTTTCTGCCTTATTTCATAGTTTTAGTTTTTGGTACACCTAACTGACCCAAATGAAATCTGTAAATTTTATAAAATTTCTAGTAGTTAAATAGGATATCTTGTAATACTTTCCCAGTACAAAATAAAATAAAAGAGTAAATTTTTATGCACTTAGCCTTATAGGCTATTTAATAATACAAGAAACATTATTTGGATTTTATGAAATTAACAAATTAATATATTTCAAGAAACTGAAATATTTCGTAGGTTTTATTTAAAACATGGATTTTGATATTTAATTCGAAAACGACTCTAATGACTTTATAAAAATAATTATGGTCAAAACTAGATTACAAAAACATTATTATGCATATAACGCTTTATATGACTACTTGAGCATTGATATTGCAAAATAATGTTTGGGGCTTTTGACTTAAAATATGATTTCAAAATCATAAATAGAAAGAGGTTTGGTTTGGAAATACTTTGAAAGCAAATCTTTGTGAAAACTTATTTTGGGAAGGGCTTTTAGATAAAACTCAAAAAAAAATTAATTGCTTGTGAAATTTCAACAAAGACAAACAATTCAAACCACTAAATTTATTTATTTTTACATTCCAAAATTATGAAAATTTTGGGATGTTACAGACTACCACCCTTAAAAGGAATCTCGTCCTCGAGATTCGAGAAAGGCTAGAAAGAATGATGGTTTTGTGATATGTTGAGGTGGGCTACCACCCTTAAAAGAAACTTTTGTGGGCAGTCTTAGAGCATCCCCACTCGTTGGCGCTCCCCACGCCCAAATCCGGCGATATTTTCGTCCGGATTGGAGGAAGATTTGGCGTGGGGAGCGCCGAAGTTCCAGCCGTCCCCCCGGCAGAAACCCCCAACCTCGACCATTTGACATATTTCAAACGAATTTAACATTAAATTTAACAAGTTCGGCGACCAACAGTACGAAAATTGCTGAAACAAATTCGGCGAAAATAATTGTACAATGTTTAACAAGTGCTGAAACAAATGAAGCACACAATTTCACAATTTTTCAAACAAATTAGACAGACTAGTTGGCGTCGGCGTTGGCGTTGCCTCGGAGCCTCCATATGTGCTCCACTAGATCATCTTGCAGCAGCTGATGCATTGTAGAGTCTCGAATCTCCTGACGCATAGCAATGAAGGCGGCCCATGATGGAGGCACCTGGTGATTAGGCTGTGCAAGAGGACCCTCCCTCTCATATGGTGCTTCTTGCTCAGCCAGAGGAACCGGATGCTTTCGCTCATTTTCAATAATCATATTGTGTAGGCACACACAGCAGTTCATCACCTCCCACATCTGATCTTTGGACCAAGTCAGAGCGGGGAACCGGACGACAGCAAATCTCTGCTGGAGGACACCAAATGCACGCTCGACGTCTTTTCGGCAAGCTTCTTGTCTCTTGACAAACTCGCAAAGTTTGGGGGTGCTAGGATTCGAGATAGTCTTCACAAATATTGCCCACTTTGGATAGATACCGTCTGCAAGGTAGTATCCTTTGTTGTAGTGCCGACCATTGATCACATAGTCCACCGGGGGAGCATGACCCTCAACAAGCTTGGAAAAGACCGGGGAGCAGTTTAGGACGTTGATGTCATTGTTGGATCCAGGCATACCAAAGAAAGAGTGCCAAATCCAGAGATCATGGGTAGCCACTGCTTCAAGTATCACAGTGCAGCCTTTTTGTGACCCTTGTACATTCCCTGCCACGCAAACGGACAGTTCTTCCATTGCCAATGCATGCAGTCAATGCTTCCAAGCATCCCTGGAAAACCTCTAGCTTCATTTGTTGCAAGGATCCTCTCAGTGTCTTCGACAGTGGGTGATCTCAAGTAATAGTCCCCGAACACTGCTATGACGGCCCTGCAGAACCGGTAGAAACAATCAAGGGCGGTGGACTCCGCCATCCGAAGATAGTCATCTGCAGCATCCTCATAGCCACTGTGCACTTCTGCAGTGACGAAAATCCAACCAAACCAGTGCAATCCGCCTTGCATCTGAAGTAGGGATCAAAGTGGCGGATGGCATACACAATTTGCAGAAATAACTTTCTGCTCATCCTGAAACGACGCCGGAAAACACTCTCACCGTGCAACGGATTGTCGGCGAAGTAGTCAACATGCAGTAGCCCTCCATTCGCTGTCTCGGCTTGCACTTCCGGCGACCTGGTGCCGACCCACCACGTCGACCAGTTGCCAGTCCAGCGTACATGCTTGCCAAGCAACCGAGGATCATCATGTGCTCCTCGTCTTGGGCGGCTGCTGCCATCTCTTCTTGCATAAGCTCGACGAACATCTGCTCCTCTCCTCTTCGTCCGAGTCCATGGCCGGCGGGCAAATGGACGAAACACAATGATCGGGCAACCTCTCAGCGAAAGTGAAGGAGGCGGCGAGAAGCAAGCAGGCCGGCGGAAGAGCAAGCAGACCGGCGGAATATAGGCAGGTGGGGAAGGAGGGGCGGCGGAATCTAGGCAACAAGCCGGCGGGGTGGTGCCGGCGGCGAGAGAGATACGAGGGGTGGGGAGATTTTGAGCGACGTGGCGGTGGGGTTCGTGCGTCGAGTCACCGACAGATCGGGCCCTTCCCCGCTTTTTCACTCGTCCGGAGTCCCCGAGCGCTCCCCGGGCGGGGATGGCGTGGGACGAGAAATAGGCCCAAATCCGACGAAAATGAGGAACCGGGGCATGACTGGGCCATTTTCGCCGTCCGGATGTAAAAAACGCTCGCCGGGGGCCTGTTCGGGGGGACAAGTGGAGATGCTCTTATGTCTTGGGTTCAGCTAAGCTTATCTTGGGTATGACTTGGCACATATGACTTGACCCCAGGTCATCTTTGGGAGACTTCTAAGTTAATATCCAATAGGTTGTTGTTTATTCACATATAGTGAACAACATATCTCTTTAAAGTGACTTGAGTAGGCTTTTCCTCATGGTTAGGCTTCTAATCCAATTGGTTGGTTGTTGAACTACTTTTGACACTGATGGGTCACTCTTTGTGTCAATCAGGAGAACAAAATGAGAGGACTTCACGACATCCTTCATCCTCTTACTTGTTAGTGTCATCGACGGTCTTCCACTATCTTCATCTTGTAGTTGGATGTTCATTCTCATTGTAGTCCTACGCTTGGCAGCACTTGCCTACTATAGTATAATATTTCTCCATCCTAAGGTTTAGGCTTATCATCGACATCTCTTTTGTAGGTATATCTCTCTAGATTCGCAAAGTCAACATTTAAAGCGAATAATAAGAGTAGTAGGAATGGTGATCAATCCATCCTGCACCCGCATCACTCCGTATTTGATTTACTGAATCTCGTACTCTAACACTTGGTCAACCTCACAAGTTTGATAAAAAATTCAATGGAGAATTGAATCAATGTTTCAGTTCCCATTAGTGAATTGTTTTGAAAATATTTCTATCGATCCTTAACTAGGGTTTTGCGTATCTCACACTCTACGCTTCTTCATCTTGATAGGAACATCAAGGTTGGTTTTGCTAGAGTTGTCTTCATGATGATTAGTCACGAAAACATTTGTTGGGTTGGGTATAGATGAGAATAGATAGAAAGGTTCTAAAGAAGATTCCTACCCTGAACACAGCAGATCAAGGCAAATCATCTTACAAACAACATCTAACAAGCATTCATCACATCAAGCAAACTAGTTCAAACACAAACAAAATCTAGTATGGTCATACCACAAGTTAGTATGATCATAACGTTATTGTAATATCGTTGGTCTAATAAGTGGTGGTCTATTCTATTTCTGCCTTCAATGCTTCAACTTCTTCTACTTGTTATGTATTTTTCCAATTGTCAAGTATGCATCAAAGTCTTCTCCAAGTTCTCTGTTGGCCTTCCACGAAGTTGCATCATGCTGAATCGAGTAATAACATATGAAGCACAAGTCTTCACACTTACGGGACATGGCCGGGCATCATCAGTCTTTCCTTGACGGATTTCGAGAGTTAGGCCATCTAAGGTAAGAGGATATTATTTTAAAGGTGAAGTAGATAAGAATACAAGAAGTTCAAAATGAAAGATCTTTTAATAAAAACTGGACTAAATAAAATTTTCATCCTAAGGTCTTCCTATTACTATTCCAAACCTAGGGTCACGAACCTACAGTCAACACAATGCTCTGATACCATCTGTAACGATCCGACCCGGTAAGGGTTGAATCTCTGTGTATATCTGTGCTAGTCCCTGGATCAATCGCTAGCACACACAGTACATGATGTAATACCAAGAAACAAAGGTCTTTATTACATCGCATGATCCAGAAATTACAAAGTAAACATTACAAATTGCATAGCCCAAAGCTAGCATTATATCAGAGTTTTACAACGAACAAATATAGCATGGAGTCCTTCGTCTTCATGTGCCACAGGCGAGCATGTCGAGTATAGACTCGTAACCCTAACCATCGAACCCCACTCGTTCATCAGGATATCTGCAACATGAAACGTTGCAGCCACGCAGGGTCAATACATTGAATGTATTGGCAAGTATCATTAGAGACTTATAACAAACCTATCAAGTACATTTTCAAGGTGAGGGTTCAAACTTTTATTTTGCACAAAGCAATCATAGACTCGTACTAGTTTTATTCCAGCAATTTTAATCTCCGAACTCCTATAGTGCACATGCAAGTAGGTCAAGCTCAGGGCCCCTACCATACTAATCTCCTTTTCTCCATTGCGCATGTCAGTAAGTCAGGCTCAATACCCTTACCATGCCACCACCAGTGTACATGTCAGTAAGTCAGGCTCAACGCCCTTACCATGCCACTCACTACCAGTGTACATGTCAGTAAGTCCGGCTCAACGCCCTTACCATGCCACCCTCCCATCAACTAGTGTACATGTCAGTAAGTCAGGCTTTCTGCCCTTACCATGCCACTCGACCTATACATGTCAGTAAGTCCGGCTCAAAGCCCTTACCATGTCGGTCGACCTACAACCTTCTCAAGTACTATTCATATCCGTCCCAATTCATCCAATTGTTATTTTGTCGACTAAAACTAACCTTTCAACTAATATATACCCATGACATGATATTCCACCCACTTATAAAGTAAGCGTATCCAAGCAATCAAACATAGGTTGACGACCAATGCATCCAATCATAATAAACATATGGCTATCCTGCGGGGGTTTCATAGCAATAGCACACCATCCATCAATAACAATCCTACACATGTACTTGTACTAAAATCCTACTGCACGTAATAGGAAAACAATAGATCTGTTATGATCAAAAGTTCAACTTGCCTTATTTGTTGTTGTAGCCCGCACTCTTCGCAATCACACGAATAGCAATCTGGACAATCTAACGATAGCAAACAATTCACAATCAATAATCAGCGCAATACAAACAGAGCAAACAGAGTGTGTACATGTTCTGAAAACGAAAATTAAATCGAAAAGAAACTTTATAAACATTTTCTACATTCAATTAGGATTTTAAATAGGCTTTTGACACAACAGCAACTTTCAGTATATTATAATTTAATAATTCATTTGTAGACATACGACTGGATAGATAATTCCATTTATTTGCATTTACAGTTGGAATCATCTTAAAAATATTTATAGAATTTAGGCTATGCCAGAATTACTCAAATCCTCATGTTTAAATTTGAATAATTTCAAAAAGGATTGAAGTAGCTTGGGAATTTGGTGTTACTGATTTGCTAAAATTATTTTTAACCAATGGCAAAGGAATCATTTTAAAAATGATTTAAGCATTTTATTTCATGTCGCAAATACTCAAATTCTTAGCTTTAAATTTGAATATTTGCAAATGATTTCAAATATTTTTGGCAGTAATATTATTGGATGTAGGACATTGATATGATCCATTTGCAAAAAGAATCATTTCATTTAGATTTCGGAAGTTGGATTATGTTAAAAATACTCAAATTCACATCTCTTTAAATTTGAATATTTTTAACTTGTCCAAAAGTTAAATTTTTATCGATCATTGTTCTACTCATTTTTCTGAATTCAGGGGTATATTGTTTGCTATATTTAGTCATGTGTACATTTCCCTATAATGTTACAAGATTAAACATATCACGATTAAATTTTGATGTTGTACGAAAAGTTGTTCGGAAAAGTTTATCGGATGGAAAATCTCTCTACAGGAAAGTCGTAAAGAATTTAATTATAAACTCAATGCAAGAATAATCATCTAAAACCGAGTTATAGATTATTTGATATGGAATTTCAAAGTTAGACATGAGCTATGAGCTAGCACAAAAACTCAAACTACCGTATCGGCTAAGAAGTTATCTAACTGTAAACCACTACTGCATGCCTAAGGCTCATGGCGACGTACCAGCCGAAATATGAACTGCAGCTCGTCGACGGTGTCGTAGTTGGGTCTCGCGGAGTCAGTGAGGCAGGGAACGGTGTGCGGCACAAGGAGAAGGTTCTCAAGGTGTGTTCGGCGAGCTCGATAGCGTCCAGTCGTGTTGTTGATCGTCGGCTGAGGCGGTGGTCACGTCGGCATCACTTGGACGTCGTCCATGTCGACGTTCGGCGGCCGGAATCAACGTTTGGGTCATGGCGGCAGGCGGAACTTCGGCGAAAAATTTCGACAGCCTGGCGGCGCGAAATCTAGGGTTTTTAGGGGCAAAAGTAGAGGTGAAACAGAGATATTTATAGAGGGATTTTCGTGGCAAGAGATTAACAAAGTTGGTGAGATTTTTGTGGGGATTTGGATCAGTTTCAATACGTACGTGTTCTGACTTTCGTCTGAGGTTGGGGATGACCCTGAGTGCGGGTCCCACACGTCAAAGAAGATGAGAAAAGGTCAACGTGAGGCTGCTGGTTGGTTTGCTGATTTGCTGCGTGGCAAACTGCAGCGCGGTTGCGCGCGCGTGTGCAAAGGTTCCGGCTTGCCGGCCTGGCCGTTTTTTTCTGCCTTATTTCATAGTTTTAGTTTTTGGTACACCAACTGACCCAAATGAAATCTGTAAATATTATAAAATTTCTAGTAGTTAAATAGGATATCTTGTAATACTTTCCCAGTACAAAATAAAATAAAAGAGTAAATTTTTATGCACTTAGCCTTATAGGCTATTTAATAATACAAGAAACATTATTTGGATTTTATGAAATTAACAAATTAATATATTTCAAGAAACTGAAATATTTCGTAGGTTTTATTTAAAACATGGATTTTGATATTTAATTCGAAAACGACTCTAATGACTTTATAAAAATAATTATGGTCAAAACTAGATTAAAAACATTATTATGCATATAACGCTTTATATGACTACTTGAGCATTGATATTGCAAAATAATGTTTGGGGCTTTTGACTTAAAATATGATTTCAAAATCATAAATAGAAAGAGGTTTGTTTGGAAATACTTTGAAAGCAAATCTTTGTGAAAACTATTTTGGGAAGGGCTTTTAGATAAAACTCAAAAAAAATTAATTGCTTGTGAAATTTAACAAAGACAAACAATTCAATCACTAAATTTATTTATTTTTACATTCCAAAATTATGAAAATTTTGGGATGTTACAATCTATTAGTGGAGAACTACCGTAGAGCTTGTTGAAATTTGGTTTGCATGATTGGTCTCTCTAAGGTATAGATATTTTCTGGTAAAAGTGTTTGAACAACAAGGAAGACAGTGTAGAGTCTTATAATACTTGCAATATGTTCTTATGTAAGTTTTGCTGTACCGGTTCATACTTGTGTTTGCTTCAAACAACCTTGCTAGCCAAAGCTTTGTACTGAGAGGAAATGCTTCTCGTGCATCCAAAACCTTGAGCCAAAACGTATGCCAATTGTGTCCACCATAACTACCTATATGTGGTATTTTTCTGCCATTCCAAAGTAAATTGCTTGCGTGCTACCTTTAAAATTTCATTCCTTGTCTTTACAATATATAGCTCATGGAAAGTAGCCTAAAAAACTATTGTGGTATGAATATGTTGCTATGTATCTTAGTTCTTATAAGTTGCTTGTTGAGCGGTAACCATGTTTCTGGGAACGCCATCAACTTTTTTACTTTGTTGAATATCATGTGAGTTGGTATGCATGTTCGTCTTGTCTGAAGTAAGGGAGATTTCTCATGATTAAATGGTTTGAGTATGCATATTGTTAGAGAAAAACATTGGGCCGCCAACCAAAGCCATGTATCATGATGGAAGTTTCAGCTTGGACATTAATCCTCAGAATCTCTTATGAGAATATTATTGTTGTTGAATGCTTTAAGCATTAAAAAGAGGAGTCCATTATCTGTTTTCTATGTTGTCTCGGTATGGATGTCCTCAAGTTGATATATCAAAATCGAGAAATCAAATGCGATTTATCTCCTTGGACCTTTGTACAGGTGGCATAGAGGTACCCTTTGTGACACTTGGTTGAAACATATGTAATGCAATGATAATCCATGGAAATCCGAGCTAATTAGGACAAAGTGCGGGCACTATTGGTATTCGATGCATGAGGCTTGCAACTTATAAGAGGTTTTATGCATAACACATATGAATTATTACTACCGTTGACAAAATTGTTTCCATGTTTTTCAAAATAAAAAGCTCTAGCACATGAGTAATCCCTGCTTCCCTCTGCGAAGGGCCTTTCTTTTACTTTATGTTGAGTCAGTTTACCTACTTCTTTCTATCTTAGAAGCAAACACTTGTGTCAACTGTGTGCACTGATTCTTACATGTTTACTTATTGCACTCATTATATTACTTGATGTTGACAATTATGCATGAGATATACATGTTACAAGTTGAAAGCAATTGCTGAAACTTAATCATCCTTTGTGTTGCTTCAAACCTTTACTTTGAATCTATTGCTTTATGAGTTAGCTGTTATGCAAGTCTTTTTTGATGCTTGTCTTGAAAGTAATATTCATGAAAAGTTTTTGCTATATGATTCAGTTGTTTAGTCATTATCTTTTTGTTAGAAAATCATTGCTTTGAATCACTTCATTCATCTCATATGCTTTACAATAATGTTGATCAAGATTATGTTGGTAGCATGTCACTTCAGAAATTATTGTTTTTATCGTTTACCTACTCGAGGGCGAGTAGGAACTAAGCTTGGGGATGCTTGATACGTCTCCAACGTATCTATAATTTCTTATGTTTCATGCTAGTTTTATGACAATACCAACATGTTTTAGTCATACTTTATAATGTTTTTATGCATTTTCCGGAACTAACCTACTAACAAGATGCCGAAGCGCCAGTTCCTGTTTTCTGTTGTTTTTGGTTTCAGAAATCCTACACAGGAAATATTCTCGGAATTGGACGAAACAAAGCCCACGGTCTTATTTTCCATGGAGCCTTCCAGAACACCGAAGAGGGAGACGAGAGGGACGCGAGGCGGCCACCCATAGGGCGGCGCGTCCCACCCCTGGCCGCGCCGCCATATGGTGTGGCCCCCTTGGGCGTCCCCGACTCTGCCCCTTCGCCTATTTATTCTCTCCGTCGTGAAAAGTTACTGAGACGCCTCCGCTGTCAATCCCATCTCGGATTCTGAGATCCCCTCTCTGCCGGAGAGGGGAATCATCACCGAGGGCTCTACATCACCATGCCCGCCTCCGGACTGATGCGTGAGTAGTTCATCCTTGGACTACGGGTCCATAGCGTAGCTAGATGATTGTCTTCTCCTCTTGTGCTATCATGTTTAGATCTTGTGAGCTGCCTATCATGATCAGGATCATCTATTTGTAATGCTACATGTTGTGTTTGTTGGGATCCGATGAATATTGAATATACTATGTCAAGTTGATTATTGATCTATCATATATGTGCTATTTTATGTTCTTGCATGCTCTCCGTTGCTAGTAGAGGCTCTGCCAAGTTGATACTGTGACTCCAAGAGGGAATATTTATGCTCGATAGTGGGTTCATGCCTCCATTGAATCGGGACAGTGATGAAAGTTCTAAGGTTGTGGATGTGCTGTTGCCACTAGGGATAAAACATCAATGCTTTGTCTAAGGATAGTTATTGATTACATTACGCACCATACTTAATGCAATTGTCTGTTTGGTAATACTGGAGGGGGTGCGGATGCTAACCTGAAGGTGGAATTTTTGGGCATAGATGCATGCTGGATGGCGGTCTATGTTCTTTGTCGTAATGCCCTATGTAAATCTCATAGTAGTCATCAGGATATGTATATGCATCTCTATTCTGTCAATTTCCCAATCAATTTGTTCACCCAACATGCTATTTATCTTATTGGAGAGACACCACTAGTGAACAGTGGACCCCGGTTCTCTTTTACATCTGAAATACAATCAATCACTGTCTTTGTTGTTTTCACAAGCAAACATCATTCTCCACACCATACGTTTAATCCTTTTTCAGCAAGCGGTGAGATTGACAACCTCACCCTAAGTTGGGGCAAGTATTTTGATTGTGTTGTGCAGGTTCCACGTTGGCGCCGGAACCCTGGTGTTGCGCCACACTACACTCCTTCACCAACAACCTTCACGTGGCCTTCATTCTCATTGGTTCGATAACCTTGGTTTTTTTGAGGGAAATTGCTGATGTACGCATCACCTTCCTCTTGGGGTTCCCAACGGACGTGTGCTTTACCGTCACAAGCACCTACCCATTGACATCCTTAATTATGGTCATATATGTAATTCATATGTGGTGGATCTTTATTCTATGATATTGTGATATGAGATTGAAATCTATTATGTGTAAGATGTATTGATAGATGCATATTATGTACCCCGTTCTTAAGTGCTTGTTATGATCCAACTTGTATGCAAGAACATGTGTGGGGAGATGTGTGTATTAGATGTAGTAGCATGGTTTTAGTGATTGAATAGTGACAAAAAATTCATGATCTATTATGGTTTTGACTTTTCCTTTGCTACCTCACTAGGGATAAAGTGAATGTGTGTGCTATATTTATCATGTGACAATAGTGATAATCGTATTTCCTCAAGGTATCATATTTGATATTCAAACATCATGTCAAGGTACTTATATCTATGCTCTGTTAATTCTTAATACAAGGTATATTGCTTGGAGTTTTTCCCTTTCTTGTGGAGTGTAAGAGATATATGTCGCATCATATCTATGTTAGGACATGATGCATATGTGAATGCTTATCAAACACATATTGAAGTTCCACCAATATTATCTTATTGATGAATTGTTATTATTCACTACAACTTAATTGAAAAGAGAGTACCATGAATCCCTGCCATTTAATCATAAGAAACACACATTTCCATTTATATTACTTTCTACTTGCAGCATTATTTTAATCCGAAAATAGAAAATACTTGTTTACTTAATCATACACAAAACACTATCTATTTACTGCATTTACTTAGTTTATTTAATTTACTTTACTTTACTACTTCTTTTATCTACAATTACTAATACTAAACATTGTGTTGACAACCACACTGTCGTCTGGTATACAGATACATGCCATAGGATGGCTAAGTTGGGGCCGAATGGACGCTAGAGGATTCGGGGGAGGGTTTGGTTAACAGATGGATGGATCTCGGATGGATTCCGGTATCTTTATTGATGAACTTGGCCTTGGCCAAAGGTTGAAGATGAACAGTACAAGCTCTATGAACTAGTTTCTCTCTAGGTTCTGTCTACTGATCGCGCATTGCCTCGTCCTCCCGCGCAAGGGAGTGCCCTCTCCTTATATAGGGTAGAGGGTGGCTTATATGGAAGGAACCCTAATGGTATCTTTGACTAGACAAACTACTTTACAAAGCTTCTTGGCCTGACGCTGGTATGTCTTTAATCGGGGTGGCCCCTCCGGATGCTTTTACGTCATCATCTGCTTTGGCGCTGGGCTTCTGCCAGCTACTTTGCTTAGCTCATCTTTGTCCTCTAGCCTTGGAGAGAATCTTTGACCAAAGTACCAATATGCTACAGAAAATCACCACCGGTACCTCTCGTGTTCCCTAAGCTCCGGTATTCCTGGGATACCGGTAGGTTTTAACTTGGCTCTTGCCAACTTCAAACCATCCGGATTGACCTACAATCCACATCTTTAAGAAAGAATCTGGGTAACTTTGCCATGCCTTTGCCTACCGGGGGCCATCCCCCCGACATTAGTCCCCGAAGCTGGTATAGTCTGGCAGACTCTGTCTGATGGACCATGCCAGGTTCCCAAACCAACGTACCGGATTAATTCTTCCGGTTTCCATTTAAACCCTTCCGGCTCACTCGCGGACTTAAACCATCACAACACCTCAACCGAACCACCGGTACCTTTTCCGGTAGCTTATTCATTTAAGCCTCCTCGGCGAAGTCGAGAATTTATTGGGAACTGTGCATGATAGACATGCGCACTGTGTCTGACGCACCAGTGTCAGTGGTCACTTCCCTTCGGCTTCTGCGCTTGCATTTAATGTACCACACCGGATCCTGCCATACCGGATCCGTGTGCACCTGTTTTGCTGTAGCCTCGTGCCACGTGGTGGCCCATTAGGCGGCGTCGCGGGCCTGACGGTTGCTGCCCACGAACCTCCTCTCTATATAAGGGCGCGATTCCCCTTCATCTTCTTCTCCACACTCCCTACTTCCAGAGCACACGCATCCCTCGCCGCTAGCGCTCCTACCTTCAGAGCTCGCTTGCGCCGCCGTCGCTCCGTTCTTCTCCGACAAACTCCCGTGGAGAGGCTTCACCGAGCCCGCTCTCCAATCTCCGCCAAGACCCGCCGGGGACCGCTACATTTCCCGGACTTAGTTTCCCTACTAATTCTTCTTCCTTCTGTGCCGTTCGTCGCCCTCGGCCACTTCTTCTTCGTTCTGCGGCGATTCGTCGGCTCCATCACCCGCCGCCCCCAGGTTAGCCCTTCGAACAACGCTGCTTCTCCTCCTCTGTTTCTTTGTTCTTGGGCCGGTAGAGGTATTTATTCCCTCTTTTTCCATGTTTTTTCTCTTACTCGTAGATCTTCGCGAGGGGCTAGATCCGGGGAAATCTGTTTCTAGGTAGATCTCGTACTTAGTCATGTCATCCGAAGATTATATATCGGAAACCTCCGGTAGGAGCCACCAGAGCGAGAGTCCCACCATCTCTTCCGGAGGGGGAGACTCCGGCGAGCCAAGCCTCCGACGGGCTCATGGCCGATATGGCCCAAATGGAAAACGACACCGGCAGCTCCGCTCGCACACCGGTGGTCAGGGAGAAGCCGGCAGCTCTAGCCTATATGCCGGCATAGATCTGGATTCATATACACGCGGGGCCTGGATGGGCTCCGGCGTGACTCAAGCTGAGATCGATTGGCTCTACCGCTCCCGGAGGATTCCGGAAGAGGTTTGGTGTCGCATCCCTGGCGAGGAGGTTAAACCCGTGCCTCGGCCAGGAGAATACGTGGTCTTCGCCGCTCATTTTGAGCGCGGCCTAGGCCTTCCGGCGTCGGATTTCTTTCGGCGTTTCTTGATTTCTATGAACTCAGCCCCACCATCTTCCGCAACGCCATCTTCTTCCTTTTCTTCCTTTCGCTGCTTTCATGGAGGGATATTGCGTATCACTCCTTCCGTAAATAACTTCTCCTTCTTCTACTACCTCCGGAAGAACTCTCTTCAAGAAACTTCCGTACCCCAAACCGTTCGTCCGGTGCGGGGGTTGCATCTTGTCTCCCCGTCAAGGGAGCAACTTCTTCAAGCTTGCCGGTCTGGAATCTGCCCGGACCTGGCAAAAGTCTTTTCTATGTCCGGAACGGTGGCCCGGATGACTTCATCAACCTGCCGGAATACGTCTGGCCCCCTTCCATGACAAATTGGCTCCTCAACCCCGATGATAGGGATCCCGGCGGGTGGCTCAGCATGTTAAGAAGAGCCAAGAGGAGACCAACCTCTCGCGCCAGGATAGAGGACCTTCCTCTCGCCTGTGCTGCCGCTTCAGCGCCGCGGCCACAAGATTTGCCAAATGTCGCCTGAGGGACCCGACAAGAATTACCACTTTCACGCTGAGCAATGAAGACTTGTCCTTAAGGCCAAGCAGATTTGCCAGAACCCGCTGAGCCCCAGCGGGAAATACGGGATGATCCCATACAGCCGCAGCAACCCTCCTCCATCTGAAGTAAGATCTTGGGGCTTCCGGAAAACCTTTACCGGTACCCCGATTTTTACTGACTTGTTCTTAGTGGTTGCAGAACTTCCGCTGGAGCGAGAGGGAGGTGCCGGCCAGCTACGCGCTGATGCGCGTGATGCACACGTCCGTTGGGAACCCCAAGAGGAAGGTGTGATGCGCACAGCAGCAAGTTTTCCCTCAGAAAGAAACCAAGGTTTATCGAACCAGTAGGAGTCAAGGAACAATGAAGGTTGTTGGTGGAGGAGTGTAGGGTGCGGCGCAACACCAGTGAAACCGGCGCAACGTGGAACCTGCACAACACATCAAGATACTTTGCCAACGTAACGGTGAGGTTGCCAATCTCACCGGCTGCTGGAACAAAGGATTAAACGTATTGTGTGGAAGATGATGTTTGTTTGCAAAGAACAGAGAGAACAATGATTGCAGAGAGATTGTATCCAGATGTAAAAGAATGGACCGGGTCCACAGTTCACTAGTGGTGTCTCTCCAATAAGATAAATAACATGCTGGGTGAACAAATTACAGGTGGGCAATTGACAAATAAAGATTCAATATATATCATGATGATTACTATGAGATTTAATCAAGGCACACGACAAAGAACATAGACGCCATCCAAGATGCATCTATGCCTAAATAGTCCACCTTCGGGTTAGCATCCGCACCCCTCCAGTATTAAGTTGCAGACAATTGCATTAAGTATGGTGCGTAATGTAATCAACACAAATATCCTTAGACAAAGCATTGATGTTTTATCCCTAGTAGCAACAACACATCCACAACCTTAGAACTTTCACCGTCCATCCAGCTACCCAGTATGGACCCATAGTCCAAGGATGAACTACTCACGCATCAATCGGAGGCGGGCATGATGATGTAGAGCCCTCCGGTGATGATTCCTCTCTCCGGCAGGGTGCCGGATCTCCGGATCCCCGAGATGGGATCGGCGGCGGCGCGCTCTCGGAAGGTTTTCCGTATCGTGGCTCTCGGCACAGGGGTATTCGCATGAAGGATATAAGTAGGCGGAAGGGTAGGTCAAGAGGCGGCGCGAGGGCCCACACCATAGGGCAGCGGGCCCCCTAGGCCGCGGTCCTATGGTGGCGGCGCTCGTCGCCCCACTTCGTAATCCCTTCGGCCTTCTCCTAAGCTTCGTGGAAAAATAAGACCCTGGGCGTCCAATTCGAGAATATTTCCTTGTAGGATTTCTCGAAACCAAAAACAGCAGAAAACAGCAACTGGCGCTGCGGCATGTTAATAGGTTAGTGCCGGAAAATGCATAATAATGATGTAGTATGTATAAAACATGTGAGTATTGTCATAAAAGTAGCATGGAACATAAGAAATTATAGATACGTTTGAGACGTATCAAGCATCCCCAAGCTTAGTTCCTGCTCGAGTAGGTAAACGATAACAACAAATAATTTCTGAAGTGACATGCTACCAACATAATCTTGATCAACATTATTATAAAGCATATGAGATGAATGGAGTGATCTGAAGCAAAAGATTGCTAACAAAGAGATAATGACTAAACAAATGAATCATATAGCAAAACTTTTCATGAATAGTACTTTCAAGACAAGTATCAACAAGACTTGCATAAGAGCTAACTCATAAAGCAATAGATTCAAAGTAGAATACATTGAAGCAACACAAAGAATGATTAAGTTTCAGCAGTTGCTTTCAACTTGTAACATGTATATCTCATGGATATTTGTCAACATAGAGTAATATAACAAGTGCAATAAGTAAGCATGTAAGAATCAATGCACAGTTAACACAAATGTTTGCTTCTAAGATAGAAAGAAGTAGGTAAACTGACTCAACATAAAGTAAAAGAATGGCCCTTCGCAGAGGGAAGCATGGATTACTATTTTTGTGCTAGAGCTTTTATTTTGAAAACATAGAAACAATTTTGTCAACGGTAGTAATAATTCATATATGTATGCATAATACTTCCTACAAGTTGCAAGCCTCATGCATAGAATACCAATAGTGCCCGCACCTTGTCCTAATTAGCTTGGATTTACATTGATTATCATTGCATAACATATGTTTCAACCAAGTGTCACAAAGGGGTACCTCTATGCCCTGTACAAAGGTCCAAGGAGATCAATTGCATTTGATTTCTCGTTTTTAATAGATCTCAACTTAAGACATCTATACCGGGAAAACATAGACAACAGATAATGGACTCCTCTTAATGCTTAAGCATTCAACAACAGATAATATTCTCATAAGAGATTGAGGATGTATGTCCAAACTGAAAACTTCCACCATGATACATGGCTTTGGTAAGCGGCCCAATGTTCTTCTCTAACATATGCATACTCAAACCATTTGATCATGATAAATCACCCTTACTTCAGACAAGACGAACATGCATAGCATCTCACATGATATCCAACAAAGGTAAAAAGTTGATGGCGTCCCCAGAAACATGGTTACCGCTCAACAAGCAACTTATAAGAACTAAGACACATAACTACATATTCATCACCACAATAGTTTTTAAGCTATTTTCCCATGAGCTATATATTGCAAAGGTAAAGGAATGAAATTTAAAGGTAGCACTCAAGTAATTTACTTTGGTTGCAGAAAAATACCACATAGTAGGTAGATATGGTGGACACAAATGGCATGGGTTTTGGCTCAAGGTGTTTGGATGCACGAGAAGCATTTCCTCTCAGTACAAGGTTTGGGCTAACAAGGTTGTTTGAAGCAAACACAAGTATGCACAGGTACAACAAAACTTACACAAGAACATATTGCAAGCATTATAAGAATCTACACTGTCTTCCTTGTTGTTCAAACACTTTACCCGAAAATATCTAGACTTAGAGAGACCAATCATGCAAACCAAATTTTAACAAGCTCTACGTAGTTCTCCACTAATAGATTAAACTACATGATGCAAGAGCTTAAACATGATCTAATGAGAGCTCAAAACAATTTCCAAGTATCAATATTATTCCAAACCATATGAAGCACACTACAAGAAAATAAAGACGAAGTTGAAGTCGCGCCGTGGTTGCTGTGTACCATGGCCGATCGTTTTGGTCCCTCCGTGGTGCATGTCAAAACTTTTTTTTCTCGTTTTTGAGGCCACCTAGCCCGACGAAAGCGGCCAAAACATGGCGTATGGTGGCCCGGGACGTGGTGCATCTCGAAATCTTGGGTTCGCCGGCCGAGTCAACGCAAATCCGCACCGCCGAGGGATGTAGGGCCCAGATGGCAGCCTCTCTGGCATTGTTTTTTTCTAGATCGCGCCATCTCGTTCAACGTTCTCCGATCGAGCCATTTACGATGCAGGATCATGGGTCCCGCATGTCATCCTCTATGAACCAAAATTCTTTCTATTCTTGGATTTTTTTGACCCCCTGATTTCTGGCTACTTCCTTTTTCTTTTGATCCCCTGCCGCCTTGGAAACGTTGAGACCGCTGCAGCTAAATGGGACCCGCATGTCATCCTCTATGTGCAATCAACTTTCTTTCTTGGAGTTTTTTTTGGCACCTCAAATTTGGTCACTTGCCTTTTTCTTCGATCCCCGCGCCTCTCAAACTGATACTCGCTTAACCGGGACCCGCATGTCATCCTCAATGTACTATAAAACTTTCTTTTCCTGGATTATTTTTGCACCTCAAATTTGGTCACTTGCCTTTTTCTTTCGATCCCTCGCCTCTCAAACGGTGATACATTGCTAATGGGACCCGATGTCATCCTCTATGTACTATAAAACTTTCTTTTCCTGGATTATTTTTGGCACCTCAAATTTGGTCACTTGCCTTTTTCTTTCGATCCTGCCGCCTCTCAAACGGTGATACCGCTGCTGCTAACTGGGACCCGCATGTCATCCTCTATGTACTATAAAACTTTCTTTTCTTGGATTTTTTGGCACCTCATATTTGGTCACTTGACTTTTTCTTTCGATCCCCTGCTGCCTCTCAAACAGTGATACCGCTGCTGCTAAATGGGACCCGCATGTCATCCTCTATGTACTATAAAACTTTCTTTTCTTGAATTATTTTTGGCTCCGATATTTTTTCACTTGCCTTTTTCTTTCGATCTCATGCCACGTTTGAAACGTTGAGGAACCTGCGGGCCCATGGGACCCGCATGTCATCCTCTATGTACTATAAAAGTTCTTTTCTTGGTTTTTTTCACCATCTGATTTTTGGCAATTTCTTTTTTCTTTTGATCCCCTGCCACCTCTCAAACGCTCGATACCGCTGCTGCTAAATGACCCGCATGTCATCCCTATGTACTATAAAACTTTCTTTTCCTGATTATTTTTGGCACCTCAAATTTGGTCACTTGCCTTTTTCTTCGATCCCTGCCGCCTCTCAAACGGTGATACCGGTTGCTAAATGGGACCCGCATGTCATCCTCTATGTACTATAAAACTTTCTTTTCTTGGAGTTTTTTTGGCACCTCATATTTGGTAACTTGACTTTTTCTTTCGATCTCATGCCACGTTTGAAACGTTGAGGCCTGCCTGGCTCATGGGACCCACATGTCATCCTCTATGTGCTATAAAAGTTTCCTTTGTTGGATTTTTTTCACCCTCTGATTTTTGGCTTGCCTTTTTCTTTTGATCCCCTGCCCCCTTTGAAACGTTGAGTAAGCTGTTGGTTCAAGGGACCCGCATGTCATCCTCTATGTCCATCAACTTTCTTTTCTTGGATTTTTTTTCACCCCTAATTACTAGCTACTTTCTTTTTCTTTTGATCTCAAGCCGCATTACAAACATTGAGACCGCTGCTGCAAAATGGGACCCACATGTCATCCTCTATGTACAATAAATCTTGGATTATTTTTGGCTCCTGATATTTGGTCACTTGCCTTTTTCTTTTCGATCTCATGCCGCCTTTGAAACGTTGAGTAAGCTGCTGGCTCATGGGTCCCGCATGTCATCCTCTACGAACAATAAAAGTTTCCTTTTCTTGGAGTTATTTTTTACCCCTAATTTCTGGCTATTTGCTTTTTTCTTTTGATCCCCTGCCCCCGTTGAAACGATGAGGACGCTGTTGGCAGGTCGGTCCCACATGTCATCCTCTATGAACAATAAAAGTTTCCTTTGGTGGATTTATTTTTGACCCTAATTAATTTCTGGCTATTTTATTTTTCTTTTGATCCCCCCGCCTTGGAATTGTTGAGAATGCCGCTGCCTCATTTTCTTTTGGTCCCCTGCCGCCTTGGAAACGTTGAGACCGCTGCTACAAAATGGGACCCGCATGTCATCCTCTATGTACAACAAAGTTTCTTTTCTTGGATTATTTTTGGCTCCTGATATTATGTCACTTGCCTTTTTCTTTCGATCTCATGCCGACTTTGAAACGTTGAGGATGCTGCTGCCTCATGGGTCCCGCATGTCATCCTCTCAGAACGATAAATGTTTTCTTTTCTTGTATTTTTTTACCAACTGATTTTTGGCTTTTTTTATTTTCGATCCCCTGCCGCCTTTGAAACGTTGACTCGCGCTGGCTCATGGGTCCGATGTCAGCCTCCCCGTACAAGAAACATGTGATATTTTATTTTGCAGACAATAAACGTTGTATTTCGCTCCGAGCTATTGCAAACGGATAAATTAAATCTTTATATCTACATAAACAAACTTATATGTTGAATCTCCTTGTTTTTTGTTTTTGCGAAGCATAGGACTTTCCTGTTTTTTTTTTGAGAAAAATCCGACCTTTCCTTGCTTTGGAGTGGGCTGAAATTGTACGAGTCAAAAGGCCCAGCAAGATAGTTCGAAGGCCCAGATGTCCGATACAGCCCAATTGAAATCTTTCTTTTCTTGGATTTTTTTTCGCACCCTGATTTCTGGCTACTTCATTTTTCTTTCGGTCCCGTGCCGCCTTGGAAGCGTTGAGACCGCTGCTACAAAATGGGACCCGCATGTCATCCTCTATGTACAATAAAGTTTCTTTTCTTGGATTATTTTTGGCTCCTGATATTATGTCACTTGACTTTTTCTTTCAATCTCATGCACTTTGAAACGTTGAGTAAGCTGCTGGCTCATGGGTCCCGCATGTCATCCTCCTCTATGAACAATAAAGTTTTCTTTGTTGGATTTATTTTTTTCCCTAATTTCTGGCTATTTGTCTTTTTCTTTTGATCCCCCTCCCCCTTTGAAACGATGACGACGCAGCTGGCAAGTCGGTCCCACATGTCATCCTCTATGAACAATAAAAGTTTCCTTTGATGGATTTATTTTTTACCCTAATTAATTTCTGGCTATTTCCTTTTTTATTTTGATCTCCTGCCGCCTTGAAATAGTTGAGGATGCTGCTGCCTCATGGGTCCCGCATGTCATCCTCTCTGAAAGGTAAATGTTTCTTTTCTTGAATTTGTTTACCAACTGATTTTTGGCTTATTTTTTCTTTCGATCTCCTGCCACCTTTAAAACGTTGACGACGCTGCTGGCTCATGGGTCCCCAATGTCAGCCTCCCCATACTGCAAATCCTCTTTCTGCAAAGGTTGTATTTCTAGATAGATAAGGTGGATTCGAATCTGCCATGGTTCAGGCAGCTCAGGTAAGCCTTCTTGCACTAATTAATGGAAGTAGTGTATCGCAAGGTCAAGACATGTGGCTCAGTGTAATGAATCTATATGAATCATGTTGTGGGTTCAATCTGATAGTTCTCTAACAGGTCAGCCAAAATAGAAATTAAGTTTTTTTCTAAAAGGGAAATGCAAATTAAGATGAACACAAACATTAGTTATCATAATAGTTGATCATACATACATACTTGCTAAGAGCAAAAGCTTGCCAGAGTTTTACCACCCATACAATTAATTAGCAGTTCAGATAAGATAACCTTATATAAGTATAACTACAAATGCATTTGCTAAGGGCTCATGGGACAACAGAACTAGACAACCGCGAACTTTATGACCAGCATGTCACAGCGGCATCGAAAGATCTTGACCTTCAACTTTGATCCAATGCGAAGTTTGGCACCGTCAATGAACTTTTTCCACCTGGAAGTAACAGCCAAGCGGCCATCTGTGGGACTGACAGAGTACCGTCCCTCCACGGTGAGACCTTCACTCTCCATGACGAGGGATATCTTGCCCCTTCGGCCAGCATTGAGATCCTTGGAGATACTTTTAGGCAATTTCTGATTCAAAGCAAGAGATACCACCAAAAATTAGTCAATGGCACCAATGCACTGAACCATGTGAGACTTTGAGCAGAGAAGACATCAAGATAAGAGCAGTTATGCTGTCATATACTCACGAACATAGCCTTCAGATGCGTCCTGGTCACCACACGGGTGGCCACAGCAATGAGCTGAGACCTCGGTGATCTGGCTGGGGCAGGTGCATGAGCCTGGGCTGGTACACGAGCTGGTGCTGATGCAGGAGATTTGGGCAGGTGCAAAAACGGTGCCTCTAGAGGAACCGGTGCTGATGCAGGGGACTGTTGGGCAGGTGCAGTAAACGGTGCAGCTAGAGGAACCAAGTGCCGATGCAGGAGTCTGCTGGGCATGTGTAGTATATGGGGCCTCTACAGGAACCAATGCTGATGTAGGGGAGATGTAGTAAACGGAGCTGGTACAGGAACCGGTGCTGATGCAGGAGAGTGGGAAGCCGGTGCCGGTGGGTGTGGTTGCCCTTTGTGACATCCGCTCCTGTTCCGTCAGGGGATCTGCAGCTTTGATCATGTTAAACCCAGCAAGCTAGAACAGAGGGAATGGTTTAGAACAACTGCTCAGAATGCAGTTATCAAAAGATATGAGTAGAAAAAAGTTACATATTATATATTTGGAAGTGTCTCCAACTCTGTAAGCAGTTACGTATATCTGCCCGTTTGAGTTTCTGATCCTCAGCTCGTCGCCCTTCTTCAGACCGTAGTCAAAAGCAAACTTTCTCCAATCATGTCCATACAAATATGTGATGGCCTGCGTCTTGTAGACATACACCTCATAGACCGTGTAGGTGTTCATCAATTTGCCATTGCCATGCATAGTGAAAGATCCTTCATGCGGACACATCTGGTTAATCATTGGACGAAGTTCACAAGGTACAGTCTGCATGTGAAAATTGATACAAATGTAAGAAGCAGGAAGACTAAAAACAAGACTTTACTATATGCCAATTCATGCTAAACCACTGAGAATACATACCTGTAACTCTGTGAAGGAGCTACTAGAAAGGTAGATAGAGCCATAGGAGGTGTTATATGCGGGGTATGTACATGGGCCCGCCATATTCCCGCAAGCTCGGCATCGGGATGGTGAAGGAAACATGGGAGGTACTACTGGTGCGTAGCGCTGAACGTAAGTGGAAGAATTAGGTTGTGTAAAGTGCATAGTTCAGAGCAATGCAAATGTTGACAAGCAAGTGCATAACACTATGTTACAAACTGAACAGTGAAAAATTAGTGTATGATGAATATAAGCATGCTAATTTGGTGTTTCCGAATTCCAAAAAGCATTAGACAGAGCCAGTGATAATATCAGACATAAATCATGGCATGTATATGTGGCTTAAGAAAATATACCCGAACCCTTGGATGGTTACGGCCTGGCTGATCCTTGGACTTGAGCTTATATAAGCATCCAGAAGGTGGGGCTGACAGTAACTTGGTGGCAGCCTCTGCAGATGCCTCATCAGAGCAGTTGCAATCCTTTTGACCAATGAAGGCTTAGCAGTTTCAGTCTGCATATAAAAATTGAAGAGCAAAGACATCAGCAGTGATATATAAAATGAATCTATGAGACACTGATGCATATAGTGCTGGATGTAAGTGGAAGAATAGGTGTGTGTGTTTCTGAACTATTGGTAAGCATTAGACAAAGCCGGCAATAAACAGACAAAAATCAAATCATGTATGAGGATTAAGAAAATATACTGCTTACTGAAAAGGGTACCACCCAGCTGGCCCGTGGCCTTGTGCTTGAGGAGGTTTTCAGAAGATGGTGGCAGCACCATCGTCTTCACAGCAGCCTCATCAGGATCATTTTTATCCATTTGAGTAGAGGAACAGAAGTTTCATCCTGCATATGAATAGCAACAGAACTCATCATTGATATTTAATAAATCTATGAGATAGACTGATGCAAATAGTGCGGGGTGTAAGTGGAAGAATAGGGTTGTGCATAGAGAACAGTTGACAACAATGCAAATGATTACAAAAGAAGCCAATGGAAATCAACAGTTTATATACTGGATGAGACAGACTGAAAAGTGAAAAATTAGTGTATGATGATTGTAAGCAAACGCAGTGTTTCTGAACTTTTGGTAAGCATTAGACAAAGCCAACAAGTAATTAAACAGATAATAATGAAATCATGTATGTGGATTAAGAAAATATACCTGATTCATTAAAAGGTCACCACCCAGCTGGCCCATGGCCTCGTGCTTGTAGAGGTTTTCGGAAGATGGTGCCGGCACCATCGTCCTCACAGCAGCCTCATTAGCCCCATTTTGCATCCACTTGAGTAAAGGCGCAGCAGTTTCAGCCTACATAAGAATGGGAACAGATCTCAGCAGTGATATTGAATGACTCTGAGACAGACTGATGCATATAGTGCTAGATGTAAGTGGAAGGGTATGGCCGTGTATGGACAACAGTTCACAACAATGCAAGGGTGTGTTCGGTTCTGAAACAGCGTGGAATGGAATGGAATGGTTCCATTTCAGAGGAATGGAATGGTTACATTTTTGTTCGGTTGGGAAAAATGGAGAGCAGAAGAGATCGAGGTTAAACTAACCAATTGTCTCAAAATTGTAATTAACAATTGCAAATGACATTTTAATCTCAAAGTCGTAATTAACAGCGCCTAATGGTGCTCTTTTAATCTAAAAATCGAAATTAACATCATTTTATGTTGGGTTAGGGGAACTGGAGTAGATGAACATTACTGTATGATGATTGTAAGCAAACGAATTTGGTGTTTCTAAACTTTTGGCTTCGAGATCTTATGGGTTTCAACTCTAGCCTACCCCAACTTGTTTGGGCTGAAAGGCTTGGTTGTTGTTGTTGTTGTTGTAAACTTTTGGCAAGCATAGAAAAAACCGACAATAAACAGAGAAAAATCAAGGCATGTTTTGTGGATTAAGAAAATATACCATATTCATTAAAAGATCACCACCCAGCTGGTGCGTGGCCTTGTGCTTGTAGAGGCATTTAGAAGATGGGGCGGCATCAACATACTGGCAGCCTGATCAGCCGCAGTTTTGATCTTCCTTTTGAGTAAAGGCCCTAAAGTTTCAGTCTGCATATGAATAGCAAAACAAAAGGCAGACCTCAGCAGTGATATTGAATTACTGTATGAGATAGACTGATGCATATAGTGGATGCTCTTAGCCTTTTGCAGCGTGAACACTAGCTATGGACAGACAAAAAAACTAGTTAACTCAGCTTTGTCTCTAGAATGTACTACCACCATCCAAAAGCTTAAGCCTTATTTATTTTTGAGAAATCAAAACAAGCAAAGTTTGACCAAAATTTTAGAACATTCTATCAACAAATATAATACTGTGTAGATACCGTAGGAAAATATATTTTATTATCTATTTAATGATATTAATTTTGTATTTTGCATGTTACTGATTTTTGGTAAAAGCTTAGTCAAACATGGTATAGTTTGACTTTCTAAAAATAATATAAGCCCAAAGCTTTGGGATGGAGGAGTAGTATCTAGAGCTAAAACACATCTAGATACATCCGTATCTACAGATAGTTGAGTCAATTAATTTGGATCTGAGGGAGTATCAGATTCAGACTACATCATGGTAAGTTGGTTAAAAAAATTTACCCCTGGGCGGTCCCTGCCCAGCTCAGCAGTGGCATTTCGCTTCTTGTGCTGCAGATCGGGCCATGCTCCTGCAGCAGGTGGGGCGCTATTCTCGTTCCCCATAGCCTCGCACGGAACCTGGAGGTACCAACCTGATACAGAGAATATAGAGCATGGTGTCACAGAGGCTTTACGCACAAACAGCTGAAGACATGTGCTACTTTAAGCATATTCCAGAACAGGAACAGATTGAGGATGCAGAGACCAGAGAGACACTTAAAAGGTAAAGAGTGGATAAGCAAACGGAGTACCTGCTTCGCGGGGCTGGGGACGCAGCTCAGGCTCAGCCAACTGCCCACATGCGTGGTGGCCTTACGCTCCATTGCCCCCACCGCCGAGGTCTTGCCTTTCCTGTACAAGCTGACAAAAGATACAGTGAGGATCAGCAGAAACTACAAAGGTTGCAAATGTCGACAAATAAAGGAAGAACACCCCAATCCAAGCAAAGGTAGCCCCCGCCCCCCACCCCCATCAATCACTCCCAGCTCGAGGGTGACCAGAAAGACACCCCTTGCCCAGAATAGGAAAGAGATGCGCAAGATATCGAGGAGAGGAAAAAAGAACCGATCTCGAGAAAGGAGAGAACATTACTAGTCCTACCTAATCCGCTTGGGCTAGATGCAGCTTGCCCCTCCAAGCTGGATGCCTGGACGGTGGAGGCGAAAGGAGGGGATCGAGCTAGCGGCTTGCATCCGTCGGCAATCGGCACTCGATCGGGAGAGAAGGGGTGCTACATAAAGGGGAGGGGTAACATATTTTATTACACAGTGAACTTACTGATGTGACTAGTCATTACATGTCTCACTGAAACTAGGGCCCATAGTGTGGCACCCCAAATTTACTTGAAGCTGCCCGGCGGGACGCATTGGCGCGTCAAGAAACCCCCGAATTGTAGCGGGGAAATGAAACATTTCACAAAAATTCGAAATTCAAGCACACCGCCACGCGCCAAGCACGCGGCTGTTCCTTCCTCTTCCTCGGTTCCTCCTCCCCTATCCGAAAAAACCCCAAATCCCAAGCTCAAACCAAAAAAAAACAAAAAACAAACCCCGGCCGCCATGCATGTCCTCGTTAACCCGCCGGAGATCGTTCCCGGACGATGCGGACCACCCGCCCTGAGATCCAGAATTCCGTCCACCTCGAGGCACTGCGTGCTGTCTCGCAGCAGCGGCTTGAGGGCGCTGAAGAGGAAGTTCCGCCGGAAAGTGCTCATGGCAACCGTGCAAGCTCACCGGCGTGCTGTATCCCGAGAGGAACTGGTCAAAGCTTTGCTATTCGCCACACAAAAAAAAATTGCGGGCCAAGATCTGGTCAAAGCTTCGTCGATGGCTTGCCGCGAGAGGCTTGGAGTCCAGAGTCAATAAACTAGCTGCTCGAGGACTTGGGCGGTTTACACGGATTCATATTAACTGACTCAAGTTTGTTAGTCTAGTTAACAAATGCATCTAGATACATCCATATCTAGACAGAATTGAGTCAATTAATATGAATCAGAGGGGAGTACCTGAAAGTGTTTCATGCTACCAACTAATGCGCTGGCAGGAATCGCTGTAGAAGTAATTGTGCTACTACTTGTACGATGAACTGATTGTGTGGGTGTCGAATTTTGCAACGCGATCATCCACTGAATGCTTAATCTAGCGCCAAAGGCGTACAAATCATAACATACTACAGCACCAGAACATAAGAGTACGAATCATAAAGTAGCTCAACATTTTGCATCAGGGCTTGTGGTCCTGAGACTACCGGGACGCCCCTGATGATCTCCGGGTGTGCATCCTCTTCAACGCAAAGCTGTGTACTCGGTCCACGGCCTCCTTCGTAGGCTGGATAATCTCAGGTGCAGGACCTTCGTCTATGAGAGGCTCGTCATCAGTACCATCCACAGGTGCATCAGGGCTGGGTGGTCTTGAGACTACCCGGACGCCCGTGATGATCTCCGGGCGTGCATCCACTTCAACGCAAAGCTATGGCTCGGTCCACGGCCTCCTTCTGTAGGCTGGATAATCTCAGGTGCAGGACCTTCGTCTATGAAAGGCTCATCAGTACCATCCATAGGTGTATCAAACTGAGATTCATCTTCAAATCTCCCATCAAACTGAGAGACCTCTTCAACTCTATGCTTCTGCAATTAGTACATCAACCGATTAGACAAACATCTAAGGGATGCAACTGAACAAATGTCGTTTTACATATTTACCTTCTCATCTGGCACAAGCACATGTCCCAGAGCTGAACCCGTTTCCTGAAGCAAGCGCTTTTTCTCTCCTTCCCGTCCATCCATCTGCAACAAGTTAAATTTGAGTACAGAACCTTGCACAACAATGCAAACTATTGATTGAAACAGCGGTAGCATCAATATAAATAATTAACTACATATGCCAGCACACATACAGTGTGAGCAAGATCTGCTTCTCCTGCTAAAGGATCATTATATGGTTCACCATGCTAAACCCGCCTAACATATGTGCGGTCCATCCCAAAAATGTGTAAATGATCTGCCACTACAGGGTGAGGCCTCTTCTCACCATTCATACATGTGCAGCGCGGGCAATACACGTCCAGGTTGTGACCATCATGAGCTCTAATAAACCCCATAAAGGGTTGAACACCATTTATATATGAAGGGGAACATAAGTGTCCATGCAGTTTCCAAGTTCTGTCCATCTGTTTAATTATGAGATACAGTGGTTGGTGATTAATTTAAGGCGAAGTAGGAAATGTATATCCATCGAGTACAAAACTATACTACATGATTATGCATTTCAGCAATCATGTCGAGTACAAAACAAAAAATGCCCATCGACATTTTAGCAAACAGATCGTGTACAAAACTCTGCCATGGCATTTCAGCAAATTAACGGATCGAGTGCAGAACTGACTCTATATGCCCACGCAAATGAACAAATTGATCGATGACAAATCGAGCGGAAAACTATAAAGTGCCAATTAGTTGAGCATACTGACGAATTTTTTTAGCAGCATCAAGAAAATATAAATCGTTAGGCTGTCTTGCCCGATACATGATTGAGCTAGAGATAGCAGCCCTACCGTGGATCAACTTGACCGCCGGTGCATCTCGAGAAGAACGACGGGGAGGAGAAGCTTCTTCTTCGCACGGACGGGACGAGGGGAAGCTCTTCGCACGGACGGGGATAAGTTGTGTACGGGTGGGTGGGGGGTCATGCGGCCGGGCCGCCGGGGTGATAATTAAGGTTGGTAGGTGGCGTTTAATGGAGTTGCGTGTGTAATTTGCCGTGCACAAGGTTGAGGAATAGGCGGTTCCCTTTGCCGCGCGCACAATTCAAACTATCCCGCCCATGTAGTTTAAATTCGCCATATTTTCGTTAAATCGACATAAAGTCATGTGAGTGGGGGAAAATTAGCAAAGTTGCTTGAAAATAGTAAAACTCTGGAATTATCCTTTAAATATGCTCTACTTCGTGTGAAAATCGGGGTGTGGAAGCATGTTGAGCTGTTTTATTTGTACTTTCTTCATTAAAACTCCCATTTTATGCACTTTGGATGGAAAGAAATCATTTGTACATAAATTTTGACAACGCCATTTGCAAACACTAATTGTTTACATGCCAAGATGCACCCATCCACCAAATATATATGTGGCAAAAGTTTATCACAATCTAGCAGATATGCATAATTAGTGAGGGACCCCTTTTGATTTTGTGCAATTTCCACTAATTAGGTAGAGATCGAGAAGGGTTAATTAATTAGGCCATGTTAGGGGTTATGTGTTTTAATAGGTTGTGTGGATTCAAATACAACTTCTTTATTTGTGTGCTATGATTAATCAAAACTAGATCGATCGACTGCGCACACATTATTAGAGGCGCATGCCTTTGCGCACAAAGTGCATGTGTGTGTTGTTGGCCACCAACGAGAGAGAGAGAGAGAGAGAGAGAGAGAGAGAGAGAGAGAGAGAGAGATAGAGGTAGAGAGAGCTACATACGAGAGAGCGATTGAAATCCCCAAATTAAACACATATATATGCATGGCACATTTAATTTAATTAGAGGACCGCGAGGCACCCCTGGCCTGCTTGATGCACAATTAAGTGTCATTGGCCTATATATATAGGGTTTAATTAGGGTTTAGGGTTTAGGGTTAGGAGGTTAGGGTTTAGGGTTTAATGTTTATGGTGTTTAGGGTTTAGGGATTAGGGATTAGGGTTTATTTAGGGTTTAAGGTTTAGGGATCATCGATCGAGTGCACACACATTATTAGAGGCACACGCGCCTTTGCGCATAAAGTGCATGCGTATATGTGTGTGTTTTTGGGCCACCAACGACATATAGATGATCGAGAGAGAGAGATTGAAATCCCCCAAGAATATGTTCAAATATATATTAAAATATATGCACGCATTAATGCATGCATGGTAGGCCATGCATGCACACTAATTATATATATATTATGAGGAAACTTAATCAAATGTGTTTTCATTCGAGAGAACTTGTCAAAATTCAAGTTAATTAATTTATCATCGATAATTATATAATTAATTAATGAATCTCAGGGAGATGTTATACAACATATGATCGATATAGGCCATGTATATATTAATTGGTTTTAATCTACCGTTTTTGCTAGCTAGCTGCATGCTATATATAGAGCATGTTTTTATTAGATCGGGTTATAGCTAGTATATTTTAGGGTTATGTGTTTTAATTAACTAGGGTTTGATTAGCTAGGGGTTAGTTATATATATATGGTTTAGGGTTAATGCATGTCACATTTAATTTAACTAGAGGACCGCGAGGCACCCCTGGCCTGCTTGATGCACAATTAAGTGTCGTTGGCCTATATATAGGGTTTAATTAGGGTTTAGGGTTAGCTAGCTGGGTTTAGGGTTTAGTGTTTTGGGTGTTTAGCTAGGGTCTAGGGTTTAGGGTTTAGTGTTTACTGTGTTTAGAGGGTCTAGGGTTTAGTGTTTAGGGTGTTTAGGGTCTAGGGTTTAGGGTCTAGTGTTTAGGGTCTATGGTTTAGGGTTGAATTAGTGTTTAGGGTGTTTAGGGTTTAGGGTTTAGTGTTTATGGTGTTTAGGGTCTAGGTTTAGGGTTTAGTGTTTAGGGTCTAGGGTTTAGGGTTTAATTAGTGTTTAGGGTGTTTATAGGGTTTAGGGTTTAGGTTTAGGTTTTAGGGTTTGGTTTAGGGTTTAGGGTTTAGGGTTTAGGGTTTAGGGTTTACGGTGTTTAGGGTCTAGGGTTTAGGGTTTAGTGTTTAGGGTGTTTAGGGTCTAGGGTTTAGTGTGTTTAGGTGTTTAGGGTTTAGGGATTAGGGATTAGGGTTTTAGGGTTGTTTAAGGTTTAGGGATCATCGATCGAGTGCGCACACACACATTATTAGAGGCACACGCGCCTTTGCGCATAAAGTGCATGCGTATATGTGTGTTTTTTGGCCACCAACGACATATAGATGATCGAGAGAGAGAGATTGAAATCCCCAAGAATATGTTCAAATATATATTAAAATATATGCACGAATTAATGCATGCATGGTAGGCCATGCATGCACACTAATTATATATATATTATGAGGAAACTTAATCAAATGTGTTTTCATTCGAGAGAACTTGTCAAAATTCAAGTTAATTAATTTATCATCGATAATTATATAATTAATTAATGAATCTCAGGGAGATGTTATACAACATATGATCGATATATAGGCCATGTATATATTAATTGGTTTTAATCTACCGTTTTTGCTAGCTAGCTGCATGCTATATATAGAGCATGTTTTTATTAGATCGGGTTATAGCTAGTATAGTTTAGGGTTATGTGTTTTAATTAACTAGGGTTTGATTAGCTAGGGTTAGTTATATATATATGGTTTAGGGTTAATGCATGTCACATTTAATTTAACTAGAGGACCACGAGGCACCCCTGGCCTGCTTGATGCACAATTAAGTGTCGTTGGCCTATATATATAGGGTTTAATTAGGGTTTAGGGTTAGCTAGCTGGGTTTAGGGTTTAGTGTTTTGGGTGTTTAGCTAGGGTCTAGGGTTTAGGGTTTAGTGTTTACTGTGTTTAGAGGGTCTAGGGTTTAGTGTTTAGGGTGTTTAGGGTCTAGGGTTTAGGGTCTAGTGTTTAGGGTCTATGGTTTAGGGTTTAATTAGTGTTTAGGGTGTTTAGGGTTTAGGGTTTAGTGTTTACGGTGTTTAGGGTCTAGGGTTTAGGGTTTAGTGTTTAGGGTCTAGGGTTTAGGTTTTAATTAGTGTTTAGGGTGTTTATAGGGTTTAGGGTTTAGTGTTTAGGGTTTAGGGTTTTAGGGTTTAGGGTTTAGGGTTTAGGTTTAGGTTTATGGTTTAGGGTTTACTGTTTAGGGTCTAGGGTTTAGGGTTTAGTGTTTAGGGTGTTTAGGGTCTAGGGTTTAGTGTGTTTAGGGTGTTTAGGGTTTAGGGGATTAGGGATTAGGGTTTTAGGGTTGTTTAAGGTTTAGGGATCATCGATCAGTGCGCACACACATTATTAGAGGCACCTCGCCTTTACGCATCAAGTGCATGCGTATATATGTGTGTTTTTTGGGCCACCAATATAGATGATCGAGAGAGAGAGAGAGATTGAAATCCCCAAGAATATGTTCAAATATACATTAAAATATATGCACGAATGCATTGTAGGCCATGCATGCACACTAATATATATATATTATGAGGCAACTTAATCAAATGTGTTTTCATTCGAGAGAACTTGTCAAAGTTCAAGTTAATTAATTTATCACGATAATTATATAATTAATTAATGATTCTCAGGGATATGTTATACAACATGATCGATATAGGCCATGTATATTTTAATTGGTGTTAATCTACGGTTTGCTAGCTAGCTGCTATATATAGAGCATGTTTTTATTAGATCGGGTTATAGCTAGCTAGTATAGTTTAGGGTTATGTGTGTTAATTAAGTAGGGTTGATTAGCTAGGGTTAGTTACATATATATGGTTTAGGGTTAATGCATGGCACATTTAATTTTATTAGAGGATCACGAGGCACCCATGACCCACTCGATCGATGCACAATTAAGTGTCGTTGGCCTATACATAGGGTTTAATTGGGGTTTAGGATTAGCTAGGGTTTAGGGTTAGGGTTAGGGTACGTTTAGGGTCTAGGGTTTAGGGTTTAGTGTTTAGGGTGTTTAGGTTTAGGGATTAGGGATTTAAGGTTTTAGGTTGTTTAAGGTTTAGGGATCATCGATCGAGTGCAAGCACACACATTATTAGAGGCACCCGCGCCGTTACGCATAAATTGCATGCATATATATGTGTGTTTTTTGGGCCACCAACGATATATAGATGATCGAGAGAGAGAGATTGAAATCCCCAAGAATATGTTCAAATATACATTAAAATATATGCACGAATGCATTGTAGGCCATGCATGCACACTAATTATATATATATTATGAGGCAACTTAATCAAATGTGTTTTCATTCGAGAGAACTTGTCAAAGTTCAAGTTAATTAATTTATCACGATAATTATATAATTAATTAATGAATCTCAGGGATATGTTATGCAACATGATCGATATAGGCCATGTATATTTTAATTGGTGTTAATCTACGGTTTGCTAGCTAGCTGCTATATATAGAGCATGTTTTTATTAGATCGGGTTATAGCAGCTAGCTAGTATAGTTTAGGGTTATGTGTTTTAATTAAGTAGGGTTGATTAGCTAGGGTTAGTTACATATATATGGTTTAGGGTTAATGCATGGCACATTTAATTTTATTAGAGGATCACGAGGCACCCATGACCCGCTCGATCGATGCACAATTAAGTGTCGTTGGCCTATACAGAGGGTTTAATTGGGGTTTAGGATTAGCTAGGGTTTAGGGTTAGGGTTAGGGTTAGGGTTAGGGTATGTTTAGGGTCTAGGGTTTAGGGTTTAGTGTTTAGGGTGTTTAGGGTTTAGGGATTAGGGATTTAAGGTTTTAGGGTTGTTTAAGGTTTAGGGATCATCGATCGAGTGCGCACACACATTATATTATTAGAGGCACCCGCGCCTTTACGCATAAATTGCATGCATATATATGTGTGTTTTTTGGGCCACCAACGATATATAGATGATCGAGAGAGAGAGATTGAAATCCCCAAGAATATGTTCAAATATACATTAAAATATATGCACGAATGCATTGTAGGCCATGCATGCACACTAATATATATATATTATGAGGCAACTTAATCAAATGTGTTTTCATTCGAGAGAACTTGTCAAAGTTCAAGTTAATTAATTTATCACGATAATTATATAATTAATTAATGATTCTCAGGGATATGTTATACAACATGATCGATATAGGCCATGTATATTTTAATTGGTGTTAATCTACGGTTTGCTAGCTAGCTGCTATATATAGAGCATGTTTTTATTAGATCGGGTTATAGCTAGCTAGTATAGTTTAGGGTTATGTGTTAATTAAGTAGGGTTGATTAGCTAGGGTTAGTTACATATATATGGTTTAGGGTTAATGCATGGCACATTTAATTTTATTAGAGGATCACGAGGCACCCATGACCCACTCGATCGATGCACAATTAAGTGTCGTTGGCCTATACATAGGGTTTAATTGGGGTTTAGGATTAGCTAGGGTTTAGGGTTAGGGTTAGGGTACGTTTAGGGTCTAGGGTTTAGGGTTTAGTGTTTAGGGTGTTTAGGGTTTAGGGATTAGGGATTTAAGGTTTTAGGGTTGTTTAAGGTTTAGGGATCATCGATCGAGTGCGCACACACATTATTAGAGGCACCCGCGCCTTTACGCATAAATTGCATATATATATATGTGTGTTTTTTGGCCACCAACGATATATAGATGATCGAGAGAGAGAGATTGAAATCCCCAAGAATATGTTCAAATATACATTAAAATATATGCACGAATGCATGGTAGGCTATGCATGCACACTAATTATATATATTATGAGGCAGCTTAATCAAATGTGTTTTCATTCGAGAGAACTTGTCAAAATTAAAGTTAATTAATTTATCACGATAATTATATAATTAATTAATGAATCTCAGGGATATGTTATACAACATGATCGATATAGGCCATGTATATATTAATTGGTGTTAATCTACGGTTTGCTAGCTAGCTGCTATATATAGAGCATGTTTTTATTAGATCGGGTTATAGCTAGTATAGTTTAGGGTTATGTGTTTTCATTAAGTAGGGTTGATTAGCTATGGTTAGTTACATATATATGGTTTAGGGTTAATGCATGGCACATTTAATTTAATTAGAGGACCGCGAGGCACCCCTGGCCTGCTGATGCACAATTAAGTGTCGTTGGCCTATATATAGGGTTTAATTAGGGTTTAGGGTTAGGGTTAGGGTTTAGGGTCTAGGGTTTAGTGTTTAGGGTGTTTAGGGTTTAGGGATTAGGGATTAGGGTTTCAGGGTTGTATAAGGTTTAGGGATCATCGATCGAGTGCGCACACACATTATTAGAGGCACCCGCGCCTTTGCGCATAAAGTGCATGCGTATAGTTTAGGGTTATTTGTTTTAATTAAGTAGGGTTTGATCAGCTAGGGTTAGTTACATATATATGGTTTAGGGTTAATGCATGGCACATTACATATAGTTTAAATCTCAAGAATGTTTATACATGATAGGCCATATGTGCAAAGGAATTTTTTTCCTCGTGAACACTAGTCCAAAAAATTACATAGAGGACCAAAAGTACTAGACAATAACTAATAGAACCTGCAACTTTACAAAAAGGACCCCAAAACATATAGAAGAAAATCAATCGAGTCCTTCTCGACCGCACATCAGATCTCTGCTCCGCATCCTTTCCAGCAACTCCGTCGCCGGGGACGCACCACTTGGGACGGTGTCGCCGGTAGTCGCCAGGACGAAGGAGAAGAAGGGCCTCAGCAACGGCATATTGGCTCTGAGAAGGGTCGCTGAAAGTCCAAGATGTGCACGGGCAAGACGGATGACGCCGTCGTATGCCCCGAGCTTGTGAACTTTAGCAGCTTGACTTCCCCATTGGCCAGATCTGAAGCACTGACCAAAGCAAGCCTCACCGTTAGCGCCATCACATTGATGGCACCAGATCGGGGTTTGGCCGGCAAGATCCGCCAGATTCACCATAGGCCAGATCTGAAGCCGATGACGAGATCCCCGACTCCATTGCGCCATTCTGCTCATGGGAAACACTGGATCTAAGCTTACAACAACACTAACTCCCTCGGATCCAAATTAGCTGACTCAACTTTGCTTATCTAAATATGGATGTATCCACACATGTTTTTACTCTAGATACATACACGTCTAAGGAAAGTTGAATCAATTAATTTAGTTCGGAGGGTGTACAATATACAGAGAGAAGTCGGCCTCGTCTCCGGCCGGCGAGGCCGCCGGAGAGAAGGGGGAGAGGAGCCGGGGGAGTGGGAGAGACTCGAGAGAGAAAGAGAAGAGGAAGAAATGAGAGCTCCCTGGGGAAGAACATTATTTTTGTCGTTCTGCTCGTAGCTTGAAACTGAAAATTTCGGCCACGCGCCAAATCATCCCGCCGCATCCATTCGAAAATCCCGTGACCAGTTTTACCCTTTTAACCCTGGTCCGGAAGCTACAACCCACCGACCATGGAGGGCTCATTCGGTAACAATGAAATATCTTGCCTAGATCCCGAACCCTCCCCACATGCCCACACCCACCCACCAACCATTCGCCCCATTAGCTCAAAAATACTCTCACACGCCAAAGCTCTGACTCTCTACAGTACTAGATCTGCTTCGCCGCCGGCATACTCCTCCACAGCGTAGCCTTGATCGTGTTGGCTGTCCACCCACCTGATCCGCTCCCCCGCCGCCCTCGTCACCGACGGATCTGCTTCACCGCCGACCTCGCCACCGACGGATCTGCTTCACCGCCGACCTCGCCACCGACGGATCTGCTTCACCGCCGACCTCGCCACCGACTACCTCGCCGCAGCGGCTGTATCAACTTCACCGAATACCTTGCCAGCCAACCAGATCTGCTTCACTAACGCCCGCTTCTACTGAAACAGGGTCGATTCATCGTCTCCCGCGTTCGCCGCCGCTGGAATGCAAGTTGCCGCCCCCGTCCACCCCGCCGCAGCTTGGTTAGTACGCTGGCCCGTTAGATCGCGGTGTTTCTTTAGCCATGTTTTGTGTAGTTATTTGCAGATCTCATATGCCGTTAACTTTCTTGATGTGTTGCTTCGCATGAAGTTTGTTTAAATGTTGTACAGTACAAAAGCATTATCCGGTCGCTACCATCCTGTTCATTCTACTGACACCTGTGTGCATCCACATATTTATAGCCTTGTACCCATTCATTTGCTGCCAACTGTTTTTGTACTGCATGCTATTGTCGCACTGCTTTTATAGTCGTGCTATGGGCATTTCCAATCTGCTTGTTCTTATACCACGTCATTAGCTCACCGCTAGCTGTTTTCTCGTGTCTGCTATTCTCACACTGCTTTTATAATCATGCTATGTGCATTTCCAATCTGCTTGCTCTTATACCTCGTCTTTAGCTTATATAGTTATTGCTGCGTGCATGTCTGGTCTTTGTATTATCGTAGACTGACTTGTCAATGTTATTTTTCCTTGGGATTGATCATGCGAACCACTTATTAGAACATCCAACATTAACAGCGGGGACGCTAGGTAAGGTTGGAATCTGAGTTCGTGGTTGGTAATTTTGGCAGTTTACTTCCGTTATTATCTATAACCTATATGCATTGTTCCTTATGCAAGAGATTAACACTTGGAACCCTGCCATAGCAATGCCATTCATGCTTTACTATGTTTCTGCCTATTTGATATGCTTGTCTTGGAGAAACTTCGAGGGTGATTTGAACCTGACATTTGGTCATTCTTAATGCCAGTTTACTTTATGTGTAAAACCTTGGCATTACCCTACTCTAAATCTGAATGTCTGAAATTCGTATCTCATGCAAAGCAACATCTAGTTGGTTTTAATTTGATATCTGGTAACTATTGGCTTATTCATTTGGCAGCTCAAGTTTTTTGTTATTTGAAACCAGCTGACTTGGTCTTAAATGTGATATCTAAACACAGATTAAGGACAATGGAGCAGGAGGATTAGCATTTCACTTGATGGCTGAACCTAAAATGATAGGCATGTTGACCACGACTAGTGCACGCAAGAGAAGGACCTGCAGTGAGCCAGTATGTGCTTAGTACATGCATCTTATCTTATCTTGTGCTTATTTCTGCTACATGCTGTTATCTGATCTCTACATTGCGTAATACATGTTTGAATAGTTAATTGTTGTAACTATGTTTACAATGTTACCAGAATGCTGTTTTAATGAAGCAGTCATCATTAGAAGATAGTCGCCAAAAAAGGATCTGTAGCGACCCTGTGCAACATTATGATGTAAGTTTGTGCTTAGTACAAGTTCCATACATGTCTTATTTATGCAACTTGTTATTATCTTATATCTACATTGCATAATAAATGTTTGCATAGTTCATCGTTTAACTCTTTTTGCATTATTATCAGAATGCAGTTGTGATGAAGCAATCTTCATTACCAGTGAGGCCCACAAAAAGTTCTGATCTTTCTTCTGATGCATCTTCTCATAGCCGTCAACCTAGACCATTTCTTTCATCAGACAGTAAATATCTCAAGGCTGTACTTTATAAAAGACATGGTATTGCTGCTTTAAGATCTGTAGCTGATATGTTGACAAAGAGTACACAAGATTCAATCAAGGCGATTGCCAAATGTCAACGTGTTATTGATGATGCTAATAGAAGTCCTCAATGATTCTATGTAATTTTTTTATTTGGGCACATTAATTGCCTTGTAATTTTCCTATTTGTTTTATTTGTGTATGTAATTGTGTGTATCATTGAAATCAGATTTTAGGCTCATGAAATTTAATGCAAGTTGACTAGTCAAACAAGTAGGGCCCTACAACAGATTGGGTCGGCCCACTTACAGTAGTGTGGGACCCACTTTCATTTTGGGCCGGCCCACTTCTTTAGTAGGCCGGCCCGGTTACACGATAATGGGCTCCACATGCTTATTGGGCCGGCCCACTTGCTCTATGGTGGTCCCACATGGTAAATGGGCCGCCCTTTAATAGGAAGGTGGGACCCACTGTGTTTTGACCCCCACTATCTTGTTGGGTCGCCCACTTTCTAGATGGTGGACCCCACATACCAAATGGGCCGGCCCACTCTATATGGTGGACCCCACACACCAAATGGGCCGGCCCTTTAATAGGATGGTGGGACCCACCTGTGTTTTGGCCCGGCCCACTATCTTGTTGGGCCGGCCCACTTTCTACATGGTGGACCCCACATACCAAATGGGCCGGCCCATTAACAGGAATGTGGGACCCACATGTGTTTTTGGCCCGGCCCACTATCTTGGTGGGCCAGCCCACTTGCTATATTGTGGACCCCACATACTAAATGGGCCGGCCCTTTAACAGGTGGGTCCCACCTGTGTTTTTGGCCCGCCCACTATCTTGTTGGCCGGCCCACTTGATATATGGTGGACCCCACACACTAAATGGCCGGCCCTTTAACAGAAAGGGACCCACTGTGTTTTTGGCCCGGCCCACTAGCTTGTTGGGCCGGCCCACTTGCTATACGGTGGACCCCACACACTAAATGGGCCGGCCTTTAACAGAAAGTGGGACCCACCTGTTTTTGGCCGGCCCACTTGCTTCTTGGGCCGGCCCAGTTGCTAAGGTGGACCCCACATGTTAAATGGGCCGGCCCATTTAACTTTTGACCAGTCAACATTAGAGGTTAGGCCCGGCCCACGTAACTAATGGACCAGCCCAGCTATATAGTTGACCGGTCAAACTATGTCATCTGGCCCGGCCCGCTTAGACGTGGCAGGCCTCGTGTGGGCCTACCATCTACCACGGGAGGTTAACGCCGGGGCGTTAACGCGTCGCCACGTGTCGCTTGCATGACGTCGCAGTCAACGGGCTCCCGAAAACACTTCCGCAACGGTCCGATTTTCCGTGGCGGAAGGGCGCCCAAGCGCGACGGACCGAAAAAATCGTCGTTGGACTTTGACGCAGTTTCGACAACGGAACCCATATCGTCGGGTTAGGCCCATAGGCGACGAAAAATGCCCCTTAGTTGACGATTTTGGGACGTTGTCTATCAGAACTTTTCTTGTAGTGGCATTTTCTGATTCCACCCAAATAGCAATCAACGAAGCAATTTTCAGCCTTCGCCATGAACATTAAAGCACAACTAAGAACACAAGTGTTCCATATGAAAAAGCGGAGCGTAATATCTCCAATACAAGGATGGTGGGATCCAACTTTATTCAAACCAAAACAAAAATAAAAGCAAACAGACGCTCCAAGTAAAGAACATAAGATGTGATGGAATAAAAATATAGTTTCACTAGAAGTGACCTGATAAGTTGTCGATGAAGAAGGGGATGCCTTGGGCATCCCAAGCTTAGATGCTTGAGTCTTGTTAAAATATGCAGGGATGAACCACCGGGGCATCCCCAAGCTTAGACCTTTCACTCTTCTTGATCATATTGTATCATCCTCTTCTCTTGATCCTTGAAAACTTCCTCCACACCAAACTTAAAGCAAACTCATTAGAGGGTTAGTGCATAATCAAATATTCATACATTCAGAGGTGACATAATCATTCTTAACACTTCTGGACATTGAACAAAGCTACTGAAAGTTAATGGAACAAAGAAACCCATTCAACATAGCAAAAGCGGCAATGCGAAATAAAAGGCAGAATCTGTCAAAACAATGTCCGTAAAGACGAATTTTCCAGAGGCACTTAACTTAATCAAACGGAAAAACTCAAAACTAATGAAAGTTGCGTACATATCTGAGGATCACGCACGTAAATTGGCAGATTTTTTTAATTTTTATACAGAGAGTTCTACACAAATTCGTGACAGACAGCAATCTGCGCAGCAATCCAAATCTAGCATCAACATTACCATAGAGACTTTACTTGGCACAAAAACATGATAAGGAGAGGTTGCTACATAGAAAAAACTTCCAAGACTCAACAATACAGTAGTAAAATAAAACATGGGTTATCTCCCAAGAAGTGCTTTTCTTTAACGCCTTTCAGCTAGGCGCGGAAAGTGCAAATCAAGTATTATCTAGAGAAGAAGCATCAACATTATTACCTCGGGCTTTACGCCTACCCTTCTTACTCTTTTTCTTACTCTTTGGTTTAGGGAATACATGACCGCCTCCGGTGTAGAGGTGAATTTTAGGGTGCCTTTTCCCACATCTATGATTGCTCCCAATAGTTTCAACAGGGATCTTTCAAGTGTGATTTGTCATGTTCCTACACATTCAATAACAAGATAATCAGTGGATACCGTTCTTCCAAGAATGGTTGTGAACACACCCTCGGCTATTCCCTTAGGAATTATAACAGAGTTATCAGTAAGAGTTATTCCTTCTCCACCTTCAGTAAGTCCCCAGAGTGTCAAAGATTCATAAATACTCTTAGGCATAAGGCAAAATTCAGACATAATATCACAATGGGCATGAAAAGTTTCACCACCAATAATAACTTTAATAGTAGGGTCCCACATTGAAGGTTCAGAGTTTACTAAAACTTGATCAAGACGGTCACGAACATAACTATACCTTTCTTTCAAGCAAGATGTATTTGTCTCAAGAGTGTTTAATCTATTATAAATGCTAACAAGAGATGAATTAAAATTATCAGCTGAACTATGTGATGCAACCAATTTTTTATGGCATTAAAAGCTTGATCACCATTGCAATGAAGGAAATCTCCTCCCACTACAGCATCCAAGGCATATCTATAGCGAATCATAAGCCCAAAATAAAAGTTACTAAGGAGCAGACTTAGAGTCATTTTAGGTTCAGCTTTACGATAAGAATCAAAAATTCTAGACCAAGCATCTTTAAAACTCTCCTCATCCCCTTGTTTAAAAGTAAAGACTAATTCCTCAGGTGAAGAAGTAACAGGTACAGAGCTAGACAAGATAACGAAATAAACTAAATGCAAGTAACTAATTTTTGTGTGTTTTTGATATAGAGCAAGCAAACAAGACAGAAAGTAAAGCAACTACTTTTTTTGTGTTTTTGATATAAAGCAAACAAGACAGTAAATAAAGTAAAGTAAAGCAAGACAATAACAAAGTAAAGAGATTGGATGTGAATGACTCCCCTTGCAGCGTGTCTTGATCTCCCGGCAACGGCGCCAACAGTCTTGATGCGCGTGACACACGTCCGTTGGGAACCCCAAGAGGAAGGTGTGATGCGCACAGCAGCAAGTTTTCCTCGAAAGAAACCAAGGTTATCGAACCAGTAGGAGCCAAGGAACACGTGAGTTGTTGGTGGAGGAGTGTAGTGCGGCGCAACACCAGTGAAACCGCGCCAACGTGGAACCTGCACAACACAATCAAGATACTTTGCCCCAACGTAACAGTGAGGTTGTCAATCTCACCGGCTTGCTGAAAACAAAGGATTAAACGTATGTGTGGAAGATGATGTTTGTTTGCAAAGAACAGTAGAGAACAATGATTGCAATAGATTGTATTCAGATGTAAAAGAATGGACCGGGGTCCACAGTTCATTAGTGGTGTCTCTCCAATAAGATAAATAACATGCGGGTGAACAAATTACAGGGCAATTGACAAATAAAGATTCAATACATATCATGATGATTACTATGAGATTTAGTCAGGGCATTACGACAAAGAACCTAGACCGCCATCTGCATGCATCTATGCCTAAATAGTCCACCTTCGGGTTAGCATCCGCACCTCCAAATATTAAGTTGCAAATAACAGTAATCAACACAAATATCCTTAGACAAAGCATTGATGTTTTATCCCTAGCAACATCACATCCACAACCTTAGAACTTTCTGTCACTTTCCAGATTCAATGGAGGCATGAACCCACTATCGAGCATAAATACCCCCTCTTGGAGTTACAAGTACAACTCAGAGCCTCTACTAGCAACGGAGAGAATGCAAGAACATAAACAACACATATATGATAGATTGATAATCAACTTGACATAATATTCTATATTCATCGGATCCCACCAAACACAACATGTAGCATTACAAATAGATGATCTTGATCATGTTAGGCAGCTCACAAGATCTAAACATGATAGCACAAGAGAGAAGACAACCATCTAGCTACTGCTATGGACCCATAGTCCAAGGATGAACTACTCACGCATCAATCCGGAGGCGGGCATGATGTAGAGCCCTCCGGTGATGATTCCCCTCTCCGGCAGGGTGCCGGCGATCTTGAATCCCCCGAGATGGGATTGGCGGCGGCGCTCTGGAAGGTTTTCCGTATCGTGGGCCCGGCACAGGGTATTCGCGACGAAGGCTATAAGTAGGCGGAAGGGTAGGTCAAGAGGCGGCGCGAGGGCCCACACCATAGGGCGGCGCGGGCCCCCTAGGCCGCGCGGCCCTATGGTGGCGGCGCCTCGTCGCCCACTCGTAATCCCTTCGGTCTTCCGAAGCTTCGTGGAAAAATAAGACCTGGGCGTTGATTTCGTCCAATTCCGAGAATATTTCCTTTGTAGGATTTCTGAAACCAAAACAACAGAAAACAAGAATCGGCGCTTCGGCATCTTGTTAATAGGTTAGTGCCAGAAAATGCATAATAATGATGTAAAGTATGTATAAAACATGTGAGTATTGTCATAAAAGTAGCATGGAACATAAGAAATTATAGATACGTTTGAGACGTATCACACGCCCAACCGGCGTTTTCGCGATGACAGCGAGCCCGACTCCTACACGAAGAGGCACAGGATGGGCCCCACCTACGTCGAGCACCGTGGTAACTTCTCAACTCCTCCGGCACATCCTTCCGGAAGTGACGACGAGGTCGTTATCCTCGAGGTACATTGTCCATCTTTTTTTCCTTATAAGGTTGTTTTCCTGTAGCTCCTCCTTCAGCCGGTGCAACTCCTCAGGTTGTTGAGCACGCCGCTCCCCTGCAAGCCGAGGTTGTCCAGGAGTTCCTGGACAACTTGGCCTCTCGGGGCGTCGAACGAGCCCGGCTCCCGATGCCGGTTCGAGCGGAGCTGCTCCTCGGGGCGCAAAAACAAGGCTCCGGCCCCGAGGCCGGCTCCAGCGAAGCTCCCGCCGCCAAGCGCTCCAAAGATGGCGGCAGCAAGCCCTTCACCACGAAGCGCTACCGCAGCAAGATGCCGGTTACCAGCGGTAAGCTTCCGGCTCTTTTTCGTTTGTCCTTTGCTCTTGATTTTCTTTGTTTCAGTGTAGAATAACTTTCCTTTTTTTTCTCAGGCCTGCTCTGAGCTTGACCCGGAGCGCACCAGGCATGCCGTCGGAAGCTTTTGCTGGCATCACCAGGACTTCCCCTCCTCCTCGATCAAGCCCGGTACCATCTGGTACCGGCACCTCCGGCCTCCTCCGGGAGGCAACGGTGCGGGGTGGCCCTATACCTTCTCATCACCGCGTGGAGGCGGATTTTCCTCCGAGATCGGAGACACCGGCGCCAGCAACACCAGCGCCAGAAAGGAAACAGCGGATCGGGCGGAACTTCCGGTTCCCTCCAAAAAAGAAGAAGAAGAAGACCACCGCCTCCCCTTCTAAGACCGCGCCAGAGACTTCTCCGCCGGCAAGCCCGCCACCGGCCAAGGAAACACCAGACGCTCACGCGCCAGCCAAGGACGCACCTTCAGCTCCTCCGGCAGCTTCAACCGGCAAGGCCGCTCGCGCCAAGCCTGCTCCTCCGGAAGGCCCTACTCTAACCGCCCAGCAACTTGCTGCGGTGGTGACAGCGGCGACTGCGGCCCCTTCCGTCTCGCAGTCTCTAGTGCTGCACGCCGGCTGATACGTCTCCAACGTATCTATAATTTCTTATGTTCCATGCTAGTTTTATGACAATACCTACATGTTTTGTTCACACTTTATGATGTTTTGATGCATTTTCCGGCACTAACCTATTACCAAGATGCCGAAGCGCCGCCTGCTGCTGTTTTTGGTTTCAGAAATCCTACACAGAAATATTCTAGGAATTGGACGAAACAAAAGCCCACGGTCTTATTTTCCGCGGAAGGTTCCAGAGCACCGAAGGAGAGACGGAGAGGGGCCAAGGGGCCCCACCCCACAAGGCGGCGCGACCAAGGGGCATGGCGCGCCCCCCTATGGGGTGGGCCCCTTGAGCGCCTCCGACTCGCCTTTCGCCTATATAATCTCTCCGTCGCAAAAACCCTAGTACCGAGAGCCACGATACGAAAAGTTCCAGAGACGTCGCCACCGCCAATCCCATCTCGGGAATTCAGATCGCTCCCGGCACCCTGCCGGAGAGGGGGATCATCACCGGAGGGCTCTAGATCACCATGCCCGCTTCCGGACTGATACGTGAGTAGCTCATCCTTGGACTATGGGTCCATAGCAGTAGCTAGATGGTTGTCTTCTCCTCTTGTGCTATCATGTTTAGATCTTGTGAGCTGCCTATCATGATCAGGATCATCTATTTGTAATGCTACATGTTGTGTTTGTGGGATCCGATGAATATGGAATACTATGTCAAGTTGATTATTGATCTATCATATATGTGTTGTTTATGTTCTTGCATGCTCTCCGTTGCTAGTAGAGGCTCTGCCAAGTTGATACTTGTAACTCCAAGAGGGAGTATTTATGCTCGATAGTGGGTTCATGCCTCCATTGAATCTGGGACAGTGACAGAAAGTTCTAAGGTTGTGGATGTGCTGTTGCCACTAGGGTTAAAACATCGATGCTTTTTCTAAGGATATTTGTGTTGATTACATTACGCACCATACTTAATGCAATTGTTTGTTGTTTGCAACTTAATACTGGAGGGGGTGCGGATGCTAACCTGAAGGTGGACTTTTTAGGCATAGATGCATGCTGGATGGCGGTCTATGTTCTTTGTCGTAATGCCCTGATTAAATCTCATGGTGATCATCATGATATGTATATGAATCTTGATTTGTCAATTGCCCACCTGTAATTTGTTCACCCAGCATGCTATTTATCTTATTGGAGAGACACCACTAGTGAACTGTGGACCCCGGTCCATTCTTTTACATCTGAAATACAATCTACTGCAATCATTGTTATTTGTTGTTCTTCGCAAACAAACATCATTCTCCACACCATACGTTTAATCCTTTGTTTTCAGCAAGCCGGTGAGATTGACAACCTCACTGTTAAGTTGGGGCAAAGTATTTTGATTGTGTTGTGCAGGTTCCACGTTGGCGCCGGAATCATTGGTGTTGCGCCGCACTACACTCCTCCACCAACAACCTTCACGTGGCCTTCATCTCCTACTGGTTCGATAAACCTTGGTTTCTTACTGAGGAAAACTTACTGTTGTGCTCATCATACCTTCCTCTTGGGGTTCGCAACGGACGTGTGCTTTACCGTCACAAGGAAGCAGCTACTTTTTCTGGCGCCGTTACCGGGGAGATCAAGACACGCTGCAAGGGGAGTATCTCACATCCAATCTCTTTACTTTGTTTATTGTCTTGCTTTACTTTACTTTATTTTCTGTCTTGTTTGCTTTATATCAAAAACACAAAAAATTAGTTACTTGTTTTTACTTTATTTTATTCTGTTTGCTTAGTTTACTTTTATTACTGCTAAAATGAATACTCCTGAAAATACTAAGTTGTGTGATTTCACTAGCACAAATAATAATGATTTTATAAGTACTCCTATTGCTCCACCTGCTACTACAGCAGAATTTTATGAAATTAAACCTGCTTTACTTAATCTTGTTATGAGAGAGCAATTTTCTGGTGTTAGTACTGATGATGCTGCTGCCCATCTTAATAATTTTGTTGAACTTTGTGAAATGCGAAAGTATAAGGATATGGATGGTGATATTATAAAACTGAAACTGTTTCCTTTCTCTTTAAGAGGAAGAGCTAAAGATTGGTTGCTATCTTTGCCTAAAAATAGTATTGATTCATGGACTAAATGTAAAGATGCTTTTATTGGTAAATATTATCCTCCTGCTAAGATTATATCTTTGAGAAGTAGCATTATGAGTTTTAAGCAATTGGATAATGAACATGTTTCTCAAGCATGGGAGAGAATGAAATCTTTGGTGAAGAATTGCCCTACCCATGGACTAACTACTTGGATAATCATCCAAACCTTTTATGCAGGATTGAATTTTTCTTCAAGAAACCTATTGGATTCAGCTGCTGGAGGTACTTTTATATCCATCACTTTGGGTGCTGCAACAAAGCTTCTTGATGATATGATGATCAATTACTCTGAATGGCATACGGAAAGAACTCCTCAAGGTAAGAAGGTAAATTCTGTTGAAGAAACCTCTTCTTTGAGTGATAAGATTGATGTTATTATGTCTATGCTTGTTAATGGTAGATCTCATGTTGATACTAATAATGTTCCTTTAGCTTCATTGGTTGCTCAAGTAGAGCATGTTGATGTGAACTTCATTAAGAATAATAATCTCAACAACAATGCTTATAGGAATAATTATGGTAACAACAACTATAGGCCATATCCTTCTAATAATGGTAGTGATTATGGTAATTCCTATGGTAATTCTTACAATAATAATAAGAGTGTACCTTCTGGTCTTGAAGTCATGCTTAAAGAATTTATTAGTACACAAACTGCTTTTAATAAATCTGTTGAGGAAAAGCTTGGTAAAATTGATGTTCTTGCTTCTAAGGTTGATAGTCTTGCTCTTGATGTTGATCTTTTGAAACTAAAAGTTATGCCTGATGAAGTTAAAGATACTAAGTTTGCTAAAACAAATGCTATCCAAGTTCAAATTAATGACAATATTAGAATGATGGCTGAATTGCATGCTAGGTGGGAGAGAGAAGAAAAAGAAAAACTTGCTAAAGAGAATAATGTAGCTAAAGTTTGGACTATTACCACCACTAGTAATGTTGATGCTTCACATGTTGCTAAACCTCCTACTATCAATGGTAAAATAATTGGTGTTGGCAATGTTTCTACTCCTAGTACAAAGCGTGCAAAATTGCCTGAAACTGCTGAAACTGTTTGTGATAATAGTGCTGAAATTTTTCAGAATGTTGTAGATCATAATGGTTTAGATTTTGATAGTTTTCATATTTCTGAAGTTATTAAGTTCTTACAAAAACTTGCTAGAAGTCCTAATGCTAGTGCTATAAATTTAGCCTTTACAAAACATATTACAAATGCTCTCATTAAAGCTAGGGAAGAGAAATTAAAACTTGAAGCTTCTATTCGTAGGAAGTTGGAAGATGGTTGGGAGCCCATCATTAAGATGAAAGTCAATGATTTTGATTGTAATGATTTATGTGATCTTGGTGCAAGTATTTCTGTTATGCCTAAGAAAATTTATGATATGCTTGACTTGCCACCATTGAAAAATTGTTATTTGGATGTTAATCTTGCCGATAATTCTATAAAGAGACCTTTGGGGAGGATTGATAATGTTTGCATTATGGTTAACAATAACCTTGTCCCCGTTGATTTTGTTGTCTTGGATATTGAATGCAATGCATCTTGTCCTATTGCTTTGGGAAGACCCTTTCTTCGAACTGTTGGAGCTATTATTGATATGAAAGAAGGAAATATTAAGTATCAATTCCCTCTCAAGAAAGGTATGGAACACTTCCCTAGAAAGAAAATGAAGTTTCCTTTTGATTCTATTATTAGAACAAATTATGATGTTGATGCTTCTTCTCTGGATGTTACTTGATTTGCACTTTCTGCGCCTAGCTAAAAGGCTATAAAGAAAGCACTTCTTGGGAGATAACCCATGTTATTTTTACTACTGTTTTGTTGAGTCTTGGAAGTTGTAACTACTGTAGCAACCTCTCCTTATCATGTTATTGTGCCAAGTAAAGTCTCTAATAGAAGGTTGATACTAGATTTGGATTTCTGCGTAGAAACAGATTTGCTGTCTGTCACGAATTCGCGTCCTTATCTCTATATAAGAATCAAAAAAATCAGCGAAAAATCCTGCATGATCCTCAGATATGTACGCAACTTTCATTAATTTTGATTTTTTCCATCTGAGCAAGTTAAGTGCCTCAGAAAAATTCGTCTTTACGGACTGTTTTGTTTTGACAGATTCTGCCTTTTATTTCGCATTGCCTCTTTTACTGTGTTGAGTGGATTTCTTTGTTCCATTAATTTTCAGTAGCCTTGGGTAATGTCCAGAAGTGTTAAGAATGATGGTTTCCTCTCTGAACATGTGAATTTGGATTATGCACTAACCCTCTAATGAGTTTGCTTTAAGTTTGGTGTGGAGGAAGTTTTCAAAGGTCAAGAGAGGAGGATGATATAATATGATCAAGAAGAGTGAAAAGTCTAAGCTTGGGGATGCCCCCGTGGTTCATCCCTGCATATTTCAAGAAGACTCAAGCATCTAAGCTTGGGGATGCCCAAGGCATCCCCTTACTCATCGACAACTTATCAGGTCACTTCTAGTGAAACTATATTTTTATTCCGCCACATCCTATGTTCTTTACTTGGAGCGTCTTTTTTTTTGGTTTGAATAAATTTGGATCCCAGCAATACTTGTATTGGAGATAGACACGCTCCGCTTTTTCATTTGAACACTTGTGTTCTTAGTTTTGCTTTAATGTTCATGGCGAAGGTTGAAAACTGCTTCGTTGATTGCTATTTGGTTGGAATCAGAAAATGCTTATATGGTCTTGAATAATTTGATACTTGGAAATTGTTTTGAGCTCTCATAGATCATGTTTAAGCTCTTGCATCATGTAGTTTAAATCTATTAGTGGAGAACTACCGTAGAGCTTGTTGAAATTTGCTTTGCATGATTGATCTCTCTAAGGTCTAGATATTTTCTGGTAAAAGTGTTTGAACAACAAGGAAGACACTGTAGAGTCTTATAATGCTTGCAATATGTTCTTGTGTAAGTTTTTGCTGTACCTGTTCATACTTGTGTTTTCTTCAAACAACCTTGCTAGCCAAAGCCTTGTACTGAGAGGAAATGCTTCCCGTGTATCCAAACACCTTGAGCCAAAACCCATGCCATTTGTGTCCACCATAACTACCTATATGTGGTATTTTTCTGCCATTCCAAAGTAAATTGCTTGCGTGCTACCTTTAAAATTTCATTCCTTTGTCTTTACAATACATAGCTCATGGGAAAATAGCTTAAAAACTATTGTGGTGATGAATATGTTGCTATGTATCTTAGTTCTTATAAGTTGCTTGTTGAGCGGTAACCATGTTTCTGGGGACGCCATCAACTTTTACACCTTTGTTGAATTTCATGTGAGTTGCTATGCATGTTCGTCTTGTCTGAAGTAAGGGTGATTTATCATGATTAAATGGTTTGAGTATGCATATTGTTAGAGAAGAACATTGGGCTGCCAACCAAAGCCATGTATCATGGTGGAAGTTTTCAGTTTGGACATTAATCCTCAATCTCTTATGAGAATATTATCTGTTGTTGAATGCTTAAGCATTAAAGAGGAGTCCATTATCTGTTTTCTATGTTGTCCCGGTATGGATGTCCACAAGTTGAGATTTATCAAAACTGAGAAATCAAATGCGATCTATCTCCTTGGACCTTTGTACATGTGGCATAGAGGTACCCCTTTGTGACACTTGGTTGAAACATATGTAATGCAATTATAATCCATGGAAATCCGAGCTAATTAGGACAAGGTGCGAACACTATTGGTATTCGATGCATGAGGCTTGCAACTTGTAGGAAGTTTTATGCATAACACATATGATTTATTACTACCGTTGACAAAATTGTTTCTATGTTTTCAAAATAAAAAGCTCTAGCACATGAGTAATCCATGCTTCCCTCTGCGAAGGGCCTTTCTTTTACTTTATGTTGAGTCAGTTTACCTACTTCTTTCTATCTTAGAAGCAAACACTTGTGTCAACTATGTGCATTGATTCTTACATGTTTACTTATTGCACTTGTTATATTACTTTATGTTGACAACTATTCATGAGATATACATGTTACAAGTATAAAGCAATTGCTGAAACTTAATCATCCTTTGTGTTGCTTCGAAACCTCTTACTTTGAATCTATTGCTTTATGAGTTATCTCTTATGCAAGTCTTCTTGATACTTGTCTTGAAAGTACTATTCATGAAAAGTTTTTGCTATATGATTCAGTTGTTTAGTCATTGTCTTTTGTTAGCAATCTATTGCTTCGAATCACTTCATTCATCTCATATGCTTTACAATAATGTTGATCAAGATTATGATGGTAGCATGTCACTTCAGAAATTATTGTTTTTATCGTTTACCTACTCGAGGGCGAGTAGGAACTAAGCTTGGGGATGCTTGATACGTCTCCAACGTATCTATAATTTCTTATATTCCATGCTAGTTTTATGACAATACCTACATGTTTTGTTCACACTTTATGATGTTCTGATGCATTTTCTGGCACTAACCTATTAACAAGATGCCTGTCGAGGGTGCTCATCGGCAATGCCCTCCGATAGGGGCTTAGGGTTGATGGAATCCTGCAAGCTGACACGAGACATCGGTTCACAGACAAGAGGGGAGAGCGATTTACCCAGGTTCGGGGCCCTCGATGAGGTAAAACCCTTACGTCTTGCCTGTCTGTTCTTGATTATGATGACAATAGGTTACAATGGGGTGCCAAATAGTTCGGCTAAAATCTCGTCGAGATGCTAAGCGCTATGGTGACCTAGCTCTAAGCTTCTGGTGGCTAAGATTGCTAAGATTGATTGTCCTCCTCGGCAGCCCCTCTCCTGGCCTTTATGTAGGAGGCCAGGTCTCAAGAGGTCTAACCGAGTACGACTAGGTTTACAGTAGTTTTAGATCTAATCTTTCCTTGTTCGGCTGCTTCTTTGTCTTGCTTGTCAAGGAATCTTCTGGTGCACCACCCGGATGGGCCGCCTTGCCTCCAAGTGCCTTCACGGGCCTCCAACCAGGAAATATAGGATAAGGCAACGTCGGTTACCCGAAGGGTAGTGCCCACGTCAGTAGCCCCCGAGTGTCTAGCCGAAGATAGTTCGGGTAGATACTAAAGCATGTCTTTACCTAATGTTCTTCTCCTTGACTGTTGTTGTTCTTCTTCTGTCGGGTGCGGCCGGCTCCCGATGGAGTAGCCCCGAGTCTAGGTACGGATGCTTGCAATCCGTGCGTAGACTCAAGTTGTACCACTCAAACATTTTGCTCTGCCGAAGTTTTTCTGCAAGTCTTCATAAGTCATCCGATACATTTCGTCATGCAAGGGATAACGAGTAACGTGCCCAACTTTTGTTGGTTAACTGTCGATGGCAAAACAACGTTACCCTACACAGAATCAAGTCCCCGGGCATGATCCTGGAGTGCAAAAGATTTATCGGGCGCGGCCAGCGCTCCCGATGGGAGTAGCCCCCGAGTCTGGACACGAGCGCTTTTCAATCGGGTGCAGACTCGAGCCGAACATTCCATCCTTCTATCTCTAAATATATCTTTGAGTTTTCATTCTTTCGGGTGCGCGTCCAGCGCTCCCGATGGGAGTAGCTCCCGAGTCTAAGTGCAGATGCTTTGCAATCTGTGCATAGACTCAAGTTCACCATCCGACACCTTTTTATTCCTTCGAATGCTTTAAGCAATCCTCATGACGTCATTGATGACGCTTTTACTGATATCTTGATTTTGACTGACAGGATGCGACCCGCTGGGCCTATTCTTTCTCTGTCTAACCCTGTTTTTAAGCAACATCCGCCCCTCTCGCACAGTTACCAAGGCGCCTCCTCGATTTCCGCAATCTTTAATGGAAAAGATCCACTTGATGAACTGGCAGCAATGACACGCACCCATACAGTCCTCAAGTTCTCCCTTTCTTAAAATCTCCAAAGGACGAAAATCTCTATTCTTCTCCCATATTTTCCGTAGCATCTTCTCGCCCTTCTTCTTCTTCCTCCCGTCGCTACTGCTGCGCCGCCACCACTGCTTTTCCAATCTTCCTCAGATCTCGCAATGGTGAAGAAGAAGAGCCTTACCGCCGCCGCCAGTTCTACCAGTGGTGGCGCCGCCGCCAAATCTTCCTCGAATCTTCCGAAGGGGAGCGCTCCAAACGCTCCTCCCCCAGCTCTGGCGCCGCCAGGCTCGGCAGCCAAGCCTGGGGATTGGATAGCGTCATCCATCACCAAGCGTGATGAAAAGAGATCCCGAAGCCTGGGGTTAATCTCCTCCGACGAGGAGAACGTGATTTTTCCAGGTGCCGTTTATCGGCCCAATCCCCCTGCTGGATTTACTGTGATGTTCCTGTCGTTCCTATATCGGGGTCTCTCGCTTCCTGCTCATGAATTCCTTCTCCATCTTCTGCGGACTTATGAAATCCAACTGTGGCAACTCACTCCTAACTCAATCCTTCACGTTGATGTGTTCATTACTCTCTGCGAAGCGTTTTTGGGCATTGAGCCTCATTTTGGTTTGTGGAAAAAGATCTTTTATGTAAAGAGGTACAGCAGTAGTAATGGATCTTTTGTCATCGGAGGAGTGGGGTTCGTGGCTCGTTCGGAGGTTAATTACTTCAATTTCCCAATGAGAGAATCCGTGCAAGGATGGAGACTGAAATGGTTCTATATCAAGGATTCTTTGTCAACCGAGTCCCAGCTTCCTTGCTTTGCCGATGTCCTCGAAGCCAAGCCCAAGGATTCCTGGAAGAACATTCTCTCTCCCGACGAAAGGGTATCAGCCGACGAATTATTTGCCAAATTTCTTCGAATCAAGGAGGCCGATGGCCAAACCATGGTTGGCACAGAGGTGGCAGCGGTGTTCCTGAAACGTCGAGTCCAACCAGTCATGGCCAGAATTCGTCCAATGTGGTTGTATTCAGGTTCGAAGGATGAGACCAGGGTTAATGCTGCCGAACTGTCGGAAAAGGAGCTGCTTGATGAAGTCCGTCGCCTTACTTTATTTAGTCAAGAAGACTCGATCCCATTGATATCCTCCTACACTCCTCTTGATGCCGATCATCCACCGCCAAAGGTAACTTCCCTTTTCATATTCTCATTATGCAATTTCCACTTAGTCGACATAATTACCATTATTCTTATTTGTTTTTTCTCTTCGACAGATCCCCATAGTCTCTGGAAACTTGCACGATTCGCCAAATGATACTTCCGAGGGAAGAGGTTCCTCAGTACCCGTCGATTTTCACACTGTCGAGCACACAGGCCCAGAGAGCAAACTCGATGATCCGATAGATTCTGAAACTGCTCACACCGACCTTCCTCCCCCAGCCGATGATGCTTGCGACACAGAGGGATCAGTGCGTGATGATGACGCTGATCGTGATGCCTTTGTTAATGCAGCTGTGGAGGAGGCCAGGGCTTCACCCGTGAAGAGATCAACCGGCGGCTTTGCCGAAGAAGACGATCTCTTTGATATGTAAGCACCTTCTTCCCTGACGCCATATTTTGTCCTCTTATTTCTCGCATTCTTTTCATAACTTCTGTCGATCATTTCCTTTTTGCAGGGACGAAGGTTTCGTCGAGCCTCCGTCCAAGAAAGCCAAATCTGGCGCTGCTCCGCCGGACGTTGCGGCTTCCGAAGCTTCGGCTCCTAAGACGGTCCCCGCGGCTCAGGTATCGACAGCTTCTTCCCTTTCTAAGGGGAAAGATGTTCCTTCGACTGCCGCCGCCGTGACTCCTCCTTCTGTAAGTCCCTTTTTGATTACAACGCGAATTGACCTAGTGCGTACCTTGCTTAATGAACATCCTTCTTTCTCAAGGACCTGCGGGGTGTTATTTCTTCTTTGGAGGCCTTCGCCTCCCAATTCACCTCCCTTGAAGCAGACAAGGTTCGGCTGCAGAAGGAAGTTAAATCTTCTTCCTCGAAACTGGATGGTGCTGTCAAAATAGCCGCCGCAGCTCGCCAAGAAGTCGACTCCCTCAAAGAGGAGCTCGGCAAGCTAAAGGAGAAGCTGAAGGAAGAAGAAGCCTCTAGGTTGGCTGCCGAAGCTCGGGCAGCCGAAAAAGATGATCTCCTGCGCCAATCTTCATTGGCTTTGCTTGGTACTTCCTCTTTACGCCTTCTTAGCGACTTTTGCAAATCTAATCCTTTGATAGTAATCTTTTCCATTTCGTCTCCTTTCAGAGGCCGCCGACATCCCTGTTGCCGCATTGGATAAAATTCCAAACAACTCTCCGGCAAACAGTGTGTCGATGACTCTCGCCGCCCACCAGCTCACACGGGAGCTCCTTGATAAAGGCAAAGGTGCCATGGCGCGGATGCACTCGATGATCTTCCCCAAAATTAGTCAAGACAAGACTTTGGGGAAGCTAATTGACGCCTTCGCGGTCAACACCAAGGAGGTTATCGAGGTATTCAAATGTACTTCACGTACTTATGGTGCCCTCCTAGCCTTCCAACTTATGATGGGTCATAGCTTCAAGGCCGATATCGAGAAGATGTCTAAGGAGCTACCAAAAGATCAAGATGGGCAGTTCATTGATCTAAGCATCTTCAAAATGTCAGTTGTTCAATGTGGATGCTGATACGTCTCCAACGTATCGATAATTTCTTATGTTCCATGCTACATTATTGATGATATCTACATGTTTTATGCACATTATATGTCGTATTTATGCATTTTCTGGAACTAACCTATTAACAAGATGCCGAAGAGCCAGTTGCTGTTTTCTGCTGTTTTTGGTTTCATAAATCCTAGTAAGGAAATATTCTCGGAATTGGACGAAATCAACGCCCAGGTTCCTATTTTGCCCGGAAGCATCCAGAACACCCGAGAGCCGTCAGAGAGGGTCCACGTGGGGCCCACACATGGTGGCGGCGCGGCCCAGGCCCGGCCGCGCCGCCCTAGTGGGCCCCACCCCCCTCCGAGGCTGCCCTTTCGCCTACTTAAAGCCTCCGTCGCGAAACCCCCAGTATCGAGAGCCACGATACGGAAAACCTTCTAGAGACGCCGCCGCCGCGAATCCCATCTCGGGGATTCAGGAGATCCGGCACCCGCCGGAGAGGGGAATCATCTCCGGAGGACTCTTCATCGCCATGATCGCCTCCGGAGTGATGAGTGAGTAGTTCACCCTGGACTATGGGTCCATAGCAGTAGCTAGATGGTCGTCTTCTCCTAATTGTGCTTCATTGTTGGATCTTGTGAGCTGCCTAACATGATCAAGATCATCTATCTGTAATACTATATGTTGTGTTTGTCGGGATCCGATGGATAGAGAATACTATGTTATGGTGATTATCAATCTATTACTTATGTGTTGTTTATGATCTTGCATGCTCTCCGTTATTAGTAGAGGCTCTGGCCAAGTTTTTACTCTTAACTCCAAGAGGGAGTATTTATGCTCGATAGTGGGTTCATGCCTTCATTGACACCTGGGACAGTGACAGAAAGTTCTAAGGTTGTGATGTGCTGTTGCCACTAGGGATAAAACATTGATTATATGTCTAAGGATGTAGTTGTCGATTACATTACGCACCATACTTAATGCAATTGTCTGTTGCTTTGCAACTTAATACTAAAAGGGGTTCGGATGATAACCTGAAGGTGGACTTTTTAGGCATAGATGCAGTTGGATGGCGGTCTATGTACTTTGTCGTAATGCCCAATTAAATCTCACTATATTTATCATATCATGTATATGCATTGTTATGCCCTTCTCTATTTTGTCAATTGCCCGACTGTAATTTGTTCACCCAACATGCTTTTATCTTATGGGAGAGACACCTCTAGTGAACTGTGGACCCCGGTCCTATTCTTTACATCGCATACAATCTACTACAATACTTGTTTTACTGTTTTCTTGCAAACAATCATCTTCCACACAATACGGTTAATCCTTTGTTACAGCAAGCCGGTGAGATTGACAACCTCACTGCTTCGTTGGGGCAAAGTACTTTGGTTGTGTTGTGCAGGTTCCACGTTGGCGCCGGAATCCCTGGTGTTGCGCCGCACTACATTTCGCCACCATCAACCTTCAACGTGCTTCTTGGCTCGTACTGGTTCGATAAACCTTGGTTTCATACTGAGGGAAACTTGCTTCTATACGCATCATACCAGGGTTCCCAAGACGTGTGCTGTTCAATGCGCACGCCAGCTCCTTGATCTGGTTTCATCGAAGAAAACATCGGCTGGCCCAAGTCTATCATCCCAAACTCAAGCCCCTTGACTTTTGTAACCAGTTTTTCTTTGATTTGATGTGAAACGATGATTTGCCGAAAAACTTATGTTTGTAATAGACTTTGTACTAGCAATGTTGCTAGTACACGCTTGCTATGATATTTCCACTTGCACTTCTCCCGATGGGAGTTATTTTAGGTGTCTGAATTGAAGCGATCCGTCATCCCTTTAACGCTGTTCTTTGCAGATTTTCCCAGTGCCGCCGTTTGTTGATGATTCTTCGGGTGCTCTTTCTGAAGAGGATCGGATCCAGCGTATGAAGGATCGGATTGCGCAGATGGAAAAAGATCTGCGCAGCACCTACGCCTTGGCTGCTATTGTCAGGAAGAAGGGCGAAATTGCAGCCGACATAGAGCGCTATGCTCTTACTGAACTGCATAAGGCCACTGAAAGCTTGAACTGTAAGTCTTTATGATCCTCGTGCTTATTATTCTCTGGTGAGAATAGCGCCTGATTTCTCTATTAATTCCATTGCTAGCCATAGCCCTGAACCGTGCCGAAGAGAACAAGCGAATTCACGAGCGTGTGAACGCATTGACTCAGCTGTCATCAGCCGAAGAAATTTTCTGGCGGGAACACTCGAAGGCTTCGGCTGTCGCACGATTTCAGGATCGGGTCCAACAAGTCCACCATTTCTTCGATAAGTGCTACAAAGCCCTGAGGGTAATTTGGAGGACTATGTTCCCGTTGAACGCGATTCCTCCTATGCTGTTGACTCTGATGTCTGAGTTTGGGAATACCAAAAAGATTCGAGACTTGGTGCGAGCTCAGGTTTTTGCCGGAGCCAGGTTTACACTTGCCCTCGTCCTTGCACGTTACCCGTCGGCAAATCTGCTCACTATAGCCAACGCGGTTGGTGACTTGGAGACTCTGTATCCGAAGGTATTGCTGCCCGCCAATATAATTGTCGACAAGCTTGAAAAGGATTCAAGGGTACCTGAAGAAAGAGAAACTCCTCGAGGGTGATTTCAGGGATTAAGGTTATTTTGTAAATAGGCTATTTTGGCTACTTTATCCAAGTGTTAGGATTGTTTAGCCGAAGCTTTTTATTCGGTAGATACATGTATATGTACTTTTACCGTGTTGATGCCGTTGGCAAATTTTGAGGGAGCAAATTTTAATTGTCCGTTAAAACGTTTTTCGTATTCGTTGGTCAGCAAATTGTTTGAGTGATCAGCTCGTGTTGCAGGTCTTGCTAAAACCCGTTGTATGTGCAACTTTGCTTTCAACCGATGTATGTTCTGACAGTCACTCCCGAATATTTCGGGTGCAATGATGCTGCCGATGAGCCCGTTGTTCTTTGATATTTCCATAAGTAAAATATCGAACGTGGGTTGTATTATGTGTATTTCCAAACTCTTGCTATTTTCGGCGCTCATAGAGGCATCTATAGCAGAGAGAAAGGTCATCACCCTTGTTTTTTTGCATCCTTTAGCACTCGTAGAGGATTTTTCGGAACACAATCTTTAGCTGCGTACTACATTGCGCCATCGTTCACCGAGGGGTGTAAGCAATGGTTACGATGATGCGGATTAGGTGCTCCAAATTATTGCATGTTTACCAAGGGATCAAAGACTGAAGTTTTCATTAATAAAGGTAAACACGGTACTAAAGAGCGTAAGAAAGGAAGCCCTGCTGAAAATAAAGGAGAAAGCTAAACATTATTCGACTATTCTAAACAAAGGAGGGGTTCTTCTTATCTTCAGGCTTGTCTACCACGTTAGCGGTTTTCGAAGCGTCGTTGATTATAGTAGGTGTCTCGACAGCGACTGCCAGTGTCTTGCTTTCTTCTAAGACTGCTTTGCCATCAACTGCCGAAGTTTTTGCTGCCGAAGCTTCTAGAGCAAGGTCGGCTGGCTTCTTCTTGATTTCCCTGACCTGTTTCTCCTCCTTGATTTCGCGTATCGACAGCTTGGGTGGAGGATCGATACTTTCTTGTTTGAACCCAAACTTCGCAGCAATCCTCTGAAAGTCGCGATCACAATTGTCCGAGCGTGAAAAACTTCCATAGACTGTGATGTTTGTCCCGTTGTTCCCAGGCATTTTCAGCTTGAGGTATGCGTAGTGCGGCACAGCCATGAACTTGGCATAAGCTGGTCTTCCGAGTATAGCGTGATACTGTGACTCCCAGTTCACTACTTCAAACTCGATCTTTTCCTTCCTGAAATTGTCGGTTTTGCCAAAGACGACGTTCAGGTAAACTTTGCCAAGAGAGTAACCCGGTGCAGTTGGAAGAATCCCATGGAAGCAAGTGTCTGTTTCTTCTAGCATCCTCATGGTGATCCCCATACTTCTGATTGTGTCGACGAATATTAGGTTTAGCCCGCTTCCACCATCCATGAACACTTTGCTCATCTTGAACCCCCCGATTTGTGCCTCGACTACTAAGGCAACGTGTCCTGGTTTTGGTATGGTCATCGGGTGGTCTGCTTGACTGAACGTAATGTTCTGAGAGGACCACTCGACATACTCGGGGATGTTTGCCATGATGCTTTCTGCCAGATTAATCTCTCGGGTGAGCTTCTTCATTTCTCTTCTCGAGACACCTGTCCTATGGATCATGCTCATCTGCCCACGTGGTGGTGGAAACGCCTCGTTGGGTTGATGAGGTTGAGCCTGCTGGACTTGATGCTGCGGTGGGGGTGGTGGTGGTGGTGGTGGCTGTTGCTGGCCTGCCTGCTGGATGAGTTTGTGCATGTCAATGAACTGCCGACAGTCCCTGAGCAGGTGGCTCGACTTCGTTTTGCCGTCCTTAGAATCGACATACGAGTGCAGATAACAGGGGGCATTGATCTGCTCAGCGTAGGGCAATTCGGGAGTCCTCTGCTGCCGTGGTTTATAATTGCCACGGTTCCCAGAGTTATTCCGATTGCCGTCCTGTCGATCGTCTCTTCTATCGTCATATCGATCGTCCTGCCGATCGGAATACCCTGCGGCTACCAGGTTGTTGTCGTCATAGCTGCGGTTCTTCCTTCTCTTGTGGCGATCCCTTCGACCACCCGAGTCGTGCTTCGGCTGATCATCGTCTTCGTCGTCACTGCGCTGTCGCGGCCTTCGCACGTTGTCCTCACCATCAGCCCAGCTGTTGGCGATTTCCATTAACTTGGTTATGGTTTTTGGCTTTTTGCGTCCGAGTTCTTCTATGTAGCTTTCACGTCGAACGCCATCGCTGAAAGCGTCGATTGCTCTGTCCACAGATACATCTTCGGCCGTGTTTAGGAGTTTGGTGAATCTCCCGATGTATGAGCGCATCGATTCCTTCTGCTTTTGCTGGCAATGCCGTAACTCTTCAATCCCGATGGGTCTTTTGTACGTTTTTTGAAAATTGGCAACGAAGGCATCTACTAGGTCGTCCCACGACCTGATGGAACCCTTCGGCAGACCCCTTAACCATGCTCGCGCTGAATCCTTTAGGTAAAGCTGCAAGCACTGCATTGCTGCTATCTGGTTCCCCTTATGCAGAATCACGGTCTGCAGGTAGTCATCTATCCAAGATCTTGGCTCCTGCTGCCCATCGTATTTGGCGGCGTCAGTAGGGGTGGGCTTGAACTTTTTGGGTGGCATCGCCTCGCGGATTTTATAGCTTAGACAATCAGCTCCCCTGAGCTCGTCGTCGTTCTCCTGATTCTCATCCGAAGAATCACTGTCATCCTCCTCCCTAGCAGAACGTCGTCGCCTTGCTTTATCGATCCTGCTCTGGGTGATTTCATCCCGAGCATCTCTCGCACGATGCTTTGAGCCACTAGCCTGTAACGTGGTCTTTTCCTTTCGTGGAACTAGGTTATCTCCCAATATCGCGAGACTTTCTAGGGAACCTCCGTGAGCTTGAGCCATGGATCCTTCAGGGCGCTGGTTGATGAGGTATGCAGCGAGGTTGGCTGTTGCTCCCGCAACGTTTTTCGGCCGTGGCATGCCCGCGGTGTCCGTGGTCATAAAGGACTTGGTTAAGTTCGACGTTATTTCTCTAGCGTCGTCTTCCGAAAGCCTGGATAGTCTTGATCGGTGCTTGCCTGCCCCATGAGTACTTCGAGAGGCGCTTCCTTGCGAGCCTCTTCGTCGTTCGCTGGATCGGTCTGCCGCAGATAGGCGTCTCTCGAGGGTGGCTTGCTCTCTCGATAGGTGCTCCCGGTTTTTCTCTAGTATAGAGCGATAGGCGTTTAGGGTTCCAACCGAGGTTCCTGCGGGGAGCGGCGTGTTGTTAAGTACGGCTGCCTTAGCTGCCGCCCACTCCTCGTCTGCGATGGTGTAATCGCTGTTGTGGTTGCTGGCGCTGTTTTCGAAACTTGCTCGTCTACTGGAACGAGGCGTGTGGTCTCCGTCTCCTCTGTGCCTTGTGTTTCCCGTGTTATTGGCGACATAAACCTGGTGGTGTGCCGTTCTTCGGGTGGTTCCTTGGACGATGCTGTCGACACTGTCCTCTCCCGATGAATATTGGGCATTGCAGATGAACGGTGTGTCGCTCGATCCCAGCCCGTGCCTGGCGTCGCAGTTCAAGCAGTAGTACGAGGTTAACTCCGAAGATGTGGGATCGTCGGATCCTACCGACATGGAAGACGCCGAACGGGGAGTCGAGGGCGCAGGCGAACTCGTCGATCCTGTCAGGCCAGCCGAAAGGTCGAGTGATGATGACGCGCCGGGACTCGTCGATCTGGAAGTGGGCGATTCCAGCAGCTGAAGAATTCCTTCTGCGTTGACGTTGTAGTGGACGCTGCCGAAGGTCATCTCCATGTTTCCTTGTAGATCTGAGAAGGTTGAGCGAGAGGAATCGCTGTGCGGGGTGAATTCATAGGAGCCGAATCGAATCGGGCTTCCCAGGTTTGGCGATGACGGTGCCGATGAAGATGCCGAAGACATGACTGGATCTGCCGATGATCAATCTTGTGCCGGCAGGGTTCCCACAGACGGCGCCAATTGTCGAGGGTGCTCCTCGGCAATGCCCTCCGATAGGGGCTTAGGGTTGATGGAATCGTGCAACCTGACACGAGACATCGGTTCACAGACAAGCGGGGAGAGCGATTTACCCAGGTTCGGGGCCCTCGATGAGGTAAAACCCTTACGTCCTGCCTGTCTGTTCTTGATTATGATGACAATAGGTTACAATGGGGTGCCGAATAGTTTGGCTAAGATCTCGTCGAGATGCTAAGCGCTATGGTGACCTAGCTCTAAGCTTCTGGTGGCTAAGATTGCTAAAATTGATTGTCCTCCTCGGCAGCCCCTCTCCTGGCCTTTATATAGGAGGCCAGGTCTCAAGAGGTCTAACCGAGTACGACTAGGTTTACAGTAGTTTTAGATCTAATCTTTCCTTATTTGGCTGCTTCTTTGTCTTGCTTGTCAAGGAATCTTCTGGTGCACCACCCGGATGGGCCGCCTAGCCTCCAAGTGGCTTCATGGGCCTCCAACCAGAAAATATAGGATAGGGCAACGTCGGTTACCCGAAGGGTAGTGCCCACGTCAATGCCGAAGCGCCAGTTCCTGTTTTCTGCTGTTTTTGGTTTCAGAAATCCTACACAGGAAATATTCTCGGAATTGGACGAAACAAAAGCCCATGGTCTTATTTTCCGCGGAAGGTTCCAGAGCACCGAAGGAGAGACGGAGAGGGGCCAAGGGGGCCCCACCCCACAAGGCGGCGCGACCAAGGAGCAGGGCGCGTGGTATCCCACAAGTATAGGGGATCGTTTGTAGCCTTTTCGATAAGTAAGAGTGTCGAACCCAACGAGGAGCTAAAGGTAGGATAAACATTCTCTCAAGTTCTATCAACCACTGATACAACTCTACGCACACTAAGCGTTTGCAATATCTAGGAAATAAAACTAGAGCGATAACGGGTATGAGAGGTGACTTTGCAGAACAATAAAATACACGGAATAAATGTTAGTGCTGCAGCAATAAAACAAACTAAACTAACAGTACCATGAGTGTGGAAAGGCGGTGGTAATAGTGGTGGCTTTGTCCAAGATCAATTAGTGAAGACATTTAGTTCATTGTCTTTGATGTAGTTTTCAATGTGGGAGAGGCTAAATATACAAGCGCTCCACTACTTGGGATTACAAGTACTATATGATTGGATTGTTAGCAAACATCCGTAAATACTAACAATGCATTAAGGTTTCCCCAACCATAGCCTTAAGTTTATGGTCCTCTTACTCCCATACATGCAACTAACCGGTTTGAGCCCTCAGGTTTCTGTCACTCCGGCAGGACTACCCCCTTCCTTTGCACATACTACTAACCCTATGGTGTTGATCCATGCGCGCACAAGTATAATGGACACCAAAGGACAGTACCATATCAACATACAACTCTAATGAACCATAGACATTCAACAAAGCAATCAAAAGACAAATATACTACATAAACATGACATAGATCATAGGATAAATATTATAGCATCAAACACCATGTTACATAGGACGGTACAGAGGTTTGTGGGAGGATGAACCACTGAATACAAGGAGGAGATGGTGATGGAGATGGCGGTGAAGACGTTGGAGAGGGGCAGCGGCGGCGCCGGCGGCGCGGGGAACTCCTTTCCCCGCCCCTTAGCCTCCCTCCTTCATGGCTTCTTGGGAGCCCTCCCCCATGGAGATGGGATCCATGGGGGAGGCAAAAACGTGGCTTTGGTGGCTGGAAATTCGTGGGTGGAGGTGTCCTCCACGAGTTAGGGTTTCCTCCTTTATATAGACTCTCGGATTTCCGTCATCCCATCTAGGGCTTCAGTAAAACGGGTCCCTAGGCCGCATACGGACTCCGATTGGGCCGAATTTTAACTCTAGAACGTTCAGAAGAAAATTATCTACAACTTCCTCTTCAGGCCCAACTCCGTTGGAGGTCATCTTCGAGGGTCAAACAGACAATCTCCGAAAACAGTTCTGGGACAGATTTCAGCAAAGTTCCAATTCGACTCCAACAAGGTTTCCTCTTATATTCTTGATAATTCCTACACATCAAAGTGTAAAACAAGAACATTGTGCACTTTTGCAACTATTAATAGGTTAGTCCAAATAAATCATAAACTTAATATAAAAACAAGTGCCAAAGGCATAATATTAGCATGAAACAATCAAAAATCATAGATACGTTTGCGACATATCAGCGCGCCCCCCTATGGGGTGGGCCCCTCGAGCGCCCTCCGACTCTGCCCTTTCGCCTATATAATCTATCCGTCGCAAAAACCCTAGTACCGAGAGCCACGATACGGAAAAAGTTTCAGAGACGCACCACCGCCAATCCCATCTCGGGATTCAGGAGATCGCCTCCGGCACCCTGCCGGAGAGGGGAATCATCACCGAAGGGCTCTACATCACCATGCCCGCCTCCGGACTGATGCGTGAGTAGTTCATCCTTGGACTATGGGTCCATATCAGTAGCTATATGGTTGTCTTCTTCTCTTGTGCTATCATGTTTAGATCTTGTGAGCTGCCTATCATGATCAGGATCATCTATTTGTAATGCTACATGTTGTGTTTGGTGGGATCCGATGAATATGGAATACTATGTCAAGTTGATTATTGATCTATCATATATGTGTTGTTTATATTCTTGCATGCTCTCCGTTGCTAGTAGAGGCTCTGGCCAAGTTGATACTTGTAACTCCAAGAGGGAGTATTTATGCTCGATAGTGGGTTCATGCCTCCATTGAATCTGGGACAGTGACAGAAAGTTCTAAGGTTGTGGATGTGTTGTTGCCACTAGGGATAAAACATCGATGCTTTGTCTAAGGATATTTGTGTTGATTACATTACGCACCATACTTAATGCAATTGTCTGTTGTTTGCAACTTAATACTGGAGGGGGTGCGGATGCTAACCTGAAGGTGGACTTTTTAGGCATAGATGCATGCTGGATGGCGGTCTATGTTCTTTGTCGTAATGCCCTGATTAAATCTCATAGTGATCATCATGATATGTATATGAATCTTTATTTGTCAATTGCCCACCTCTAATTTGTTCACCCAGCATGCTATTTATCTTATTGGAGAGACACCACTAGTGAACTGTGGACCCCGGTCCATTCTTTTACATCTGAAATACAATCTACTGCAATCATTGTTCTTTGTTGTTCTTCGCAAACAAACATCATTCTCCACACCATACATTTAATCCTTTGTTTTCAGCAAGCCGGTGAGATTGACAACCTCACTGTTAAGTTGGGGCAAAGTATTTTGATTTTGTTGTGCGGGTTCCACGTTGGCGCTGGAATCACTGGTGTTGCGCCGCACTACACTCCTCCACCAACAACCTTTACATGGCCTTCATCTCCTACTGGTTCGATAAACCTTGGTTTCTTACTGAGGGAAACCTGTGCTCATCATACCTTCTCTTGGGGTTCCCAACGGACTTGTGCTTTGAACCGCAAGCACCTAGGCCGCCGTTGCGGCCAGTGAGAAGGCCTCAGCTCAGCTGGGCCGGATCACTGAGCTCAGCCGTGGCGAACTCAACCTGGGCCCGCTGCTGGCCTACGCCGAGAAGTGGAACTTGGCGGATCTGTCCCCGGCGACCCGCGGCCTGGGCAAGGAGAAGCTCCCACTGGTTGACCCTTCCGGTCCGCGGAGCACGGCGCAGCACTTGAGCCGGCTTAGGCGCGCCGTCAAGGAGTTTGACACCGCTTGGCACGACGCCAGCGGCAACATGGTGGTAAGCCTCACACCTTTATCTTTAAAACTTTACCCTTCACACACATGCCGGTTTTAAATTCCAGCTTATATATGTATATCCTCCCAGTCCCCGAGTTTCGGGTTGAGTACGCAGTTCTTAGCGCGAAACTTTCTTGAAACAAAAAACCAGCATAGCTAGTCCCCGAGTTTCGGGTTAAGCACGAAGTACTTAGCGCGAAACTGCAAAAACCCGGCATAGCTAGTCCCCGAGTTTCGGGTTAAGCACGAAGTACTTAGCGCGAAACTGCAAAAAACCGGCATAGCTAGTCCCCGAGTTTCGGGTTAAGCACAAGTACTTAGCGCGAAACTGCAAAAACCGGCATAGCTAGTCCCCGAGTTTCGGGTTAAGCACGAAGTACTTAGCGCGAAAAAAACCGGCATAGCTAGTCCCCGAGTTTCGGGTTAAGCACGAAGTACTTAGCGCGAAACTGCAAAAAACTGGCATAGCTAGTCCCCGAGTTTCGGGTTAAGCACGAAGTACTTAGCGCAAAACTGCAAAAAACCGGCATAGCTGAACCATAACTTTTAACTTGCGCAGGGCACCCTCGACGCCCGGAAGCAGCTCTTTGAGGAGCTTCTGTGGGAGCACCAGCGCCTCTCCGAGGCCCACAAAAAATGCCAAGGTAAGCTTTCCATCTCCGGCCTTTTTGTACCGGTTGCCTTTGGTAATCTAAACTCACAAGTTCTTTACACAGCTGCCCTTCCGGAAGCTCCTTCTGAAGACCTCTCCGCCCAGCTCTCCGCGCTAAAAGGTAAAACCTTCTTGCTCGTTTATCTTCCGCTTTTTTGAACTTGCCGGTTTCTTTTTGTTACTCACTTGTTCTTCCGGATTACAGCTGAACAGGAGCGGCTTGTCCTTGAGCACCGCAAGGCCCTGGACGCTCAGGAGAAAACCTGCGCTGATCTGAAAAACTCGCTTATGCAATCTGAACTCCGGCACGCGCAAGAGCTCAAGGACGCCCAGGCTGCCGCTGAGGCCAAGCTGGACGAGTCGCTGAAGGACGTTACTGATGCCAGCGCGCAGCTGAGGAAGGAGCTAGAGGAGGAGTCCTGGCTGCGGAAGGAGGCGGAGAACCGGAACGCCGTGCTGACGACGGATCAGGCCGAATAGGACCGGTTGGTCCTTCAGGCCGATGCGCTAGCTTTCAGTAAGACTCTTTTTCTTCTCTTTTTGCTTATAAGCTTGTTCCTTCCGGCAGTATATCCTTATGCCGTTTCCTTTTTTCTTTTCCTTTCAGGGCTGTTCCCGGATTCGCAGCCGCACGCGCACAAGAAGGTCACAGAGCGCAGGGCCGAGCAATCTCTCAGCAATCCGGATGCGCCCTGGGACGCCTACGACCACCTCGTTGCGCTGGCTGCTCGGATCTCCCACATGAGGGCTGTGGACCGGCATCTGGTCGATCTACCGGATGTGGCCACCCAGATCTTCAAGGTTCTGTGGCCCGGGGAAACGGTACCGTCCAACCTGACGCTCCTCTCCGACCGGTTGAAGGATGCCGGCAAAAGGTTCAGCGACTGGAGGCGTTCATCTGCCCGCGTCGGAGCTGACGCAGCGCTACGCGTTGCCTGTTCCTGGTACGAGGATCTGGACCTCGACGCCCTCCACAGCTTACGCGGCCAGGCTCCTACCGACACGGATCCCGCCAAAACCGCCAAGCGCCAGGACCAAGCGTACCGGATTGCCCAGTCCGCTCCTACCAGCACCTTCATCCCTCCTCCTGCTAATCTACGCGACGAAATATCTGAGGACGAGGACGAGGAGGATGCCGGCGAGGACGAGGAGGAGGCCCCCGCAGATGATGTCCCTCCGGAACAAGCTCCTGATGCTCCCGTTGCTTAAAATTTCTCACTGTCTGTGTGCCTGCTACACCTGTTGTCTTAAAACAATGCCAGTTAAATTATCCCCCGGTATGCCGGGGTGTCTGATGTAAGATAATACTTAAGTTCTTTTGGCTGTGCTATACTTTTAACATGCCGGTATGTTATATGATATACCGGTTACCTATTAAGTTGTGTTGGTATGCTACTTTAACAATTTGCTCTGATTGTTCGCTTTGATCTTGCATGGTGAATCTTCCGGATTCGTTTCCGAATTCAATATGATGCACACTTGGTTCTTTTGCTTTGGCTCTGCCTACCTCTCTGGGTGTTTTGGCGTATGAGACACAAAGTTCTTTTGCCAAGCAAGCACTTTCTTGAACTTAGAAAAAATTCGAAATTTTTCACAAAAAACCGGTACAACCGGGGTTAGTTAAACTTTCGTCAGATTGCTTGTTTTTTATTTCCCTTTGCGTTTTTCGCGTGTTTATATCCTTCCGGTTTATCTTGCTTGCCATGAAGCCGGTTTGCGGACAGCAGCAAGTCGAAGACTCCTTTAGGTTTAGCACGTTACTAAACCGGAAAGGAAAATTTCTAACAATCAAACCGGTATACAGAAAAAATAAACATATTGCATGCAATTCCGGTAGAGGCAGTCCCCGAGATACATTCGAGGTGCCGGCATTTTATTCATAACATAAGGTACAAAAAGGAACTTCTTACACCACATCTTCAGGAGTAGAAAGGACGCAACAAAGCTATGTTCGATGGTCGCTTGCTCTCCTCTCCGGACTTGTCCGCCTTTCCTTCCTTCCATTCATGTGCATCGATCAAATAGTAGGCATCATTGTGGAGAGCCTTGCTCACAATGAATGGCCCTTCCCACGGAGGTGAGAGTTTGTGCCGTCCTTCAGTGCGCTGCACTAGACGTAACACCAGATCTCCTTCCCGGAACACCCTCGGGTTTACCTTCCGGCTGTGATAGCGTCTGAGGTTTTGCTGGTATATGGTTGACCTTGCCAGAGCCATTTCCCTTTGCTCTTCAAGCAAATCCACATCATTTTCTCGGGCCTCTTTTACCTCTTCTTTGGTATAGAGTTGTACTCTTGGTGAATCATGGAGAATGTCGGTTGGTATGACCGCTTCTGCTCCGTATACCATGAAAAATGGCGTATATATATCCGGTAGACCGGTTCGGTGTTGTTCTTATGCTCCACATCACATATGGTAATTCATCAAGCCAGCATCCGGGTGTTTTTTCAAGCGGTTCAATGAGCCTCGGTTTGATACCGGAAAGCACGAGTGCATTAATTCTTTCAACTTGGCCATTGCCTTGTGGATGTGCCACTGAACACAAATCCAACTGGATGTTGTTGTCCTCACAGAACCGCTTAAACTCTCCTTGAGCAAAGTTGGTTCCGTTATCCGTAACGATACTATGCGGGTACCCATACCGCAAGATCACATCTTTCAAGAATTTCACGGATGTATGCCCATCGCATTTTGCTATCGGCTTCACCTCTAGCCACTTAGTGAATTTGTCAACCATCACCAATATATGAGTCATTTTTCCTCTTGCGGTTTTGAATGGTCCAACCATATCCAGGCACCATACGGCAAAGGGCCAAGTTATCGGTATAGTTTTTAAACCGGATGCTGGGGTGTGATTCTGCTTGGCGTACCTCTGGCACCCATTGCATTTTCGGACCAAGTCCTCAGCATCCTCCAAAGCAGTGGGCCAATAGAACCCATGCCGGAACACTTTTGCCACCAACGCTCTGGATGAGGCATGGTGTCCACACTCTCCTTGGTGAACTTCTACAAGCATTTCTCGTCCTTCTTCCGGTTCCACACATCTTTGTAGGACACCGGTAACGCTTCTCTTGTACATCTCTCCATTGATGATGGCATATGCCTTGGACCTCCTTTGGATCCTCCTTGATTCAGTTTCGTCAACCGGCAAGGTGCCGTTGATCAGCAATTCCTTAATAGGTTTAACCCAAGTTGGCGTTTCTCGAACTGTAAACACCGGTACATCTATTTCCATGTGATCCACTATCATAGCTTCTTCCGGTTTGGATCCCGAAGTCCCCGGGTTTGCCGGAATAGCCCCCGTGCTTCCTTCATCCACATCCATGTGTATGATGTGGGATTCCGGTACGAAAATCGACTCAGACTCCGGACTTGGCGTAATCGATGGTTTTCTCAAGTGAGCCAAGGCTATTCTGGAAGGAATTTCTTGCCTAGATGAACCCAGCTTGGACAAAGTATCCGCGGCTTCATTTTCTGCTCGCGGTACATGGTGAAATTTACATCCTTCAAAGAATCCGGCAATCTTTTGCACATGGAACCGGTACGAGGCCATGTTGGCATCCTTTGCTTCCCAATCTCCGGAGCATTGTTGCACCACCAAATACGAATCACCATAGCAAATGATCCGGTGCACTCCAACTTCCTTTGCCACTTTTAGCCCATGGACCAAAGCCTCGTATTCAGCGACATTGTTTGATGCCCTGAAGTGTATTTGCAGCACATATCTCAAGTGATCCCCCTTTGGTGAGGTGAGAACCACTCCGGCACCTAGACCCTCTTTGAGTTTGGATCCGTCAAAGTGCAACTTCCAGTAGTCCCGTTCCGGTTTAGGTGGCTTATATTGCATTTTAGCCCAATCAACCAGGAAATCTGCCAAAGCTTGTGACTTGATGGCGTCCCTTCTCGCATACGCCGGTACATATGGAGATAGCTGAATTGCCCATTTGGCAATCCGTCTGCTGGCGTCTTTGTTGCCCATGATCTCCGAGATGGGTGCTTCACTCACCACTTTCATCGGATGCTCTTCAAAGTAGTGCTTGAGTTTTGTGGCGGCCATGAACACGCCGTAGGTCATTTTTTGGAAGTGCGGGTAGTTTTGTTTTGAAGAGGAGAGCACCTCGCTCAGGTAGTATACCGGCCTCTGCACGGTTTTTCCTTCCTCATCTCGTTCTACCACAACCACAACACTCACCACCCGGTTTGTTGCCGCTATGTAAAGCAACATGGGTTCCCTTTCCAAAGGTGAAGCCAGTATAGGGGCTGTCGCGAGCATATTTTTTAGCTCCTTGAAAGCTGCATCTGCCTGGGGTGTCCAGACAAAAGTATCCGATTTTCTCATCAAGGCGTAGAGAGGTAAAGCCTTCTCCCCCAACCGGCTAATGAAGCGGCTCAACGACGCCAAGCTACCGGTAAACTTTTGAACATCTTTTAGTTCTTGAGGTATGGTCATTCTCTCAATTGCTCGAATCTTTACCGGGTTAACTTCTATACCGCGGCTAGATACCAAGAAACCGAGAAGTTTTCCGGCGGGCACACCGAAGGTGCATTTTGCCGGATTAAGTTTCATCCGGAACCTTCTTAGGTTATCGAACGTTTGCCTCAGATCATCGATCAAGGTGTCTTTTACCTTAGTTTTTATCACAACATCATCCACATAGACCTGCACATTTTTGCCGATCTGATCGAATAAGCATTTTTGCATACAGCGCTGGTATGTTGCGCCGGCATTTCTCAAACCAAAAGGCATAGTGACATAGCAATAAGCCCCGTGCGGGGTAATGAACGCAGTCTTTATTTGATCCTCCTTTTTCAGGGGAATTTGGTGGAATCCGGAATAAGCATCCAGGAAAGACAACAGTTCACAACCAGCAGTGGAATCGATCACTTGATCAATCCGAGGTAAAGGGAAAGGATCTTTAGGGCACGCCTTGTTCAAGTTGGTGTAGTCGATGCACATGCGCCACACCTTTGGGGCTTTGGGGTCTTCTTCTTTTTTCTTCTCGACCAGCACCGGATTGGCCAGCCATTCGGTATGCAGTACCTCCACGATGAAACCGGAAACTAGTAACTTGGTAACTTCCTCTCCGATGATTTTTCTCCTGTCTTCAGCGAACCGGCGCAAAGGTTGCCGTACCGGTTTTGCGTCTGATGCGCTTAGATGTACACGTCCGTTGGGAACCCCAAGAGGAAGGTATCATGCGCACAGCAGCAAGTTTTCCCTCAGAAAGAAACCAAGGTTATCGAACCAGTAGGAGCCAAGAAGCACGTGAAGGTTGTTGGTGGAGGAGTGTAGTGCGGCGCAACACCAGTGAAACCGGCGCCAACGTGGAACCTGCACAACACAATCAAGATACTTTGCCCCAACGTAACAGTGAGGTTGTCAATCTCACCGGCTTGCTAAAAACAAAGGATTAAGTGTATCGAGTGGAAGATGGTGTTTGTTTGCAAAGAACAGTAAAGAACAATGATTGCAGTAGAATATATTCAGATGTAAAAGAATGGACCGGGGTCCACAGTTCACTAGTGGTGTCTCTCCAATAAGATAACTAACATGCTGGGTGAACAAATTACAGGTGGGCAATTGACAAATCAAGATTCAATACATATCAATGATGATTACTATGTGATTTAATCAGGGCATTACGACAAAGTACATAGACCGCTATCCAGCATGCATCTATGCCTAAATAATCCACCTTCGGGTTAGCATCCGCACCCTCCAGTATTAAGTTGTAAACAACAGATAATTGCATTAAGTATGCTGCGTAATGTAATCAACACCAATATCCTTAGACAAAGCATTGATGTTTTATCCCTAGTAGCAACAGCACATCCACAACCTTAGAACCTTCTGTCACGATCCCAGATTAAATGGAGGCATGAACCCACTATCGAGCATAAATACTCCCTCTTGGAGTTACAAGTATCAACTTAGCCAGAGCCTCTACTAGCAACGGAGAGCATGCAAGAACAAAAACAACACATATATGATAGATTGATAATCAACTTAACATAGTATTCTAGATTCATCGGATCCCACCAAACACAACATGTAGCATTACAAATAGATGATCTTGATCATGTTAGGCAGCTCACAAGATCTAAACGATGATAGCACAAGCGAGAAGACAACCATCTAGCTACTGCTATGGACCCATAGTCCAAGGATGAACTACTCACGCATCAATCCGGAGGCGGGCATGATGATGTAGAGCCCATCCGGTGATGATTCCCCTCTCCGGGGGTGCCGGAGGCGATCTCCTGAATCCCCCGAGATGGGATTTGGCGGCGGCGTCTCTGGAAGGTTTTCCGTATCGTGGCTCTCGGTACAGGGGTATTTGCGACGAAGGCTTTAAGTAGGCGGAAGGGTAGGTCAGGGGGCGTCACGAGGGCCCCACACAACAGGGCCGCGCGGCCAGGGCCCAGGCCGCGCCGCCCTAGTGTGTCGGCGCCTCGTGGCCCTGATACGTCCAATTTGCATCACTATTTTGTATCATAATTTGCTGTTATTCATTGATATATTTCATATTGGGACACAATACTTATGTTATTTCATCTATTTTGCATGTTTCACCATCATTGGAGGATCAAGCACCGGAGCCAGGATTCTGCTGGAAAAAGCACCGTCAGAACACAATATTTCGGAAGATCAACTGTGGAAGGGAATTTCACGTAAATTCCTATTTTTCCAAATGACGGAGGTAGCCAGAAGGGGAAGAAGAGAGGGGCCACTGTGGGCCCAGACCATAGGGCGGCGCGCCCCGGGCCTGGCCGCGCCACCCTATGCTCGGGGGCCCACGACCCTTTTCGCCTCCTTTTCTTCGCGTACTCCTTCGTCCCGAAAACCTAAGCCACGAGGGATCCTCACGAAGGGTTACAGCCGCCTCGCGGCGGAGAACACCAGAGAGAAAAGAGCTCTCCGGCGGGCAGGAATCCGCGGAAATTCCCTCCCGGAGGGGGAAATCGACGCCATCGCCATCGTCATCGAGCGGGACATCATCTCCATCACCATCATCATCATCTCCACCATCTACACCGCCATCACCACCGCTGCACCTCGTCATCGCTGTAGCAATTCGGGTTAAATCTTGATTGTTTGATAGGGGAAACTCTCCCGGTGTTATTCTATACTTGTTGTAGATGCTATTGAGTGAAACCATTGAACCAAGGTTTATGTTCAGATTGTTATTCATCATCATATCACCTCTGATTGTATTCCATATGATGTCTCGTGAGTAGTTCGTTTAGTTCTTGAGGACATGGGTGAAGTCTAAATGCTAGTAGTGAATTATGGTTGAGTAATATTCAATGTTATGATATTTAAGTTGTGGTGTCATTCTTCTAGTGGTGTCGTGTGAACGTCGACTACACGACACTTCACCATTTATGGGCCTAGGGGAGTGCATCTTGTATTCGGTTGCTAATTGCGGGGTTGCCGGAGTGACAGAAACCTGAGCCCCCGTTAGTATATCGATGCAGGAGGGATCGCAGGATCTCAGAGTTTAAGGCTGTGGTTAGATTTATCTTAATTACTTTCTTGTAGTTGCGGATGCTTGCAAGGGGTATAATCACAAGTATGTATTAGTCCTAGGAAGGGCGGTGCATTAGCATAGGTTCACCCACACAACACTTATCAAAACAATGAAGATTATTAAACCACATGAAGCGAAAGTACTAGACTAAAATCCCCATGTGTCCTCAGGAACGTTTGGTCATTATAAGTAAACAAACCGGCTTGTCCTTTGTGCTAAAAAGGATTGGGCCACTCGCTGCAATTATTTCTCTCGCATTTTATTTACTTGTACTTTATTTATCTGCAATATCAAAACCCCCTGAATACTTGTCTGTGAGCATTTACAGTGAATCCTCCATCGAAACTGCTGCCAACACCTTCTGCTCCTCGTTGGGATCGACATTCTTACTTATCGAAGATACTACGATACACCCCTATACTTGTGGGTCATCAAGACTATTTTCTGGCGCCGTTGCCGGGGAGTGAAGCGCTATTGGTAAGCGGAATTGGTAAGGAAATTTACTGTTTGTGCTGATTTTATTTCTGCCTGCTGCTATAAATCATTATGGAGAGATCTTCTCTTCAATTTCTATTTGGGAAATCTACTACTACTGCAACGGTAGTGGATGAAGCGCCAGGTGAGGAAGTAGTACCATATAAAATACCTATGAAAATTATTGAACGTGTTATGGATAACCGCTATGAAGGGGATGGAACTGTCCATCCTGGTGATCATTTATTGTTTTTGCATGAATTATGCGGGTTATTCAAATGTGCAGGTATTTCTATGAATGAAGTTAGGAAGAAACTATTCACTATATCGCTGTCTGGTAAAGCGGCGCACTGGTATAAATTGCTGAAGAATGGTGATTCTATTGATTGGGAGGACATTGTGCCTTTATTCTATTCCAAATTTTATCCTCCAAGTGAAATTCACAAAGATCGGAACCGCATATATAATTTTTGGCCTCATGATGGAGAGAGTATCGCCCAAGCTTGGGGGAGATTGAAGTCTTTAATGCTCAAATGCCCCATTCATGAGCTTCCTGGTAATGTTATTATTGATAATTTCTATGCAAGACTTTCTTTTCAAGACAAGACCTTGCTGGATACTTCTTGTTCTGGATCATTTACACGCAAGAATGAAGAGTTTAAAAGAGACCTTCTTGATCGGATCCAAGAAAATACTGAAGGATGGGAGAACGACAAAGATAGAGAATCAGGTATAATTTATGATTATAAATGCATTGAAGCTTTTATGGATACTGATAAATTTCGTAATATGAGTGCTACATATGGTCTTGATTCCCAAGTTGTTGCAAATCTTTATAGAGCTTTTGCTTCTCATTATGAACTGCCTAAGAAGAATTTTGATAAGTATCATGAACCGTATAAAGATAAAATTGATTCATCTGTAAACAAATGTGTAGTGATTGAAACTGTTGATAATGTTATCCCTGAAGCTTATATTGAAAAAACTCCTTTCCCTGCTAAAATGAAGGAGTACTCTGTCATATCTAGTGCGGTTAATAAAAGTGAAAAGAAACCTAAAGAACCTGAAGAACAAATTAAAATTGAACCTGCTGTTGCTATAGTTAAAGATCTTGTGACTGAAAATGTGGAGGATGGTCATATTATTTTCTGTGAAGATGCTTCTAATATTGTTTCACATCCTAATAAATCCAAACAAGTTAGTGTTCCTATGCTATCTGTTAGAATTGGTGATCATTGCTATTATGGTTTATGTGATATTGGTGCAAGTGTTAGTGCTATTCCTTATGAGCTTTACACGGAGATTATGCACGAAATTGGTTCTTGTGAACTTGAAGATATTGATGTGGTTATTCATTTGGCTAATAGAGAAACTATTTCTCCAATTGGTATTGTTCGAGATGTGGAAGTTCTATGTGGTAAGATTAAATATCCTGCTGACTTTTTGGTACTTGGTTCTGCTGCTAGTGATCATTGTCCTATCATTTTTGGTAGACCTTTTCTAAATACTTGTGGAGCTATTATAGATTGTAAGAAAGAGAAAATTTTGACTAGATTTGCTGGTGAACCTTATGAATTTAACTTTTCTAAATTTACCAAAACTCCTTATAAAGCTGACTTGCCTAGTAATGATTTTAAAATGGAGCAGTGTGCATCTATTGTTCTTGTTCCTAATAATCCTTTGCAGCAACATTTGGAGAATAGTGAAAGTGAAGCTTTTAGGAAAGAAAGAGATGAGCTTGAGGAAATTTTTCGTCGCCAACCTATTCTCAAGCATGATTTACCGGTGGAAGATTTGGGTACAACACCGCCACCAAAGGAAGATCCTGTTTTTGATTTAAAGCCTTTACCTGATAATCTTAAATATGCTCATATTGATGATAAGAAAATATATCCTGTTATTATTAGTTCTAAGCTTTCAGAAATTGAGGAAGAAAGGTTATTGGAAATATTGAAGAAACACCGAGGAGCTATTGGCTATACTCTTGATGATTTGAAAGGGATTTCTCCTTCTATTTGCCAACATGCTATTAATATGGAAGAAGATGCAAAGCCTGTTGTTGAACATCAACGTCGTCTAATTCCGAAGATGAAGGAAGTGGTAAGGAACGAGGTATTAAAACTCCTTGAAGCTGGTATTATATATCCTATTGCTGATAGTAGATGGGTTAGTCCTGTTCATTGTGTTCCTAAGAAAGGAGGAATGACTGTTGTGCCTAATGATAATGATGAGCTTATTCCTCAAAGAATAGTTGTAGGTTATAGAATGTGCATTGATTTTCGAAAAGTTAATAAAGTTACTAAGAAAGATCATTACCCTTTACCCTTTATTGATCAAATGTTAGAGAGGTTGTCTAAAAATACTCATTTTTGCTTTCTTGATGGTTATTCTGGGTTTTCACAAATTGCTGTTAAAGCTAAAGATCAAGAGAAAACCACTTTTACTTGTCCTTATGGAACTTATGCTTATAGGCGTATGCCTTTTGGTTTATGTAATGCTCCTGCTACTTTTCAAAGATGCATGTCTGCTATTTTTCATGGTTTTTGCGAAAGTATTGTAGAGGTGTTCATGGATGATTTTTCTGTCTATGGGAATTCTTTTGATAATTGCCTGCGAAACCTCGATAAAGTTTTGCAGAGATGTGAAGAAACTAACCTTGTTCTTAATTGGGAGAAATGCCACTTTATGGTTAATGAAGGAATTGTATTGGGACATAAAATTTCTGAGAGAGGTATTGAAGTTGATAGGGCTAAAGTTGAAGCAATTGAGAAGATGCCCTATCCGAGGGATGTTAAAGGTATTCGTAGTGTGGTCATTGGGTTTTATAGGAGATTTATTAAAGATTTCTCTAAAATTTCAAAGCCTCTTACTAATCTTCTTCAAAAAGATGTACCTTTTGTTTTTGATGATGATTGTAAGGAAGCTTTTGAAACTCTAAAGAAAGCCTTAACAACTGCTCCTGTAGTTGAACCTCCTGATTGGAATTTGCCTTTTGAAATTATGTGTGATGCTAGTGATTTTGCTGTAGGCGCTGTTCTTGGACAGCGGGTAGATAAAAAGTTAAATGTTATTCATTATGCTAGTAAGACTCTTGATGCTGCTCAAAGAAATTATGCTACAACTGAAAAAGAATTGTTAGCTGTAGTCTTTGCTTGTGATAAGTTTAGACCCTATATTGTTGATTCAAAAGTTACAATTCATACTGATCATGCTGCAATTAGATACCTTATGACAAAGAAAGATGCTAAGCCAAGGCTTATTAGATGGGTACTTCTGTTGCAAGAATTTGATTTACATATTATAGATAGGAAAGGTGCTGATAATCCTGTTGCTGATAATTTGTCTAGATTGGAAAATATTGCTTATGATCCTGTTCCTGTTAATGATAGTTTTCCAAATGAACAATTGGCTGTAATAAAGGTGAGCTCGCGAGAGAGCCCTTGGTATGCAGATTATGCTAACTTTATTGTTTCGAAGTATTTGCCTCCAACCTTTTCAGCTCAGCAAAGGAGGAAATTCTTTTATGACTTGAGGCATTATTTTTGGGATGACCCACACTTATATAAAGAAGGAGTGGATGGTATTATGCGAAGATGTGTTCCTGAATATGAACAACAGGAGATATTGAATAAATGTCATGGAAGTGTTTATGGAGGACATCACGCTGGAGATAGAACCGCGCAGAAGGTTCTACAATCAGGTTTTTATTGGCCAACACTCTTCAAAGATGCAAGGAAATTTATTTTATCTTGTGATGAATGTCAAAGAGTTGGTAATATTTCTAGACGCAATGAGATGCCTATGAATTATACTCTTGTTATTGAACCATTCGATTGTTGGGGATTCGACTTCATGGGACCTTTCCCTTCTTCAGATGGTAACACTCATATACTTGTCGCTGTTGATTATGTTACTAAATGGGTAGAAGCTATACCTACAAAAAGTGCTGATGGTGAGACCTCTATAAAAATGCTTGTAGATATTATATTTCCTAGATTTGGAGTACCTAGATATATTATGACTGATGGAGGTTCTCATTTTATTCATGGAGGTTTTAGAAAAACTCTTGCTAAGTATGGTATTAATCATAGAATTGCTTCTGCTTATCACCCTCAAACTAGTGGTCAAGTAGAATTATCAAATAGAGAGATTAAAGCTATCTTGGGTAAGACTGTTAATAAATCTAGAAAGAATTGGCCTAGCAAATTGAAAGAAGCACTATGGGCTTATAGAACTGCTTATAAAAATCCTATGGGAATGTCACCTTATAAAATGGTTTATGGAAAAGCTTGTCATTTACCTCTAGAACTAGAGCACAAAGCTTATTGGGCTGTTAGAGAACTAAATAAAGATCCTAAATTAGCCGGTAATAAGAGGTTGTTGCAATTAAGTTCTCTAGATGAATGGAGAAGTGAAGCTTATGAAAATGCTAAACTCTTTAAAGAAAAAGTTAAGAAATGGCATGATAGAAGGATCATCAAAAGAGAATTTAATGTTGGAGATCAAGTTCTATTGTATCGGTCTCGTCTCAGATTCTTTGCAGGGAAATTACTCTCGAAGTGGGAAGGACCATATGTTGTTGAGGAGGTGTATCGTTCAGGAGCAATTAAAATTAGCTCTCTCCAAGGCAATGCCACACAAGTGGTGAATGGACAAAGACTCAAGCATTATATCTCGGGTGATTCTTATAATGTTGATGTTGATATTATTCAAGTGGAAACACCGGAGGCTTTCATCAAAGGACAAATTGACAGTCCGCCAGAACTGGACTTTGAATAGGTAACAGTATAGGTAATAAAAGTCCGCGTTTACCTTTCCGAACATTATTTTTGCTGTTTTTGGAAAATATGAAAAATTACGGAATCGAAACGGAGTGGAAAAGACGCGCGAGGGCCCGTCACCACAGGCCGGCGCGGGCCCCACCCTGGCCGCGCCGACCTATGGTGACGGCACCTCGGCGTCCCGTTTCCACTCGTTTTCGGCCTGGAACCTTCCTTTTGTAAAAATATTTGCTATATAATCCCCCGGACCCCTGGAGGTCCGTAATATCGTTTTCTCGTCGTGTTTTGTTTCGAGCTGTTTTCTGCCAGGATCTGCTTCGGATCTAGATCCATCATGTCTTCGTCGGGAACTCAGAAGGACAGCTTCTTTGAGGACGTCGTCAACCCGTACATGAACGAGCTGAAGATGCACCCCAAAGAGTTGCAGCTCGTGGATGGAGAGTTGCAGATCAAAGATGTCCAGGGTCCTAAGGGAGAAGGGAGCTTGGAAGACAGGATGGAGAAGCTGGAACAAGAGGTTTTCAACTACAAGAAGATGGCTGAGCGTGAAGTGGATATCTTTCACAAGATTGTGTCTGAACTCATTGATGGACACAAGAAGGAGACTGCGAAGCTGTGGGACGATATCTTCTCACTTCACGACACCACCAACAAACTCCAAGCTCAACTCTATGATGTCCATAATCAGAACTGTGAGTATGAAAACAGGTTTAAGCGCATAAGTCATGCTGCTAGTTTCAGGTTTCCGGAAACCAAGATGTCTTTTGTTGATGGAGGGCCTCTTCCATGGAAGTCTGACGACGACAAAGATTCACCATCATCACCGAAGGAGTAATTCATCATCGGTATTGGCATCCCCTTGGTTTGTTCCAAGCTTGGGGGAGTGCCGCGGTATCACATCACCACCTTTATCTTTTACTATCAAGTAGTGTCATATCATGAGTAGGGAAATTATTATATGGAATAGTATGCAATGTGGAGGTATCTCTCTTAGTTAGTTATCTATGTATCCGTTGGTGTGAGTTATCGTTATGGAATATTAATGAGAAGTCTTATCATTTACTTTTTGCACACCTTATTTTAGTTTGCAATCTCCATTATATGATTACTCTTGACATGAGTATTGATATCACTTTGGGAGCATCGAGTAAATCTATTTGGTTTTGGCAAACTTAGCATTGGTCAATAGCAACAACATCCTGATGTTTAATTAGAAGAGAGAAATACACTTAGATATATTACTCTATTATCTCTATGCTTAGTATTCTAGAGTTAAAATTGCTTGTGCTTATGAGAAAGATGCATGATTGTTTCTATCATATGTATATTTGTTTGTTTCCCTCAACCTTTATGCTTGCTATCAAACCTTGCTAGCCAAAGACCTGTATCGAGAGGGAATGCTTCTCATACATCCATAACCTTAGACCAAACCTATGCCATTGGTGTCCACCATACCTACCTACTACATGGTATTTTCTGCCATTCCAAGTAAATACTTCATGTGCTACCTTTAAATTATTCAAACTATACTACTCCTTATTTGTGTCAATGTTTTATAGCTCATGAGGAAGTATGTGGTGTTTTATCTTTCAATCTTGTTGGGCGGACTTTCACCAATGGACTAGCGGCACATCCGCTTATCCAATAACTTTGCAATAAGAGCTGGCAACGGGGTTCCCAGCCCCAATTAATAACTTTCATTAATAATTCTCTTCACATGTTTTGCTCTGACTTATCAGTAAGCAACTTAATTTTGCAATAGACACTCCTCCATGGTATGTGAATGTTGGAAGGCACCCGAGGATTCGGTTAGCCATGGATTGAGAAAGCCAAGGTTGGGGGGAGTGTCACCCATAATAAAACTAAAATACATGTGTAAACAAAAGAGAGGGGGATGATCTACCTTGCTGGTAGAGATGCCGTCCCTCATGGGAGCCGCTCTTTGAAGGTTCGTTTGGCAAGGGGGTTAGAGTGCCCGCTACCATTCGTTGACAACAACAACAAACACCTCTAAAAATATTACTTTTATGCTCTTTATATGATTTCAAAACTTGAAAAGCTCTAGCACATGATTTAATCCCTGCTTCCCTCTGCGAAGGGCCTGTCTTTTACTTTTATGTTGAGTCAGTAAACCTATTTCCCTCTATCTCAAGCAAGCAATTGAGTTGTTGTGAACCAATCATTTATGCTGTGATCCAGTTAATCATGTCTTTTATACTTTCTTGTTTAGTACCAATTTTATCTGAATGAATATGACTTTGAAGTTATCAATGATTATGAGGAGATTGTTATGCTTAAATATGAAAGCTCAGCTATAAAATCTAATATGAAAGCTTTGCTTAAAAGTACAATCCGTTAGTAGTTCTCTGACCAAGAACAAAGTTTGCCATCACCAATTATGATTTCTTATGCACCTTTACTTGTGATTTCTCTTTACTTATTTCAAGATGAGTTATATGAGGAAGTTGTTTACTAGAATGTCTTGTGTGAATGAATATGATGCTTCTTGTCCGTATTTTATCTATCGACTCTTCACTCCATAAACATGTGGTCTTGTTTATCGAGCTCAGTTTCGCTTGGGGACAAGCGAGGTCTAAGCTTGGGGGAGTTGATACGTCCAATTTGCATCACTATTTTGTATCATAATTTGCTGTTATTCATTGATATATTTCATATTGGGACACAATACTTATGTTATTTCATCTATTTTGCATGTTTCACCATCATTGGAGGATCAAGCACCGGAGCCAGGATTCTGCTGGAAAAAGCACCGTCAGAACACAATATTTCGGAAGATCAACTGTGGAAGGGAATTTCACGTAAATTCCTATTTTTCCAAATGACGGAGGTAGCCAGAAGGGGAAGAAGAGAGGGGCCACTGTGGGCCCAGACCATAGGGCGGCGCGGCCCAGGCCCTGGCCGCGCCACCCTATGCTCTGGGGGCCCACGACCCTTTCGCCTCCTTTTCTTCGCGTACTCCTTCGTCCCGAAAACCTAAGCCAGAGGGATCCTCACGAAGGGTTACAGCCGCCTCTGCGGGGCGGAGAACACCAGAGAGAAAAGAGCTCTCCGGCGGGCAGGAATCCGCCGGGAAATTCCCTCCCGGAGGGGGAAATCGACGCCATCGCCATCGTCATCGAGCGGGACATCATCTCCATCACCATCATCATCATCTCCACCATCTACACCGCCATCACCACCGCTGCACCTCGTCATCGCTGTAGCAATTCGGGTTAAATCTTGATTGTTTGATAGGGGAAACTCTCCCGGTGTTATTCTATACTTGTTGTAGATGCTATTGAGTGAAACCATTGAACCAAGGTTTATGTTCAGATTGTTATTCATCATCATATCACCTCTGATTGTATTCCATATGATGTCTCGTGAGTAGTTCGTTTAGTTCTTGAGGACATGGGTGAAGTCTAAATGCTAGTAGTGAATTATGGTTGAGTAATATTCAATGTTATGATATTTAAGTTGTGGTGTCATTCTTCTAGTGGTGTCGTGTGAACGTCGACTACACGACACTTCACCATTTATGGGCCTAGGGGAGTGCATCTTGTATTCGGTTGCTAATTGCGGGGTTGCCGGAGTGACAGAAACCTGAGCCCCGGTGGTTAGATTTATCTTAATTACTTTCTTGTAGTTGCGGATGCTTGCAAGGGGTATAATCACAAGTATGTATTAGTCCTAGGAAGGGCGGTGCATTAGCATAGGTTCACCCACACAACACTTATCAAAACAATGAAGATTATTAAACCACATGAAGCGAAAGTACTAGACTAAAATCCCCATGTGTCCTCAGGAACGTTTGGTCATTATAAGTAAACAAACCGGCTTGTCCTTTGTGCTAAAAAGGATTGGGCCACTCGCTGCAATTATTTCTCTCGCATTTTATTTACTTGTACTTTATTTATCTGCAATATCAAAACCCCCTGAATACTTGTCTGTGAGCATTTACAGTGAATCCTTCATCCCAACACCTTCTGCTCCTCGTTGGGATCGACATTCTTACTTATCGAAGATACTGCGATACACCCCCTATACTTGTGGGTCATCAGGCCCCACTTCGTTTCCCCCTCGGTCTTCTGGAAGCTTCGTGGAAAAATAGGACCCTGGGCGTTGATTTTGTCCAATTCCGAGAATATTTCCTTACTAGGATTTCTGAAACCAAAAACAGCAAACAACTGGCGCTTCGGCATCTTGTTAATAGGTTAGTGCCGGAAAATGTATAATAATGATGTAAAGTATGTATAAAACATTCAAGTATTGTCATAAAAGTAGCATGGAACATAAGAAATTATAGATACGTTTGAGACGTATCAGCATCCCCAAGCTTAGTTCCTACTCGCCCTCGAGTAGGTAAACGATAACACAAATAATTTCTGAAGTGACATGCTACCAACATAACCTTGATCAACATTATTGTAAAGCATATGAGATGAATGGAGTGATCTGAAGCAAAAGATTGCTAACAAAGATAATGACTAAACAAATGAATCATATAGCAAAACTTTTCATGAATAGTACTTTCAAGACAAGCATCAACAAGACTTGCATAAGAGCTAACTCATAAGCAATAAATTCAAAGTAGAATGCATTGAAGCAACACAAAGGATGATTAAGTTTCAGCAATTGCTTTCAACTTGTAACATGTATATCTCATGGATATTTGTCAACATAGAGTAATATAACAAGTGCAATAAGTAAACATGTAAGAATCAATGCACACAGTTAACACAAGTGTTTGCTTCTAAGATAGAAAGAAGTGGGTAGACTGACTCAACATAAAGTAAAAGAATGGCCCTTCGCAGAGGGAAGCATTGATTACTATTTTTGTGCTAGAGCTTTTATTTTGAAAACATAGAAACAATTTTGTCAACGGTAGTAATAATTCATATGTGCTATGCATAATACTTCCTACAAGTTGCAAGTCTCATGCATAGAGTACTAATAGTGCTCGCACCTTGTCCTAATCAGCTCGGATAACACGGATTATCATTGCATGACATATGTTTCAACCAAGTGCCACAAAGGGGTACCTCTATGCCGCCTGTACTAAGGTCTAAGGAGATAGCACGCATTGGATTTATCGCTTTTGATTATTCTCAACTTAGACATCCATACCGGGACAACATATACAATAGATAATGGACTCCTCTTTTAATGCTTAAGCATTCAACAACAAACAGTATTCTCATAAGATATTGAGGTTGTATGTCCAAACTGAAACTTCCACCATGATACATGACTTTAGTTGGCTGCCCAATGTTCTTCTCTAACATATGCATACTCAAACCATTTGATCATGAAATCGCACTTACTTCAGACAAGACGAACATGCATAGCATCTCACATGATATCCAACAAAAGTAAAAAGTTGATGGCGTCCCCAGAAACATGGTTACCGCTCAACAAGAAACTTATAAGAATTAAGACACATAACTACATATTCATCACCACAATAGTTTTTAAGCTATTTGTCCCATGAGCTATATATTGCAAAGATAAAGGAATGAAATTTTAAAGGTAGCACTCAAGTAATTTACTTTGGAATGGCAGAAAAATACCACATAGTAGGTAGATATGGTGGACACAAATGGCATGGGTTTTGGCTCAAGGTGTTTGGATGCACTAGAAGCATTTCCTCTCAGTACAAGGTTTGGGCTAGCAAGGTTGTTTGAAGCAAACACAGTATGAACAGGTATAGCAAAACTTACACAAGAACATATTGCAAGCATTATAAGACTCTACACTGTCTTCCTTGTTGTTCAAACACTTTACCAGAAAATATCTAGACTTAGAGAGACCAATCATGCAAACCAAATTAAACAAGCTCTACGGTAGTTCTTCATTAATAGATTAAACTACATGATGCAAGAGCTTAAACATGATCTATGAGAGCTCAAACAATTGCCAAATTTCCAAACCATATGCAGCATTTTCTGATTCCAACCAAATAGCAATTTAACGAAGCAATTTCAGCCTTCGCTATGAACATTAAAGCACAATTAAGAACACAAGTGTTCCATATGAAAAAGCGGAGCGTAATATCTCCAATATAAGGATGATGGGATCCAACTTTATTCAAACCAAAACAAAAATAAAAGCAAACCGACGCTCCAAGTAAAGAACATAAGATGTGATGGAATAAAAATATAGTTTCACTAGAAGTGACATGATAAGTTGTCGATGAAGAAGGGGATGCCTTGGGCATCCCCAACCTTAGATGCTTGAGTCTTCTTAAAATATGCAAGGATGAACCACCGGGGCATCCCCAAGCTTAGACCTTTCACTCTTCTTGATCATAGTATATCATCCTCTTCTCTTGACCCTTGAAAACTTCCTCCACACCAAACTTCAAGAAAACTCATTAGAGGGTTAGTGCATAATCAAAAATTCACACATTCAGAGGTGACACAATCATTATTAACACTTCTGGACATTGCACAAAGCTTCTGAAAGTTAATGGAACAAAAAAACTCATTCAACATAGCAAAAGCGGCAATGCGAAATAAAAGGCAGAATCTGTCAAAAACAGAACAGTCCGTAAAGATGAATTTTGCAGGGCACTTAACTTGCTCAAACGGAAAAACTCAAAACTAATGAAAGTTGCGTACATATCTGAGTATCACGCACGTAAATTTTCAGATTTTTTTGACTCTCCTACAGAGAGATCTGTGCGAATTCGTGACAGGCAGCAATGTTGTTTGTGCAGCAATCCAAATCTAGCATCAACTTTACCATAGAGACTTTACTTGGCACAAAAACATGATAAGGAGAGGTTGCTACAGTAGTAACAACTTCCAAGACTCAACAATACAGTAAATAAAATGAAACTTGGGTTATCTCCCAAGAAGTGCTTTTCTTTAACGCCTTTCAGCTAGGCGCAGAAAGTGCAAATCAAGTAACATCAAGAGAAGAAGCATCAACATCATTACCCGAGGAGTTGGGAGTTTTCTCAACAATGCATTGTATCTGGTCTATATAAGTAACTCCTCTTTCATTGCTCCTAGGCTTACTATTCTCATCAAACAAATTTTCAGGAACAAGCCAAGCATAGTTATTTTCTAAAGCTTCATGCATCCCTAGGAGCTTACTAGGTATCGGTGCTTTAATTTCCTTACCATCATTAACATTATTAGTGTACTTAATTCTATCCATATCCATCTTTTCAAGTATTTGTTTAAAATCAGGAAAGAAACCAAGCCTCTTATGCTTAATAAAAACTTTTCTAGCTTCTTTAGCTATATCTTCAAATTCTCTAACAAGGACTTTTAAAACAAAATCTCTCTTTTCTCCCATCTCCATATCCGAAAGTGTAAGAAACATATGTTGTATTATGGGATTGAGATTAACAAATCTAGTTTCCAACATGTGTACTAAACAGGCAGAAGCACTTTCATAAGTAGGAGCAGTTTTTAATAATGGTATATCTTCAAAATCTTCATCCATACTAACATGGGTGAAAAATTCTTCTATATTATCTCTTCCAATGATAGACCCTTGTCCTACCGGTATATCTTTCAAAGTAAACTTAGGATGAAGCAAGATGAAATAAATAAAAAGTAAACTAAGCAAGTAATGTAAAGACAAGTAACTAATTTTTTTGTGTTTTGATATAGAGCAAGTAAATAAGACAGAAAGTAAAGTAACTAATTTTTTTTGTTTTTAGATATAAAGCAAACAAGACAGTAAATAAAATAAAGTAAAGAAAGACAAAAACAAAGTAAAGAGATTGGATGTGGAGACTCTCCTTGTAGCGTGTCTTGATCTCCCCGGCAAAGGCGCCAGAAAAAGAGCTTGATGCGTAGATGTACACGTCCGTTGGGAACCCCAAGAGGAAGGTATGATGCGCACAGCAGCAAGTTTTCCCTCAGAAAGAAACTAAGGTTATCGAACCAGTAGGAGCCAAGAAGCACGTGAAGGTTGTTGGTGGAGGAGTGTAGTGCGGCGCAACACCAGTGAAACCGGCGCCAACGTGGAACCTGCACAACACAATCAAGATACTTTGCCCCAACGTAACAGTGAGGTTGTCAATCTCACCAGCTTGCTGAAAACAAAGGATTAAGCGTATCGAGTGGAAGATGGTGTTTGTTTACAAAGAACAGTAAAGAACAATGATTGCAGTAGAATGTATTCAGATGTAAAAGAATGGACCGGGGTCCACAGTTCACTAGTGGTGTCTCTCCAATAAGATAACTAACATGCTGGGTGAACAAATTACAGGTGGGCAATTGACAAATCAAGATTCAATACATATCAATGATGATTACTATGTGATTTAATCAGGGCATTATGACAAAGTACATAGACCGCTATCCAGCATGCATCTATGCCTAAATAATCCACCTTCGGGTTAGCATCCGCACTGTCACACCCCAACTTTTGCAACCATGTTTAGTTGTCCTGAGTGCAAAAATTAGGGGGAACAAAAACTTTTTCTATAAACTAATTAGATGAATTGCCTTGATCTGTTTGTTATAATGAATTGCTTTGACCTGTTGGTAGATGTATTGTCTTGTTTTGCTTGTTGAGTTTTGTCTTGAACTAACCCAAAGAACAACACCTCTAGTGGTCAAACAAACAACTCACCAAAATAAAACACATATGTGACTTAGGAAAACTTGTTTTCCTTCTTACTACATCAAACCCTTCTCCTGATGGCAACTTGAGTGTACCATCTTGATATTCCTCTTTGTGAAAATCTAGCTCAAATCATCCTTAATTCAAAACTTGGGATCATCTACCCCTTGCTACATCTTTCTCTTATACCCACTCATCCTGGTTCATTCTGAAGCCAAGTCAACCATCTGTTTCGGCAGACTTATAATATTCCAACTTTGGCAGTTGATCTCTTAGCACCCACAACTGTTTTTGGTGACCTCAATGCATGGATCTCCTCTATGCAACACCCTCTTCAACCTCCACATCTTGAATGTCCCAGTTAATCCTGGCAACTCATATATTCAACTTGATCTGGTATCCTATCCAATGTTTCAGCACCAGATCTCTTCTTCCTCTTTTACCTCTTGTGTTTATGTAATCAAAGTTTAATATTCACAAAACCAAGAGTAGATATGATGGGTACATTTTGTAGCCACCATCTACCCTTGAGAACACTCCTTCCTAAATTAGTTTTCTCTCTCAAAAATCCTATAGATTTTCCTTTTCTATTTTTGATTACAAAACTACTTCTAATTTTACTAAATCTTTTCAAGATATTTCTTCAAAGAAAACAAAGAACTGAAATGGGTTTTGTTTTTCATCCCATTTCTACCAAGTACTGATTTCTAAAATATTACTTTCTATTTTGCTTTCTTTTTAACAAAAAGCTTGTTTATGATATCTATATCATTTCTTGTTTTTCTTACTTATTCTACATTTGAGAAACCTCTATCTTACTTGAGAAAGTAAGTAGAACATTTTGAACTCCTATGTTCCAACTAGTTCTCTCAACATTTTGAAATACCATTCCACTTGAGTTCATTCCCAATTGTCCCTAGACAATTGAGGTGTTTCAAATACTTTTCAAATAAGTTCTAATTCAAATGACAAATCTTGCACATCTTGTGTACATCTCTGATCTACCCCATAATGTTCCTTCATCCTCCAATTCTTGATCAAATGGATGATCATTTGATACTTTCAAACCACTCCCAATTGACCTCTCATTTGTAGAGCAATTTATATTCTTTTCCATCATCACCTTGACCTCTTGAATTCATAATTTATGTCACCATATTCATCATTGTGGGTATATGGTTACTTCTCTCACCATCTCTCTTAACCTTGCCCTATCATTGACTAAACCACCATCACCATCCCATCTACCTTGACATGCTCATGCATTGTTGCATGTGGCCAACTCCAATCCTTCAATTTTGAATTCAAATAAAAACTTTTATTCATCAACTATACCTTGGGAACCATCTTCATCATAAGTTGGTCTCAACCAAAGTGGTGGAGATTATTCTCTTGGCACATGTCACCTTCATACTCCTTTTTATCTATATGTATCTACTCCTATACTTATCATCATCCAAATCACTCATGGACATTATCTCCTCAACATCATGCCTTGGACTATACACATTGATGTTGTACCTCTCTCTCACATTGTTCACTTGAGCTTGGCAAGAAAGGAGCCGGCCATGGAAAGAAATTCGGCCAGCCCCTCCTCCTCACTTTCTTCTCTTGCAAGCCTTGCCTCCCAACTACCCCAACAAATAAATGGGCAGCCACCCACCTTGGCCAATCAAATAAGGGGCAGCCACCCCCTCCCTCTATAAAAGGAGCTTGGCCGGCCACACCTCCCCCTTTGCTCTCATTTTTGCTCTCTCCACTCCCTCACACTCTCCCCCTGCCCTCCACCACGAGCTGCTGCTCCTCCTAGCTACCATGGCCGGCCATGGCCATGGAACTCATCCAAGATGCAGCTCCCCTCCTCCCTCAAGCTCATCCTCACCATGAGAGCATCTCTCTCACTCTCTTCTCCCCTAATCTTTGATGAATCCAGCTCCCTTTCTCTTTTCCCCTCTCACAAGATTGGATCTTGATGCAGGTGCATGTTGGTCCAAGCATGGAGAAGGTTGAGCAATCCTCAGATCTGAAACTTTTGAGCAAAGTTCGTCCAAATCCCTGCAGTAATTTCTGCTATCTTGCTGTTTCAGATTCTGTATGATTTTGTAAAATCCGCCAAAACTCGTGTGCAGGGCCAAATCGAGTGATTCAAAGTTCCGCGGATAGGTATTGAAAAGATCTACAACTTGGCGTTGGTTTCATCCTCAAATTCGTTACAGATTTTCCACGGTAAATAAAGTTCTGTAAACATGCAGATTCACTGTTTGTTAAATAAGTTCCGTTTTACAAAACCTTTTTGAGCAAACTCAACTTTGGGTGAAAGCCCTCTTCAATACCTTCATTTTGGCGGTGGTTTCACTTCGATTGACCTCCTGAAACTGAAATGGTTCACAGATCAAGATCTGGTCAGATCTGACTTTGTCGAATTAAATCAGGAGCTTGGGAACGAATTTTTGAATGAAACAAATTGGGTAAGAACCACCTTTTCAATACCTTTCAGATGCAACTGACCTCATATTTTTATGAATTATGTACGATTTGTGGTGAATTAAACTTGTTCTGTGTGTTCTGCAGACATGGCTGTTAGTTTTTAAATCACCAAAAATCCATCTTTGAACCTAATTGAGTGATTCCAACTTTGTAGGACTGCTGTATGTTTTCTTAATCATCTCCAACAAGTTTCAAACATTTATCTGTTATGAAAATCCAGTTGTAAAGAAAATGGTAAAGACATACAGTAACCTTGTTAATCCATTTGTGAGAGTTTCAGAAACTATTTGAACCCAAATCCAATTGTGTATGCATCTCTGTTTAAATATCTTTCAAATGCCAGTGGTCTCATATTTTTAGGATTTTTCTACGATTTATGGCTTACAGATCTTGTTTTCTGTACAGCCAGATTCAAACAAATTCCTAAATTTGTAGGTTTAATATTTTTGAGTGAATCCAATTGGGTTAGTCTTGTATTAGTACTGGCCATCTAGGAAAAATAGTGTTAGTCTCTGTTCATGCATATTTGTTACTGTTAGTAATGTGTATGTGTGACATAGGTTGTTGAAGGAAAACTTTTTGATTTATTTGAAAACTCTAACCACCTCTTTGTATTAAAATTGGTCAACCAATGTTTTATTTTTGCAAAACAAAACCTCTGCAACTTAACCTTAGTTCTATTGTTTGGCTTAAGTCTTCAAATGGTGTGGCATATCATTTACTTCCTATTCTTGTGTAGTGTTGTGTAAGCTTTACAAAATAGAGAGAATGATTTCCCGCTTTTCCAAAAATGTTTCAAAATATAATATGAATGTTTGTAATGCCTAACTAATGCACTTGTCCTCTTTATGATGTTATCTACCAGGGGATACTTAGTTGTGCCATGGTGATACCGAGAGAGGCAATTGCTAAGTTGTGATACTCTCATACCTTTACTAGGTAAATAAATTGGTCTTCTTTTAAAATTGTTTTGGAGTAACTATAAGTTCTTTGTATGTTAGCCCGTAGTAAGGTGGTTAGCTATTGCTTGTTGATTGTTGAATGTTGCATGCTTGTTATGATTGGTGCAATGTGATTGATTGTGTTCCTTTTATATTTTCCGACGATAGATGCGAACGATTCCGGAGAAGAAGAAGTGGATCGGACAAGGATTTTATTTATATTGTTGGTATTCTTATTTTGATGAAGTTGAAGAAGTCGAGGGACAAATAAGCCAAGGCAAGCCATCTCTTGATCTCTGATTGACGTGTCTCATATTGTTGTCACCTTATTATTACTCTTGTCTCTTGATCTTGTGTGTGTTAGTCTCTTTATCTTGTTGATGCATGCTTTGTCTTAAGCATGATGATCCTCTTGGTCATACTTCATGATCATCTTAGTAATTGTTGGTATACTTGTTGATCATGGCTATGCCATCCTACCTTGTTGAGTTACATGCTTACCTTAAGCATGTGACACTTCTTGTCGATTCACTCCTACAACCTTTGTGAGTGTAGTAGTAACAACATCATGATCTTGGTGTACTCTCATTTTGAGATGAGTATGCCTACCTACCTTAGGTATGTCAAATATCGTTGACCACCCTCACTTCTATTAGTGTTGGTTGGTTAACACCACAAATCTGAAAGTATTTTCCCTCTTATGTTGACAACATGCATGCTTACCCTAAGCATGTATGCCCCCTTGACCACCTATATTAGCATCTTCTTAGTGGCATGATGATTAACATCATGACCCTTGTTTAATCATACTACTTATGTTGTCCCTATGCATGCTTAACCTAAGTATGTATGATCCCCTTGACACCTCATTTATCACCTCCTTAGTGGTATGATGGTTGGCATCATGCCACTGTTGTCTCTTAGTTCTTACATGAAACCATAGGTTGGGAACCCCTTGGAAAAATACCTTGTTGAAAAGAATTTTTGGAAAACCTTGGGTGAGTTGGACTTACCTAAGTGTGTGTTTATGAAAGAAAAGGATCTTGGCAAAGATGGTTGGAAAGAGAATCTTGTTTATGAAAACTTTGGCGTCTAAGTATTCACCCGTGACAATTAACCCGCGCAACCACAACTACTCCAACGTGGGCACGGAGCTTAGCTTGACGTTTGTTCTTCTTAGCATGAGGCACCGCACAACTATACAAGGGTACGGTTACCCCCGAGTCCGGATTGTCATGGTTGGGACAATAGTATAACGGGAGGCCTTCGGGGCTGACCCGTCCGGAAGACACTATGGGTCTCCTGGCTTGGCGGTGGAGCCACGCTCAAAGGGAGGTGAGCTGCCACGGTGCCGGGGAGGTACATACTCCATAGGGTAGGACCTCTTGCTAAGTCGAATGGGCGAAAGGCTATGTTCGGGTATCCGTCGTGGCATATGTTGTTATGCGGGGATGATGCCCACACGATAGGTATCCGGATAGAGGTGGGGAAAGTGTGCAAACTCTGCAGAGTAAAATCTATTCGAATAGCCGCGTCCGCGGTCATGGACGGTTGGAATGGCTGTTGCTTAGCCTGATGAGTTTTGGTTTACAAAATGGTTTGGCAAATGAAAGGAAAGAACTTGTTTTGAAGTACCGGAAGGGTACGGGAAAGGTTGTGTCGACCATATGGAGATGGTCGGGAAGGACAAATAAATTGGGTTACCCCATCCTAGTGTTTTATGTTGTGGGTATCTTTTGAAGTATCTTCTTTAACAAAGATATAGAGATGTCATAGAAATGTCTTATCACCCTCTTAGTGTCCCCTTCAACTGTGATGTGGGATGCTATATCCATAAGAGAAACTGATTCTCTTTCACATGCTATATCCACAAGAGAAACTTATTCTCTTTCACATGCTATATCCACAAGAGAAACTGATTCTCTTTCACATGCTATATCCACAAGAGAAACTTATTCTCTTTCACATGCTATATCCACTAGAGAAACTATTCTTCCTCTCTTGTCTTATTTAGTTAGAATTGTTATCACCTTCTTGATGGTTTGCGAGTACAATTCAAATGTACTCACGGCTTTGTCCCTGGCTATTTACTTGGCCAGACCTGGAGGACTTCGACAGATGAAGAAGGAGTTGACGACGTCTATGTGAGCTAGGAACGTCTTCCCAGTCAGTTGCCTGTAGGGTTAAGGCAGATGACTTGGGCTCTACGCTGCTGAAGTGATTCTGCTACTCTGATGATTAGATTAGGCCCTTCGAGGCTATCTTGTAAAGATGGGTCATGTGACCTTATTGTAATTTTCTTATTCCATTTTGTAAAGGATGATGTAATTTGATATCAGTTCGGTTATGTGTTCACGGCACACTGATCATGGGAACGTGAACTGTATACATAACAGGGTATTTCGGACAGCTAGTCCGGGGTCCCCACAGAGCTGGTATCAGAGCCATCCTGACTGTAGGAGACCTTAGTTAGCATGGACGTTAGTTAGGAAAACAAATACTTGGGAAAAACTATTTACGAAACAAATTCTTTCTTTAGTCGGAAGCATAGCTTCTACTCCTCTTGTTTCTTCAAAACTTCTAAATTCTTATCTCTCCACTTTATAAGAATGTTTGAAAATTCTTACTCTATTGTCTCATCCACTTCAAATCTACATATTGGACGATGTCCCCAACTCAGACCGGAGACTCGACCTCAAAGATGGATCAATCCCTCAGGAAGACTCATGTACCTCCAACAGTAGCTATTGAAGTTTGGATGCCAACTTATCCATACACATATAGGAATGATAATATCATGTCTTTGGTTGTCACCAAAGTATGTCAAAGATCTGACCTTGTTCCTCCGTGGACTTGCACTTTTGCAGTCGTCAGGGATCAAGTCCTCAGTTTTTGACTAGTAATTTTTAGGCCAGCCACCAGAAGATGCCGACTTTGGGAGTACCTACACAACTACCCCTTCGAAGACCCCACGTCCCCGGGATGTTGAGCAAGAAGACTACACAGTTTTAGCCTCTACCTCAACCTCGACGACTCAACACCAGGCCGCATCACCACTCTCTGCTTCAAGAATCCTTGTTGAAGACGATGTCAACAAGCTGAAGACGCCAACATATGTGACCAGCCCCAAACCCATAGGATGGATAGGACAAACTCAATCGCTTCAATTGAGCTACCCCCACGTATTAGGTATCCCTAGATACTTAGAGTGCCTTGTGTGGTGTGATGATTACTTGTAGTACCTGAGTGTGCTGCCTGGAGTGTTTTAATCTGTTTGTTGTGTGTATGATTATCTTGGCCTTTCGGTCTGAAAAACATTCTTAGTGTGATAACCCAGCGTAGGAAGCCTCCCGAAGATGTTTTCACCTCATCTACCTCACCGATAAAATGCTAACTGCTAGTTAGTTGGATAAGTTGACCATGTTGACAAGTTGTTTTTCAACCATCAGAAAGAAACTAACCCAAACCCCCAACTACACTAACTACTTTCAAGATCAGCTGAAGCGACTCTACAACGCCAACGAAGCAGAAGCCCTTACCTTCAAGAGTGACTGCACCTCTGCAAGAAGACATACTAACTTTGTCTAACCTTGGAGTATAATCGCGCTAACTTCGAGGATAGCTTTTTGAGACTACCCTCTAACACACTGTCTAACAAGCTGAGAGAGCAATAGCGTCAAAGCCAAGCTACATCACAGGATTCATCTGGTCCGCATCGAATGAAGCTCATGAAGATACCTCAAGACTCAAGATTAGGTGTAGTTACCGCTCACTTCATACCGGATATAAGTCAGCACTGACCCTCAAGCTGAAGATTGTCTCCAACGACCTTTGTTACTACTTCATATGGACAACAACCAGGTGCTTCATCGACTTACTAACTTACCGCGCGTTATATGGCCTAGTAAACACCGTGAGTGCCTTTGAAGTCGTGGACTACACATCGCCCATAAAGATCCTTCAACTGATTACGGAAGATCGACGACTTCTTCAGAAGCCCCAGACAGAGCCATAAGGCTGAAGTTCAGAGTTTTTCCTCAGGAAGGTATGATGCGCACAGCAGCAAGTTTTCCCTCAGAAAGAAACCAAGGTTATCGAACCAGTAGGAGCCAAGAAGCACGTGAAGGTTGTTGGTGGAGGAATGTAGTGCGGCGCAACACCAGTGAAACCGGCGCCAACGTGGAACCTGCACAACAAAATCAAAGTACTTTGCCCCAACGTAACAGTTAGGTTGTCAATCTCACCGGCTTGCTGAAAACAAAGATTAAGCGTATCGAGTGGAAGATGGCGGTTGTTTGCAAAGAACAGTAAAAGCAGTAGAATGTATTCAGATGTAAAGAATGGACCGGGGTCCACAGTTCACTAGTGGTGTCTCTCCAATAACATAACTAACATGCTGGGTGAACAAATTACAGGTGAGCAATTGACAAATAAAGATTCAATACATATCAACGATGATTACTATGTGATTTAATCAGGGCATTACGACAAAGTACATAGACCGCTATCCAGCATGCATCTATGCCTAAATAATCCACCTTCAGGTTATCATCCGAACCCCTTCCGGTATTAAGTTGTAAACAACAGATAATTGCATTAAGTATGGTGCGTAATGTAATCAACACAAATATCCTTAGACAAAGCATCAATGTTTTATCCCTAGTAGCAACAGCACATCCACAACCTTAGAACCTACTGTCACGATCCCAGATTTAATGGAGGCATGAACCCACTATCGAGCATAATTACTCCCTCTTGGAGTTACAAGTATCAACTTGGCCAGAGCCTCTACTAGCAACGGAGAGCATGCAAGAACATAAACAACACATATATGATAGATTGATAATCAACTTAACATAATATTCTCTATTCATCGGATCTCACCAAACACAACATGTAGCATTACAAATAGATGATCTTGATCATGTTAGGCAGCTCACAAGATCTAATACAATGAAAGCACAAGCGGAGAAGACAACCATCTAGCTACTGCTATGGACCCATAGTCCAAGGATGAACTACTAACGCATCAATCCGGAGGCGGGCATGATGATGTAGAGCCCCTCCGGTGATGATTCCCCTCTCCGGCAGGTGCGGAGGCGATCTCCTGAATCCTCCGAGATGGGATTCGGCGGCGGCCTCTCGTAATGTTTTCCGTATCGTGGCTCTCGGTACGGGGTTTCGCGACGGAGGCTTTAAGTAGGCGGAAGGGTAGGTCAAAGGGCGGCACGAGGGCCCACACCACGGGCGGCGCGGGCCCCACCTGGCCGCGGCCCTGTGTGGCGGCGTCGTCGCCCACTTCGTTATCCTTGGTCTCTTGGAAGCTTTGCAAAAATAGGACCCTGGGTGTTGATTTCGTCCAATTCCGAGAATATTTCCTTACTAGGATTTCTGAAACCAAAAACAGCAGAAAAACAGAACTGGCACTTCGGCATCTTGTTAATAGGTTAGTGCGGAAAATGTAAAATAACGCTGTAAAGTATGTATAAATCACTCAAGTATTGTAATAAAAGTAGCATGGAACATAAGAAATTATAGATACGTTTGAGACGTATCAAGCATCCCCAAGCTTAGTTCCTACTCGTCCTCAAGTAGGTAAACGATAACACAAATAATTTCTGAAGTGACATGCTACCAACATAATCTTGATCAACATTATTGTAAAGCATATGAGATGAATGGAGTAATCTGAACAAAAGATTGCTAACAAAGATAATGACTAAGCAAATGAATCATATAGCAAAACTTTTCATGAATAATACTTTCAAACAAGTATCAATAAGACTTGCATAAGAGATAACTCATAAGCAATAAATTCATAGTAGAATGCATTGAAGCAACACAAAGGATGATTAAGTTTCAGCAATTGCCTTCAACTTGTAACATGTATATCTCATGGATATTTGTCAACATAGAGTAATATAACAGTGCAATAAGTAAACATGTAAGAATCAATGCACACAATTAACACAAGTGTTTGCTTCTAAGATAGAAGGGAATGGGTAAACTGACTCAACAATAAAGTAAAAGATTGGCCCTTCGCAGAGGGAAGCATTGATTACTATTTTTGTGCTAGAGCTTTTGTTTTGAAAACATAGAAACAATTTTGTCAACGGTAGTAATAATTCATATGTGCTATGCATAATACTTCCTACAAGTTGCATGCCTCATGCATAGAGTACCAATAGTGCTCGCACCTTGTCCTACTATCTCGGAAAACATGGATTCTCATCGCATAACATATGTTTCAACCAAGTGTCACAAAGGGGTACCTCTATGCCGCCTGTACAAGTGTCTAAGGAGAAAGCACGCATTGGATTTCTCGCTTTTGATTATTCTCAACTTAGACATCCATACCGGGACAACATAGACAACAGATAATGGACTCCTCTTTTTAATGCTTAAGCATTCAACAATAGTTAATATTCTCATAGGAGATTGAGGTTGTATGTCCAAACTGAAACTTCCACCATGATACATGGCTTTAGTTAGCGGCCCAATGTTCTTCTCTAACATATGCATACTCAAACCATTTGATCATGAAATCCACTACTTCAGACAAGACGAACATGCATAGCATCTCACATGATATCCAACAAAGATAAAGTTGATGGCGTCCCCAGAAAACATGGTTACCGCTCAACAAGCAACTTATAAGAATTAAGACACATAACTACATATTCATCACCACAATAGTTTTTAAGCTATTTGTCCCATGAGCTATATATTGTAAAGGTAGAGGAATGAAATTTAAAGGTAACACTCAAGTAATTTACTTTGGAATGGCAGAAAATACCACATAATAGGTAGATATGGTGGACACAAATGGCATGGAGTTTGGCTCAAGGTGTTTGGATGCACGAGAAGCATTTCCTCTCAGTACAAGGTTTGGGCTAGCAAGGTTGTTTGAAGCAAACACAAGTATGAACAGGTACAGCAAAACTCACACAACAACATATTGCAAGCATTATAAGGCTCTACACTGTCTTCCTTGTTGTTCAAACACTTTACCCGAAAATATCTAGACTTAGAGAGATCAATCATGCAAACCAAATTAAACAAGCTCTACGGTAGTTCTTCATTAATAGATTAAACTACATGATGCAAGAGCTTAAACATGATCTATGAGAGCTCAAACAATTGCCAAATTGTCAAACCATATGCATCATTTTCCAATTCCAACCAAATAGCAATTTAACGAAGCAATAAGCTTTCGCCATGAACATTAAAGCACAATTAAGAACACAAGTGTTCCATAAAAAAAAGCGGAGCGTAATATCTCCAATATAAGGATGGCGAGATCCAACTTTATTCAAAACAAAACAAAAAATAAAAACAAACCGACGCTCCAAGTAAAGAACATAAGGATGTGACGGAATAAAAATATAGTTTCACTAGAAGTGACCTGATAATGTTGTCGATGAAGAAGGGGATGCCTTGGGAATCCCCAAGCTTAGATGCTTGAGTCTTCTTAAAATATGCAGGGATGAACCACCGGGGCATCCCCAAGCTTAGACCTTTCGCTCTTCTTGATCATAGTATATCATCCTCTTCTCTTGACCCTTGAAAACTTCCTTCACACAAACTTCAAGCAAACTCATGAGAGGGTTAGTGCATAACCAAAATTCATATATTCAGAGGTAACACAATCATTCTTAACACTTCTGGGCATTGCACAAAGCTTCTGAAAGTTAATGGAACAAAGAAACTCATTCAACATAGCAAAAGCGGCAATGCGAAATAAAAGACAGAATCTGTCAAAAACAGAACAGTCCGTAAAGATGCTTCTGGACTGGGCACTTAACTTGCTCAAATGGAAAAACTCAAAACTAATGAAAGTTGCGAACCTATCTGAGGATCACGCTCGTAATTTTGCAGATTTTTTCGAATTTTTTATAGAGACTTATGCCAGAATTCGTGACAGACAGCAATGCTGTTTCTGCGCAGCGATCCCAAATATAACATCAACTTTAGCATAGAAACTTTACTTGGCACAAAAACATGATAAGGAGAGGTTGCTACAGTAGTAAACAACTTCCAAGACTCAACAAAACAAAAATTGCTGTAGTAAAATAAACACATGGGTTATCTCCCAAGAAGTGCTTTTCTTTAACGCCTTTCAGCTAGGCGCAGAAAGTGCAAATCAAGTAACATCAAAAGAAGAAGCATCAACATTATTACCTTGGGAGCTGGGAGTTTTCTCAACAATGCATTGTATCTGGTCTATATAAGTAACTCCTTTCTCATTGCTCCTAGGCTTACTATTCTCATCAAACAAATTTTCAGGAACAAGCCAAGCATAGTTATTTTCCAAAGCTTCATGCATCCCTAGTAGTTTACTAGGTATTGGCGCTTTAATTTCCCTACCATCATTAACATTATTAGTATACTTAATTCTATCCATATCCATCTTTTCAAGTATTTTTTTAAAATCAGGAAAGAAACCAAGCCTCTTATGCTTGATAAAAACTTTTCTAGCTTCTTTAGCTATATCTTCAAATTCTCTAACAAGGACTTTTAAAACAAAATTTCTCTTTTCTCCCATCTCTATATCCGAAAGTGTAAGAAACATATGTTGTATTATGGGATTGAGATTAACAAATCTAGTTTCCAACATGTGTATTAAACAGGCAGCAGCACTTTCATAAGTAGGAGCAGTTTTTAATAATGGTATATTTAAAATCTTCATCCATACTAACATGGGTGAAAAATTCTTCTATATTATCTCTTCCAATGATACACCCTCGTCCTACCGGTATCTTTTCCAAAGTAAACTTAGGATTAAGCATGATGAAATAAGCAAAAAGTAAACTAGGCAAATTAAGTAAAGACAAGTAACTAAATTTTTTTGTGTGTTTTTGATATAGAGAACAAGATAGTAAATAAAGTAAAGCTAGCAACTAATTTTTTTGTGTTTTGTTTAAGTGCAGCAAACAAAGTAGTAAATAAAATAAAGCAAGACAAAAACAAAGTAAAGAGATTGGAAGTGGAGACTCCCCTTGCAGCGTGTCTTGATCTCCCGGCAACGGCGCCAGAAAAAGAGCTTGATGCGCGTAGATGTACACGTCCGTTCGGAACCCCAAGAGGAAGATATGATGCGCACAGCAGCAAGTTTTACCTCAGAAAGAAACCAAGGTTATCGAACCAGTAGGAGCCAAGAAGCACGTGAAGGTTGTTGGTGGAGGAATGTAGTGCGGCGCAACACCTGAAACCGGCGCCAACGTGGAACCTGCACAACACAATCAAAGTACTTTGCCCCAACGTAACGTGAGGTTGTCAATCTCACCGGCTTGCTGAAAACAAAGGATTAAGCGTATCGAGTGGAAGATGGCGGTTGTTTGCAAAGAACAGAAAAGCAGTAGAATGTATTCAGATGTAAAGAATGGACCGGGGTCCACAGTTCACTAGTGGTGTCTCTCCAATAAGATAACTAACATGCTGGGTGAACAAATTACAGGTGAGCAATTGACAAATAAAGATTCAATACATATCAACGATGATTACTATGTGAATCAGGGCATTACGACAAAGTACATAGACCGCTATCCAGCATGCATCTATGCCTAAATAATCCACCTTCAGGTTATCATCCGAACCCCTTCCAGTATTAAGTTGCGAACAACAGATAATTGCATTAAGTATGGTGCGTAATGTAATCAACACAAATATCCTTAGACAAAGCATCAATGTTTTATCCCTAGTAGCAACAGCACATCCACAACCTTAGAACCTATGTCACGATCCCAGATTTAATGGAGGCATGAACCCACTATCGAGCATAATTACTCCCTCTTGGAGTTACAAGTATCAACTTGGCCAGAGCCTCTACTAGCAACGGAGAGCATGCAAGAACATAAACAACACATATATGATAGATTGATAATCAACTTAACATAATATTCTCTATTCATCGGATCTCACCAAACACAACATGTAGCATTACAAATAGATGATCTTGATCATGTTAGGCAGCTCACAAGATCTAATACAATGAAAGCACAAGCGGAGAATACAACCATCTAGCTACTGCTATGGACCCATAGTCCAAGGATGAACTACTCACGCATCAATCCGGAGGCGGGCATGATGATGTAGAGCCCCTCCGGTGATGATTCCCCTCTCGGCAGGGTGCCGGAGGTGATCTCCTGAATCCCCGAGATGGGATTCGGCGGCGGCCTCTCGTAATGTTTTCCGTATCGTGGCTCTCGGTGGGGGTTTCGCGACGGAGGCTTTAAGTAGGCGGAAGGGTAGGTCAGGGCGGCACGAGGGCCCCACACCACAGGGCGGCGCGAGCCCCACCTGGCCGCGGCCCTGGTGTGGTGGCGCCTCGTCGCCCACTTCGTTATCCTTTCGGTCTTCCGGAAGCTTCGTGCAAAAATAGGACCCTGGGCGTTGATTTCGTCCAATTCCGAGAATATTTCCTTACTAGGATTTCTGAAACCAAAAACAGCAAAAACAGACTGGCACTTCGGCATCTTGTTAATAGGTTAGTGCCGGAAAATGTAAAATAACGCTGTAAAGTATGTATAAATCACTCAAGTATTGTAATAAAAGTAGCATGGAACATAAGAAATTATAGATACGTTTGAGACGTATCATTAGGCAGCTCACAAGATCTAAACAATGATAGCACAAGCGGAGAAGACAACCATCTAGCTACTGCTATGGACCCATAGTCCAAGGATGAACTACTCACGCATCAATCCGGAGGCGGGCATGATGATGTAGAGCCCCTCCGGTGATGATTGCCCTCTCCGGCAGGGTGCCGGAGGCGATCTCCCGAATCCCCCGAGATGGGATTGGCGGCGGCGTCTCTGGAAGGTTTTCCGTATCGTGGCTCTCGGTACAGGGGTATTCGCGATGAAGGCTTTAAATAGGCAGAAGGGTAGGTCAGGGGGCGTCACGAGGGCCCCACACAACAGGGCCGCGCAGCCAGGGCCAGGCCGCGTCGCCCTAGTGTGTCGGCGCCTCGTAGCCCCACTTCGTTTCCCCCTCGGTCTTCTGGAAGCTTCGTGGAAAAATAGGACCTGGGCGTTGATTTCGTCCAATTTCGAGAATATTTCCTTACTATGATTTCTGAAACCAAAAACAGCAGAAAACAGCAACTTGCGCTTCGGCATCTTGTTAATAGGTTAGTGCCGGAAAATGTATAATAATGATGTAAAGTATGTATAAAACATTCAAGTATTGTCATAAAAGTAGCATGGAACATAAGAAATTATAGATACGTTTGAGACGTATCAGCGTCCTTCCGGACATTCAGAGAGTGCTCAGCCAACTCCCTCGGCACACCCACCAAGTCATCACTAGACCAGGCGAAGATGTTCCGATTCTCACGGAGGAAGTTGACGAGCATGCTTTTCTATGCTTGGCTCAAGCCGGCACCGATGCGAATGGTGCGCTCTGGGCATGCCGGATCGAGCATGATGTCTTTGGTCTCCTTTGATGGCTGAAATGCCGGTGTTCCCAAGTTGCCACTCATGGCCACTAGGTTGAGTTGGGAGGACTGAGCCAGCGCCACAGCAGTTTGCATCCTCTTCTTTTCCTCAGCTATCACCAACGACTCAGCCAGGTTTGATCCGGCAGAAGCAGTTTCCAACGTCACTTTGTAGTTTCCCACCACGGTCAGTGGACCATTGGGTGCCGGCATCTTCATCTTGAGATATGCGGTGTGAGTTGTAGCCATGAAGGCCGCCAGTGCCGGTCTCCCTAGCAGCGCATGGTACGGGTTGTCCAGATCAACCACCTCGAACATGACATTCTCCACCCGACAATTGTCACGTCCTCCGAAAGACACATCCACCCGGACTTTTCCCAGGGGCGAGCAAGACAACCCCGGAACGATGCCGTGGAAAGTGGTATGGGTTGGCTGCAGCATGTTTTCTTTTATGCCAAGTGTTATCGCAGTGTGCCGGTACATGATGTTTATGCTGCTTCCGTTATCGACCAGCACTTTGCTGAACTTAACCCGGCTGATTGGTCCGTGCATGATTGGATCCACAACCAGAGCATATCCGCCCGGATTCGGCATGATTTTCGGATGATCTTTGATCGACCAAGTGAGCTATTGATCTGACCACTGCATGAACCTCGGTACTGCCGGCATCACGACGTTTACTTCCATGGAACGGCGATAGACACTTTGCTTATCCGTTGGCTCGGTGACGAACACAACGCAGCAAATGTCCGGATCCTGGTAAACATTCCGGCCCACAGGTGCCGGTGGTGGTGGCTGGTTGTTATTATACGCCACCTGTTGAACCTCTTGCTGCTGCTGCGGCCGGTTCTGCTGAGAAAAAACGGGCTGCACATTTGCGCCTATTAGCGGCGGCGGTGGTGGTAGCTTGTCTCTGGCATCCATCATATTGCCCTTTTGCACCAACATCTTGGTTTAGGTACAATCTTTTGTTAAATGGTTCGCCGGTCTTGCCGGATTCGGTGTGTGCCACCGGTATGGTGGAGCCATCGTAGACTCAAAGGTGTACTTTTCCCGATCTTGCCACGGCTTTTTCTCGACCCACTGCTTCTTCTGACCGACCCAAGGTGGGGTTCCGGTCCTTTGTCTCTGGCTCCCACCGGCACCGGAATTATCCTGTACCGCCGCCACTTGGTGCGGACCATATCTCCGATCCGGAAAATCTTCCCTTCTTTTGTTGTGCCGATCCTGCCGGTTATCCCGGTGCTGATCTTGGCGCGGCTGGTTGGTTTGCGCCGGCTCAGCCTGAACTGCCGGTTGCAATGGGTCTCCCAGTGCGTAGCTGTCTGCCACCCGAATCATTTCCGCCAAATTTGTCGGCATGTTTCTCTGCAACTTTTGCCACAGCGGTGAGCCTCTCCGGCATCCGTTACAGAACCAAGCAATCGCTTGTGCTTCTATCACCCCTTCACAGGAGTTTCTTGTGGAGTTCCACCGGGTCAGATAATCCCGGTCTGTTTCGTTAGGGCGCTGCTGGCATAGAGCAAGCTGCTGCGGCCTGTTTGGCCTCCGGTAAGTGCTGCTGAAGTTGCTCACAAAGGCTTCCTCAAAATCCAGCCAACCATTGATGCTACCCTTTGGCAAATTGTTAAGCCAAATCCGTGCCGGCCCACCAGGAAGGATGGTATGATTCTTACGGCCCAGCGCCGGTTTCCTCCACCGTTAGCTGTTCCTCCGCCGCTAGCGATGTAAACAGCTGTGACATAATCTGCCAGCCAATCTTCCGGCTTTGTCGTGTCATCGTATGTTTTTGTATCCCGGGGCAACTGGAAGTTGCGTACCGGTGGTTCTTCTCTCATGATCCGCGGGCCAAAGCATTGTGGACCGGGCGGACCCTCAGCTTCGATCATCTCAGAAATATATACTCTGTCCAGCCTGTGCCTCGCATCCTGGCCTGGCAAGCATCTTTCTCCCACACGTTCCCCCAAAGGGTTCCGGTAGGCTCCGGTTCGTTCCACTCCGGAATCTGCTTCATCATATCTTACCGGTACCGCGGCTCTTGCCTGCCGGTACCTTGGTGGCGGCATTTCCTCAACATATGCTTCTCTAGGCGCTCGATAATTTTGCCCGGTTTCTCCTCTACCGGCATAAGCGTTCCCAGCATAAGCATCTCCGGCATAGTCATCACCGGCATAGCCGTGACCTGCCCCTTGATTTTTTCTACCGGCCTCGTAGTGCCCGGCTTGTTGTTTTCCGGCAAGAACCAGATCATACACGGTCATCTGCCGCGCATTTCCTTCTTTTTCTTTTCTCCTGTCCGGATGGGGGGACGATGCCTGCCCATGGGACTTGCTTCCGACATTTTTAGTCGACCGGATCGATTTTGACGCTACAGCTGCATTGTTGATTCTAGCGAGTGATACGTCGCAAACGTATCTATAATTTCTTATGTTCCATGCTACTTTTATTACAATACTTGAATGTTTTATACATACTTTACAGCGTTATTTTACATTTTCCGGCACTAACCTATTAACAAGATGCCGAAGTGCCGTTGTTGTTTTTCTGCTGTTTTTGGTTTCAGAAATCCTAGTAAGGAAATATTATCGGAATTGGACGAAATCAACGCCAGGGACCTATTTTTGCACGAAGCTTCCAGAAGTCCGAAGAGGAGACGAAGTGGGGCCACGAGGTGGCCAGACACCAGGGCGGCGCGTCCCAGGCCCTGGCCGCACGGCCCTAGTGTGTGGGCCCCTCGTGCCGCCACTTGACCTACCCTTCCGCCTACTTAAAGCCTCCGTCGCGAAACCCCCTGTACCGAGAGCCACGATACGGAAAACATTACTGAGAGGCCGCCGCCGCCAATCCCATCTCGGGGATTCAGGAGATCGCCGGCACCCTGCCGGAGAGGGGAATCATCACCGGAGGGGCTCTACATCATCATGCCCGCCTCCGGATTGATGCGTGAGTAGTTCATCCTTGGACTATGGGTCCATAGCAGTAGCTAGATGGTTGTCTTCTCCGCTTGTGCTTTCATTGTTATAGATCTTGTGAGCTGCCTAACATGATCAAGATCATCTATTTGTAATGCTACATGTTGTGTTTGGTGAGATCCGATGAATAGAGAATACTATGTTAAGTTGATTATCAATCTATCATATATGTGTTGTTTATGTTCTTGCATGCTCTCCGTTGCTAGTAGAGGCTCTGGCCAAGTTGATACTTGTAACTCCAAGAGGGGGTAATTATGCTCGATAGTGGGTTAATGCCTCCATTAAATCTGGGACAGTGACAGAAAGTTCTAAGGTTGTGGATGTGCTGTTGCTACTAGGGATAAAACATTGATGCTTTGTCTAAGGATATTTGTGTTGATTACATTATGCACCATACTTAATGCAATTATCTGTTGTTCGCAACTTAATACTGGAAGGGGTTCGGATGATAATCTGAAGGTGGATTATTTAGGCATAGATGCATGCTGGATAGCGGTCTATGTACTTTGTCGTAATTCCCTGATTAAATCACATAGTAATCATCGTTGATATGTATTGAATCTTTATTTGTCAATTGCTCGCATGTAATTTGTTCACCCAGCATGTTAGTTATCTTATTGGAGAGACACCACTAGTGAACTGTGGACCCCGGTCCAATCTTTTACATCTGAATACATTCTACTGCTTTTTACTGTTCTTTGCAAACAAACACCATCTTCCACTCGATACGTTTAATCCTTTGTTTTCAGCAAGCCGGTGAGATTGACAACCTCACTGTTACGTTGGAGCAAAGTACTTTGATTGTGTTGTGCAGGTTCCACGTTGGCGCCGGTTTCACTGGTGTTGCGCCGCACTACACTCCTCCACCAACAACCTTCACGTGCTTCTTGGCTCCTACTGGTTCGATAACCTTGGTTTCTTTCTGAGGGAAAACTTGCTGCTGTGCGCATCACATCTTCCTCTTGGGGTTCCCAACGGACGTGTACATTTACGCGCATCAAGCTATTTTTTCTGGCGTCGTTGCCGGGGAGATCAAGACACGCTGCAAGGGGAGTCTCCACTTCCAATCTCTTTACTTTGTTTTTGTCTTGCTTTATTTTATTTACTACTTTGTTTGTTGCACTTAAACAAAACACAAAAAATTAGTTGCTAGCTTTACTTTATTTACTGTCTTGTTCTCTATATCAAAAACACAAAAAAATTAGTTACTTGTCTTTACTTTATTTGCCTAGTTTAATTTACTACTGCTATAATGGGTACTCCTGAAAATACTAAGTTGTGTGACTTCACTAGCACAAATAATAATGATTTTATATGTACTCCTATTGCTCCACCTGCTACTACAGCAGAATTCTATGAAATTAAACCTGCTTTACTGAATCTTGTTATGAGAGAGCAATTTTCTGGTGTTAGTACTGATGATGATGTTGCCCATCTTAATAATTTTGTTGAACTTTGTGAAATGCAAAAGTATAAGGATATACATGGTGATATTATAAAACTGAAATTGTTTCCTTTCTCATTAAGAGGAAGAGCTAAAGATTGGTTGCTATCTTTGCCTAAGAATAGTATTGATTCATGGACTAAATGTAAAGATGCTTTTATTAGTAAATATTATCCTCCCGCTAAGATCATATCTTTGAGAAGTACCATAATGAATTTTAAACAATTTGATAATGAACATGTTGCTCAAGCATGGGAGAGAATGAAATCTTTGGTAAAGAATTGCCCAACCCATGGACTGACTACTTGGATGATCATCCAAACCTTTTATGCAGGATTGAATTTTTCCTCGAGGAACCTATTGGATTCAGCTACTAGAGGTACTTTTATGTCCATCACTCTGGGCGCCGCAACTAAATTACTTTATGATATGATGATCAATTACTCTGAATGGCACACTGAAAGAACTCCTCAAGGTAAGAAGGTAAATTCCGTTGAAGAAACCTCTTCTTTGGGTGATAAGATTGATGCTATTATGTCTATGCTTGCAAATGGTAGATCTCATATTGATCCTAATAATGTTCCTTTAGCTTCATTGGTTGCTCAAGAAGAAAATGTTGATGTGAATTTCATTAAAATTAATAATTTCAACAACAATGCTTATAGGAATAATTATGGTAACAACAACTTTAGGCCATATCCTTCTAATAGTAATGGTTATGGTAATTCTTATGGTAATTCTTACAACAATAATAAGAGTGTACCCTCTGGTCTTGAAGTGATGCTTAAAGAATTTATTAGTACACAAACTGCTTTCAATAAAACTGTTGAAGAAAAGCTTGATAAAATTGATATTCTTGCTTCTAAGGTTGATAGTCTTGCTCTCGATGTTGATCTTTTAAAATTGAAAGTTATGCCTGAGAAAGTTGAAGATGCTAGGTTTTCTAAAACAAATGCCATCCAAGTTAGAATTAATGATAATATTAGATTGTTGGCTGAATTGCATTCTAGGTGGGATAGAGAAGAAAAAGAAAAACTTGCTAAAGAAAATAATGTAGCTAAAGTATGGACTATTACCACCACTAATAATGTTGATTCTTCACATGTTGCTGCACCTCCTACTATTAATGGTAAAATAATTGGTGTTGGCAATGTTTCTACTCCTAGTGCAAAGCGCACAAAATTGCCTGAAACTGCTGTTTGTGATAAAACTGCTGAATTTTTTCAAAATATTGGTGACAATGATTCCATTGCTCTAGAACATAATGGTTTAGACTTTGATGATTGTCATATTACTGAAGTTATAAAGTTCTTACAAAAACTTGGTAGAAGTCCCAATGCTAGTGCTATAAATTTAGCCTTTACAAAACACATTACAAATGCTCTCATTAAAGCTAGGGAAGAGAAATTAAAACTTGAAGCTTCTATTCCTAGGAAGTTAGAAGATGGTTGGGAGCCCATCATTAAAATGAAATTCAATGATTTTGAGTGTAATGCTTTATGTGATCTTGATGCAAGTATTTCTGTTATGCCTAAAAAGATTTATGATATGCTTGCTGATACGTCTCCAACGTATCGATAATTTCTTATGTTCCATGCTACTTTATTGATGATACCTACATATTTTATGCACATTATATGTCATATTTATGCATTTTCTGGAACTAACCTATTAACAAGATGCCAAAGAGCCAGTTGCTGTTTTTTCTGTTTTTGGTTTCAGAAATCCTAGTAAGGAAATATTCTCGGAATTGGACGAAACTTTCGCCCAGGGTCCTATTTTTGCACGAAGCTTCCGAAGACCGAAGAGATAACGAAGTGGGGCCACGAGGCAGCGGGGGGGATGGCGCGGCCCCGGCCGCGCCGGCCTGCCCCGGGCCCCTCGTGTGGCCCTCGCGTTGCCCTTTCGCCTACTTAAAGCCTCCATCGCGAAACCCCCAGTACGAGAGCCACGATACGGAAAACCTTCCAGAGACGCCGCCGCCGCGAATCCCATCTCGGGGGATTCAGGAGATCGCCTCCGGCACCCTGCCGGAGAGGAGATTCATCTCCCGGAGGACTCTTCATCGCCATGATCGCCTCCGGAGTGATGAGTGAGTAGTTCACCCCTGGACCATGGGTCCATAGCAGTAGCTAGATGGTCGTCTTCTCCTTGTTGTGCTTCATTGTTGGATCTTGTGAGCTGCCTAACATGATCAAGATCATCTATATGTAATTCTATATGTTGTGTTTGTCGGGATCCGATGGATAGAGAGTACTATGATTATGGTGATTATCAATCTATTGTTTATGTGTTGTTTATGATCTTGCATGCTCTCCGTTATTAGTAGAGGCTCTGGCCAAGTTTTTGCTCTTAACTCCAAGAGGGAGTATTTATGCTCGATAGTGGGTTCATGCCTTCATTGACACCTGGGACAGTGACAGAAAGTTCTAAGGTTGTGATGTGCTGTTGCCACTAGGGATAAAACATTGATTCTATGTCTAAGGATGTAGTTGTCGATTACATTACGCACCATACTTAATGCAATTGTCTGTTGCTTAGCAACTTAATACTGAATGGGGTTCGGATGATAACCTGAAGGTGGACTTTTTAGGCATAGATGCAGTTGGATGGCGGTCTATGTACTTTGTCGTAATGCCCAATTAAATCTCACTATATCTATCATATCATGTATATGCATTGTTATGCCTTTCTCTATTTTGTCAATTGCCCGACTGTAATTTGTTCACCCAACATGCTTTATCTTATGGGAGAGACACCTCTAGTGAACTGTGGACCCCGGTCCTATTCTTTACATAGCATACAATCTACTGCAATTGTGTTTTACTATTTTCTTTGCAAACATCTTCCACTCGATACGTTTAATCCTTTGTTACAGCAAGCCGGTGAGATTGACAACCTCACTGTTTCGTTGGGACAAAGTACTTGGGTTGTGTTGTGCAGGTTCCGCGTTGGCGCCGGAATCCCTGGTGTTGCGCCGCATCACATTTCGCGACCATCAATCTTCAACGTGCTTCTTGGCTCCTACTGGTTCGATTAAACCTTGGTTTCTTTCTGAGGGAAAACTTGCTACTGTGCGCATCATACCTTCCTCTTGGGGTTCCCAACGAGCGTGTGAGTTACACGCCATCAAGCTCTTTTTCTGGCGCCGTTGCCGGGGAGATCAAGACACGCTGCAAGGGGAGTCTCCACTTCTCAATCTCTTTACTTTGTTTTTGTCTTGCTTTATTTTATTTACTACTTTGTTTGCTGCACTAAATCAAAATACAAAAAAATTAGTTGCTAGTTTTACTTTATTTACCATCTTGTTTGCTATATCGAAAACACAAAAAAAAAATTTAGTTACTTGCATTTACTTTATCTAGTTTGTTTTATTTACCGTTGCTAAAATGACTCCTGAAAATACTAAGTTGTGTGACTTCACAAATGCAAATAATAATGATTTCCTATGCACACCTATTGCTCCACCTACTACTACACAGCAGAATTCTTTGAAATTAAACCTGCTTTACTAAATATTGTCATGAGAGATCAATTTTCTGGTGTTAGTTCTGATGATGCTGCTGCCCATCTCAATAATTTTGTTGAACTTTGTGAAATGCAAAAGTATAAGGATGTAGATGGTGATATTATTAAATTGAAAGTGTTTCCTTTCTCATTAAGAGGAAGAGCTAAAGATTGGTTGCTATCTTTGCCTAAGAATAGTATTGATTCATGGACTAAATGCAAGGATGCTTTTATTGGTAGATATTATCCTCCCGCTAAAATTATATCTTTGAGAAGTAGCATAATGAATTTTAAGCAATTAGATACTGAACATGTTGCTCAAGCATGGGAGAGAATGAAAACTTTGGTAAAGAATTGCCCAACCCATGGACTGACTACTTGGATGATCATCCAAACCTTCTATGCAGGACTAAATTTTTCTTCGCGGAATTTATTGGATTCAGCTGCTGGAGGTACCTTTATGTCCATCACATTGGGGGCGGCTACAAAACTTCTTGATGATATGATGATAAATTACTCTGAATGGCACACGGAAAGAGCTCCACAAGGTAAGAAGGTAAATTCTGTTGAAGAAACCTCTTCCTTGAGTGATAAGATTGATGTGATTATGTCTATGCTTGTGAATGGTAGATCTAATGTTGATCCAAATAATGTTCCTTTAGCTTCATTGGTTGCTCAAGAAGAAAATGTTGATGTGAATTTCATTAAAAATAATAATTTCAACAACAATGCTTATAGGAACAACTCTGGTAATAACTATAGGCCATATCCCTCTGCTAATGGTAATGGTTATGGTAATTCTTATGGGAATTCTTACAACAATAATAGGAGTGTACCCCTGGTCTTGAAGCTATGCTTAAAGAATTTATTAGTACACAAACTGCTTTTAACAAATCTGTTGAGGAAAAGCTTGATAAAATTGATACTATTGCTTCTAGAGTTGATAGGCTTGCCTCCGATGTTAATCTTTTAAAATTGAAAGTTATGCCTAATAATGATATTGATAATAAGATTACTACTACAGCAAATGCCATCCAAGTTAGAATTAATGAGAATATAAGATTAATGGCTGAACTGCGTGCTAGGTGGGAGAGAGAAGAAAATGAAAAACTAGCTAAAGAGAATAATGTAGCTAAAGTTTGGACTATTACCACCACTAGTAATGCTAATTCTTCACATGTTGCTGCACCTCCTACTATCAATGGTAAAATCATTGGTGTTGGCAATGTTTCTACTCCTAGTGCAAAGCGAACAAAACTGCCTGAAATTGCTAAAACTGCTGAAACTGCTTGTGATAAAACTGCTGAAATTTTTTCCAACCTTGGGAACAATGATCCCATTGCTGTAGCTCATAATGATTTAGATTTTGATGATTGCCACATCTCTGAAGTTATAAAGTTCTTACAAAAACTTGCTAGAAGTCCTAATGCTAGTGCTATAAATTTAGCCTTTACAAAACATATTACAAATGCTCTCATAAAAGCTAGAGAAGAGAAACTAAAACTTGAAACTTCTATTCCTAGAAAGTTAGAAGATGGTTGGGAGCCCATCATTAAAATGAAATTCAATGACTTTGAATGTAATGCTTTATGTGATCTTGGTGCAAGTATTTCTGTTATGCCTAAAAAGATTTATGATATGCTTCACTTGCCACCATTGAAGAATTGTTATTTAGATGTTAATCTTGCCGATAATGTTAAAAAGAAACCTTTGGGGAGGATTGATAATGTGCACATTACGGTTAACAATAACCTTGTCCCCGTTGATTTTGTTGTCTTGGATATCGAATGCAATGCATCTTGTCCTATTGTATTGGGAAGACCTTTTCTTCGAACCGTTGTGCTGTTATTGATATGAGGGAAGGTAATATTAAATATCAATTTCCTCTCAAGAAAGGTATGGAACACTTCCCTAGAAAGAGAATGAAGTTGCCTTTTGATTCTATTATTAGAACAAGTTATGATGTTGATGCTTCTACTCTCGATGTTACTTGATTTGCACTTTTGCGCCTAGCTGAAAGGCGTTAAAGAAAAGCGCTTATGGGAGACAACCCATGTTTTTACTACAGCAATTTTTTGTTTTGTTGAGTCTTGGAAGTTGTTTACTACTGTAGCAACCTCTCCTTATCATGTTTTTGTGCCAAGTAAAGTTTCTATGTCAAAGTTAATGTTATATTTGGGATCGCTGCGCAGAAACAGCATTGCTGTCACGAATCTGGGCACAGTTCTCTGTAGAAAATTCTAAAAAATCTGCCAATTTACGAGCGTGATCCTCAGATATGTACGCAACTTTCATTAGTTTTGAGTTTTTCCATTTGAGCAAGTCTGGTGCCAGCTTTAAATTCGTCTTTACGGACTGTTCTGTTTTTGACAGATTCTGCCTTTTATTTTGCATTGCCTCTTTTGCTATGTTGGATTCATTTCTTTGATCCACTAATGTCCAGTAGCTTTATGCAATGTCCAAGTGTAAAGAATGATTGTGCCACCTCTGAACATGTGAATTATTAATTGTGCACTAACCCTCTAATGAGTTTGCTTGAAGTTTGGTGTGAAGGAAGTTTTGAAGGGTCAAGAGAGGAGAATGATATACTATGATCAAGAGGAGTGAAAGCTCTAAGCTTGGGGATGCTCCCGTGGTTCACCCCTGCATATTTTAAGAAGACTGAAGCGTCTAAGCTTGGGGATGCCCAAGGCATCCCCTTCTTCATCGACAACATCATCAGGTTCCTCCCCTGAAACTATATTTTTATTCAATCACATCTTGTGTTCTTTACTTGGAGCGTCGGTTTGTTTTTGTTTTTGTTTTTGTTTGAATAAAATGGATCCTAGCATTCACTTTGTGGGAGAGAGACACGCTCCGCTGTTGCATATGGACATATGTGTCCTTAGGCTTTACTCATAATGTTCAAGGCGAAGTTTCTTCTTCGTTAAATTGTTATATAGTTGGAATTGGAAAATGCTACATGTAGTAATTCTAAAATGTCTTGGATAATGTGATACTTGGCAATTGTTGTGCTCATGTTTAAGCTCTTGCATCATATGCTTTGCACCCATTAATGAAGAAATACATAGAGCTTGCTAAAATTTGATTTGCATATTTGGTCTCTCTAAGGTCTAGATAATATCTAGTATTGAGTTTTGAACAACAAGGAAGACGGTGTAGAGTCTTATAATGTTTACAATATGTCTTTTATGTGAGTTTTGCTGCACCGGTTCATCCTTGAGTTTGCTTCAAATAACCTTGCTAGCCTAAACCTTGTATCGAGAGGGAATACTTCTCATGCATCCAAAATCCTTGAGCCAACTACTATGCCATTTGTGTCCACCATACCTACCTACTACATGGTATTTCTCCGCCATTCCAAAGAAAATTGCTTGAGTGCTACCTTTAAAATTCCATCATCCACCTTTGCAATATATAGCTCATGGGACAAAATAGCCTTAAAAACTATCGTAGTATTGAATATGTACTTATGCACTTTATATTTTATTAAGTTGCTTGTTGTGCGATAACCATGCTTGGGGAACGCCATCAACTATTGTTGAATATCATGTGAGTTGCTATGCATGTCCGTCTTGTCTGAAGGATCTATCATTTTAGTGGTTGGAGCATGCAAAATTGTTAGAGAAGAACATTGGGCCGCTAACTAAAGCCATAAATCATGGTGGAAGTTTCAGTTTTGGACATATATCCTCAATCTCATATGAGAATAATAATCATTGCTACATGCTTATGCATTTAAGAGGAGTCCATTATCTGTTGTCCATGTTGTCCCGGTATGGATGTCTAAGTTGAGAATAATCAAAAGCGAGAAATCCAAAATGCGAGCTTTCTCCTTAGACCTTTGTACAGGCGGCATGGAGGTACCCCTTTGTGACACTTGGTTGTGTTGACGTCAGAAACCCACCGGCGGGCAGCGACTGGTCAACACCGTAGAGCCGGGAACAACTAGGGCTGCGGCTGGCCCCGTCCCTCGAGCGACGGCCCGCAAAGCCTCTCCTGGTCGCGCGCCGATGCAAATTGCAGGCGTGCCACCTATACCGGTCGGGAAGGTGTGGATGATGCCTCGCTTAGTTCCTGCAGGGCACACACGTACACGTTAAATACGAGCCTCGATCGGCTCTCAGGTTATCCTGTGAATCGGCTCATGGAGCCGATCCACCCATGATTCGTCCAAGGTGGCCGAATATATGGTGGTCCTGCTTGATCAAGATAAAGCATATGAGATCCACGACGATTTGGGGTTTTCACCGCATAATCGGATCATCCTACTCACGATTGGGCCTCGCGCTCGCGCACGGTGATCGTAAGCCAATCCTAGACAAGGCCTAAAAACCAACACGAGGTTGATCCTCGGAACATCCTGTCTAGGGCCAGCAAACTACACCCTACGCCGCTGGATCCTCCAACCCTTTGTAAGGCCTAACTATTGCAGATGTTAAACTAATCCTTGATGAATCAAGGAGCAACCGTAACGGATCAGATCTACTAAATAACGATCAAGCGGGGTGCCGCCCCTGCACCCATGATGAGGTACAAGGACGGCTAGATGCGCAAGGGTTGCACTACGACAGCATATGATACTAAGAACAATGCTAACCCTAACACATCTATGATAACTACGTTGCTCGCCATCAAAAAGGCTTCAGCACGAGCAACGCATGAACAACGTAGGCAGGCTCGTGCTGCCTAGATCGCAAGATGCGATCTAGGCAGCATGGTGCTTACCGGAGAAACCCTCGAGACGAAGGGGTTGGCGATGCGCCGAGATTGGTTTGTGTTGAACGTTGGTTGTTGTTTATTCCATAAACCCTAGATACATATTTATAGTCCAGGGGACTTTCTAATGTGGGCGTGCACCAAACCGTGCACGAGATAAACTCTAACTACTACGTAGCCTACTATAAAGATACACGGGCTAACTAGCCCATGATACACAAGGCCGATTCACATATCTCTCCCACGCATATATCGTCAAGTCCATCTTGATCGCGGCCCACCTCTGACTTGGTCAAATTCTGGTGATAACACATGCCCCCCTGGTTTTGATAATGATAATTGCAAAACCATATGCATTCTTCGAAGGGTCATGTCGTGGCAGAGCAGAACCGTCGCAGTACTGTTTATTACCACCTCCTCTGCATGACTTGACAATTCCGGCAGTCTCTGAGCAATCGGCTCTTTTCTTTCACGTGATCGGCTTCTAGTTAACTTGGCCGATAGTCAAAGTCAAACAAACCCCAAAAGAGCCGATGGCGTCGCACCGGTCCCTACCATATAACAAGCAAGGGCGAACCTGGTTACCCCTCCAAACGGTCACCTGCAACCTCCGTCTGAGAAAGCAAACTCAGATCCCCAAAATCCGCCACCTACGCGATCTCGCGAGCTTCAGATCTCAACCGCACCGCCCCAACTCCGCAGCGCATCAAATGGCGGAACCGTCCAACGCCGACGCCATGGTCTCCGGCTTGAAGGTAATACTCCACCGCTTCTCCGCCATTAGGGCCAATATCAGGATTGAACAGAAGAACACCTGACTTAATGTTCTACTCCATCATTAATTTTAGGTCTCCGACATCCTATTGCCGCATCCTTCTCTCCCAAATTCCATGTGTCTTGGCCCCCGCTCTTCCGAGAGTCCTGCTCATTTAATCTCCTGTGAAGCTAACAGAATCCCCTTCGTGAATCAGAACTTAGATCTGACCTCCTGGGCCGACTGCCTGCGAGCCTGGCCTAATCCCCCTGAAGGTTGGGTGCCATGGTACAATAGAGTATCCAAAACCCATTACGCCACCTGGGAATCTATAGGGATAGCCGATGCCTTATCATTATCATTGTCTCCTCTTGAGAAGAATGAAAATATTCTGAAAACCATCGGCTACTTCTGGTCTGACGCGCTGAACTGCTTCATGTTTGGCCATGGCCCGATGACACCAACCCTGCTGGACGTAGCCATGATTACAGGCCTGGACATTGCGTCTCCAAGCCCTTCTGCTTTCAAACTGCCGAAAGTCCCTTTCACCCTTTCTTCTAAAAAGGAGTGTACCAGCTGGGGCGCCTACCTCAATCGTTATATGAAAACCAAAGGCCCTGTGACAGAGCGAGAACACACAGCCTTCCTGAACTTTTGGTTGGAACACTTCATATTCTGCGGCCCATCACTTGCCCCTACCAAGAATTACCTTTCCCTAGCCTATGAACTGGCCAAAGGCACCCATCTCGGCATCGGCAAACTGTTCCTTGGAGAGGTATATCGATCTCTTCAACTGATGTCTGTCAAGCTGTTCTCTCAGAAGACAGTTAAAACTGGCGGTCCCTGGTGGTTTATTCAGCTATGGGCGCAGTTATACTTTCGGGATCAGATCCCAGACTTCCCACCTTTGACCTCCTGCACCTTCCCAGATGTTAACGGGAAGGATATTCGATGCACCAGTTATGGTCAAGCCCTGTATGGTCTCCCAGGCAGCAGGCTGATCCCTAAGGAAGCAGCAGGGTGGTTCAAGATCTTCTTCCAAGGTTTGGACAACCCCCTGTTCTTTCCTTATACTGAAACGGAGGATTTTGAAAATCCAGTCTCCTTCCGATTGGGTAACTTTGCCGATGACGATAGCACCCGGCATCTGTATTCCATCATGATTCGTCCTTGCTTTCTCCCTGTTGGCATGAGTACCTCAAACCGGATCATCAAGCCTGGTTATGAGTGTTATCAACCGGTAGTGGTAGCCCGTCAGCTCGGTCTCGGGCAAGTGCCTCCGCACTTATTCTTACACCACCTGACCGCAAGCAGAGCCGAACTGCCTGACATCCTTACTGGCCAAAGGTGCTACACCTTCTTTGATGCTTTGGCCCTTCCAATCCCTCACAACCTCCGTTTTTCCTTCACTACTGACGGCTTCGAGACCTGGTGGTCCATGTGGAAGACCCATGTTTTTAGGAGGGCGTTAGGACCGCTATTGAAACAACTCGACGCCGCGCATGACATCTCCGCTGACCAGGTACCATTCCTCAAAATATTTCCCGTAACCACTTATGGTGATTTGCCTGTGAACTGACTTCACCTCTTGGCAGCAACAAGACGGCCCAGCTCCCATGCAAGCTGATGGTTCTCCCTTCGTATTCCTTCCTCCGGCCCCAGTGGTCCTCTTCTGTCAGAGTTCGCCACCTCTGAAGAAAGTCATAATGCAAGGCCAACCGATTTCACCGAAATCGGCTCCCAAGAGCAAAGCATCTTTGGGGCCGGTTGCCCCCCGAGCCTCGACCCGGGCGAGGACGGCGGTGAGGAAGGTGGCTGTCAGGAAAACCCTGACGCGCAGAGCTCCTGCCCAAGCGAGTTCGCAGGTAAGTTGTACCATATTTCGATCGACCGCACTTGCCCTCCCAACCTTTGTAAGGTGGTCGTACCTCTTCTTTCAGACTTCCACCGAAGAGAACTCCAGTGAGGGAGAACAGTCCAGTCCCAGGGACTCCTACCCACGCGGTACGGAAAGATCCACCACACAGAGCCAGACGGACTCGCCAACCTCGGCTTCTAGAAAAAGGTCGACTCCCGAGCCTGCCGCTCTTCAGCCTTCAGTCCAAACGAGGTCGCGCATAAAGCGCCGATGTGTCCAAAGGGCTCGCACGGGCCCACAAGCCTCCTCGCCTAGCCAGGAAGTTTCAAAGGTAACCCTCTTGACAGCTCGTGTTCCCCGTTGTCTTGTCACTAACTGGATTGCTTTACCATTCCCCTTGCAGATTAATGAGACTTCTAGCGGGGTCGTTGAAGAGGTGCCGATGCCATCTACTGCCCCTGGTCCCTCCAACTCGCCACGCGTGACGGACCAAGTGTCTGACCAGCGTACTGCAAAGCCGATTGTTACCACCTCGGCTTCCCTTCCTTTCTTGGGAGAGGTACACTCTCTTCCTCTCTTTTCTCTCTCGGGCCTACTCTTTTCCTCTGCCGCATGCCCATGCCGTTCTTGTTCGTTTGTCAGGGGTGTGATCCTTCAAGCTTGCTGACATTCGACCCCGATTCCATCGAGCCAGCCGCTCCCAAAATAGGCGAAGAGCCAAACCTTGGTGCAGTTGACGGTCCACTCCAGCGTCTCAAAGTCCTGCTCTCCTCCCCAGTTGATACCCTGGTTGAGGACCCTGAGACGATCAGGGGCATCCTTGTGGACGTCCAGCCCCATCTCCCAGTGGTGCTGGAAGCTAAACTCTGGCCGACAGTGACTTTGTCAGTTTTCAAGTCAAGGGTGCAGTCGGCCCGTCAAAGGATTACTCTCCGCCGCGCCCAACTCCCGTTGAGAGCCGATATTGCAGAAAAATGCCAACGGCTTAACGAGAAGAAGGCTGCTTTAGATGCGAAGACCGCCACTTCCACTCATAGTGTCAGACTTGAGACCTTACGCAAGGAGCTGGAGGACCTCGAAAAGAGGGCCAGGGAGACCAAACGACTCATCCAAGACGAGGAATCCCTCATTGCTCGCTCCCAAGAGGAAGCACAAGGTCTCACTGCTGATCTGAAGACCGACCTAGCTGAAATTCGTGCCCTAAGCAGCCAGCTGGTGATGGGGAGAGACGAGGATGATGAGGTCGAGATCGCTGAGGTGGATCGAATCCGTGCCGATGCTCTTCACGCTCTTAATGCATTTCTTCAGTAGGGCCTCTTTGCTTCTGTGTGTGAACTGATACTTGTAAACTCGCTTTCTGTTCTTGTCAAAGTCGACTGCCACGCATCGGCTCCGGTTGCATCCGATTTTTTTTTTATTCAGCCACCAAAATTTCTCCGCACATGCTCAACGGCGTCGCGCGCGCTCCATGCTTAGGTGCCCCCCCGAGCCGATTCTGCCAGGTAACTGCTGAAATCGGCTCTATGTTTAGCCAAGGTATTATGGTGTGAACGTCGGCTTCATTAGGAACAACATGGATTCCTTCCAGCGCATCAGACGACGCACCCCATTGCTCATTAGATCGACGTTGAGCCCGGACCGGAAACCTGGTGAGGACGATTTTAGCCGACTCCTAGAATCGGCTCCTACGTTCGTAGGTCCACGAGAGTCTGGTGATGCTATTTCACAGGCCGTTGGGGCCGATCCCACAGACCGGTATAACTGTGTTTGCCCATACATAATGCCGGAGCCTGTGGAATCGGCCTTCTTGGTATCATTGTTTAGTACGCCACCTTTTCGAGCTCGTCGGGTAGATCTTGTCTTTGTCTTTGTCATGGCGGCATGTGAGCCCCGCCGTGTTGATGCCAAAGGAGAGCTCTAGCTTCCCTCCGCGGTGGCTAAGATCCACCATGTTGACACCAGGCCGCGGGCGTGTGTCTCCGTTGAGCTTGATGCCGTGCGAACGGGTCTCCTCACAGGAGCCGACGAGTTCGGTTTCGAGGACTGCCTTGATCTTGTTATGCTTCTTCTTGAGTTTGCCAGCCAGGTCCTCGTACTTGACCGGAGTTTCTTACGCCATCTCCGATGTAGACGGCGATGTGGTTGATGTTGAGGATGGTCCCACGGCGTGAATGTGTTGACGTCAGAAACCCACCGGCGGGCAGCGACCGGTCAACACCGTAGAGCCGGGAACAACTAGGGCTGCGGCTGGCCCCAGTCCCTCGAGCGACGGCCCGCAAAGCCTCCTGGTCGCGCCGATGCAAATTGCAGGGCGTGCCACCTGACCTATACCGGTCGGAAGGTGTGGATGATGCCTCGCTTAGTTTCCTGCAGGGCACACACGTACACGTTAAATACGAGCCTCGATCGGCTCTCAGGTTATCCTGTGAATCGGCTCATGGAGCCGATCCACCCATGATTTGTCCAAGGTGGCCGAATATATGGTGGTCCTGCTTGATCAAGATAAAGCATATGAGATCCACGACGATTTGGGGTTTTCACCGCATAATCGGATCATCCTACTCACGATTGGGCCTCGCGCTCGCGCACGGTGATCGTAAGCCAATCCTAGACAAGGCCTAAAAACCAACACGAGGTTGATCCTCGGAACATCCTGTCTAGGGCCAGCAAACTACACCCTACGCGCGCTGGATCCTCCAACCCTTTGTAAGGCCTAACTATTGCAGATGTTAAACTAATCCTTGATGAATCAAGGAGCAACCGTAACGGATCAGATCTACTAAATAACGATCAAGCGGGGTGCCGCCCCCGCACCCATGATGAGGTACAAGGACGGCTAGATGCGCAAGGGTTGCACTACGACAGCATATGATACTAAGAACAATGCTAACCCTAACACATCTATGATAACTACGTTGCTCGCCATCAAAAAGGCTTCAGCACGAGCAACGCATGAACAACGTAGGCAGGCTCGTGCTGCCTAGATCGCAAGATGCGATCTAGGCAGCATGGTGCTTACCGGAGAAACCCTCGAGACGAAGGGGTTGGCGATGCGCCGAGATTGGTTTGTGTTGAACGTTGGTTGTTGTTTATTCCATAAACCCTAGATACATATTTATAGTCCGGGGACTTTCTAATGTGGGCGTGCACCAAACCGTGCACGAGATAAACTCTAACTACTACGTAGCCTACTATAAAGATACACGGGCTAACTAGCCCAAACTTGATACACAAGGCCGATTCACATATCTCTCCCACGCATATATCGTCAAGTCCATCTTGATCGCGGCCCACCTCTGACTTGGTCAAATTCTGGTGATAAACATGGCATGCAAAGATCCGGTAGTCCAAGCTAAGTAGGACGAGGTGCGGGCACTATTAGTATACTATGCATGAGGCTTGCAACTTGTAAGATATAATTTACATAACTCATATGCTTTATTACTACCGTTGACAAAATTGTTTCATGTTTTCAAAATAAAAGCTCTAGCACAAATACAGCAATCGATGCTTTCCTCTTTGAAGGACCTTTCTTTTACTTTTATTGTTGAGTCAGTTTACCTATCTCCTTCCACCTTAAGAAGCAAACACTTGTGTGAACTGTGCATTGATTCCTACATATTTGCATATTGCACTTGTTATATTACTTTATGTTGACAATATCCATGAGATGTACATGTTATAAGTTGAAAGCAACCGCTGAAACTTAATCTTCCTTTGTGTTGCTTCAACACCTTTACTTTGATTTATTGCTTTATGAGTTAACTCTTATGCAAGACTTATTGATGCTTGTCTTGAAGTACTATTCATGAAAAGTCTTTGCTATATGATTCACTTGTTTACTCATGTCATTACCTTTGTTTTGATCGCTGCATTCATTACATATGTTTACAAATAGTATGATCAAGATTATGATGGCATGTCACTTCAGAAATTATCTTTGTTATCGTTTTACCTGCTCGGGACGAGCAGAACTAAGCTTGGGGATGCTGATACGTCTCCAACGTATCGATAATTTCTTATGTTCCATGCTACTTTATTGATGATACCTACATGTTTTATGCACATTATATGTCATATTTATGCATTTTCTGGAACTAACCTATTAACAAGATGCCGAAGAGCCAGTTGCTGTTTTCTGCTGTTTTTGGTTTCAGATATCCTAGTAAGGAAATATTCTCGGAATTGGACGAAACTTTCGCCCAGGGTCCTATTTTTGCACGAAGCTTCCAGAAGACCGAAGAGATAACGAAGTGGGGCCACGAGGCAGCAGGGGATAGGCGGCGCGGCCTGCCCCGGCCGCGCCGGCCTGCCCGGGCCCTCGTGTGGCCCCTTGCGTTGCCCTTTCGCCTACTTAAAGCCTCCGTCGCGAAACCCCCGCATCGAGAGCCACGATACGGAAAACCTTCCAGAGACGCCGCCGCGAATCCCATCTCTGGGGATTCGGAGATCGCCTCCGCACCTCCGGAGAGGGGATTCATCTCCCGGAGGACTCTTCATCGCCATGATCGCCTCCGGAGTGATGAGTGAGTAGTTCACCCTGGACCATGGGTCCATAGCAGTAGCTAGATGGTCGTCTTCTCCTTGTTGTGCTTCATTGTTGGATCTTGTGAGCTGCCTAACATGATCAAGATCATCTATATGTAATTCTATATGTTGTGTTTGTCGGGATCCGATGGATAGAGAGTACTATGATTATGGTGATTATCAATCTATTGTTTATGTGTTGTTTATGATCTTGCATGCTCTCCGTTATTAGTAGAGGCTCTGGCCAAGTTTTTGCTCTTAACTCCAAGAGGGAGTATTTATGCTCGATAGTGGGTTCATGCCTTCATTGACACCTGGGACAGTGACAGAAAGTTCTAAGGTTGTGATGTGCTGTTGCCACTAGGGATAAAACATTGATTCTATGTCTAAGGATGTAGTTGTCGATTACATTACGCACCATACTTAATGCAATTGTCTGTTGCTTAGCAACTTAATACCGAATGGGGTTCGGATGATAACCTAAAGGTGGACTTTTTAGGCATAGATGCAGTTGGATGGCGGTCTATGTACTTTGTCGTAATGCCCAATTAAATCTCACTATATTTATCATATCATGTATATGCATTGTTATGCCTTTCTCTATTTTGTCAATTGCCCGACTGTAATTTGTTCACCCAACATGCTTTATCTTATGGGAGAGACACCTCTAGTGAACTGTGGACCCCGGTCCTATTCTTTACATAGCATACAATCTACTGCAATTGTGTTTTACTATTTTCTTTGCAAACATCTTCCACTCGATACGTTTAATCCTTTGTTACAGCCAGCCGGTGAGATTGACAACCTCACTGTTTCGTTGGGACAAAGTACTTGGGTTGTGTTGTGCGTTCCGCGCCGGAATCCTGGTGTTGCGCCGCATCACATTTCGCGACCATCAACCTTCAACGTGCTTCTTGGCTCCTACTGGTTCGATTAAACCTTGGTTTCTTTTTGAGGGAAAACTTGCTACTGTGCGCATCATACCTTCCTCTTGGGGTTCCCAACGAACGTGTGAGTTACACGCCATCACTTGCCACCATTGAAAAATTGTTATTTGGATGTTAATCTTGCCGATAATGTTAAAAAGAAACCTTTGGGGAGGATTGATAATGTGCGCATTACAATTAACAATAACCTTGTCCCCGTTGATTTTGTTGTCTTGGATATCGAATGCAATGCATCTTGTCCTATTGTGTTGGGAAGACCTTTTCTTCGAACCGTTGGAGCTGTTATTGATATCAAGGAAGGTAATATTAAATATCAATTTCCTCTCAATAAAGGTATGGAACACTTCCCTAGAAAGAGAATGAAGTTGCCTTTTGATTCTATTATTAGAACAAGCTATGATGTTGATGCTTCATCTCTTGATGTTACTTGATTTGTACTTTCTGCGCCTAGCTGAAAGGCGTTAAAGAAAAGCACTTCTTGGGAGATAACCCATGTGTTTATTTTACAACAGCAATTTTTGTTTTATTGAGTCTTGGAAGATTTTTACTACTGTAGCAACCTCTCCTTATCATGTTTTTGTGCCAAGTAAAGTTTTTATGTTAAAGTTGATGCTATATTTGGGATCGCTGCGCAGAAACAGCATTGCTGTCTGTCATGAATTCTGGCACAAGTCTCTGTAAAAAATTCTAAAAAATCTGCAAATTTGCGAGCGTGATCCTCAGATATGTACGCAACTTTCATTAGTTTTGAGTTTTTCCATTTGAGCAAGTTAAGTGCCCAGTCCAGATGCATCTTTACGGACTGTTCTGTTTTTGACAGATTCTGTCTTTTATTTCGCATTGCCGCTTTTGCTTTGTTGAATGAGTTTCTTTGTTCCATTAACTTTCAGAAGCTTTGTGCAATGTCCAGAAGTGTTAAGAATGATTGTGTCACCTCTGAATATTTGAATTTGTGGTTATGCACTAACCCTCTAATGAGTTTGCTTGAAGTTTGTGTGAAGGAAGTTTTCAAGGGTCAAAAGAAGAGGATGATATACTATGATCAAGAAGAGTGAAAGGTCTAAGCTTGGGGATGCCCCGGTGGTTCATCCCTGCATATTTTAAGAAGACTCAAGCATCTGAGCTTGGGGATGCCCAAGGCATCCCCTTCTTCATCGACAACATTATCAGGTCACTTCTAGTGAAACTATATTTTTATTCCGTCACATTCTTATGTTCTTTACTTGGAGCATCGGTTTGCTTTTATTTTTTGTTTTGTTTTGAATAAAGTTGGATCCCACCATTCTTATATTGGAGATATTATGCTCCGCTTTTTCTTATGGAACACTTGTGTTCTTAATTGTGCTTTAATGTTCATGGCGAAAGCTTATTGCTTCGTTAGATTGCTATTTGGTTGGAATCGGAAAATGCTGCATATGGTTTGGCAATTTGGCAATTGTTTGAGCTCTCATAGATCATGTTTAAGCTCTTGCATCATGTAGTTTAATCTATTAATGAAGAACTACTGTAGAGCTTGTTTAATTTGGTTTGCATGATTGATCTCTCTAAGTCTAGATATTTTCGGGTAAAATGTTTGAACAAAAAGGAAGACAGTGTAGAGCCTTATAATGCTTGCAATATGTTCTTGTGTGAGTTTTGCTGTACCTGTTCATACTTGTGTTTGCTTCAAACAACCTTGCTAGCCCAAACCTTGTACTGAGAGGAAATGCTTCTCGTGCATCCAAACACCTTGAGCCAAAAACCATGCCATTTGTGTCCACCATATCTACCTATTATGTGGTATTTTTCTGCCATTCCAAAGTAAATTACTTGAGTGCTACCTTTAAATTTCATTCCTCTACCTTTATAATATATAGCTCATGGGACAAATAGCTTAAAAACTATTGTGGTAATGAATATGTAGTTATGTGTCTTAATTCTTATAAGTTGCTTGTTGAGCGGTAACCATGTTTTCTGGGGACGCCATCAACTTTATCTTTGTTGGATATCATGTGAGATGCTATGCATGTTCGTCTTGTCTGAAGTAGTGGACTTCACGATCAAATGGTTTGAGTATGCATATGTTAGAGAAGAACATTGGGCCGCTAACTAAAGCCATGTATCATGGTGGAAGTTTCAGTTTGGACATACAACCTCAATCTCTTATGAGAATATTAACTATTGTTGAATGCTTAAGCATTAAAAAGAGGAGTCCATTATCTGTTGTCTATGTTGTCCCGGTATGGATGTCTAAGTTGAGAATAATCAAAAGCGAGAAATCCAATGCGTGCTTTCTCCTTAGACACTTGTACAAGCGGCATAGAGGTACCCCTTTGTGACACTTGGTTGAAGCATATGTTATGCGATGAGAATCCGTGTTTCCGAGATAGTAGGACAAGGTGCGAGCACTATTGGTACTCTATGCATGAGACATGCAACTTGTAGGAAGTATTATGCATAGCACATATGAATTATTACTACCGTTGACAAAATTGTTTCTATGTTTTCAAAACAAAAGCTCTAGCACAAAAATAGTAATCAATGCTTCCCTCTGCGAAGGGCCAATCTTTTACTTTATTGTTGAGTCAGTTTACCCATTCCCTTCTATCTTAGAAGCAAACACTTGTGTTAACTGTGTGCATTAATTCTTACATGATTACTTATTGCACCTGTTATATTACTCTATGTTGACAAATATCCATGAGATATACATGTTACAAGTTGAAAGCAATTGCTGAAACTTAATCATCCTTTGTGTTGCTTCAATGCATTCTACTATGAATTTATTGCTTATGAGTTAGCTCTTATGCAAGTCTTATTGATACTTGTCTTGAAAGTATTATTCATGAAAAGTCTTGCTATATGATTCATTTGCTTAGTCATTATCAATCTTTTGTTCAGATCATTCCATTCATCTCCTATGCTTTACAATAATGTTGATCAAGATTATGTTGGTAGCATGTCACTTCAGAAATTATTTGTGTTATCGTTTACCTACTCGAGGACGAGTAGGAACTAAGCTTGGGGATGCTTGATACGTCGCAAACGTATCTATAATTTCTTATGTTCCATGCTACTTTTATTACAATACTTGAATGTTTTATACATACTTTACAGCATTATTTTACATTTTCCGGCACTAACCTATTAACAAGATGTCGAAGTGCCAGTTGCTGTTTTCTGCTGTTTTTGGTTTCAGAAATCCTAGTAAGGAAATATTCTCGGAATTGGACGAAATCAACGCCCAGGGACCTATTTTTGCACGAAGCTTCCAGAAGTCCGAAGAGGAGACGTGGGGCCACGGTGGCCAGACACGGCGGCGCGGGCCCCGGCCGCGCGGCCCTAGTGTGTGGGCCCCTCGTGCCGCCACTTGACCTACCCTTCCGCCTACTTAAATCATCCGTCGAAACCCCCGTACCGAGAGCCACGATACGGAAACACATTGAGAGGCCGCCGCCGCCAATCCCATCTCGGGGATTCAGAGATCGCCTCCGGCACCTGCCGGAGAGGGGAATCATCACCGGAGGGGCTCTACATCATCATGCCCGCCTCCGGATTGATGCGTGAGTAGTTCATCTTGGACTATGGGTCCATAGCATTAGCTAGATGGTTGTCTTCTCCGCTTGTGCTTTCATTGTTATAGATCTTGTGAGCTGCCTAACATGATCAAGATCATCTATTTGTAATGCTACATGTTGTGTTTGGTGAGAACCGATGAATAGAGAATACTATGTTAAGTTGATGATCAATCTATCATATATGTGTTGTTTATGTTCTTGCATGCTCTCTGTTGCTAGTAGAGGCTCTGGCCAAGTTGATACTTGTAACTCCAAGAGGGGGTAATTATGCTCGATAGTGGGTTCATGCCTCCCATCTGGGACAGTGACAGAAAGTTCTAAGGTTGTGGATGTGCTGTTGCTACTAGGGATAAAACATTGATGCTTTGTCTAAGGATATTTGTGTTGATTACATTACGCACCATACTTAATGCAATTATCTGTTGTTCGCAACTTAATACTGGAAGGGGTTCGGATGATAACCTGAAGGTGGATTATTTAGGCATAGATGCATGCGGATAGCGGTCTATGTACTTTGTCGTAATGCCCTGATTAAATCACATAGTAATTATCGTTGATATGTATTGAATCTTTATTTGTCAATTGCTCGCCTGTAATTTGTTCACCCAGCATGTTAGTTATCTTATTGGAGAGACACCACTAGTGAACTGTGGACCCCGGTCCAATCTTTTACATCTGAATACATTCTACTGTTTTTACTGTTCTTTGCAAACAAATACCATCTTCCACTCGATACGTTTAATCCTTTGTTTTCAGCAAGCCGGTGAGATTGACAACCTCACTGTTACGTTGGGGCAAAGTACTTTGATTGTGTTGTGCAGGTTCCACATTGGCGCCGGTTTCACTGGTGTTGCGCCGCACTACACTCCTCCACCAACAACCTTCACGTGCTTCTTGGCTCCTACTGGTTCGATAACATTGGTTTCTTTCTGAGGGAAAACTTGCTGCTGTGCGCATCACACCTTCCTCTTGGGGTTCCCAACGGACGTGTACATTTACGCGCATCAGCGAGCTCAGCATTTTGTGCCTCTATCATCTCAAGCAACTCTCTAACTCTATCATGTTGTTTAGCTAGAGCATCTCTGGATAACGACTCACACATCAGCACAACGGCCTTAGCATCTTTGATTGTTTTATCCGGACTACTATACTTAGGCTTTTCCACTACACTCAGCGATACCGACGCACTCTTTCCGGCAAGCACTTCCTTGCGCAAATCCTGGTCTAAGTTACGTGCCTTAAGCTGGTGTTCTGCTGCTCTAACCGGTTGCGCGCTAACAGAAGCAAAGCCATGGGAAGCGTTGTACTCACGTAGGGTTAGGTTCATCTCGCGCTGCGCCTTGAGGATGTCCGCACCTCCGGAGAGTAGCTTTTGCCGCTGCTCCTCTAGCTCCGCTTGGGTCACCGCCGGATCGGCGTTGTGCGCGATGGGCGTGGCCAGCACGTTCATGGCCGCGTGCAGCTGTGTTGCCTCCGGTGCCGCTGTAGATGTTCCTGTGACGCCCTCGCTGCGCTCAAGCGGAGGCTTGGCCGGGCGCGTCGAAGCCGTGCGCCCTGCACCCTCTTCAACAGCTTCCTTGTCGGTGCCTGCCACGCCAGCCATCATCACCTCCACGCTGCCCGCGGCGCGGCCAGCACACAACCATCTCGGCGGGTCCGGCGCCACCAGCACCAGCGAGGGGCACTGGCGCACAGGGACTGTGCCGAGGTAGACGCGGTGGCTGCCGAACTCGACGATGCAGCCGTTCTTGGGGAACTTACCGCCGTTGGCGAAGCAGCATGCGTTGTCGTTGATGAAGTCCAGCGAGTAGATGCGCTGCACGAGCGGAGACACCACCCGCTCGCCGGAGACGTTGAGGAGGCCCGCCCTAATATGAACTCCAGCAAGCGCCACTGCTGGCCCCACGGTGGGCGCCAACTGTCGTCGTGGTGAACAGACAGATGACATAGGATGGCTTAAGTTGGGGCGGAATGGACGCTAGAGGATTCGGGGAGGGTTTGGTTAACAGATGGATGGATCTCGGATGGATTCCGGTATCTTTATTGATGAACTTGGCCTTGGCCAGAGATTGAAGATGAACAGTACAAGCTCTATGAACTAGGGTTTCTCTCTAGGTTCTGTCTACTGATCGCCTATTGCTCGTCCTCCCGCGCAAGGGAGTGCCCCCTCTCCTTATATAGGGGAGAGGGTGGCTTACAAGGGAAGGAACCCCAATGGTATCTTTGACTAGACAAACTACTTTACAAAGCTTCTTTGGCCTCAGGTGACGCCGGTATGTCTTTAATCGGGGAGCTGTGACGTTCTCCGGATGCTTTTACGTCATCATCTGCTTTGGCGCCAGGGCTTCGTTTAAAGCTACTTTGCTTAGCTCATCTTTGTCCTCTAGCCTTGGAGAGAATCTTTGACCAAAGTGCCGACAGGCTATAGTGAAAATCATACCGGTACTCCGGTACCTCCCCGTGTTCCCTAAGCTCCGGTATACCCCTCCTGGGATACCGGTAGGTTTTAACTTGGCTCTTGCCAATCTCAAAAACCATCCGGATTGACCTACAATCCGGCATCTTTTAAGAAAGAATCTTGGCAACTTTGCCATGCCTTTGGCCTACCGGGGGCCATCCCCCCGACACACACGGTGGAGTTGGGGACACAAGGCAATACTTTACCTTCCAGGATTGCTAGAAGAAGAGAAAATGAGACAAATCTAAGCCAATTCCCAGAGAGTTCAATATAAACCCTCGAGTCACCCTTGTGGGGAAAAAGCTTCGCTGACGCAACACTCTGCACTTGGAGTCCCAACATCATCACTCGCGAGGCAAAAGTACACTTCCGTACCAAGGGATTCTGTGAAGTCATCTTCATCAACTCATGTATATAAATACTAGATCACCATACATTAATTCTAACTTGGCGCACTATATCATACCTCAACCTAGAACCGAAGCAATCACTCAGACATGGATGAATAATAAGACATAGATGAATATATTATTAAGATCACAACCGTATTCAATCATACAAATACAAAAGCTATGTCGAGAGATGGGGGCGATGGAGGTCACGATGGTGGCCAGTGTGCATGGCCATGGGCTGGCGCCCGGTGGTGATGGTGCTCCTCTTCCTTGGATGTCTTGATGATGATGGTGTTGATGGAGATCTTCGTGAGGCAACAATGGAGGCGAGCGAGCTTCCATCATCTAACTGACCATGCCAATTAACACAGGAATATCAATTCAGACAGAATATACATGGGTCTTAATCGAGTACCAAAAGTAGTACATCTCAAGGTCATCACAATAATACACAAGTTTTAATGTACGTAGTATTCATGCATATGCATGCCTAGATCATGATCTACACTAGAATCACATAATAAAAACGCAATCACGAAGAGCATCATGAAGACTACGATGGTCTTCTTCCTATCTTTCCCCTTGTTCCTATCTCCCCCTAACAGGTGGTTCATGTATCTAGCTTTCGCCTCCGCTTTGGTTTTGTACCCTTTGAAGTTGTTACCCTTGAACCCGTTCACTTGCTTTAGACAGTCATCCCACTCGTCGTAGACTCCTAGAATCCTACCTTGGTACACGAAATACCACTTCTTCGGCATCTCTATATATACCTAAGACAAATGTGTCATATACCAAGCCATGCATAATATGCAACATAATATTAGGCAAGAACAAAATGTTTGCAATAGAAAGCAACATAATTAAGAATGAATGATTCATAATGCAAAAACATCACAAGTTTAGGAATAAAGTTTACACCACAAGTTCATAGTGTGGCAATAAAGTTTAAACCACAAGATCATAGACTCAAACTAGAGCGCTAGACAGGTTCATGAATGAATTTCACACCCCACGAGTTCATCGTCACTCTTTACTTGACCGGTTTCGCCAGGAGTGGGATAATGCTACCTATCGTGTTGAATTCCTTTGTCTCACCTTGCTGTTCTAAACGATCAACTATGTCTTGTAGTTTTGGATTGCCCCCGTGGAACATCCCTTCATTTCTGAGGACATCATGGTAGATGATTGTCAAAAGACTCTGCTGGATGCGATAGAACTCAGCTTTGAGAGCTTCAACAATGTGGTCCGCGGTGTCTTTGCCCCATTTGTCGAGTTGAGTTTATGTCATAAGTTCTTGGTGATCTCGTATGAAGTCATGCATGTGAAGGATGATGTAGTATGCATCTCCTCTTATTGCAGCAGTGGCCTCATTATTACAAAGGCGGCAGGGGATCGAAAGAAAAAAGGCAAGTAGCCAGAAATCACGAGCAGAAAATAAATCCAAGAAATGAAACATGTGTCTTTCATAGAGGATGACATGTGGGACCTATGATCCAGGAGGATAAATGAATCGGTCGAAAAACATGAACCAGATCAAAACAGAGGGTGACATCGAAAACCCCCGGTGCTGGAGACGCTACCATCTGGGCTCTACAGTCTACATGGGTGCGGATTTGCGTTGACTTGGCTGGCGCCCCTGAGAATTCGTCATGCACCACGTCTCGAGCCACCATGCACGACGTTTTTCTCGATTATGTGGTGCTAGATGGACTCTAAAATGAGAAAAAAGGTTTGTGATGCACGACGAAAAGAGCAAAAAATCGTCAGGGATGGTGCATCAGCAACCACAGTCGAACCTCAACTTCTTCGCCTATGGCAACTTTTTTTTGTAGTGTGCTTACTGGTCCATTAAGTTGGATGCTATGCTAATTCTTGTCACTATCATGGATGGTTCAAGGAAGATTTCCTGGATGGATGGGTGATTTTATCTGCTAGAGCCATGATTTGGAATAACTAAGTAATTTTCTTAGTTGATAATAGCTAATTCATTAGATTGTTGGGTATAAATGCCTAAGTATGAAACCTGCTGGTAAGCATGATTTGGCATAAGTTGTTGGTTGGTTTCTTGTGAATGGAGTGACTTACAACTTGGTTTCTCTTCGCTGATACTTAAAGTTTGTTTGTATTGATGGATAGTTTCACAGTAGGTGGTCTATACATGGATTGCCATTGTTGAATATAACATATAGACAAGACTAGGTTCCATATTGAGATGCTTAATATCGGGGAACCAATACTGATGGTTTTGATGAGCTCGTATAGCTAGGTGGCCTCTAGGCTATTTTGACGGTTTGATGCTAGGCTACCTTGCTTCTTTGCTTTGCTCTTCTGTTTGCAAGATTGCACACAATACTATCTAGATTTGGTATTGATCTATTGAGACAATTTCTTTGGTTTCTGGCTACACTTGGCTCACAACCAAGTGATGTTCAATCTGTTCTATGGTACTGTTGTTTGCTCTTTTGGAATATGTACTTATGTGAGGGATAGATCCATTGTATCTATTCCTGGTATATGGTATACATTGCTCCATCTCCTAGATAATATGCTTCTACTACTGTTGTTGTTCTTCTGCTTCTGTTTTAGCCCTTCTCATCCTAGATACAACTCCTTCTTGCTCTTGCTCCAAGACTTTCTCTTGATGTTGTGGTGTTCTTGATGGATGGACTACTACTGTGCTACAAGAACTGATTATGTTCTGGTGGTGTTGGTTGTTGTTGTCTATTGCTATCGATGGATGACTATGTGTTGCTATTAAATGCTATTTACAGCAGTAGCACTACTTGTCTTTGATTGACAGGTTCTATGGTGACTCTTCTGCTTACTTTTGTGTGAGATGCTTGGAAGTTCGGGGTGGCTTAACCCCTAGGCTACCTTGGATAGGGACGACCATGGTGATGTTATCCTGGTTTCACCTTATTTTTGAATGCCACTTAGGCATTTCCACTTGTCTAGTTCTTCCTTGTTTGTTTTTGCAGATGTGCAAGATCAAGAGATGGAGCAATGCAATGAAGGCACTATTGAAGGATTGTTTATTTAAATTTGAGTTCAAATGGTTTGTGTGAATTCAAATTCAAAGTAGTAATTTGAATTCAAGTGCTTTTACTTGATGCACTTCTATTTCGAAATCAATAATGTTTAAATTTCAATTTCAATTCAATTTTGTTTCCCCTCAAAACCCTAATTCTAAAGAGGTCATGTCAAAATCTATCGCACTCTCGCCAGGGCTGAACCCTAGTTCATAGCGAGAGAGAGAGAGACATCATCCCCCTGGGTTCTATATATGCATTTAGGCACGAAAATTTACCCGTTTTACGATGCAATTCACAACCCTTTCTTAAAACTACTCCAAGATCGTCCTTAAACCTGGGATATTACATGTATACACACCGTAAGTATGGCCATAGTTACTCAGAAAATCATTATGTTTATATGAACAGTTGGACAGTCTGTGAGTGACACCCATTGGGAAGTGATTACTATGGCATCATGGGAGGTGCCACCGCTCACGGCCTATGACGACTTCACTAGAAGGTGAGAGCATTTCACAAGGGTTGTCATGGTGGTTCCAAGTGGTGCGAACGAGAGCCGCGCAATAGGCGCCTGATGGGCGGTCTTCGAGGAGGCGGAGTTTCCCATGTGGTGGTCCATTGGTGCTTACGTGTGTGGTAATCCCTAGGGAAACTCATTATTGTCCACATCAGTGGTCATCAATGCCTACACATGTAGGTGGAGAAAGATATAAATTAGAGTAGATATGTAAAGATACCTCCTCGATATTTTTTTTATCGAGTGTGAGCAACAATCGGAGCGGAGGAAAAGCATCACATGGTGGGCCCCGCAAAATGCGATCTCTTCTTCATCAAATGCATGCTAGGTTGAAAAAATGTGGCATGCCAACAAAAGACAAGCGTTTAAACGTCGTAAGTATGCCCACAATTACTTAGAAAATTATTATGTATATATGAACAATTGGACAGTCTGTGATTGGCACCCACAGGGAACTGATTACTATGGCATCATGGAAGACTTCACCGCTCACGGCATATGACGGCTTCACTAGTAGGTGGGAAGCATTTCACAAGGGTTGTCATGATGGTTCCAAGTGGTCCGAACGAGAGACACGCAATAACATCTGGTGGGCGGTCTTCGAGGAGGTGGAGTTTCCTATGTGGTGGTCTAGTGGTTCTTATGTGTGGGGTAATCCCTAGGAAAACTCATTACCGTCCACCTTAATGGTCACAAATGCCTCCACATATAGGTGGACAAGAATATAAATCAGAGTAGATGGGTAGCGGGATCTCCTTGATATTTTTCTATCGAGTGGGGGCAACAAGAGGAGCGGAGGAAAAGTATCACATGGTGGGCCCCGCAAAATGCACCCTCCTCATCAAATGCGTGTTAGCCTGGAAAAAATATGTCATGCTAAAAAGGCAAGCACATACACGCCGTAAATGTAGTGACGGTTACTAAAAAATCATTACCTATATATGACATAATTGGACACTATGCGGGTGGCACCCATTAGGAAGTGCTTCCTAAGTGAGTGTCTATTTTTTAATTATATAAAACATATGTCATGACAAATATACTGTCTCTATATATTTTTAGGTGTACAAGAATATAAAAGCCGCGTAGATGGGTAGAGGTACCTCCTCTAAATATTTTTATGGAGCGAGAGCACAACTAGAGGAGAAGAGTAAAAAGTATCTCATGGTGCGCCCCACAAAATGTGGCATCTTCTTCTTCAGCAAACGGGTGCTAGCTTGGAAAAACATGTCACGCCAAAAGTGCAAGCGTACATACATCGTAAATGTAGTAACGGTTAGTCCAAAAATCATTACGTATATACGACAAAATTGGACACTATGAGAGTGGCACCCACTAGAAAGTGCTTAATAAGTGAGTGTTAATTTTTTAATTGTATAAAAATATCTATCTATTATGACAAGTATACCAAATGTCCCCGGTCCTTCTAGAAGAGAAATTGATGGCTATTAAAGAGAATAAAAGCTCACACGAGAACACACATCTTCTTCTCCATCCTCGCTTGATACCTCTCCCCCTCTTAGTGCCCATCAAGCCTCCGCATCTACCCTCCTCTTCTCTTTCTGTTGCCATGGCCGACTCTGCACTTCGGCAGTGGAAGGACCTCGCATCCGACCTCCTCACCGAGATCGCCCGCCTCTTGCCGTGCCGTGTCGACCGCCTCGGCATGGCGAAGACGTGCCACGATTGGTGGCTCGCAGCCAATCGGCTGCCGCCTCCACGTCAACTCCCATGGCTCCTCCTCCCGGACACCACCACTTCTCCCATGAACATCCGGAGGGTTACCTTTTGCTGCGTCCTCGCCAAGGGCAACGGAGACACCCACAGCCTCCGCATCGGGGAAGACACTGGAAATTCACGCTTCTTCGGCTCCTATGATGGTGGTTGGCTGTTGCTCGCCCATGGGCAGACCGACCACCACATGCTCATCAACATCCATACCAACCGACGGTTATTCCTCCCAGACTGTGTCTATTATGTGTCACCGGTGGGAGGGGCTATACTGAATCCCGTGTCCACAACCATCCTGGTCGCAACCTTCTCTTCCCTGCCGGGGCAAGACACGCAGTGCTTCGGCGCTGCCATCATCGACTCAACCTGGGGGGTCTATCGCCCGCAACTTGCCTTCTGGAGCATGGAGGTGGCCGGTGATCGTCGTCCGGTGGCTATGGGTTTCATGAAGAGTTTATGTGAACCGTGGTCCCGGCCCGAGGATGTCATATATCACAAAGGAGCTTTCCATTTCCTGACCGATGCAGAGCATATCGTCGTGTATGACATATTCAAGCTCCAAGAAGTTGAAGAAGGTAGGGGTATATGTTTGAGGGTTGGTGCCCGCCACTACGAGTATTTGATGCAGGGGGGACCTCGCATCAACCCCACATCGGTCAGGGCTCGCTACCTCGTGGAGTCCCGCGGGGAACTGCTGATGGTCGTGAGATACATGAGAAATTCTCCTACATGGTTCCCGCACACAGGGGGGTTCCAGGTGTACCAGGCGACGCAGATCCTCACCGGCGACGGCCAGGTTCAGCTTGCCTGGACCGAGCTGCATTCGCTGGATGGAAGGATGTTGTTCGTGGCGCGGGGGTGCTCCAGGTCCTACGAGGTGGCTGATTTCCCCAGCTCTGCCTTTGGAGAAGGCATCTACTTCTTGGATGACAGGAAATCCTACGACATAGACATGGTGTCCCTCGCAGCACATGCGGCGCCCCGGCGCTGGTACACCTGCAGTGACAACGGGATGTGTCGGTGGGTGCAGGGGGAGCCGCGTCTCCAAGTCTTCCGGCGCTGGTTCACCAACAAGCAACATTCTGACTACTCGCCGCCGATTTGGTGTATCCCTTGAGGTCTGTCAGGTGCAGGTTTCAGTTATGGTGCTCTGGTTATTTCATTTTACTAGTTCTTTATAGATCGTGGTGTTGAGTGCTACACTTGCGGAGTAATCTGTTCTTTCACTGCTGGAGCTTTTAAGACTTGCACTTTTCGATTGTTGTATGATCCGGGCACTTGATTTCTGGCACATGGACACTTATGATATTTCCAGATTTAGTCGAGAATAGCTTGATTGCAGAATTAGGTGGTGCACACAGACACGAGTTATTAGGTGAACCGCGTAACATCCTCATCTCTTTTTTATCACCGGGTGAAAATAGCAAGTATGGTGCTATGTGTTTATAGAGTAACAACTTTCTATGTTAATGGTCAGATCGAACTCTCTGATGATTATATAGAATCACATCTCTGCCTTAATTGTCAGATTGTTGAGGAAGATCTTGTTCAAAGTCTCTCCAAAGACTGATTCTTGAGGAAGATCTTGTTCAGAGTCCTCAACTTGATGATCATAGCTTTAGAGTCATTCTGCTTGATCTGAATCTTCGATGTACCTATTCATCTTGACGAGGGCGGCTTCAGAGTCCTTCATTGTAGACCAACTGATAGTCTCCAAGTACGCAAAAAATGCTGTTTCTTTAAGCTTAGCATATGTGTTGTGGCGTTAAGTTAGTTCAGATAGCAGATTCAGCAAGGACCAAGGAGTAGTCAAGGCTTGGTGAGTAGATGTCAAGAAATTAGGTAGTACAATATGTGCCCTTGTCATGTCAGAGCCCACACACCAAACCACAACAGCCACGGACGGTAAGAGCATCTCCACTCGTCTCCCTGAGAAGCCCCCACGAGCCGTTTTTTACATCCGGATGACGAAATCTGGCCCAGTCGCGCCCCCGGTTTCTCGATTTCGTCCGGATTTGGGCCTAAATTCATCCGGCGATCCCACGCCATCCCCGGCCCCCGGGGAGCGCTCGGGACTCCGGATGGAGCAAAACCAACCGCCCACGCCCACGTGTCTCCTCTTTCGTCCGGACTCCCCGGGCCATCCTCTTTTTCCCAGAGAAACGCCGCTTGGGGAGCACACGACTGGAAATATACTGCCCCCATGCAAAAAGTTGATCCAATCCGGATGAAAATTTCGCCGGATTTGGGCGTGGGGAGCTCCAACGAGTGGGGATGCTCTAACACTGGCATGGCAAACGCTGAAACGGCCAACTCAGGAACTGGTGCTAAGAGCATCTCCACTCGTCTCCCCGAACAGGTCCCCGGCGTGCCATTTTTTCATCCGGACGGCGAAAAATGGCTCAGCCGCGCCCCCGGTTCCTCGTTTTTCGCCGGATTTGGGCTTTCATCCATCCGGCGAGCCCACGCCAACCCCGGCCTACCGGGGAGCGCTCCCGGACGAAGCGAAAGCGCGCGAAACGCCGAGAAATCTCTCCCGCTTTTTCGTTCGCCGCAGAGGTGGCTCCGACCGGTCAGCGACACGCGCATCGTCTTTCGCACACGCATCGTCTTCCGCGCGCAGTAAAGGCTGCCGCCGGTCAGCTCGCCGCGGACGCGTCGCATTCCACACGGCATTAATCGCCGCACCGCGCTATATACGCCGCTCGCTCGCCGCGACGCGTATCCCTGCTCCACTCTCCCTCCACTCTCCCGATCCATGGCGTTCAACGACGAAGACGGCGCAGCCAACAACGGCTTCCCCCGCCGGTCGCTCCACGCGTGGGAGGGGCACCTCCACCAGGCGGGGTACCCCTGCCCGCCGGACACGAGGCCTCCCGGCGGCGGGTGGCGGCTAAGTGCTGGCGGCGTGCCAATCCCGTTGTTGCCCCAGGGCCACGCCCTCGATGCCGCCATCGAGGAGGCTCGGATGGCGATGACGGAGGAAGAGCGCGCCGACCCGCGCCACCACCCCGAGAACTGCACGAGGTGGAACTCCTTCTTCCTCCGGCGGTGGGAGCGGGAGCTGGCATCCTACGACGGCCCGCCGCCTCCGCCTCCGCGTAACAACGCCGCGGGTCGCCGGTGTTGGTGGAGCGCGCCGAATAGGACGCTCCATAACGTCCTCGGGCACATCGAGGGCGGCAACTCCCCGGTGCTCACGATGCCCCCTCCATCGAGGGCATCGGCCAGCCGCCGCCGGGGAAACAGCTGGCAGCCACGGCGCATGGCTGCCAGCTCGTCGTCTTCCGAATCGGCGTCGAGGTCGCTCTCCAGGTCGACGCCATCCTTGGCGCCGGTGAAAAAGGAGCCGGCTTCCCCGCCGAGCAACCGCACGCGCGGCGGCGGCATCGTCATCTGCGAGCCCTCGACGGCACAAGGACGGCTCCGCCAAGCGCGCAGGACACCTCCTGAGCGGAAGCGCAACCGGCGAAGGTGAAGGTGGAGGAGGCCGAAAGCGCCGAGGACGCCGCCATCCTCGAGGCCATCATCGCGAGGTCCCTCCAGGACCTCGTCCCCGCTGAGAACGCCATGCCGCTCGACCAGGGCAGGCGAGGCTCCTCGAGGACGTCGCTCGCTACCGCCGGCCTGCGACTCCTCCATCCGGCGCCGCCGTCCCCGTCGTCGACCTCGAAGCCTCCGACGACGACCTGTACAAGCCATCGCCGTCCCCGCCTCGCACCAGTGGCCGGTGGGGAGACGCCGGCCAAGGCAGTAGCCAGGCGGCTTCGGCGCCGCCGCAGTTCGACGACGACGGCTCCGACGACGATGGCGGCGACGGCGACGTGGACTACACGGTGTTCTACCGCCATTTCGGCATGTAGAGCGCTGTGTTTTAATATTTACAGTTGTATTCCCCTAGCCGAATTCGAAATATAGTCGAATTCGGCCTCTAAGTATGAACTTCGCCCTATATATAGTAAATATCATTAAATTTAGTCTAAATTCGACCGTTTTATGCCGTAGTTTGTCAAGTTTTCGTTTTTTAAATTTAGATCGCCGTCTTCGCCTGAGATCGCGGCTGGGAAACTACTCCTCTCCACGCCAAATTTACGTCCAATCCGGACGTAAATTTCCCCGGATTTCGGCGTGGCGAGGACAAACGAGTGGAGATGCTCTAACGCTTGAAACCCACGCGCAAACATGGGAGCGCCACCACCACCGCCCCCAAACCCACTCACCACCCTGATCACCTTCGACCCACGCTCCCTCAACACCAACACGCTAAACCAAGTGCACGAAAGATCTTCACAACATTTTGCTTTACACACAATCTGTTCTGTTCTCCGGCGCCCCTATACCAAGATCAATGCACAACATTTTGCCTGTACATATCAAACGATATAGTAAGCTACTGTTTGATAGCATGTTGGCTTACACATATTCGATACTTACCAAACGAGCGTTTGACAGCATGTTATTCGGTGCATAGTAGCTAGTGTTGGACAAAGATTTTTCCAACAGTCAAACTAGCCTAGCAGAAGCATGATACCATGATACCAACACGACCAGTTGACGACCTTGCTCAAACCAAAAGCACCAGACAGAGGACTATTTTAGTACCTGTACAAATGAATTCAAGTAAGTTTAGATATGAAGTGTTTCAGACTGCATTTTCATGCTTCAAAAAAGAGTCATTGAACCATCATACTCCAATTTATACATAGGAATATAATAGAAGGTCTGGCAAGGTGTTAGACCATTAATTATTTGATACAAAACTTTCAATGTGATGAATCTTCACGCAAGTAAATTTTTTGTAACAGATGAAGAGGAAGAACCCAGTAACACAAATGGCAAATGACGTGCAAAGTCATAGACAGCACATACGTCGGATGAATATTATATGATCCATGATCGAGTGATCCTTGATCCTTAGCAAATACATCAGGTAAAATTCTAAAAGCTATGTCTCATCATAAACTTCAACATAAACCACCCAGGAAGTACTCCGTACCAACATGTGGAGACCCCACAATCAGTTGTTAATGAACCAACCTTCAGAACACTAAATGTAATTCTAAGCTTTCTACTTGAGTTTGGTTTGAAAATGTGGATAAGGTTCACAGCTCGAGACACAAACTTTTTTTTCACATAGCTTAGACATATGTCAACATAATCCCAAAAGTAACTATTTTGTCAATTAGAAGCCAGACTTGAAACTGAGTTACCAGGCTCAAATTTCTGAATTGGATGGACCAATGTTACAAATTAAATCAGAATCAGGTATGAGGCTGAAGAAGAATAAGAATAAGAATAGCAGTCGCTATATTAGTAATCAACATCACTACAAAAACTTGTATATATTTGCAAACGACAAAGCACACAAAAGCACAATACAACTCAGAACACAAACTCCTTAAACAGAGATACAGATAGTTTGCATCATTAACTTCTATAAGAAGGCCATCTACTAGAAAAGCTAATAGAAAATTATGATGTTCCCAAACACTCACAGATAAGTACTTCCTACAGTCCAAAATAATGATTTGACAATCAATTCATATGCAAACATGTTGTCTCACATAATTATAGTTATAAAATTAGTAAATTGGATGCTAGTAATTTTTTATTTACAGATGGGCAATTTAGAAATGATTGGTTGGTCAAATTTCTAAAAGGACATATTTTGGATAGGAGGCAGTAGCAATTAGAATTCCCAATCTAATAGAACAGCTTAGGGGTTCAATAATAGATTTATGAAGGAATAATAATGTACTAAAGTCAGTATTCTTGTACTCCCTCCGTCCCATCAAACATGTCTTAGATTTGTTAAAATTTGGATGTCTAGATACATAAAAAAAACGGAGCATGTGGCATTCCAGTCATTTAAGTCCACAAAATTTGATATTCTCTGGAAACACATGTGAAAAAGATAAGAGATTAAGTTTGCGAAATAAATTGTGACATATCATTTAATACCCTGCTGACCATTTCATCATTACAGGGATATACTAGTAAGAACGACAGAAATCATGTATGTTAAAAGGATAACTTATTGGCAAAGAATCCATAACAAACTTAAATTCTTCAACATACAAAATCTTCATAAAATGTACATAGTGAATTCTCAAAAATTGCTGAAGTTGAGAAACAGGCTAATAATAGATGGAACAAAATCGATTTCTTTTATTTCCTTAGTTCTGTCAAAATGATGACATGCATGGTAAAGGTTGAAAAGAACAGTAAATAGAGCATTAGTTTGATTCCTGATAGCACATAACAATGAATTCATGCAAGACCGGGTCAAAATGAATAACCTATGCACTATTAGATTGTAAATGTTTTGCTCATCCGTCCATTTAAGAGCATAGAAGCACTATAGTACCTGCAATAAGTTCTCAACAATCGACATGAACGAGTAAGATGGTGAGGTATTAGTGCAGCAATGGTGAGGTATCCATGTATCAACATGAACGAGTAAGCCATGTCATAGCCTATGCTTCGCTTGTTTTCCTGCAAATTGGGGAATTGCAGCGCCGACAAAGCTATGGCAGGCGGCCAATCGACCGCCGCCGGGTATGAGGAAGGGGGTCGCCGGATCGGTGGCTAGAGTTTAGGAGCAATCAGCAGCGCACTGTAGCAACCCGGGGTGTGAGGTCACCCCGCAGTAGTGAGCCAATCGAATGGGATTCCAGTGGCAGTCATGTAATCGTGTTTGGCTGCGATTCCATGGGGATGTTAAACACATCCTCGTCTGTCGATCTTCTTTTTCAGGTATCTCCATAACATGCAGTAGAACGGTTTATGTGCGTCAAGGATAATCTTGAGGTGGGATTTTTGGGAGACAAAATTAACATTATCATATTTTGCATTTTCTTCAGTACAACATTGGATCAGATTTAATCAATACAAAAATTGGTATTGTCAAACCTAGTTGTGGGCTTCGTTAAGGAGATCATTTGTCCCCACGGCATATTTTCTTGCTATGTGCTGAAGGATTGATATGTATTTCATCACATACAAAAGAATTAGGAGAGCGTTCAAGGCTCGTAGGGATGAGGATCCATGGATTTCTAATAGCCCTACAAGGGGTTTGGTCACAAGGAAAGGGCAAATGATCTTCCTGAATGTACACGATTCATTAATTTCTAGACGAGGCAATGCGAGGAAGAATTGATATGTTATTTTTTATGTCTGGTACTCCGGTGGATGCACAAACCCCAATTAATGAAAACTTTGAAGATTTTGCGGCACGCCACTTCACAACATAAGAACTTTCTTGGTGCAATAGGCATATCATGTTGACTGGGAACTGAACATCACGGGAAGAAGCTGTGGAGAACTACGGGACAGAAGATTTTAAGTACCAATTCCGCCTACACCTAGCTTAGCTATGAGATTTTAGAACTATCTGCAAAATCCCAAAAAAATGTATGTGGAGATTACTGCATGGAATGGTTCCATACAGATCAATTCTAGCAAATTGACTGGAGTGCTGGAGGTGTTCCAAGGACGTGGCTTCTCCGCTGACCTTAACTCCGTCTCTGCAAAAACAAAAACAAAATACCCGCTAGGCATGTCCATAACGAGAGAGAAATTGTCTAAAATCAACACTGACATTGAAAACAACAACTTTAACAATGCCAAGGTTTTAGCACGGAATGCAAATGTAAATATCCCTCGCTCGTTCTCTATAGGTTTGAGTTGCTTTGCATTTCCAGGCTAGCTATCAGGTCTAGGTCCTCGTTCAGTTTTACCATATTTCCCTTTGACGGAATACCATAGCTACATTGTGAACTAAGTCTAAAACATCACCAGTTCACCACTTATAGTGTTCGCCATAGGAAAAGGCTTACTAAATCATGGTTCTAAAAAAAAAAGGTTCATCAAATAGCAGAGATTTGCACGCGCGCACACACCAGTACAAGCATGCCGATACAGTATCATTCCAAAATATATAACGCACAAAGAGTTGGCGTGCAGAAAAAATGAGCGTTCAGTTTGGTTCAAACGCCGAGTCCAAAAATGTGCAAAACTACACAAACATGTTAGACTGAAGTTCTCTAACCAAGGAATGTTGTTCAAGAACAGACATTTTACTAGGCGCAAGCGTTCACATGGCATATGGATGCGTAAATGTTAAGTCACAGGTACTCAACATTCACTCATCAATTTGCATGGTCTGCAAGAGCAGAAGAAATGTAGGTTTCGTAAGTTTGATTTATTAGTACAACCAAGACATCATATTCCAACTGGCTTGAGTGGTGTCTTTTCGTAGCCTCATAGAACAGGTAACTGTAGGAAAAAGATTACCTTCCCACTGTACCAATATAGTTTATAATTCATCTAATTAAATGATATCTTTGATTATACTCGAATTTTATATATCACAGCGCATCTGGTTTACAACCATGAGAAAAATACCTGACAGGATTATGTATCGATGACATGCTAAGCAATCGGCTTGAAGCACTTGCAATAGTTAAGTGACAAACCGCAGCACCTGTAGGGAGCTACATACTCTCTGTACTCATCTATGAATAGCAATCACATGCAAAAATCAACTGCCGCTGCCACTAGAATATAATGCCTATCATTAATTAACCCAAATGACAGATTTGTAGACGCCTGACAGGAATATGTGAGCCCAACAGTACATAAACTGGCACCAAGAATAAGACACCAGGAAAAATGTCATTAGTGGCAGCAAGCACCAGATATTAGCACTTACACCGTCTATTTAGACATAACATGTGAGTCCACACCAGTACTTTGACAGTAGTGGCAGGGGAACCTACGTCTCTGCTGTAGTGGACGTCACAATTGCCCATGTTTAAGTCGAAGCTAAAGGTGGAGTGGATTGGACTGGGGCACTTGCGACGTTGAGAGAGGGGGTCGATCATGATATGCCAGTTGCCATTTGCAACAGAACAGAAGATTTACTATGAATATGATGATGGAAACACAGTAATTTTTGTCCCTAATTGTACAACATGCAACATTAGTCATACGATCAGGAAGTCTAACTACAAATTCCTCATGCAACAAACCGCACACATATAGTTAAACACAAGCCTATGATGACTTTGCTGCATAAATAATTTAATTTATCCTGCAATTGCACAAGACATAACTTGGTGACTTCCCCCGCTCAAAATTATGAGAAAAAAATGCCTCTTGCTTTCCTGAGTTTCACAGCTTTCTAATTATACAGTTGAAATAACCATTAGAAGATGACCTAAACACCAACAAGCGCTATGAGATCATAATAAACATAACGCAACTTGGCTACATCCGCATTGAGGACTGTTTGCTAAAATAAGTAGAATGACAAATGATACTTCCATCAAACAATACCTGCATCATATCGCAACGTCCTATGGCATGCAAAATACAAGCAAAGACTGGGAACAAGCTTACCGTTTCAAATAGTTGGTGGAGTCAAGGATGGTGGAAACCCGGTATACAGGTGGGCACTCACAATCATGTACTTGTTGGCACAGAACCACTCAAACTGCAACTTCTGGAGACTCAGTGAAAAACAGTCAATATCTTGCCTTTCTGGCAATGGGACTAAATGCAGGTCTTCTGGAATCCCTTGTAGGAGTAAGTATCCCCCAGCTACACCCATGATGGTATATCGATAATCCAAGGGCAATTCGATTACGGCCACCAATTGCCACCGGTTTGCACCATCCCCATCATTTTGCAACTTGGCATAGAGGAGGTAATATCTGTCATGGTCAATTCGACTCACGAGAGTAAACATCCCAAGCCTGCCTTCCCCTATCTCTACAAAGGCCATCATTGGGATCATTTCGCCAGGGACACGAGGTGGGAGGTTGACAGCAGAGAATTCTATCACGCGTGTGTCGAGCATGAGCAACTTGTTCGTCGGATGAAATGCCCAGCAGAAGCATTTGTGCGCGTAGTAGCGCCCTGAGGCCGATGTCAACAGATCCTGCAGCCTGGTTGTCAGGACTTGCCATCAAAGTGATCCACCCGTCGAAGGTAACAACACGCCATTGGCCGGCCCCTGAAGAGAAGATGAAAAGGACCAGCTTGGCTGTGCACTGCGCCAAGCAAATTACTCTGAATGAAGTGCCGTCTTCATCGTCACCAGGAGGAGCAAGGAAAGGCTCGAAATTCACGATATCCGGTTGATGAACTAACATGGCTAGTTCGTCGGGAATGGCAGGCAGCAGAAGGTACCGCCGGTACAGGGGGTCGCAGACAGCAAAGTCCCTGACGAAGTCGCGGCGTCTGTAATCGCCGGGACGCCAGAGAAGAGTGCGCGGCCGTCACGGTAGTCACGATGGCGCCATCGCTCGATGGAGGGAAGGAAGGCGCACCAGAAGTCGACATCGGCGTCCGCAAAGGTGCGGGCGGCGGCGGAGGAGGGATGAGGCGGCTGGGCCGGGCGAAAGGTGACGGACATTATGCCCAGGAGAGGCGGCGGGTGGAGAGTGCGGAAGCGGCGGAGGAAGGAGTGGTCGGTGATGACGCCGCTGAATGTGGGGACAGGCCACGGAGGCGCGGGCGAGGTCAGCGGCTGCGGGTAGGCGGAGGAAGATTTCCTCGAGGAGCTCGTCATCTAGGGCCTGTAGCTCCGACGGCGCGGCCTGGAGGGAACCTGGCGTTGGATGCGCCGGCGACACCATTGAGGGCTCGTTCGGCGTACAGGTGTATAATCCGGTCCAATAGCTGATCTGCGTCGTTTTTGTCGTTCGGCATAGAGGTTTTCTACACCGGTTTTTGGATCGGTTTGAGAGGATCTAAGAGCATCTCCAACAGGCGCTGTAAAAGTCCCGCGCGGCAAAAAACCGCCGTTTTGGCGCGCGCGGACGCTGCCGCGCTGCTCCAGCGGACGCGGGAAAACGGCGCGCGCTAAAAGTTTTGCCGCGCGCTATCCCGCGCGGGAAATCTGCCACGTGCGTTGCCGCGCGCTATATAGATGACACGCTCGAAGCGGCCAACGCCACTCCGCCCACGCGTCTTCCTCCCGCGCCCTCTCTTTCCCCGCCGCTCTCCTCCCGCGCCGCTCCACCTCCGGCCGTTCCTCCTCGACGCGAAGATGCCGCCGCGCCGCCGCTCGTCCTCCGGCTACCGCGGCGTCCGCAAGCGGCCGAGCGGCCGATCGACGCGGAGATCCGCTCCGGCGAGGAGCGGATCCGTCTCGGCACCTTCGACACGGCGCACGAGGCGGCGCGTGCCTACGACGCCGTCGCGTGGCGGCTGGGCCGCAGCCGCCGCGCGATGAACTTCCACGACGTGTTCACGCGCGAGCAGGCGGAGATGCTCGCGCCGCCGCCGCCGATGATCACGCGGGAGGAGCAGCGCCGGCAGCGCGGAGCAGCGCCTGGTCATCGCCGAGCGCGACGAGGCGTTCCGCGTCGAATGGGCGCGCCGCTTCCCCGAGGACGTCGCCGCCACGGCGGCCTTCTACGCGGAGAAAGAGAAGAAGGAGGAGGAGAAGGCGGCGGCGAAGGCAAAAAGCCCCGCGAGAAGCGCCGCGCCGAGATCGCGAGGGCGGCGAGGGCCGCGAAGGCGGCGAGGGCGGAGGAGAAGAAGAACGGCGCAGGGCCGTCGACGGTCGTCGTCTCCTCCTCCTCCTCCTTCGAGTGGACGACAACGCCGGTGTCGTCCACGACTCCGAGCAGCTCGGACTTCAACTGGGACTCCTCCGAGTAGTCTCCTAGAACTTTTATAATATCGCATTGTATCGTCGAACTTTTATAATATATTCGTATTTTCGCTCAAATTTTCGTTGTTTGTTCGATTTAAATTTTCAAAAAAACGGTCGGATTTAGCACTTTATACCGCGCGCGCGCTGCAAAATAGCGCCTCTGCCGGAGGTGCGTTTTTCGCGCAGCAACGCGCGCTGGAAAATAGCGCCTCTGCCGCGGGCAAATTCGCTAACACGCGCGCTAACAGTATACAGCGCGCCGAATCGCGCGTTTACAGCGCCAGATTTTACAGCGCCTATTAGAGATGCTCTAACAAAGTGTTCCGGCAAAACGTGGCAATACACGGAAATACACGCGTGAATTAAAACGCTAGGCACCCCTCGCGTTTTTTTTCTCGCAATCTGGCCGTCGCAGATCGGAAATAAAGGACTGTTTGACTTACTCCTCCGTAACATCTGGGAGTAGCAGTGATCTATCAATTCCCTCTTCCGTAACGTCTGGGAGGTGGTATAGCATGTGCCAGCTGGAAGGCTGCCGTTGGGGGAATCCTATCTCACCAAAAACACGATCAATCCCTGAGTGAATAATATGTTTTTACCAAAAACACGTGAGAAATACACCCCAATCCCCTAAAAAACCTGTGTGCCGAACGAGCCCTGGAAGATTGGAAATGCAAGAAAGGGGATTTTAGGGTTCTAGGCCCTATAAATTTTCCACCACTGCCCAGCAGTTGTTTTGTTTTCTCTTCGGTTAAGTTGGTAGCCGTCAGATTATTCCCCCTGTCCACCTGGCTAAGACAGGTGTCATCTGTTTCTCCCTAGTGGTGCAGCGAACAATTGTATCAAGATCATTTCTCGCATCCACGGATGAAAAAAGATCGGCAGCTTTGTTGCCAACTGTTTTTTGCGTTCTTGGTTAGATTAGTCACAATGGTAAGTATCATACACTAGTATCATGTACATGATACTAGTTTGTGATACTATCTTCACAATGCATAGTATCACAATATGTATCATACTTATGTCATATTTAATGTTTTGTACAATCTCAATGCAAATATGTGTACATGATGTATTTGTTATGAAGTTTTCTAGGTTTATGTGTCATGATACGGTATCATATAATGATACTACTCTCATCTCTCACCTCATTAATTGATGCGACACATTAGATTTTTGCCAACATGGCATGCATGATACTACTTATGATATTCTGATTAGGGCTAGTCTTAGCACAAACTTGCACCCCGGGGCTATCCCCAAGCAACCCTTCTCGCCAGGATGATGGGCGCAAAAAGAGCGAAAACGTGTAACAATGGAGATGGTGGGAGCCGAAAATTGGTTCCGCGTTTAAGTAACTTCACCCCTCTCTTAGTCGGTTACCACCACTTATACCAAATTTGATCCTCACATTTCCTCTTGGCCAACAAAGACTGCGACGATTAAGATTCGGTGGATCTCCTAGATCTGCGGCACTGATGAGCCCTCTTTGTCTCCAGCATCCTCTTTGTCGTGTTGTTTCTGTCTCCGACAAGCTTATCTGGAAGTGATATAACAAGAAAATCTTGTTATAGAATACATAGAGCTAGAAGACTAAATTTTGAATTGCATCTGAATGACATAATTCTGTGATAATAAATACGTAGATCTAGAAGACTAAACTTTTTTTTTCGAACTCTTTACGTTTCATTTCATTAAAAAGGTAGAATTTGTTACACACCTCCTAAGAGGTTACAATCTTAATTTTACAGAAAGGAGGTTCAGCGCGCGTCCCAGGTTGTTGGCATGATGTCCGCCGAGCCTTTTGCACTGCCTTGGCCCACCACGCAGCTTCATCTTTGATTTTGATGCTCGAGTCTCTAACTGATGGGCGTCCATGTTCGAAGACACAATCGTTGCGGTGCTTTCATACCATCGAAACCACGAGCGTTGTGGATGCCAAAACTTTGTGCATGGGTTCCGGCGTGTTTTGCCTTGCCTCTTGCCACCAGACGTGGAGGGTGGTCGCAGAAAATGGTGGCCGGAATGCTCTCTCCCCTCTCCCCCGCCTCCCTCTCCCCTCCGCTGTCGCCGAGGACGATGCCCGGGCAAAGCCCAGCGGCACGGCAGCGACGGCTTCTCCTCAAGCGACGGCATGTCCATGGCGGCAGCGGCTTGATTAGGATCCCGCCGGCGGTGGGGGCAGACGAACGGCGGCGGGTTCTCCTCCGTCTGATCGCGGTCGTTCGGTGGGTCGGCAGGAGGTGGTCGGCCTCTTGCTCTTCTCGGCCGGCGGTGGCGATTTGTGGAGGAGGATTTGGCTTTGGCTCTGCACCACGAGGATGCCCGGGGTGACAACCCGGGGCTTGGCGGTGGTGGCCTCTTCCTTCGCCGGAAGTGGTCGGCCGGATTGGGGCTGGTTGTGGCGATCTCCTGATCTCACATCTAGTCCTACCAGCGAGTTGGGGATGCACGGCTGCCGGTGAAAACTGTGCTCCGATCCTGGTCGTGACGGGTGATGGCGACGTCACACGTTGTATCCTTCTTGAAGGCATCACCGTCGCAGTCTGTGTCTTCTCACTCGTGCTGCTCCGGGGGAAACCCTAGATCCGGGTCTCCCGGATCGAATGATGATGGCGCTTCCTGCGTTCTCTACCTCTTGAGGCATCATTTTCGGAGCAGCTGCTGGATGGAGGTGGATCTTGGTGGAGTGGTGTTCATCTACCACGTTGACGTCGATGATTCTCGGCGGCGTGGAGCTGCAGGGTATCGAAGACGGGAGCGGACTGTTGGACGCGTGCATGATGGTGGAGTTGTGTGGCGTCATGGTGACATCGACGACAGGTCTGGCAAGGTGTTGTGCGTGGAGGCAACAACTTCCTTGTGACGGTAAAGCACACGTCCGTTGGGAACCCCAAGAGGAAGGTATGACGAGCACAACAGCAAGTTTTCCCTCAGAAAGAAACCAAGGTTTATCGAACCAAGGAGATGAAGGCCACGTGAAGGTTGTTGGTGGAGGAGTGTAGTGCGGCGCAACATGATTCCGGCGCCAACATTGAACCTGCACAACACAATCAAAATACTTTGCCCCAACTTAACGGTGAGGTTGTCAATCTCACCGGCTTGCTGAAAACAAAGGATTAAACGTATGGTGTGGAGAATGATGTTTGTTTGCGAAGAACAAGAGAACAGAGATTGCAGAATTGTATTTCAGATGTAAAAGAAAGGACCGGGGTCCACAGTTCACTAGTGGTGTCTCTCCCATAAGATAAATAGCATGTTGGGTGAACAAATTATGGGCAATTGACAAATAGAGATTCATACACATATCATGATGACTACTATGAGATTTAATCGGGCATTACGACAAAGAACATAGACCGCCATCCAGCATGCATCTATGCCTAAAAAGTCCATCTTCGGTTAGCAACCGCACCCTCCAGTATTAAGTTGCAAACAACAGACAATTGCATTAAGTATGGTGCGTAATGCAATCAACACAAATATCCTTAGACAAAGCATTGATGTTTTATCTCTAGTGGCAACAGCACCATCCACAACCTTAGAACTTTCTGTCACTATCCCAGATTCAATGGAGGCATGAACCCACTATCGAGCATAAATACTCCCTCTTGGAGTTACAAGTATCAACTTGGCCAGAGCCTCTACTAGCAACGGAGAGCATGCAAGAACATAAATAGCACATATATGATAGATCAATAATCAACTTGACATAGTATTCAATATTCATCGGATCCCACCAAACACAACATGTAGTATTACAAATAGATGATCTTGATCATGATAGGCAGCTCACAAGATCTAAACATGATAGCACAAGAGGAGAAGACAACCATCTAGCTACCGCTATGGACCCATAGTCCAAGGATGAACTACTCACGCATCATTCCGGAGGCGGGCATGGTGATGTAGAGCCCTTCGGTGATGATTCCCCTCTCCGGCAGGGTGCCGGAGGCGATCTCCCGAATCCTCCGAGATGGAATTGACGGCGGCGGCGTCTCTGAAACTTTTTCCGTATCGGGGCTCTCGGTACTAGGGTTTTCGCGACGGGTGGATTAAGTAGGCAAAGGGGCAGCGCAGGGGGTCCGAGGCCCACACCATATGGCGGCGCGGCTAGGGGTGGGGCCGCGCCCATGGTGGCCGCCTCGTCGCCCCTCTTCGTCTCCTCTTCGGACTTGGAAGGCTCCGTGCAAAATAAGACCATGGGCTTTTGTTTCGTCCAATTCCGAGAATATTTCCTGTAGGATTTCTGAAACCAAAAACAGCAGAAAAAGAACTGGCGCTTCGGCATCTTGTTAATAGGTTAGTGCCGGAAAATGCATCAAAACATCATAAAGTGTGACCAAAACATGTAGGTATTGTCATAAAACTAGCATGGAACATAAGAAATTATAGATACGTTGGAGACGTATCACAACGTCAATGCGGTGATCCCTAAAAACCACGATATATATGACCTGAGGCTGCAACAGAGAAGATTGGAGGGGGAAACTCCGCCGAAGCCGCTGCTGGAGGGATCTCCACCTTCTCCAACGTCTTCCTCATCATCACCATGATCAAGGGGGAGTAGTCCACCTCTGGACTACGGGTTTGTGGCAATAGCTTGATCTATTTCTCTCATGTTCTTCATAGTTCTTAGTGCCATATGAGCTGCCCAACATGATTATGGTCATATATGTAATACCTATGTGGTGGATCTTTATTCTATAATATGATGTTATGAGATTTGAATCTACTTTGTGTAAGATGTATTGATAGAAGCATATTATGTACCCCGTTCTTAAGTATTGGTTCTGATCCAACTTGTATGCAAGAACATGTGTGGGGTGATGTGTGTTAGATGGAATAGCATGGTTTTAGTGATTGGATAGTGACAACAAATTCATGATATATTATGGCTTTACCTTTTCTGAATGCATGTGCTATGTTCGTTACATGACAAAAGTGATGATCTTGTTTGTTCAAGGTAGCATATTTGATATTCAAACATCATGTCAAAGTACTTATGGCTATACTCTGTTAATTCTTAATACAAGATTGCATGAAGTTTTTCCTGTGCTCGAATTTTAATCATAAGAAACACCTTTCCATTGCATTTATCTTACTTTTTATTTGCAACACTATTTTAATCCAAAAATAAAAAATATTTATCTATCTTATTTGCACACAAAACCCCAAAACAAGCAAACCTTTACCGCTTTTACTTAGTTTAATTTACTTGATTAGTTTACTTTACTCTAGTTAATACTTTATTTTACTTTATTTACACGAAACCTTGTGCTTGACAACCACACGGTGTTGTTGGGGACACAAGGATTTATTTTATTTTGCAGGATTGTTAGAAGAAGAGAGGGAGAGATAACTCTTACTCCACTATCCGAGAGTTCGATATAACCCTCGAGTCATCCTTGTGGGGAAAATACTTTGCTGACGCAACACTCTGCACTTGGAGTCCCAACATTATCAGGAGCCTATTGGGTGAGGATCAAGGAAGAGTTTGTCGAGCGCAAATACCTCGATAAGGACTATGCCATGATGGTAATGAAGAGGAGCCAGAAGGCAATGTCGACGCGCTAGGCCATCATACAGGCACATGTGAACATCTTCCATGGCTACCATTTCGAAATCGAGTAAAGGGCGGATAGCAGCACAACCCTGTCGACCAGGTATGTGCGCCACCGTCCCTTCTCACGTTTCTTTCTATGTGGCTAGGCATGATTGTCTTTGCACTTCCTTTGATTAGTTGAACCACACTCTTCGCTTGCACCGGAAGAATTCAGAAGGCCATAGAGGATTGGGCTTGCTGTGTCGCTATAGCAAGCTCAAAAGCCGTGAGAAGTGGAGGTTGACGCGTATCTCCTCGGCAAAGGGGTATTGATCTGGATGTGCTGTTCACCGCACTGCCAGAGCGCCCTATCGGCAATAAGGCGGCCAAGGCCGCCGCGTTTGAAGCAGTGTCGACCGAGAAGATCTAGTCGTCGATCAACAGATGCCTCGCCGATATCTAGTTGAACCTGCTCATTAGCGACAAGAAGGCCGACGAGAGGTGGGCGATGCTACTCCAGAAGCAAGAAGAGAAGATACAGATCGAGAAGGAGCGTGTCGCCGTGAAGAAACGCAAAGAGGACTTCATGCTCTTGACTGCCTCGACAGCGGAAATGGATCACCGGGTTCTAGCGGCGCACAACTTCTACAAAGTCATGTTCCTCGACGAGATTGACGCTAAAATGGCCGCGTCCACGGTATCGGCATCAACTCTAGCTCTAGAGGCAGCGGCAACATCAGCAGGCGCGTCCGCGACGGCAACATCCAACACACTTGCATCGAAATCGGCGAGTACACTAGCGATTGCATCGGTGTCGCTGCCAAAGCAGGACAAGGTCGTCGTGTTGGACGGGCAGAGTCGACTATAGTGGCTACTTTAATCGCGACCAATATGGCCGGAAAAGTTACTTTTGAATGGCGACGATCTTTACTTTTATTTTTATTGCAAATTTTGTTTGGGGTCGGCTTTTGCAGATGCGGCCGAGAAAAACCCCCAAACACGAGCCACGTGACTGGAGATGCACTAAGATGCAGAGCTTCGTCTTCTCCCTCCAGAGACCTCGCTATTTTTGTCTGCAGACGGAGGTCACCAGGGCAGCATGGCTCCTCTACGCGCCGCCGGGAAGACCCAGGAAGCGTCTTTGGTGCAGGTACAGTGATTCCGCCCGCTTGGATGTACGCTAGATATATACAATTGGCCAGAAGAAATGTGGTACCCGGATATATGAAGCGCAGGTACGGCGATTCCCCCGCTCGTCCTCCGTCCCGCTCCTCCATTCCTGACTGGGGCGGCGACCGGAACCCGCGCGACGGCGGAGACCTATCCCGGCACCGCGACGCGACCTGTAATCCCGGTCGTTGCACCCTTCGGCTGCTACTCCGCGCCCCTCCTCCCGCCCGCCGTCCCTTCTCCGCCCAGGTGCGGCTATCGGCGTGGTGCCACGAGAAAGACTCGGTCTTCGGCGAGTCACGCCCTTTTGGCGTTGTCTTCTTCCTGTGGCCGGCGGCGGGCCGGCGCTGCTCTCCGCCCTTGCCGTGAACGAACGGCCTGGAGATGGGTTCTGGCGGCCTGTACAAACATAAATGATGGCAGAAATTGCAAGTTTGCCACGGGGGCAGTACCGTCTTTCCCAAGGCCCCTCCTTCCTCCGCCAACTCTCTAGTCTGAACTCTCAACAAAAAAAAAAAACTCAGTCTGACTGAACTCTGAAAATTCCTGAACTTGACTCTTGGCTCCACTGCTGCCTTTCCCGATACCCCCAGCTGCGTCCCCTCTTCCTTCGGATCTCTGCCGCCGCACCCCCATCCGCCCCCTGATCCCCATTACCGCCACTCGCCGCCTTCCCCTCCTTCCCATCTCCACCTCTCGCCGTCGCAGCAGCAACCCCTCAACTTTCCCTGCCTGGATCTCCACCGCCGGCGAGTCCCCCGCACCTCCGCCGAAGCCTTCCGGTCAGTACGCGCCTCTTCTTCCACCATTATATGCTGGTTGTTTTAACCATCAAAATCTAGAGCAAGTGGATGGCTAGCTTTCGTGCCTGCTTCTCTGGGCAGGACAAGATTTGAAGTTCGCTCAAAATTATCATTTTTCTCATGTAAACACTTGTGCCAACCATTTTCATCCTCTTGTTGCGTCATGTAATTAACATTTATACCTTTCTTTCGTCCTCAGGTTCATTATGCTGACAACAACCCATTCGTAGTACTTCCTCAGCTTTTCTTGTCTCCCCTGCACGCAATATGGATGAGTAATGACCGCTTCACAACACATAGCAGATGTTAACACGAGTTGTAAGTAAACTAAGTCCACCGTGTTTCAACTTGAGCAGAGAAAACGCTGTTGAGCTGCTGCAGCGCTACCGCCGTGATCGCCATGTGCTGCTCAACTACATCCTGTCCGGTAACTTGATCAAGAAAGTTGTGATGCCCCCCGGCGCAATCTCTTTGGACGATGTGGATATCGATCAAGTCTGTGTCGATTATGTCCTCAATTGCGTCAAGAAAGGTGAAGCAGCCGTAGCCTTCACCATTCTAGTATCTCGCTTTGTCAGTTCTCATACATGCTGATAATCCTCTGATGTGACAGGGCATCCACTTGACCTTGGAGATGCCATCCGGCTTTACCATGACAGCCTTGATTACCCTAATGTCGTGAGTATACCTATGGTTTCTTCTTGCATTGTTTTTTTTTTTCTCTAAGAAATTTCCATTTCGTAAAGTAGGACTGATATGATTTAGGAACATTCACGATAAGTGCTGCATGTCTTACTTTACTAACCATTCTGCTGAATACACACAGATACCTAATATCTCCTCATACATGCATTTTTGTATGACCTTTCAAGTTTTAATTTAGAATATTTATTATTCAGCTACATGCTTATTTGATATGTTTTGCAGACCATGTTCAGAGCCATTAAAATTCAAGCATTCATTTGCCTCAAATCTTTTCTTTCCAGGCTAACACAGGAACAGTGGAAGAGTTTTATTTACTTACAAAACCCGAATATTCTGGATCGCCACCAGCAAGAGAACCACCCCCTGTCCCTGCCACCGCACCATCGCCAGTTGTGATACCACCACCAGTTGTCGAACAACCACAGATTCCTGTGCCATTACCAGTTGCAAACCTGCCAAAATCATTATCACTGGACTCTCCCACTGAGAAGGAATTAACCATAGATGACATTGAAGACTTTGAGGATGAAGAAGATGAATTCGATAGCCGAAGGGCTTCTAGAAGGCATCAAACCGATGCCAACGATCTATCATTGCGGTTACCATTATTTGAAACAGGTAATAGTTATTACTTAACAACTATCAGTATCGCATGTCTGATAATAGATAATCATCATGCTATTGCTACTAGAGACATCTTGATGATCTTCATCTGTTTCTTTTCCCTTGAAGTGCGTTTTGTTGGTTGTCTCCTCCTAGCTTGCTAGTGATGCACTAATTATTTATTTAGTATTCTTAATCACCTGAAGGTGTTCATTATAGTTTCGAAATAACTTGGTTGTCATTGTGCGCTCCAGTTACTTTAACATGTTTGTTTGTAAGTATGAAGGACTGGATAAAGAAAGCAAAGGCATTTTCTTTAGTTATTGGAATAACTAGGTCATCACTGTTCTCTTCTTAAGCTTGTTTGACTCTAAATTATGAATTATCTGGTAAAGAAAGTTATTGGAAAACAATAACTATTTTATTTTTCCAGGTATTACAGATGATGATCTTCGTGAAACAGCATATGAAATCCTTGTTGCTGCTGCTGGTGCTTCAGGGTAAGCCTGCGCAGTTCACTGTGAAATGCTATTATTTTAATTAGAAGGTCACAAGTTTCCATGAGTATCATAGTACTAACCTATTCCAGCTGGCTTATAGGGGGCTTATAGTTCCAAAGAAAGAAAAGAAGAAAGAGAAGAGACACAGATTAATGAGGAAACTTGGCCGTAGTAAGAGTGAAAGTGCTGAATCACATACTCAGCGGCAACCAGGTTTAGTTGGTTTGCTTGAAATCTTGAGAGCGCAACTTGAGGTGGGTTGTCTTACCTATCTGTTCTTGATGAATACTTCAATAGAAAAAAACTCCACCTTTGTGTTTTCTGTTATTCTGTACTTTGTATTTACTGCACTCGGTTGAGCTTTTATTTGTACATTTGAACACCATTGTCTTATATTTGTAGTGCAACTTCTCAAAAAGAACTCTAGAGCAACTCTTTGAGTTTAAGATTGTTGTTCCTTTTCTTAATATGTTTGTGTACAACCAGATTTGTTCATACTCAGGATGCTAATCTGCTTACCTCCTTCACCCCTCTGCTTTTGAATAGATAACCGAGTCCATGGATATTAGGACTAGACAAGGACTACTCAATGCTATGGTGGGTAAAGTCGGGAAACGGATGGACAATCTATTGATTCCGCTGGAACTATTGTGCTGTATATCTAGAGCTGAATTTTCTGACATGAAGGCATATCTTCGTTGGCAGAAAAGACAGGTTAGCCATCCATTAGTGCTTTAATGATTTTGGACTATTGTTGCATGACTTAACAGTATAATTGCTTTTGTGTCTTTGGTTAGCTAAACATGCTGGAGGAGGGCCTAATAAACCATCCTGTTGTTGGATTTGGAGAGTTAGGTCGAAAAGTCAATGAGCTAAGGAACCTTTTCAGGAAGATTGAAGAATCTGAGGTTTTATGCGTACCCCAGTCAGTTCATATGGTTGATTTATTTAATTAAATAAGTGACGTATAGAATATACACTAAATGGAGGTTATTATGTCATATCTTTTGCTAGTCCCTTCCACCATCTGCTGCGGAGGTTCAACGTACAGAATGCCTACGATCACTGAGAGAAGTTGCCACATCTTTCTCTGAAAGGCCTGCTCGGGGTGATCTTACTGGTGAAGTTTGTCATTGGGCTGATGGTTACCATCTGAATGCCGCCTTGTATGAAAAAATGCTCGGCAGTGTTTTTGACATCTTAGATGAGGGAAAACTTACAGAGGCCAGTACTTCAAATCCTTGTCTATCATATTCTGCTGTCCATGCTGTTGGTTTCAATATTTCTCTTACATTCTTTTGCTTTAATACGCCAGGAGGTGGAAGAAATCCTTGAACTCCTAAAGTCAACTTGGCGGATACTAGGAATCACGGAGACAATTCATGATACATGCTATGCATGGGTGTTATTTCGACAGGTAAAACAATAATCGAGGAGTAAGATATTATCCTTCTTCGAATATTTTGTGCCCGTGCTGTTGTTGGCCTTTACAGTGGTGGAGCCACTTGCGAATCCGGGAAGCTGCCCTGTCTCTGCCCTTGATCTTCCACTAGAAAACTGAGGTAGCTTAGAGTTTCACATACTGTTTGTTTGGGCAAAAGTTTACCGATGCAGCAGCAAGTTTCTGCCCAGGCTCCAGCGAGGGGCTAACTCCGCCACTGCGCCTTAAATATATAGTTCTCTTCAACAACAATCAGATGTGTTTCTGGATTCTTGCATCTTGTATTTTTCTGTAGCCTTTTCTCTTCAGTGTCAGAGACAGTTACCACAACAACCACAAAGCCTTTTGTCCCAAGAAAGTTCAGGTAGGCTAGCGATGAAACCCAACAAAGACCTGTAGCAATCAAAGGAGGAGGGTGTGATAGGCTTGGCGAGCTGACGTAAAAACCAGCCATTCCTATGGATATGAAACCCAATAGTATTAGAGACCATTATCTGGAAAAAAAGATCGATTTCAAACTCCCATTTTGCCTTCACCATAATATGGAAATGATTGCTTTCCCTAATAATGCAAGTCTGTTATGATGTACGATTATCGTTTAAGTGGTGATTCATATCTATAACCAGTAACCACTTGGACTGGATCATGTTTATTATTAGATCAAAAGATGCTCTTGCATAAACCATACTGGACAAAATATAGTATTGTTCAGTAGTGTGCTACTGATTTATTTGCTCATGAGTTGAGTCACCATCATAATAGTATGGCAATTAATGTAGCATCTGCAACACAGTTTGTTTTTACAGGTGAACAAGGACTCCTGAAAGTTGTGATTGAGCATTTGAGGAAAATACCCTTGAAGGAACAGCGTGGTCCACAAGAGCGATTACACCTGAAAAGTCTACGCAGTTCTGTTGATGCCGATGATAGCTGTCAGGACTTCACGTTTTTTCAGTCTTTCCTGTCTCCAGTTCAAAAATGGGTGGACAAGAAATTGAATGATTATCACCTGCAGTTCTCTGAGGTTTGGTTTTTCTCTATCCTGGTTTTCTCATGTGCACCCTAACATGCATGACCACATTAAATTTGTCTTTACATCTGCAGGGTCCCAATATGTTGGGTGATATCGTAACAGTGGCAATGCTCACTAGGCGGATCCTTGGTGAAGAAAATGACAAGGTGCTGAAACCTTAAATCCTTCATTTGTCATCTTAAATAGCATTTTTAATCTTAATATTGAACCATCTGTGTGCGGCTTGCGTACATATAATCACCAATACATCCAGGAATTTCTCTTGCAAAAATCGCTTGACTACAAATCGATCCAGTACAGTTCCTCACAAAATGGTCCCCACACTCCTTGCCTTCTAAGCTGTGGCAGTATACAGTGGCAACCTTATTTTATCAATAGCAAGCACTGCAGAATGTGGAAAACAGAACTTATGTTACTGTTTGCACATATAGAAAATCTGATTTCACCCCATATTTTACTTTTGTGCATCAGGCAATGGAGTCACCTGATCGAGACCAGATTGAGCGTTACATCACATCTTCTGTCAAAAGTGCTTTCGTTAAGGTGACCTCATTTGCAGCTTCAGTTATTCTTTTGGTAGTATAGCTTAATATTGCTGATTTTATTTATTTGCTGATTTTTTTTTTCATTTTACCATGAGATGGATATAATAAGATCACTTACTCACGCATGCCTGTTTATGTGGGACCGTGAATGTTGTTCATGTATATGTATATTGGAGTTGTTGTGTTGTATTTGATCACCTTGACTCATAGAAACCGTAATACCATTGTTTCCACTATTGGCAAGATTGTTTGCAGTTAGAGGTGTTCGATCATCGATTTGTCTTCTTGTATATGGAAAAAATGTGTTATGAACTTAGTTGCATTTATTAGGAAGAGGAGATACCCAAGTTTAAACATCCGAGAATCTTTAGGATTGTATTTTTGTTTTTCCACAAAATTGTGTATACCTTTTGGCATTTCTGTATAGAAGATTTATTTTGGTCTTTCCTGGTCACTATATTTCTCGGAAGTCAGTATGACACTATGACATGAGGCCTTCTAGGCAATATTCATACTCTATATGCGTGTAAGAGTGTAAGCACATGGTAAATGACAGGACAGAGCTTTCGTCTGCATATCAGAAAATATAAATTCTAGACTCTAAACCGTCATGTTTGTACTGATAATTGTAACTATTTATTCTGGTGAGACCATTAGTTTTTTTAGTGTACTGGATCAGAAATCCATGTCTGCATCTGAAGTGGACATCATCCATATCCAGATAGTACAAATGCACAATCTGTATTTGTATAGTAGTATGTCAAATACTTTTCTAGTTCTGTCTGATATGTCAACATTATATAGATCATTTTTTGTATTGTCAGATTGCACATTCTGTAGAGGTTAAAGCAGACACGGCACATGAGCATGTTTTAGCATCTCTAGCTGATGAGACAAAGAAGCTTCTGAAGAAAGATACAGACATTTTTTCGCCAGTTTTGTCAAGATGGCATCCACAGGCCACTGTTCTTTCTGCTTCCCTTCTCCATAAACTTTATGGGAACAAATTGGTAAGTTATAGATGACTGCTAAATCCATCATAACGTCTGTACTACATGCTTACATTAAGTTGTTGTGCCAGAGACCTTTTCTTGAGCATGCTGAGCATCTTACGGAGGACGTAGTTTCTGTATTTCCGGCAGCTGATTCTCTCGAGCAGTACATAATGTCTGTGATGGCTTCTGTTGTGGGTGAAGATGGTTTGGACAGTATATGTAAACAAAAGCTAGCTCCTTACCAGGTTAGATCTTATCTTCCTTAACTACAAACAACCAAATTTTAAATTGCTTGGATGTATGCCATGTTCATGCCATTTTTGTGCATCATCCATTATTATGTGCTGGGATTGCTTATTGTGTTGTTCAACGCTGATTCTCTACTTTAATTTTATCTCAGATTGAAAGTAAATCTGGCACGGTTGTTCTACGCTGGGTGAATGGGCAGCTGGAGAGAATTGAAACTTGGGTTAAAAGGGCTGCTGAACAAGAGGTTAACACATTAATTGCCAAAATAACATTTATTTTGCATATGACTCTGTTTGCGAGTTTGTATAGGCATCTTACTGGGTATGATAATGTATTTTGTTTTACTGCTGCTAGTTAGAATTTATCTTTGCCTGTGACCTGTCTGCTTTCAAACATTACTTCGGTACTCATCGAGTGTTGTTCTGAAATTTTCTGCAACATTTTCTCCATGCTAAACTTTATGCTTGACAGGCTTGGGATCCTATATCCCCTCAACAACGGCATGGGGGTTCTATAGTAGAAGTCTATAGAATCATAGAAGAGGTGTTCCTCTTGTCCTTCATTATCTCTTTAAATTTTGTTAATTAATTATCTCCTTATAGGTTAATCTTCGATGTTGTTTCTCTTATATGCCACAATATCTTGAAGTTACTTAAAAAATGCCTTAATGGTTTCAGATATGATTTGTGCCTGATAATCACGCTGCCTTTGTGAAATTAATTTTTGTTACTTGTGATGTATTGCAGACTGCAGATCAGTTTTTTGCATTCAAGGTTCCCATGCGAATTAACGAGCTAAATAGCCTCTGTCGTGGTATCGACAAGGCATTTCAAATTTATACACAACTTGCTATTGGACCCATAGGTTTGCATCTTCACCTTTATATTTCTCCTAAAGTACCTTTCTACTTATCTTCTTGCTGCATGTTATTTATTTATTCCTTCACATTTATTTCCTATCAATTGATTTGAAAGGAAAATATTCTCTTGCATCAGAATACGTAGTATAAAATCATGCTTTAGATTGATGGTCGTATCTAGGATGGACAAAAGATGTTAGTCCCATTTTTAAACACTTATGCTTTGGTTGAACGCTCTTTATTTATCTAGGTTCTAAGAAAAAATGGTTTTGTGTGCCTGCAGTTGATAAAGAAGATTTAGTTCCACCTGTTCCTGTTCTTACTCGATATAAAAAGGAGCTTGGGATCAAAGCTTTTGTAAAAAAGGAAATCCCGGAAGTTAGAACCGTTGATGAGAAGAAAGCAAGTGAAATTGTTCAACTTACAATGTCAAAGCTCTGTGTGCGGCTTAACAGTCTATATGTGAGTTTCTTCTAACTGATGCCGCTACGTTGCTTTTATGTGGAACAACTTATCAAGTTCCTGAGCAATTTATGGTACACAAAGATGTAAATGAGAAGAAAAACCATAGCAATTGTCATAGAAGATATATTTTGGAATGATTGGCATTGACGCTGGAGCAGCATTTCCTTAAATTTTTTATACTTCAGACATGGAGTTTGTGATTATGCTACCAGCCTGATACATCATACGCCCCATAAAATATATCTATGTAGGTAGCTGTATCTTTCATGGTTCCTGGTTTGACGCTGTTCCTTTTCGAAAGTAGATATTATTAGTGATTTATCAGCAACATAATTTTACACTAAGTGGAGAAATTTGCTATTGATCATACTGATAGTTCTGGACTTAAAGCAGTATTCTAGTATGGAGGCAATAGCTGTTACTAGCTGCTGCCATGATTTACACAACAGGACCCATGACGTTCTTTTGATATTTGACTTTCTTCCTATTTATTGTTCATTTTTATTACCGTCAGAGTTTCTGAACTCGAAGCTTTTTTATGAATATGCAAACAGTATGGTATAAGCCATCTAGGCAAGTTGGAGGACAGCATAAGTGAACGGTGGGCTAGAAGGAAAAGTGACAACATTAACATCAGTAAGTGCGCCTTAAAATATAGCAATTAGTTTATCTGTTAGATCCTCTGGTAAGATTGCCAATTACTCTGTTTGGCATAGTCCATTAGATCAAACTGAATTTTATTTGTAATATTTAACTGTGTTAGGACGATCAATGAGCGGAAAATCAAAGAGTGTTGTCTCCAATCAGAAGAATCAATTTGATGGCAGTAGAAAAGAAATCAATGCTGCTATTGATCGGGTATGTGAATTTACAGGTAAGAAAATATGCATGCGCTCACCATTGTACTGGGAAGCTGACAGCTCATCAATGTTAAAGTGTGTATCTTTTCATTTGTAGGGTTAAAGGTCATATTCTGGGACCTGCAACAGCCATTCATTGACAACTTATACAAAAACAGTGTTCCCCAAGCTCGACTGGACACTATTGTGGAAGTGCTTGATTTGGTATGTTCATAAGTTTGCAACATTTGATGTGATAGCTGGCATGTCAACTTATTTTTTCTATCCATTACCTTGTGTTGGCTAGCTACGTATCTGGCTAACCTTTATACAGAACTCTGCCTGTTAATATTTTTGGACCGGCATGCAAAGCAATATTTGACTGCAACAATTCAGCTTTATGTGTTATGTTTATGGGCACTTCTACATTTGAATGCAACCCAAGCATGCCCTAATCCATGCCATGCATATTTATTTGTAGTATATTCTGTTTTTGTGAGAAAATATATGGATAGCTTTATTATGTCAGAAACTGGGTGTGGCCAAATGCTTAGCATATGCTGTTACCTCAAACTTTGGACAAGCATAGTTTTTACCGATTATTAGAATTTCTTAGTAAAGGTTTTTCATTTGCTGTCTGGTCAGTAAGCTTCTGTTGAACTAAATGTCATGTATTTGATGTCAATGCTCGATCTTTAGGTACTTAATCAACTTTGTGATGTCATTGTGGAGCAACTGCGGGATCGTGTGGTTACAGGGCTTCTGCAAGCATCCCTGGTGATAATTTTCGGCTATTAAAATTAGTGAGATGTTGTAACAATTTTTGAATTATAATTTAACGTAATTTATCTTTCATAGGATGGCTTACTTCGTGTAATACTAGATGGAGGTCCTACACGTGTCTTCTCTCCAAATGATGCCCCTCTTTTGGAGGAAGATCTTGAAATTCTGAAGGTATATTGTTGTCTTAAGACATCTTGGCTGCTTTTATTTTACATACAAGGGACATCTTGTGTGCAGTGGCGGTGGTATTGTTTTATAACTGACATGATATATGTTCAATATCACCCTGTCTTTACTGTCTGACCAATAAACTGTTGTCTTAACTCGTACTGACTATTTGTTTGCTTACCTAAAAAAGTTACTTCTTGTTTGCTGTAGGAATTCTTCATATCTGGTGGAGATGGGCTCCCCCGTGGAACTGTTGAGAATTTGGTCTCGCGCGTTCGTCCTGTAATAAATCTGATCAAGCAAGAGGTAAACTTTGAATTAAATTTCTCATGAACCTTTCGGGTTCGGGGGAATTGGACCATAGGCTTTGGATCCGTTAAACTCTAGACTATATATTCTACGAGTGCACCATCCATAATTACTTTTTACCGTATCTCCAATTATTAGGTATAGTCTGTACCTGCCCACTGGAGTGAACTTAGCCATTTTTTTTACGGAAACTGTCAGCGCTGCCTTCTTTCATTATGGTAGAGGCACCTGAGCTATTTTCTTTATCTTCAAACTGGCCCTAGTTGAATTCTAGCAAAATTTCTGTAATTGCATCAAAGACAGCCAAGCAGTGTGTTGGTTCTAAAAGAAGCATACACGCCGTCGACTTACCGAAACTTGGGACTGGGGATTGCTATCGTATAAGAAATCACTTGTCTTTGCTGTAATCATATTTTTGAATGACCAGATGACATTTCTTATGTTCTCTCTCTCTCCCAGACCCGTGTGCTTATTGATGATCTACGAGAAGTTACTCAAGGAGGCAAAAGCAAATTGGGAGGTGACGCCAAAACCTTGCTCAGGGTCCTGTGCCACAGAAATGATTCAGAGGCATCACATTATGTAAAGAAGCATTTCAAGATACCCAGCTCTGCTCCTCCGAGCTCCTGATCAAATGCGAATGGAAAATCTGGAAATGTGTCGGAAGGTATATAACGGATGAACAATGGCCAGCGTTGTAACCTAGGAAGCATATCTTGGTCGTACGGTCTTGTAATATTTGTGCATTATTAGCAGTGCAGTAGGAGTTAGGAAGCATAGACTGGTACATGGGCATTTTATTAATTGATTGTTTCTGCCCAGGAAGGACTTGGATGTTTTTGGCTTGTTTGATTTGAACTTTTAGGTCGATTTTGACGGCATTTCTCTCTGATGGGATTGTTGGGACAGAAGTGATGTTTGACAATTCTATAGGTGATTATTTTGGTGTGATTTCACGGGTCTGATGATTGTGATTTTGAGCCATGTTGGTGTGTGCGTTGTACAAAATTGGAGAAGATCCACTTCTCAACTTGAGTCTGCTTTTGATTCAAAGCTTCGGGCCTAGAAAAGTTAATCTCTAGTAACCAAGTTCATACTAATAGTCCTAGAAAGAAAACCAAGAAAGAAGAGGAATTCGCGAACAGAAAAAACTGGATACTGAAGAAAAAACGGAATTTTGCATTATCATCATAGATGGTGTGACATTACACCGTACATAAGTTTTGTTTCGCCTGATGATCTACAGCACCAAGAACGAACTAGTACATCGAGACAAAGAAAGACTAATCGCGAAGAAGCAGTAGCTGCGGCATGATCTCTCAAACGCAGGCAACTCCAGCGGGCACCGGCGTGGCCTTCCCGCCGTCCTCCAGCTTCCTCATCTTGGCGCGGTGATCGTCGGCCGTTGCAGCAGAGGCGCTCTCCCGCCTCTTCCTCTTTGCCTCCTCGGCGGCAGCGTCGTCGGCCGCCATGTCGAGCAGGCGCTGCACCATCTCCATGGCGGTGTCCTTGAGAAGCTTGTTGGTCTCGAACGCGGCCGCGGCTTCCCGCAGCTGGTGCCTGGACAGGCCCGCCAGATACCGCGTGACGGAGGCGACGGCGGCGGCATGGCGCTGCCCGGAGAAGTCGACGAGGGAGGCGGCGTGGATGGCGTCGTCCATGCCGACGGGGTCGTGGTCGCCGCGTCGCCGCCCCGAGGCGCCGGCCCTCTCGGCGAGGCCGACGCGCAGCTCGCGGCCGCGCAGGAGGTGGCCGTGCAGGTTGCGGCAGGCGCTCTGCGCCGTGGCGTCGTCGGCGTACTCGACGAAGGCGTAGCCCTTGCGCTTGCCCGTGGCGGCGTCGGCGGCGAGGCGGAACGAGCGGACGGGGCCGATGAGCTCGCAGGCGTCGAGGACCTCCTTGTCGGCGGCGTGAAAGGCGATGTTGCCGACGTAGACGACGCGGCTGCAGCGGCAGTTGGCGGCGGCCGCGGCGAGGCTGTCCATGATCGAAGACGAGCTAGGGCAGAAAGGGATGCGATCTAGATGAGCTAGGGCGTGTGGGTAGAAGAGAATCGAGACGGGCTTGCCGGATGAATGCTTGGCTACGTATGAATATATGGAAGTGAATCACACCGTTCTCGACTCGGGATCGGAGTTCTTGTTTTTGGAAGCGCGTCCTGGCCTAAGTCGGTTTCCCGGCTGGACAGACTTCGCGTCGGCTGCACGCGGGAAAAAAAAGGCTTTGCGTTTCTCTGTCAGAAAAAAAGGCTTTGCGTTCAAAATCATGTGCTTAAGGGCAAGTTATTAAGCTAAATAATCTACGAGTACCAATGTTTTCGTGCCATGATTGCCACCATGACTAAGGGATGTCCGTGCAGGTTTTAGGCGGGCTCAAAAATCCGGCCAGTACCAGTTCCACTCTCCAGAAAAGAAAGAGAAGATGGAGACGAACTGCACAACTACCACAGGATCGTCGGTGGACAACAAGTTCCAGTCTGAGCTGGACGTGATTGGAACCAGGACCTAGAATGAGGTCCAAGCTGGTTGGTTGTGAGCTGGCGGTGGTGGGCCTGCGGCCCCCACTTGTAAGCGTGTGTGTGAGGGGTTAAAGGGGAGTCCCCGTGTATCTCTGAACCTATGTTGAAAAGTAAACGAAACTGAATCTCTCATCTCTGTTGCTTCTCTCATCCCCTCTAGCTGCTCTCCTCATCCCTAAATCCCAATTCCCCTCTCCAATTCAGCCGTTGTGGTGATCCCCAATCATAGGGACATCACAATCTGGTATCAGAGCTTGGTCTACGCCCGCTCGCGCTCCACAAACTCGAGATCGGACCTGTAACATCCACCGAGAAAGGTGTTGGTTGCCTCGGCGACGCGGCGCAAAATCCTTATCGGGGTAAGGTTCGATTCAGAGGAGAGTCGCGACGGCGCCGTCTAGATCGGCACAACCGTCGGCGCAAACAAATTTCGTTCTCAACAAGATGGAAGCCCTCCAGAAATCCATGGAGGAATTGATGAAGAACTTTAGCACCATGGCCGCCGAGGTGAAGACGGTGGCGCAGGAGGTACAAGGGTTCCGGCAACAACTAGATGACTTCGGCGAGGACATGGACCGCGTCAAGCGCCGCGCCAACGAGACGGAGAAGTCCGCCGCGCAGGTTCGTGTGGAAATCCCTCAAGCAAGCAAGGGAGTGGCCACGGCGAGGATGACGAACCATGGGCCACCGCTCCTCGACGCGTCGCTGCACGGCACCGGCACCGCGGTATTCACCACCGCTCCTTCGTCACCCAAGGACGCCGTCGACACCACCTCCACGGGCGATTTCGTCGTGCGGCCTCGCCGCCACGATTTCCCTCGATTCTCAGGTGAGACCCCGCTGCTCTGGGTCGATCTCTGCCAAACATATTTCGAGATGTACCACGTACCAGAGCACCACTAGGTCAGCACAGCGACACTCCATCTCGATGGCCACGCTGCACTCTGGTTTCAGTCCTACAAGCGCAGAAACATGTTGATTGCATGGGATGCTTTTGTGCAAGCAGTGGTGGAGGAATTTGGCCATGATGAATTTGATGGTCAGATGTCCAAGCTGATGCAACTTCGACAGACTGGTACAGTTGCAGAGTACAGGCTTATTTTTGAGGAATGTATGTACCACCTGATTTCTGTTGACGACAGTCTGAGTGCTCGCTGGTTTGTGTCACAGTTCGTGTTTGGGCTCCGAGATGATATTCGTTGTGCAGTTCGTTTACAAGCTCCAACAAGCATCACCCGGGCTGCAGCTCTAGCTCGCATACAAGAAGAAGAGGCTGAACACCACCGTCCCAAAGCACGCCCAGCAGCACCGACTAAGCATCCAACGGCAACAATGTCGGGCAATAGTACACAGCGACTGGAGTGGCCTAAGAAACAAGGTGCAGATGATTTTAACAGAGAGCGTCAGTTGCGAGATTTTCGCCGCGCTGACAATCTCTGTTTCAAGTGTGGAGACAAGTACTCGAAGGAACACCAATGCAAACGCTCGGGGCAGCTGCTGACCATTGAAGTGGGTGAGTTCGGAGAAGTCTTATCTGATGAAGTGTGTCTGGCATTGGAGCTCTTATCAAAAGTCACTAATGGAACTGAAACTACAGCTGCAGCTTGCTGTCACATTTCTATGGCTGCTTTGGCCGGTACAACATCACCAGAAACAGTCCAGCTGCGAGCTCTAGTTGGTAATCAAGTAATGATCCTCCTCGTGGACTCTGGTAGCACAACCACATTCGTCTCAAAGTCATTTGCTTTGCGAGCTGGGTATAGTGACCTCACCTGAAAAAGTGAGAGTCTCTGTGCAACCGTGCTAGTCCCTGGATCGAACTGCTAGCAACACAGTTTAAGATGAAATACCAAGTAGCAAAGGTCTTCATTACAACCTAAGATCCAGCGGAAATAAAATGGTTCGATACAAGTTGCATAGCTCTCAGGCTAGCACAAATTCAGAGTTTAAAGCAGCAAGGAAATCTTAAAGCATGGAGCCATCTTCCTTCATGAAGCCACAGGCAGACATGTTGGGCAAAGACTCGTGAACCTAAACAAACATCTTCAGCTAGAGAAGTAACCTGCAACATAAAACGTTACAGCCCGAAGGTCAATACATTTAGAATTGTATTGGCAAGATGACACTATGGTGGACACAAGTGGCAACCTAACACATACGTGATCATTTGGCTGGTAGAGCTCAGGCATATTTGCATAAAGCCAATTTTATCCTATCATTTGAGAAATCATTTTCTTTCAGACTAATTAAGCGGTACCATTGATAGACATCAATGAACCTAGACACCACCGATAGACATCAGTGAGCCTTCCTATTTCATATGACCAACTTGGTTTGGGCGACCTACCCCTACAAACTCAGACCATAGACATGGCACGGGACCTGCTAGCCGATAGTCACTTGCACCAATTGACATATCCCTGTTCACCCATCAAGTTTTATTTAAGAAATTGGGATGAGGAGACTTTCGAACAGGATCCTTGTCAGTTCGCTCAAATTGTCCGTAACCGGGGACACGGCTAAGTACTTAGATTTGACACTCTGCAGAGGTTGTACAAATTTACCCACATGACCTAGTCTGCTCTTCTTCCATGATGCACATTTTGCTCAAATGGACAGATGTTGACTAGGACAAGACTTTTCCGAAGTAATCCCCCAGACCATTCTCTACGGACCCGTACCAACCTACAATCCCCTACATCATCTGTCACGTAGGATCCGGGTTCTCACAACATACTCCATCAAGCCAGAGCCCATATTAGCATGTGGCTGTACGGAAAGCTAATGAGCAAGGTTGTCTATTATCTCTTTGTTCCTGGGTGGCCGTCCACAAGTGCGATACACCTGGCGGTTCAGAGGTTCGACGACATGACCCCAGGGAACCACTCAACATAACCCGAGCAATACCAATTCCACCCAGGTAATTCATTAAACTTAGTTGTTTTTCCATAACTCACTATCAAAATCATTTTATAGCATAGCTGAGCAACAACTAAATTTAATGGCGACAAAGAATTCAAGTAGGGGTAGCTAGACTACTGGGATTGCATAGTGATACGTCTCCAACGTATCGATAATTTCTTATGTTCCATGCTACTTTATTGATGATATCTACATGTTTTATACACATTATATGTCGTATTTACGCATTTTCTGGAACTAACCTATTAACAAGATGCCGAAGTGCCAGTTCCTGTTTTCTGTTGTTGGTTTCAGAAATCCTAGTAACGAAATATTCTCGAATTGGACGAAATCAACGCCCGTGTTCCTATTTTGCCCGGAAGCATCCAACACCCGAGAGCGCGGGGCCTGTGGCCCTGATGATAGGGCGCGGCCATGGCTGGGCCGCGCCCCTATGGTGTGGGCACCCCTTCGACCCCCGCGCCGCCTCTTCGCCTATATAAAGCCCCTGCATCGAAAACCCTTACGGAGGAAGCCACGATACGAGAAAAGTTCCAGAGCCGCCGCCATCGCGAAGCCAAGATCCGGGGGACAGAGTCTCTGTTCCGGCCCCTGCCGGACGGGGAAGTGCCCCGGAAGGCTTCTCCATCGACACCGCTGCCATCTCCACCGCCATCTTCATCACCGCTGCTGCTCCCATGAGGAGGGAGTAGTTCTCCATCGAGGCTCGGGGCTGTACCGGTAGCTATGTGGTTCATCTCTCTCCTATGTACTTCAATACAATAATCTCATGAGCTGCCTTACATGATTGAGATTCATATGATGATGCTTGTAATCTAGATGTCATTATGCTAGGGTTTTACTTATGTGATCTCCGGAGACTCCTTGTCCCACGTGTGTAAAGGTGACAGTGTGTGCACCGTGTGGGTCTCTTAGGCTATATTTCACAGAATACTTATTCACTGTTATGAATGGCGTAGTGAAGTGTTTATTTATATCCCTTTATGATTGCAATGTGTTTTGTATCACTATTTATCTATGTGCTACTCATGTGATGTTATTAAAGTAGTCTATTCCTCCTGCATGGTGTAATGGTGACAGTGTGTGCATCGTGTAGTTCTTGTCGTAGATTATGATCATGATCTCTTGTAGATTGTGGAGTTAATTGTCATTATGATAGTATTGATGTGATCTATGCCTCCTTCGTAGTGTGATGGTGACAGTGTGCATGCTATGTTAGTACTTGGTTTATTTTGCAAAGATCTATTATGCTCTAAGGTTACTTAAACATGAATATCGAATGTTGTGGCGCTTGTTAACTCCGGCATTGAGGGTTCGTGTAATCCTACACAATTAGTGGTGTTCATCATCCAACAAGAGTATATGTAGCACAAAGGAAAGAGAACTTATTTATTATGTGATCAATGTTGAGAGTGTCCACTAGTGAAAGTCTAATCCCTAGGCCTTGTTCCTAAATATGCTATCGCTGCTTGTTTTTTTTTATCACTATGCTTGTTTACTCCTACAATATTACTACCATCAATGCACGCCAGAGTTATTTTCTGGCGCCGTACTACGCTCATACTTATTCATACCACCTGTATTTCACTATCTCTTCGCCGAACTAGTGCACCTATTAGGTGTGTTGGGGACACAAGAGACTTCTTGCTTTGTGGTTGCAGGGTTGCATGAGAGGGATATCTTTGACCTCTTCCTCCCTGAGTTCGATAAACCTTGGGTAATCCACTTAAGGGAAACTTGCTGTTCTACAAACCTCTGCTCTTGGAGGCCCAACACTGTCTACAAGAATAGAAGCACCCGTAGACATCAAGCTTTCCGCCGTTGCGGGGAGGAAAGGTAAAAGGTACTCACACTCCGGACCTCGGCTACTAAGCTATTTTCCGGCGCCGTTGTAAGTACTCGAAGCTATTTCCTTTAGACTCTGCAATTGCGACATTTGGTTTCTTGTTTACACTAGTTAGGCATAATGGAAAACAATAAAAATATGAGAGATCTTTATGAACTTTATCTTGAATTAGGACATGATGTGTTTGAAGAAAGAATTAAGAAACCCATGGAACTTTATATGCATGCTAATGGGAATGTTATTACTATGAATGCTTTGAACACCATTGTTGCTAATGCTATGGAAAATTCTAAGCTTGGGGAAGCTGGTTTTGATGAGCATGATATTTTTAGTCCCCCAAGCATTGAGGAGAAAATTTACTTTGATGATACTTTGCCTCCCATTTATGATAATTATAATGATAGTAGTCTTTTGTTACCACCTGTTATGGAGGATAAATTTGATTATGATTACAATATACCTCCTATATTTGATAGCTACTTTGTTGAATTTGCTCCCACTACAATTAATAAGAATGACTATGCTTATGTTGGGAGTAGTAATTATTTTATGCATGAGACTCATGATAAGAATGCTTTATGTGATAGTTATATTGTTGAGTTTGCTCATGTTGCTACTGAAAGTTATTATGAGAGAGGAAAATATGGTTGTAAAAATTTTCATGTTACTAAAACACCTCTCTATGTGCTGAAATTTTTTAAGTTACTCATGTTTTATCCTCTTATGCTTGCCACTTTGCTCTTCATGAATTCATTTGTGTATAAGATTCTTTTGCATAGGAAGCATGTTAGGCTCAAATGTGTTTTGAATTGCCTCTTGAAGCTCTCTTTTGCTTCAAATACTATTTCTTGCGGGTGCATCACCAAAATTGCTGAGCCCATCTTAATGGCTATAAAGAAAGAACTTCTTGGGAGATAACCCATGTGTTATTTTGCTACAGTACTTTGTTTTATATTTGTGTCTTGGAAGTTGTTTACTACTGTAGAAACCTCTCCTTATCATGTTTTTGTGCCAAGTAAAGTTTCTATGTCAAAGTTGATGTTATATTTGGGATCGCTGCGCAGAAACAGCATTGCTGTCTGTCACGAATCTGGGCACAGTTTTGTAGAAAATTCGAAAAAATCTGCCAATTTACGAGCGTGATCCTCAGATATGTACGCAACTTTCATTAGTTTTGAGTTTTTCCATTTGAGCAAGTCTGGTGCCATTCGTCTTTACGGACTGTTCTGTTTTTGACAGATTCTGCCTTTTATTTCGCATTGCCGCTTTTGTTAAGTTGAATGAGTTTCTTTGTTCCATTAACTTTCAGAAGTTTTGTGCAATGTCCAGAAGTGTTAAGAATGATTGTGTCACCTCTGAACATGTGAATTTTTGATTATGCACTAACCCTCTAATGAGTTTGCTTGAAGTTTGGTGTGGCAGAAGTTTTCAAGGGTCAATAGAGAGGGTGATATAATGTGATCGAGAAGAGTGAAAGGTCTAAGCTTGGGGATGCCCCGGTGGTTCATCCCTGCATATTTTAAGAAGACTCAAGCATCTAAGCTTGGGGATGCCCAAGGCATCCCCTTCTTCATCGACAACTTATCAGGTTTCTTCTAGTGAAACTATATTTTTATTCGGTCACATCTTATGTACTTTACTTGGAGCGTCTGTGTGTGCTTTTATTCTTGTTTTGTTATCTTAGTTCTCTGAATAAGTTCATCCTTGTGTGGGAGAGAGACACGCTCCGCTGGTTCGTATGAACACATGTGTTCTTAGCTCATAATATTCATGGCGAAGTTTCTTCTTCGTTAAATTGTTATATGGTTGGAATTGGAAAATGCCACATGTAGTAATTGGTAAAATGTCTTGGATAATGTGATACTTGGCAATTGTTGTGCTCATGTTTAAGCTCTTGCATCATATACTTTGCACCTATTAGTGAAGAAATACATAGAGCATGCTAAAATTTGGTTTGCATAATTGGTCTCTCTAAGGTCTAGATAATTTCTAGTATTGAGTTTGAACAACAAGGAAGACGGTGTAGAGTCTTATAATGTTTACAATATGTCTTTTATGTGAGTTTTGCTGCACCGGTTCATCCTTGTGTTTGTTTCAAATAAACCTTGCTAGCCTAAGCCTTGTATCGAGAGGGAATACTTCTCATGCATCCAAAATCTTTGAGCCAACCACTATGCCATTTGTGTCCACCATACCTACCTACTACATGGTATTTCTCCGCCATTCCAAAGTAAAGTGCTTGAGTGCTACCTTTAAAATTCCATCATTCACCTTTGCAATATATAGCTCATGGGACAAAATAGCCTTAAAAACTATCGTAGTATTGAATATGTACTTATGCACTTTATCTTTTATTAAGTTGCTTGTTGTGCGATAACCATGCTTCTGGGGAACGCCATCAACTATTGTTGAATATCATGTGAGTTGCTATGCATGTCCGTCTTGTCTGAAGGATCTATCATTTTAGTGGTTGGAGCATGCAAAATTGTTAGAGAAGAACATTGGGCCGCTAACTAAAGCCATGAATCATGGTTGAAGTTTCAGTTTTGGACATATATCCTCAATGTCATATGAGAATAATAATCGTTGTTACATGCTTATGCATTTAAGAGGAGTCCATTATCTGTTGTCCATGTTGTCCCGGTATGGATGTCTAAGTTGAGAATAATCAAAAGCGAGAAATCCAAAATGCGAGCTTTCTCCTTAGACCTTTGTACAGGCGGCATGGAGGTACCCCTTTGTGACACTTGGTTGAAACATGGCATGCAAAGATCCGGTAGTCCAAGCTAAGTAGGACGAGGTGCGGGCACTATTAGTATACTATGCATGAGGCTTGCAACTTGTAAGATATAATTTTCATAACTCATATGCTTTATTACTACCGTTGACAAAATTGTTTCATGTTTTCAAAATAAAAGCTCTAGCACAAATACAGCAATCGATGCTTTCCTCTTTGAAGGACCATTCTTTTACTTTTATTGTTGAGTCAGTTTACCTATCTCCCTCCACCTTAAGAAGCAAACACTTGTGTGAACTGTGCATTGATTCCTACATACTTGCATATTGCACTTGTTATACTACTTTATGTTGACAATATCCATGAGATATACATGTTATAAGTTGAAAGCAACCGCTGAAACTTAATCATCCTTTGTGTTGCTTCAACACCTTTACTTTGATTTATTGCTTTATGAGTTAACTCTTATGCAAGACTTATTGATGCTTGTCTTGAAGTACTATTCATGAAAAGTCTTTGTCATATGATTCACTTGTTTACTCATGTCATTACTTTTGTTTTGATCGCTGCATTCATTACATATGTTTACAATATGATCAAGTTTATGATGGCATGTCACTTAAGAAATTATCTTTGTTATCGTTTTACCTGCTCGGGACGAGCAGAACTAAGCTTGGGGATGCTGATACGTCTCCAACGTATCGATAATTTCTTATGTTCCATGCTACTTTATTGATGATATCTACATGTTTTATACACATTATATGTCGTATTTACGCATTTTCGGAACTAACCTATTAACAAGATGCCGAAGTGCCAGTTCCTGTTTTTGGTTTCAGAAATCCTAGTAACGAAATATTCTCGGAATTGGACGAAATCAACGCCCGGTTCCTATTTTGCCCGAAGCATCCGAACACCCGAGAGCCGAGACCCCCTGGATGATAGGGTGGCGCGGCCAGGGCTGGGCCGCGCCCCTATGGTGTGGGCACCCCTTTGACCCCCCGCGCCTCTTCGCCTATATAAAGCCCCTGCATCGAAAACCCTTACGGAGGAAGCCACGATACGAGAAAAGTTCCGAGCCGCCGCCATCGCGAAGCCAAGATCCGGGGACAGGAGTCTCTGTTCCGGCACCTCGCCGAGCGGGGAAGTGCCCCGGAAGGCTTCTCCATCGACACCGCTGCCATCTCCACCGCCATCTTCATCACCGCTGCTGCTCCCATGAGGAGGGAGTAGTTCTCCATCGAGGCTCGGGGCTGTACCGGTAGCTATGTGGTTCATCTCTCTCCTATGTACTTCAATACAATAATCTCATGAGCTGCCTTACATGATTGAGATTCATATGATGATGCTTGTAATCTAGATGTCATTATGCTAGTTATGTGATCTCCGGAGACTCCTTGTCCCACGTGTGTAAAGGTGACAGTGTGTGCACCGTGTGGGTCTCTTAGGCTATATTTCACAGAATACTTATTCACTGTTATGAATGGCGTAGTGAAGTGTTTATTTATATCCCTTTATGATTGCAATGTGTTTTGTATCACTATTTATCTATGTGCTACTCATGTGATGTTATTAAAGTAGTCTATTCCTCCTGCATGGTGTAATGGTGACAGTGTGTGCATCGTGTAGTTCTTGTCGTAGATTATGATCATGATCTCTTGTAGATTGTGGAGTTAATTGTCATTATGATAGTATTGATGTGATCTATGCCTCCTTCGTAGTGTGATGGTGACAGTGTGCATGCTATGTTAGTACTTGGTTTATTTTGCAAAGATCTATTATGCTCTAAGGTTACTTAAACATGAATATCGAATGTTGTGGCGCTTGTTAACTCCGGCATTGAGGGTTCGTGTAATCCTACACAATTAGTGGTGTTCATCATCCAACAAGAGTATATGTAGCACAAAGGAAAGAGAACTTATTTATTATGTGATCAATGTTGAGAGTGTCCACTAGTGAAAGTCTAATCCCTAGGCCTTGTTCCTAAATATGCTATCGCTGCTTATTTATTGTTTTTACTTGCTTGTTTACTTCCTACAATATTACTACCATCAACTGCACGCCAAATATTTTCTGCGCCGTACTCTGCTCATACTTATTCATACCACCTGTATTTCACTATCTCTTCGCCGAACTAGTGCACCTATTAGGTGTGTTGGGGACACAAGAGACTTCTTGCTTTGTGGTTGCAGGGTTGCATGAGAGGGATATCTTTGACCTCTTCCTCCCTGAGTTCGATAAACCTTGGGTAATCCACTTAAGGGAAACTTGCTGCTGTTCTACAAACCTCTGCTCTTGGCCCAACACTGTCTACAAGAATAGAAGCACCCGTAGACATCACATAGCAAAGCATAAAACCCTACACATGTATACTACAAAAATCTCTACTGTGCATAGATAAAAACTGGGACATTTGGTGTGTGTCACTTGCCTGGATAAGGTGGAGAGTTGGTACAATCTTCACAGGCACAACCGTTGTAGTCGGCACAATCACAATCTACAATCCGATAACATTGCACCATAAGCACAATGCAAGACACAAATGCACAAACATAGACATGCGATGCATATGAGATTTACACAAGTGCACTTCATTTATTGTTCTCTGGTTGTCACTATATGCATGATGCCATGGTCAAGTTTTACGGTTGGTTGGAGTATTGCGAACCGTCTATGTCACACTAGCGAAGGGCATCTACCATTAATTCTAAAATAGTACTTGGGTACAGTAGAAAAATGTTGATTTTGGTACTACTGGTCAGAGGGTTCCATTTTTAGGCATATGCAAAAAGAATCACTCAAAAAGAGTGTGTAGATCTCATTTTATGAGTAAAGTACTCCGATTAGGCATATGAATAAGAATGATTTTGAAAGTTCTGTAAGGTAACATTTTATAGCTCCACAATGTTTGTTATGTTTTTAGGATTCCAACGGTATATTATTTGTAATTTTTGGGCAAGCGGATCTCTGGATACAAATTTTACAAAGCGCGGACTATCAAATTGCTGTTAAAACGAATTCTAGGGTGTGCCAGTACACGTGGCGCAACGTGATTCGTTGGTACCCCTTCGCGCGGATCACTCTTTGGCACCGTTGGATCTAACTTAATCCTACGGCTCAGATCTAATGACAGATTTGGAAGAGAAATAAAGGAAAAAGAAAGAGTGCTCACGTGGCAGCGACGTGGCGCTGACCAGGCGTACGCGTGGCGGCGAGGTGGCGGCTGACGTGGCAGGTGGTGGTGGCGGAGTTGGCCGGCGCGGCCAGGACGCGGCGGCGGCGGCGGTTCCGGCGTCCTCGGCTCGGTACGAGCACGGGACAGGGTGGGGCGCGGCGTGGCGGTCGCGGTGGTGTTGGCCGCACGGCCTAAGGTGGCTCCCACCGGCGGCGATGGCCGGCTGGAGGAGCTTCGGTGAGGTGAACTCCGGCGAGAAATTTCTCAGCGGCCTGGCGGCGGGGGTTCGGGGAAAAGGGGAATGGAGAGAGGGCGGCGCGGCCTTTAAAGGGGCGGGCTCGGCCGAGTGGGGGTGGGTGCGTGGGGAGGTGGGGGGAGCATGGACGGGCACATGCTTTTAACAATGGGTATTCAAAAACAAAATAAAAAATACGATAAAACAGTTACGAAATAGTAACAAGCAGTATTCGATCACAGGATCATCGGTAGAGCGTGCAACTGCTCTAACCATTCAAGTCTCCACATCCTTGTGTCTAGAACAGGACAGGTTTCTATACAAAGTAAACAAGGGCTGATGACTATTTCAAATAATTTAAAAAATTTGTCAAAATTTTGGGTATTCACCTGCATACCCATGAATACACATGTGCCCGCCCATGGGGGGAGTGGTGGCCGTGGCCTCTGCGTGCCCGCTCCTGTGTGCGTGCGCGTCGTGCGCACGGGAGGTTAGGGAAGAACGGCACGGCTGGGGGTGCGCGGGGGCGTGGGGGCGGCCTGGGCCTGGCCTGGTCCGGCTGGCTGGCTGGGCCGCCTTGGCCTGGGTCGGCCCGGCTGGGTCGGCCTCTTTTTCTTTTGTTTTTATTTTTTTTCCATCTCCTTCTCTTATTTAATTGAATATGCATTTGAGGCACCAAAAATAGTCAAAAAAATATAAATAAGATATCGTTGGATTCCTTGTGAAAAGAGCTTCACTATGGAACCATCTTTGAAACAAAAAAAGATACTTTTGAAACCAAAGTTGGCATAGACGCCTATGTGGATATAGCGCCATATTAGGGTTTGGTTTTTGAATGCACTTTGAATTTTCCCTAAATGCAAAATGTCATGATGCACATGTATGAAAATGCATGATTTTCAAAATTTTAAAATTGGGATGTTACAAACCTACCCCCCTTAAGATGAATCTCGTCCTCGAGATTCGGAAAGGCTAGCAAATAGGTGCGGATGGTCTTCTCGAAGATCATCTTCTCGCTCCCAGGTAGCTTCTTCTTCGGTGTGGTGATTCCACTGGACTTTGCAGAACTTGATCGTCTTAGTACGAGTAGCTCTTTCTGCTATCTCCAGTATCTTGATTGGCTTTTCTTCATATGTGAGATCACTTTCCAACTGTACTTCCTCAAGTGGCACTGTGTCTCTCAACGGGGTCTCTGCCATATCTGGGTGGCACTTCTTCAGTTGACTTACATGGAACACATTATGAACTGCAGATAGGGATTCTGGCAGTTCCAACTCATAAGCTACTTCACCTTTGCGAGACAGGATCTTGAAGGGTCCTACAAAGCGGGGTGCTAACTTTCCTTTGACTCTAAACCTCTTCATACCACGAAGTGGTGAGACTCTAAGGTATGCTCTATCACCTATCTCATAGGTTACTTCCCTACGCTTTGAGTCAGCGTAGCTCTTCTGTCTGGATTGAGCTATCTTCAGTCTATCCCTGATCAATCTGACCTTCTCTTCAGCATCCTTGATCAAGTCTGGGCCAAATAGACTCCTTTCTCCTACGCCACTCCATAACAGTGGGGTGGTGCACTTTCTTCCATATAGTGCCTCAAATGGAGCCATTCCAATACTTGCTTGGTAGCTATTGTTGTATGAAAATTCTGCGTACGACAAATTTTCATCCCAGCTAGATCCATAGTCCAATGCACAAGCTCTCAACATATCTTCCAAGATTTGGTTTACCCTTTCAGTCTGTCCATCAGTTTGTGGGTGAAACGCTGTGCTGAACTCAAGTCTAGTTCCCAAGGACTCATGTATTTGACGCCAAAAGTGAGAGGTGAACTGCGTACCTCTATCTGAAACAATGCTCTTGGGCACTCCATGCAAACAAATGATTCTGCTCATGTATATCTTGGCTAGCTTGGCACTTGTATAGGTGGTCTTCACTGGTATAAAGTGAGCCACTTTAGTTAGACGGTCCACTATGACCCAAATTGAATCATATCCTGATCTAGTCTTTGGCAATCCGGTGATAAAGTCCATGCCAATATTTTCCCACTTCCACTCTGGTACTGGTAAGGGTTGCAACAGTCCTGCTGGTTTCTGATGTTCTGCCTTGACTCTGCTACAAACATCACACAGTGCAATATACTCGGCAATGTCTCTCTTCAAGTTAGTCCACCAGAACCTTTCCTTTACATCCATGTACATCTTAGTATTTCCAGGGTGAATGGAGTATGGTGAATCATGTGCTTCTTGAAGAATCAACTTCCTAAGTTCAGGGTCTTGAGGCACACAAATTCGCTTCTCGAACCATATGGTTCCTTGCTCATCCTCATGAAATCCCTTTGCTTTGCCTTCTCTCATATTGGCCTTGATTACTTCTATTTCTTTGTCTAACTTCTGAGCTTCTCTAATCTTATCCATTAGTGTTGGCTGAACTTCAAGCGATGCCAAATAACCTTCTGGCACAATCTCCAGTCGAAGATCTTTGAAATGTTCGCACAACTCTTCCGGTAGTTCTCCTGCGGTGAGACCGTTTACATAGGTCTTACGACTCAGCGCATCGGCTACAACATTAGCCTTTCCCGGGTGGTATTGCAAACTCATATCATAATCCTTTATTAGTTCTAACCATCTTCTTTGCCTCATGTTTAGTTCCTTCTGAGTGAAAATGTACTTTAGGCTCTTATGGTCTGTGAACACATCACAATGCTTTCCCATCAGATAATGTCTCCATACCTTGAGAGTATGCACGACAGATGCTAGCTCTAAATCATGAGTTGGATAGTTTCTCTCATGACGTTTGAGTTGTCGCGAAGCATAACTCACAACTTTTCCATCTTGCATTAGAACACCTCCAAGTCCTTGGCGAGAAGCATCACAATACACTTGGAAATCCTTATTGATATCCGGCAAACATAGAATCGGTGCACTTACTAGGCATTGCTTCAACTCTTGAAAACTATATTCACACTCGTCAGTCCATATGAATTTCTTATCCTTCTTCAACAGTTCTGTCATGGGCTTTGCAATTTTGGAGAAATTCTCAATAAATCTCCGGTAGTATCCAGCGAGTCCTAAGAAACTCCGAATCTCTCCTGCATTCTTGGGTGACTCCCATTCGGTCACAGCTGCAACCTTGCTTGGGTCTACTGCGACTCCTTCTGCTGAAACTATGTGTCCAAGGAATCCAACTCTGTCTAACCAGAACTCACACTTGCTGAACTTGGCATACAACTTGTGCTCCCTGAGCTTTTCCATGATTAGGTGCAAATGTTTCTCGTGCTCGGCATCATCTTTTGAATAGATCAATATATCATCGATGAATACCACCACGAACTTATCCAAGTATTCCATGAATACCTTGTTCATCATGGTCATGAAATATGCCGGAGCATTAGTTAGTCCAAAGGGCATAACGGTATACTCATACAGACCGTATCTAGTTGTGAATGCGGTCTTAGGTATATCCTCCTCCCGGATCTTCAGTTGGAAGTAACCCGATCGAAGATCTATCTTGGAGAATACCTTTGCTCCCTTCAATTGGTCGAACAAGTCATTGATGTTGGGCAATGGGTACTTGTTTTTAATTGTCATCTCATTCAACGATCGGTAGTCCATCACTAATCTTTTGCTAGAGTCTTTCTTCTCAACAAACAGTACAGGTGCTCCCCAAGATGATGAACTAGGTCGGATAAATCCTTTCTCAATTTGCTCCTTAAGCTGCTTCTTGAGCTCCTTTAGTTCATCAACATCCATCTTGTATGGTCTCTTGGCTATGGGTCCAGTACCGGGCAAAAGTTCAATGAGAAACTCAACATCTCTATCAGGTGGCAGTCCTGGCAATTCTTCCGGGAAAACATCCGGATATTCCCTCACAACGGGTACATCTTCTAGGCTAACCCCCTTAAGAGAGTTGACCTTACTACCTTTAAGCTCAAAGGTTGAGTTGAAACGGATTCGTTTCTTCTCTGGGGTTGTGAGTGTAACAGTTTTCTTTGTGCAATCTATTATACCTCCATAGGCGGTGATACGTCTCCAACGTATCGATAATTTCTTATGTTCCATGCCACTTTATTGATGATATCTACATGTTTTATACACATTATATGTCATTATTATGCGTTTTCCGGAACTAACCTATTGACGAGATGCCGAAAGGCCGTTGTGTTCTGCTGTTTTTGGTTTCGAAATCCTAGTAACGAAATATTCTCGAATCGGACGAAATCACGGCCCAAGTTCCTATTTTTCCGGAAGCTTCCGAGCACCGGAGAGGGACGCGAGGAGCGGGGGCCCCGGACCACACCCCGGCGCGGGCCGGGGCGCGCCCCTATGGTCAGGCACCCCGTGGCCCCTCCGACTCCCTCTCTTCGCCTATTTATTCGTCCCTGACCTAAAAACACCGATACGGAAGACGAGACGCGAGAAAACCTTCCGAGCCGCCGCCATCGCGAAATCAAGATTCGGGGGACGAACTCTCTGTTCCGGCACTGCCGGACGGGGAATTGCCCCGGAGTCGTCTCCACCGCCGTCTCCACCGCCATCTTCACCGCCATCGCTGCCTCCATGATGAGGAGGGAGTAATTCACCCCGGGGCTGAGGGCTCCGCTGTAGCTATGTGGTTCATCTCTCTTTATGTGATCTAGTTGAATATCGTCTATGTGCTACTCTAGTGATGTTATTAAAGTACTCTATTCCTCCTCCATGTGTGTAATGGTGATAGTGTGTGCACCGTGTGAGTACTTGGCGTAGGCTATGATTATGATCTCTTGTAGATTATGAAGTTAATAATTGCTATGATGGTATTGATGTGTATTATTCCTCCTACATATGCATGATGGTGATAGTGTGCATGCTATGTTAGTTCTTGGTGTAATTATGTTGATCTATCTTGCACTCTAAGGTTATTTAAATATGAACATTGCATTGTGGAGCTTGTTAACTCCGGCATTGAGGGTTCGTGTAATCCTACGCAATGCGTTCATCATCCAACAAAAGAGTGTAGAGTAGTTCTATTATGTGATCATTGTTGAGAGTGTCCACTAGTGAAAGCAGGATCCCTAGGCCTTGCTTCCAAGCATCGAATCTCCGTTTGTTTACTGTTTTGTTGCATGTTTACTCGCTGCCATATTTTATTCAGATTGCTATTACCACTCATATACATCCATATTACTTGTATTTCACTACCTCTTCGCCGAACTAGTGCACCTATACACCTGACAAGTGTATTTGGTGTGTTGGGGACACAAGAGACTTCTTGCTTTGTGATTACAGGGTTGCTTGAGAGGGATATCTTTGACCTCTTCCTCCCTGAGTTCGATAAACCTTGGGTAATCCACTTAAGGGAAACTTGCTGCTGTTCTACAAACCTCTGCACTTGGAGGCCCAACACTGTCTACAGGAAAGGAGGGGGAACGTAGACATCAAGCACTTTTCTGGCGCCGTTGCCGGGGAGGAAAGGTAAAAGGTACTCACACTCCTTCCAGGTAACGTACTTTTCTGGCGCCATTGTGTGTGTACTCGAAGCTATTTCCTTTAGACTCTGCAATTACATCTTTTTGTTTCTTGTTTACACTAGTTAGGCATAATGGACAACAAAGAGCTTCTTATTCTATTTCCTGATTTAAGACATGGATGGTTAGATACAAAAATTAAAAAACCTATGGAACCTTATTTACATGATAGTAGCAATGTTATTAGTATGAATGCAATTACTGCTAATGCTATGAAGAAGTCTAAGCTTGGGGAAGCTAGTTTACATAAAAATAATCTTTTTAGCTCCTCCGCTTTGGAAGAAATATTTTGCTCTGATAATGCTTTATCTCCCATATGCGATAATTCTAATGATGCTTCTGATATTTTAAATCCACCTGCTGAAAGTATTCCGTATAAAATACCTATGAAAATTATTGAACGTGTTATGGATAACCGCTATGAAGGGGATGGAACTGTCCATCCTGGAAATCATTTACTGTTTTTGCATGAATTATGCGGGTTATTCAAGTGTGCAGGTATCTCTATGGATGAAGTGAAGAAGAAACTATTCTCTATGTCGCTGTCTGGTAAAGCGGCGCATTGGTATAAACTATTGAAGGACGGGCGCTCTCTTGATTGGAAGGATATTGTGCCTCTATTTTATTCCAAGTTCTATCCTCCAAGTGAAATTCACAAAGATCGAAACCATATATATAATTTTTGGCCTCATGATGGAGAGAGTATTGCCCAAGCATGGGAGAGATTGAAGACTTTAATGCTCAAATGCCCCAATCATGAGCTTCCAGGTAATATCATCATTGATAATTTCTATGCAAGACTTTCTTTTCAAGATAAGACCTTGCTGGATACTACTTGTTCTGGATCATTCACGAGCAATAAAGAAGAGTTTAAAAGGGACCTTCTTGATCGGATTAAGGAGAACGCTGAAGATTGGGAGAACGACAAAGGTAAAGAGTCAGGTATAAATTATGATTATGAATGCATTGAAACTTTCATGAATACTGATAAATTTCGAAATATGAGTGCTACTTATGGTCTTGACTCTCAAGTTGCTGCAAATCTTTATAAAGCCTTTGCTTCTCATTTAGAATTGCCTAAAAAGAATTTTGATAAGTATCATGAACCTTTTAAAGAGGCTTGCATAAAGAATGACATTGTTGTTAATGATTGCAATAAGCATGCTCAAACTCCTAAGAATGCTATTTCCTATAAGCATGTTAATTTTTGTGGAATACATAGACCTTGTGGAATTAATCAAATAGAAGATGAATATTGTATCCATCACAGAAATGAAAAAACTAGAAAGTGGTCTAGAGCTCTAGATGATCTTGGAGAAAAAGTGTGTGCCCTCTATCCTTTTATTTGTGAACTTTGCCATAGAGTTGGTCATTTTAATTTTCAATGTTCCTCCAATGATAATTCAAACCCCATGAGTGCTGCAAATTTGTATTGTGATGATGAAATTATTCCTAATCAGCATGATGAACTTACCTTATTTTTAAAGTGTGAAGAGTTGTCAAGAAAAATTTCTTTGTTAAATATTAACGATCTTGATATTGATGATGTCCTGCATGGTTGTCTTTCTTATTGCATTGATAATAGCCATACAAATACTTACATACAAAATATTTTAGAAGATGACACCTTGCCGAAATATGATAGGACCGCTGTGTGTTTTCAACTAATTAATGAGAAGGAGGGATCCTCCCAAGTTTCTTCTATTGTTTCTAAAAGTAAATCAGGTTATGCGGACAAGCCACCCTTCAAGCCTCTTCCTTCTAAAGAAGGGAATAAGGAGAAGGAAGAGAAAAAGAAGAAGAAGAAGGGAACGAAGAAGAAGAAGAAGGAGAATAAAAAGAAAGAGGTAACGGCGTATCCCCGCGTGAATGAGATAACGCTAGGTAACCGTAAGTATGTTGCTCCTAATGATTATTGTGATAATGAATCTGAATACGATGATCTTCCTATGCCCTTTACATACATTAGCGATCATGATTTGAATGAGCACACTACCTTTGATATTGGAAATCTCTTTGGTACTGATTATGAAAGTAATGATGATAGCATTATTCATGTCCCCTTAAACGATGATATTGAAAGCCCTAAGCTTGGGGATGCTGTGCTTGAAGATCCTATATTTGAGACTTCTACTTTTAGTGAAAATGATGATATTACATATTCAGGTTTAGATAATTGCTATAGAGATGTATATGACACATGCTACAATTATCCTTATGAAACTTGTCATAGTTATGATGGGCTTGCCAAAAACAATTCTTTTAATATGCAACTTGTTTACCATGTTCAAATTCTTGATAATAATCTTGCTCCAATTACTATTAATGAGAATAACTCTTCTTATGCCAAAATTAATGATACTTCTATGCATATGAACCATGATAAGAATGTTTTAAGTGACGGGTATATTGTGGATTTCATCAATGATGCTACTGAAAGTTATTATGAGAGAGGGAAATATGGTTATATGCATCTTAATAATATTAAGTTTCCCCTCTTTATGTTGAGAATCTTTAAGTTACTCGTGTTTTATCCTCTTATGCTTGCCACTTTGCTCTTCATGAATTCATTTGTGTACAAGATTCTTTTGCATAGGAAGCATGTTAGGCTCAAATGTGTTTTGAATTGCCTCTTGAAGCTCTCTTTTGCTTCAAATACTATTTCTTGCGGGTGCATCACCAAAATTGCTGAGCCCATCTTAATGGCTATAAAGAAAGAACTTCTTGGGAGATAACCCATGTGTTATTTTGCTACAGTACTTTGTTTTATACTTGTGTCTTGGAAGTTGTTTACTACTGTAGCAACCTCTCCTTATCATGTTTTTGTGCCAAGTAAAGTTTCTATGTCAAAGTTGATGTTATATTTGGGATCGCTGCGCAGAAACAGCATTGCTGTCTGTCACGAATCTGGGCACAGTTCTCTGTAGAAAATTCGAAAAAATCTGCCAATTTACGAGCGTGATCCTCAGATATGTACGCAACTTTCATTAGTTCTGAGTTTTTCCATTTGAGCAAGTCTGGTGCCAGCTTTAAATTCGTCTTTACGGACTGTTCTGTTTTTGACAGATTCTGCCTTTTATTTCGCATTGCCTCTTTTGCTATGTTGGATTCATTTCTTTGATCCATTAATGTCCAGTAGCTTTATGCAATGTCCAGAAGTGAAAAGAATGTTTGTGTCACCTCTGAACATGTGAATTATTAATTGTGCACTAACCCTCTAATGAGTTTGCTTGAAGTTTGGTGTGAAGGAAGTTTTCAAGGGTCAAGAGAGGAGAATGATACACTATGATCAAGAGGAGTGAAAGCTCTAAGCTTGGGGATGCCCCGGTGGTTCATCCCTGCACATTTCAAGAATACTCAAGCATCTAAGCTTGGGGATGCCCAAGGCATCCCCTTCTTCATCGACAAAGTTTCTTCTCTTGAAACTATATTTTTATTCGGTCACATCTTGTGTACTTTACTTGGAGCGTCTGTGTGCTTTTATTTTTGTTTTTGTTTTGTTATCTTAGTTCTCTGAATAAGTTCATCCTTGTGTGGGAGAGAGACACGCTCCGCTGGTTCGTATGAACACATGTGTTCTTAGCTTTTAATTTTCATGGCGAAGGTTGAACTTTCGTTAATTGTTATGTGGTTGGAAACGGGAAATGCTACATGTGGTAATTGGTAAAATGTCTTGAATAATGTGATACTTGGCAATTGTTGTGCTCATATAGATTTTGTTTAAGCTCTTGTATCATGTACCTAGTACCCATTAATGAATAATTACATAGAGCTTGTTAAAATTTGGTTTGCATGATTGGTCTCTCTAAGTCTAGATATTTTCTGGTTGAGGTGTTTGAACAACAAGGAGACGATGTAAAGTCTTATAATGCTTACAATATGTTTATATGTGAGTTTTGCTGCACCATTTTATACTTGAGTTTGCTTCAAATAACCTTGCTAGCCTAAACCTTGTATCGAGAGGGAATACTTCTCATGCATCCAAATACTTGAGCCAATATTCATGCCATTCGTGTCCACCATACCTACCTACTACATGGTATTTCTCCGCCATTCCAAAGTAAATTGCTTGAGTGCTACCTTTAACAATTCAAAAGTTATTACCTCTTATTTGTGTCAATGTTTTATAGCTCATGAGGAAGTATGTGGTGTTTATCTTTCAATCTTGTTGGGCAACTTTCACCAATGGACTAGTGGCTTCATCCGCTTATCCAATAATTTTGCAAAAAGAGCTGGCAATGGGATTCCCAGTCCCAAATTAATTAACAAAAATAGACACTCCTCCATGGTATGTGATTGTTGGACGGCACCCGAAGGATTCGGTTAGCCATGGCTTGAGAAAGCAAAGGTGGGGAGGAGTGTCATCATAATAAAACTAAAATAAAAAGGCACTCCTTCATGGTATGAGATTGTTGGCAGGCACCCGAGGATTCGGTTAGCCATGGTTTGTGAAAGAAAGGTTGGAAGGAGTGCCACCCAAAAACAAAATAAAATGGGAGCCGCTCTTTGAAGGTTTGTTTGGCAAGGGGGTTAGAGTACCCGCTACCATTCGTTGACAACAACAAACACTCCTCAAAACTTTACTTTTATGCTCTCTATATGTTTTCAAAATCAAAGCTCTAGCACAAATATAGCAATCGATGCTTTCCTCTTTGAAGGACCATTCTTTTACTTTATTGTTGAGTCAGTTTACCAATTCTTTCTATCTTAGAAGCAAACACTTGTGTGAACTGTGTGCATTGATTCTTACATGTTTACCTATTGCACTTGTTATATTACTTTGTGTTGACAATTATCCATGAGATATACATGTTAAAGTTGAAAGCAACCGCTGAAACTTATATCTTCCTTTGTGTTGTTTCAAAGCTTTCTACTAAGAATTTATTGCTTATGAGTTAACTCTTATGCAAGACTCATTGATGCTTGTCTTGAAAGTATTATTCATGAAAAGTCTTTGTTATGTGATTCATTTGTTTACTCATTATCTTCATCATTGCTTCGAATCTCTGCATTTATCTCATATGCTTACAATAGTATGATCAAGGTTATGATGGCATGTCACTTAAGAAATTATCATTGTTATCGTTTTACCTGCTCGGGACGAGCAGAACTAAGCTTGGGGATGCTGATACGTCTCCAACGTATCGATAATTTCTTATGTTCCATGCCACTTTATTGATGATATCTACATGTTTTATACACATTATATGTCATTATTATGCGTTTTCCGGAACTAACCTATTGACGAGATGCCGAAAGGCCGTTGTTTTCTGTTTTTGGTTTCAGAAATCCTAGTAACGAAATATTCTCGGAATCGGACGAAATCACGGCCCAAGTTCCTATTTTTCCGGAAGCTTCCGAGCACGGAGAGGGACGGGGAGCCGGGGCCCTGACCACACCCCGGCGCGGGCCGTGGGGGGCGCCCCCTATGGTCTGGGCACCCCGTGGCCCCTCCGACTCCTCTCTTCGCCTATTTATTCGTCCCTGACCTAAAAACACCGATACGGAAGACGAGACGCGAGAAAACCTTCCAGAGCCGCCGCCATCGCGAAATCAAGATTCGGGGGACAGAACTCTCTGTTCCGCCGGACGGAATTGCCCCGGAGTCGTCTCCACCGCCGTCTCCACCGCCATCTTCACCGCCATCGCTGCCTCCATGGGAGTAATTCACCCGGGGCTGAGGGCTCAGCTGTAGCTATGTGGTTCATCTCTCTCTTTATGTGATCTAGTTGAATATCGTCTATGTGCTACTCTAGTGATGTTATTAAAGTACTCTATTCCTCCTCCATGTGTGTAATGGTGATAGTGTGTGCACCGTGTGAGTACTTGGCGTAGGCTATGATTATGATCTCTTGTAGATTATGAAGTTAATAATTGCTATGATGGTATTGATGTGTATTATTCCTCCTACATATGCATGATGGTGATAGTGTGCATGCTATGTTAGTTCTTGGTGTAATTATGTTGATCTATCTTGCACTCTATGGTTATTTAAATATGAACATTGCATTGTGGAGCTTGTTAACTCCGGCATTGAGGGTTCGTGTAATCCTACGCAATGCGTTCATCATCCAACAAAAGAGTGTAGAGTAGTTCTATTATGTGATCATTGTTGAGAGTGTCCACTAGTGAAAGCAGGATCCCTAGGCCTTGCTTCCAAGCATCGAATCTCCGTTTGTTTACTGTTTTGTTGCATGTTTACTCGCTGCCATATTTTATTCAGATTGCTATTACCACTCATATACATCCATATTACTTGTATTTCACTACCTCTTCGCCGAACTAGTGCACCTATACACCTGACAAGTGTATTTGGTGTGTTGGGGACACAAGAGACTTCTTGCTTTGTGATTACAGGGTTGCTTGAGAGGGATATCTTTGACCTCTTCCTCCCCGAGTTCGATAAACCTTGGGTTGAAACGGCTTCGTTTCTCCTCTGCACTTGGAGGCCCAACACTTTGGAAAGGATTACCTCCATAGGCGGTCATCCAATCCATTCCAAGGATTACATCTAAACCTTGGGATTCCAATATTATCAAGTCGACTGGGAACTTATGCTTTCCAATTTCTAGGGTCAGCTGTCTGCATCCAACACTTACTAGCATCTCTCCTCCTGGGGAGCTTACTCTAAGAGGGCACCCTATTGTTTCAGTGGGTATTTCATTCTTATCCACAAATGCTCTTGAAATGAATGAATGCGATGCACCAGTATCAAATAGGACAAGTGCTGAGGAGTTGTTAAGCAGGAACGTACCGATTACTGCGTCGGGTTCATCATATAGTTCCTCCACATTGACGTGGTTAACATGTCCTTTGCGGAATGGGTTCGGCTTCCTTGCCTCTTCGGCCTTCTTTGCTTCCTCGGACTCCTTCTCAGGACATTCATTGGCATAATGTCCCGTCTTCCTGCACTTGAAGCATTCAACTTGACTGATATCCTTCTTCACAAAGCGATGGCCATTGTTGTTGTTGTGGCCATTGCCATTTCCATGATGGCTGCCATTACTCTTCCCAGAGTTGTTGTGGTGGTGGTAGCTCTTATGGCCATTGTGATGGTGGCCATTTCCATTGTGGTGCTGATGCTTACTTCCTCCATCATTGTTCCCATACTTGTGATATCCAGAACCTCCACTGCCTTCACCATAAGAGCGCATCTTATGTGGTGGTCCTGAACCATGTTTGTCGTAGCTGTGTTTCCTCTTCCTTTTCTCCACTTCCTTCATTGTGTCCTCTAGGGTTATAGCTTTGTCACACAGTGACTGGTAAGTGGGCAAGTAAACCACTGACAGTTGAACCATCAGCTCGTCATTCAGTCCTTTAAGAAACCTTTCCTTCCTCTTGGCATCCGTGTTGCTATCATCCGGTGCATAGCGCGCCAAGTTGCTGAACTCTTCTATGTATTCAGACACACTGCGATGACCTTGTCTAAGATTGAGGAATTCAGTCCTCTTCAGGTCCATCACTCCAGAGGAAATGTGAGCGGTGCGAAAACCTTCTTCAAAGATTGCCCAAGTCACCTCTGCTATTGGATGAGTGATTTGGAAATTCTCCCACCAACTAGCTGCAGGTCCTTCCAGCAGATGAGCAGCAAATCTGACCTTCTCAGCATCAGTGCATCCTATGGTCACCAAGTCCTTGTTCACAGAACGTAGCCAATCATTGGCCACCATGGGTTCTGCTGCCCTTGAAAACTTCTCAGGACGAAGCCTCAGGAACCTAGTCAGCATATCCACATGAGGTGGTGGTGGTGGCGGGGGTGGATTGTTGTTGTTGTTGTTCTGCATGTTGTTGTTCAGCTGGGTTATGGTTTGTGTCACTGCTTGCATCAGCTGGGCCTGCGCTTCCATCATTTGCTGAACATACGCTGGCACTTCAGGCTCTCGACGGGGCGGCATGCTGTGGGGTTTGAGAGGTAAGAATAGAATTCAGAAATGGAATCTAAGGGAATAAAATTCCTACCCTCACACAACACATGCATAAAAACAACCTTAAACACACAAGCATTCACATAACAATTTTTTTTGAAATACGCAAATCGTAAAACGTCTTGAAAATGGGAAATAAAACACACTAGCTTGCCTACCTCAGGTGGTCGGCAAACTCAACTCGATAGCTAGGAAAAACGGAAATGGTGGTCACTCTATTGGTCTTGGGTTCTTCAAGATTCTCTTCCACTTCCTTGAGGTCTTCAAAGATTGGATGTCTAAAAGATGAAGATTTGTTTTGAAGATGAAATAGGTGAGAATACAAGAAAACCAATTTGCAAACATTTCTTTTCAATAGAAAATGGATTAGATAGATAAGATGGAATTTTATCCTAAGGTCTTCCTATTTCTAATCCAAACCTAGGGTCACGAACCTATGGGCAACACAGTGCTCTGATACCATCTGTAGTGACCTCACCTGAAAAAGTGAGAGTCTCTGTGCAACCGTGCTAGTCCCTGGATCGAACTGCTAGCACACACAGTTTAAGATGAAATACCAAGTAGCAAAGGTCTTCATTACAACCTAAGATCCAGCGGAAATAAAATGGTTCGATACAAGTTGCATAGCTCTCAGGCTAGCACAAATTCAGAGTTTAAAGCAGCAAGGAAATCTTAAAGCATGGAGCCATCTTCCTTCATGAAGCCACAGGCAGACATGTTGGGCAAAGACTCGTGAACCTAAACAAACATCTTCAGCTAGAGAAGTAACCTGCAACATAAAACGTTACAGCCCGAAGGTCAATACATTTGGAATTGTATTGGCAAGATGACACTATGGTGGACACAAGTGGCAACCTAACACATACGTGATCATTTGGCTGGTAGAGCTCAGGCATATTTGCATAAAGCCAATTTTATCCTATCATTTGAGAAATCATTTTCTTTCAGACTAATTAAGCGGTACCATTGATAGACATCAATGAACCTAGACACCACCGATAGACATCAGTGAGCCTTCCTATTTCATATGACCAACTTGGTTTGGGCGACCTACCCCTGCAGACTCAGACCATAGACATGGCACGGGACCTGCTAGCCGATAGTCACTTGCACCAATTGACATATCCCTGTTCACCCATCAAGTTTTATTTAAGAAATTGGGATGAGGAGACTTTCGAACAGGATCCTTGTCAGTTCGCTCAAATTGTCCGTAACCGGGGACACGGCTAAGTACTTAGATTTGACACTCTGCAGAGGTTGTACAAATTTACCCACATGACCTAGTCTGCTCTTCTTCCATGATGCACATTTTGCTCAAATGGACAGATGTTGACTAGGACAAGACTTTTCCGAAGTAATCCCCCAGACCATTCTCTACGGACCCGTACCAACCTACAATCCCCTACATCATCTGTCACGTAGGATCCGGGTTCTCACAACATACTCCATCAAGCCAGAGCCCATATTAGCATGTGGCTGTACGGAAAGCTAATGAGCAAGGTTGTCTATTATCTCTTTGTTCCTGGGTGGCCGTCCACAAGTGCGATACACCTGGCGGTTCAGAGGTTCGACGACATGACCCCAGGGAACCACTCAACATAACCCGAGCAATACCAATTCCACCCAGGTAATTCATTAAACTTAGTTGTTTTTCCATAACTCACTATCAAAATCATTTTATAGCATAGCTGAGCAACAACTAAATTTAATGGCGACAAAGAATTCAAGTAGGGGTAGCTAGACTACTGGGATTGCATAGCAAAGCATAAAACCCTACACATGTATACTACAAAAATCTCTACTGTGCATAGATAAAAACTGGGACATTTGGTGTGTGTCACTTGCCTGGATAAGGTGGAGAGTTGGTACAATCTTCACAGGCACAACCGTTGCAGTCGGCACAATCACAATCTACAATCCGATAACATTGCACCATAAGCACAATGCAAGACACAAATGCACAAACATAGACATGCGATGCATATGAGATTTACACAAGTGCACTTCATTTATTGTTCTCTCGTTGTCACTATATGCATGATGCCATGGTCAAGTTTTACGGTTGGTTGGAGTATTGCGAACCGTCTATGTCACACTAGCGAAGGGCATCTACCATTAATTCTAAAATAGTACTTGGGTACAGTAGAAAAATGTTGATTTTGGTACTACTGGTCAGAGGGTTCCATTTTAGGCATATGCAAAAAGAATCACTCAAAAAGAGTGTGTAGATCTCATTTTATGAGTAAAGTACTCCGATTAGGCATATGAATAAGAATGATTTTGAAAGTTCTGTAAGGTAACATTTTATAGCTCCACAATGTTTGTTATGTTTTTAGGATTCCAACGGTATATTATTTGTAATTTTTGGGCAAGCGGATCTCTGGATACAAATTTTACAAAGCGCGGACTATCAAATTGCTGTTAAAACGAATTCTAGGGTGTGCCAGTACACGTGGCGCAACGTGATTCGTTGGTACCCCTTCGCGCGGATCACTTCTTTGGCATCGTTGGATCTAACTTAATCCTACGGCTCAGATCTAATGACAGATTTGGAAGAGAAATAAAGGAAAAGAAAGAGTGCTCACGTGGCAGCGACGTGGGCAGCGACGTGGCGCGAGGTGGCGGCGACGTGGCGGTGTGGTGGCGGCGGCCGGGCGGCCGGCGCGGCGGCGCGGCGGCTCCCGCGGCGGCGTACGAGCACGGGACAGGGTGGGCGCGGCGCGGCGGTGGTGTTGGCCGCACGGCCTAAGGTGGCTCCCACCGGCGGCGATGGCCGGCTGGAGGAGCTTCGGTGAGGTGAACTCCGGCGAGAAATTTCTCAGCGGCCTGGCGGCGTGGGGGTTCGGGGAAAAGGGGAATGGAGAGAGGGCGGCGCGGCCTTTAAAGGGGCAGGCTCGGCCGAGTGGGGGAGGGTGCGTGGGGAGGTGGGGGGAGCATGGACGGGCACAGGCTTTTAACAATGGGTATTCAAAAACAAAATAAAAAATACGATAAAACAGTTACGAAATAGTAACAAGCGTATTCGATCACAGGATCATCGGTAGAGCGTGCAATGCTCTAACCATTCAAGTCTCCACATCCTTGTGTCTAGAACAGGACAGGTTTCTATACAAAGTAAACAAGGGCTGATGACTATTTCAAATAATTTAAAAAATTTGTCAAAATTTTGGGTATTCACCTGCATACCCATGAATACACATGTGCCCGCCCATGGGGGGAGTGGTGGCCGTGGCCTCTGCGTGCCCGCTCCTGTGCGTGCGCGTCGTGCGCACGGGAGGTTAGGGAAGAACGGCACGGCTGGGGGTGCGGGGGCGTGGGGGCGGCCTGGGCCTGGCCTGGTCCCGGCTGGCCGCTGGTTGGGTCGGCCCGGCTGGGTCGGCCTCTTTTTCTTTTGTTTTTATTTTTTTTCCATCTCCTTCTCTTATTTAATTGAATATGCATTTGAGGCACCAAAAATAGTCAAAAAAATATAAATAAGATATCGTTGGATTCCTTGTGAAAAGAGCTTCACTATGGAACCATCTTTGAAACAAAAAAAGATACTTTTGAAACCAAAGTTGGCATAGACGCCTATGTGGATATAGCGCCATATTAGGGTTTGGTTTTTGAATGCACTTTGAATTTTCCCTAAATGCAAAATGTCATGATGCACATGTATGAAAATGCATGATTTTCAAAATTTTAAAATTGGGATGTTACACTGGGTGTACTGTTTCCCCAGCTCCGGCAGTTCCTGTGAAGCTCGCAAATGGACATATGCTTACTTCTAATGAACAAGTGAAGGGTCTTCAATGGTGGACTCAGGGCAATACGTTTAACACTGATATGCGCATATTAGATCTTGGAGCATATGACGGAGTGCTAGGGATGGACTGGCTCAAGAGTTGTGGTAAAATGACATGCGAATGGGCTCAGAGAACATTAGAGTTCGAGCACAACGGCAAAAACATTCTGTTGCAAGGGATGAAAGACAAGCCTCAAACTGCTGTTACTGAATTGTCAGTGGAACAACTTCAAAAATGGATGGTGATGCGCGTAGATGTACACGTCCGTTGGGAACCCCAAGAGGAAGGTATGATGCACACAGTGGCAAGTTTTCCCTCAGTATGAAACCAAGGTTTAATCGAACCAGTAGGAGCCAAGAAGCACGTTAAAGGTTGATGGTCGCGAAATGTGATGCGGCGCAACACCAGGGATTCCGGCGCCAACTAGGAACCTGCACAACACAACCCAAGTACTTTGTCCCAACGAAACAGTGAGGTTGTCAATCTCACCGGCTTGCTGTAACAAAGGATTAAACGTATCGAGTGGAAGATGTTTGCAAAGAAAAAGTAAAAAGTATTGCAGTAGATTGTATGCTATGTAAAGAATAGGACCGGGGTCCACAGTTCACTAGAGGTGTCTCTCCCATAAGATAAAAGCATGTTGGGTGAACAAATTACAGTCGGGCAATTGACAAATAGAGAAAGGCATAACAATGCATATACATGACATGGTAAATATAGTGAGATTTAATTGGGCATTACGACAAAGTACATAGACCGCCATCCAACTGCATCTATGCCTAAAAAGTCCACCTTCAGGTTATCATCCGAACCCCCTCCAGTATTAAGTTGCAAAGCAACAGACAATTGCATTAAGTATGGTGCGTAATGTAATCAACAACTACATCCTTAGACATAGCATCAATGTTTTATCCCTAGTGGCAACAGCACATCACAACCTTAGAACTTTTTCACTGTCCCAGGTGTCAATGAAGGCATGAACCCACTATCGAGCATAAATACTCCCTCTTGGAGTTAAGAGTAAAAACTTGGCCAGAGCCTCTACTAATAACGGAGAGCATGCAAGATCATAAACAACACATAAACAATAGATTGATAATCACCATAATCATAGTACTCTCTATCCATCGGATCCCGACAAACACAACATATAGAATTACATATAGATGATCTTGATCATGTTAGGCAGCTCACAAGATCCAACAATGAAGCACAACAAGGAGAAGACGACCATCTAGCTACTGCTATGGACCCATGGTCCAGGGGTGGACTACTCACTCATCACTCCGGAGGCGACCATGGCGGTGTAGAGTCCTCCGGGAGATGAATCCCCTCTCCGGCAGGGTGCCGGAGGCGATCTCCGAATCCCCCGAGATGGGATTCGCGGCGGCGCGTCTCCGTAAGGTTTTCCGTATCGTGGCTCTCGCTGGGGTTTCGCGACGGAAGCTTTAAGTAGGCGGAGGGTCAACGCGGGGGCCACACGAGGGGCCGGGGGTAGGTCCGCGCAGGGCCTGGGCCGCGCCGGCCTCCCTCCTGGCCGCCTCGTGGCCCCACTTCGTTAGGTCTTCGGTCTTCTGGAAGCTTCGTGCAAAAATAGGACCCTGGGCGAAAGTTTCGTCCAATTCCAGAATATTTCTTTACTAGGATTTCTGAAACCAAAAACAGCAGAAAAAGAATGGCTCTTGGCATCTTGTTAATAGGTTAGTTCCGAAAATGCATAAATATGACATATAATGTGCATAAAAGATGTAGGTATCATCAATAAAGTAGCATGGAACATAAGAAATTATCGATACGTTGGAGACGTATCAGCATCCCCAAGCTTAGTTCTGCTCGTCCCGAGCAGGTAAAACGATAACAAAGATAATTTCTGAAGTGACATGCCATCATAATCTTGATCATACTATTTGTAAACATATGTAATGAATGCAGCGATCAAAACAAAAGTAATGACATGAGTAAACAACTGAATCATAAAGCAAAGACTTTTCATGAATAGTACTTCAAGACAAGCATCAATAAGTCTTGCATAAGAGTTAACTCATAAAGCAATAAATCAAAGTAAAGGTGTTGAAGCAACACAAAGGAAGATTAAGTTTCAGCGGTTGCTTTCAACTTATAACATGTATATCTCATGGATATGGTCAACATAAAGTAATATAACAAGTGCAATATGCAAGTATGTAGGAATCAATGCACAGTTCACACAAGTGTTTGCTTCTTAAGGTGGAAGGAGATAGGTAAACTGACTCAACAATAAAAGTAAAAGAATGGTCCTTCAAAGAGGAAAGCATCGATTGCTGTATTTGTGCTAGAGCTTTTATTTTGAAAACATGAAACAATTTTGTCAACGGTAGTAATAAAGCATATGAGTTATGTAAATTATATCTTACAAGTTGCAAGCCTCATGCATAGTGTACTAATAGTGCCCGCACCTCGTCCTACTTAGCTTGGACTACCGGATCTTTGCATGCCATGTTTCAACCAAGTGTCACAAAGGGGTACCTCCATGCCGCCTGTACAAAGGTCCAAGGAGAATGCTCGCATTTCGGATTTCTCGCTTTTGATTATTCTCAACTTAGACATCCATATCGGGACAACATGGACAACAGATAATGGACTCCTCTTTAATGCATAAGCATGTAGCAAAGTTATTATTCTCATATGAGATTGAGGATATATGTCCAAAACTGAAACTTCCACCATGATTCATGGCTTTAGTTAGCGGCCCAATGTTCTTCTCTAACAATTTTGCATGCTCCAACCACTAAAATGATAGATCCTTCAGACAAGACGGACATGCATAGCAACTCACATGATATTCAACAATAGTTGATGGCGTTCCCCAGAATCATGGTTATCGCACAACAAGCAACTTAATAAAATATAAAGTGCATAAGTACATATTCAATACTACGATAGTTTTTAAGGCTATTTTGTCCCATGAGCTATATATTGCAAAGGTGAATGATGGAATTTTAAAGGTAGCACTCAAGCAATTTACTTTGGAATGGCGGAGAAATACCATGTAGTAGGTAGGTATGGTGGACACAAATGGCATAGTAGTTGGCTCAAGGATTTTGGATGCATGAGAAGTATTCCCTCTCGATACAAGGTTTAGGCTAGCAAGGTTATTTGAAGCAAACTCAAGGATGAACAGGTGCAGCAAAACTCACATAAAAGACATATTGTAAACATTATAAGACTCTACACCGTCTTCCTTGTTGTTCAAAACTCAATACTAGATATTATCTAGACCTTAGAGAAACCAAATATGCAAATCAGATTTTAGCAAGCTCTATGTATTTCTTCATTAATGGGTGCAAAGCATATGATGCAAGAGCTTAAACATGAGCACAACAATTGCCAAGTATCACATTATCCAAGACATTTTTAGAATTACTACATGTAGCATTTTCCAATTCCAACCATATAACAATTTAACGAAGAAGAAACTTCGCCATGAACATTATGAGTAAAGCCTAAGGACACATGTGTCCATATGCAACAGCGGAGCGTGTCTCTCTCCCACAAAGTGAATGCTAGGATCCATTTTATTCAAACAAAAACAAAAACGAAAACAAACCGACGCTCCAAGTAAAGAACACAAGATGTGATTGAATAAAAATATAGTTTCAGGGGAGGAACCTGATGATGTTGTCGATGAAGAAGGGGATGCCTTGGGCATCCCCAAGCTTAGACGCTTGAGTCTTCTTAAAATATGCAGGGGTGAACCACGGGGGCATCCCCAAGCTTAGAGCTTTCACTCCTCTTGATCATAGTATATCATTCTCCTCTCTTGACCCTTGAAAACTTCCTTCACACCAAACTTCAAGCAAACTCATTAGAGGGTTAGTGCATCATTAATAATTCACACATTCAGAGGTGACACAATCATTATTTTCACTTCTGGACATTGCATAATGCTACTGGACATTAATGGATCAAAGAAATAAATCCAACATAGCAAAAGAGGCAATGCGAAATAAAAGGCAGAATCTGTCAAAAACAGAACAGTCCGTAAAGACGAATTTAAAGTTGGCACCAGACTTGCTCAAATGGAAAAACTCAAAACTAATGAAAGTTGCGTACATATCTGAGGATCACGCTCGTAAATTGGCAGATTTTTTCGAATTTTCTACAGAGAATTGTGCCCAGATTCGTGACAGACAGCAATGCTGTTTCTGCGCAGCGATCCCAAATATAACATCAACTTTGACATAAAAACTTTACTTGGCACAAAAACATGATAAGGAGAGGTTGCTACAGTAGTAAACAACTTCCAAGACTCAATAAAACAAAAAATTGCTGTAGGTAAAAACATGGGTTGTCTCCCATAAACGCCTTTCAGCTAGGCGCAGAAAGTGCAAATCAAGTAACATCGAGAGTAGAAGCATCAACATCATAGCTTGTTCTAATAATAGAATCAAAAGGCAACTTCATTCTCTTTCTAGGGAAGTGTTCCATACCTTTCTTGAGAGGAAATTGATATTTAATATTACCTTCCCTCATATCAATAACAGCACCAACGGTTCGAAGAAAAGGTCTTCCCAACACAATAGGACAAGATGCATTGCATTCGATATCCAAGACAACAAAATCAACGGGGACAAGGTTATTGTTAACCGTAATATGCACATTATCAATCCTCCCCAAAGGTTTCTTTTTAACATTATCGGCAAGATTAACATCCAAATAACAATTCTTCAATGGTGGCAAGTCAAGCATATCATAAATCTTTTTAGGCATAACAGAAATACTTGCACCAAGATCACATAAAGCATTACATTCAAAGTCATTGAATTTCATTTTAATGATGGGATCCCAACCATCTTCTAACTTTCTAGGAATAGAAGTTTCAAGTTTTAGTTTCTCTTCTCTAGCTTTTATGAGAGCATTTGTAATATGTTTTGTAAAGGCTAAATTTATAGCACTAGCATTAGGACTTTTAGCAAGTTTTTGTAAGAACTTTATAACTTCAGAGATGTGGCAATCATCAAAATCTAAATCATTATGAGCTACAGCAATGGGATCATTGTTCCCAAGGTTGGAAAAAATTTCAGCAGTTTTATCACAAGCAGTTTCAGCAGTTTTAGCAATTTCAGGCAGTTTTGTACGCTTTGCACTAGGAGTAGAAACATTGCCAACACCAATTATATTACCATTGATAGTAGGAGGTGCAGCAACATGTGAAGAATTAGCATTACTAGTGGTGGTAATAGTCCAAACTTTAGCTACATTATTCTCTTTAGCTAGTTTTTCATTTTCTTCTCTATCCCACCTAGCACGCAGTTCAGCCATTAATCTTATATTCTCATTAATTCTAACTTGGATGGCATTTGCTGTAGTAGTAATCTTATTATCAATATCATTATTAGGCATAACTTTCAATTTTAAAAGATTTACATCAGAGGCAAGCCTATCAACTCTAGAAGCAATAGTATCAATTTTATCAAGCTTTTCCTCAACAGATTTGTTAAAAGCAGTTTGTGTACTAATAAATTCTTTAAGCATGGCTTCAAGACCAGAGGGTACACTCCTATTATTGTTGTAAGAATTCCCATAAGAATTACCATAACCATTACCATTAGCAGAAGGATATGGCCTATAGTTATTACCAGAGTTGTTCCTATAAGCATTGTTGTTGAAATTATTATTTTTAATGAAATTCACATCAACATTTTCTTCTTGAGCAACCAATGAAGCTAAAGGAACATTATTTGGATCCACATTAGATCTACCATTAACAAGCATGGACATAATCACATCAATCTTATCACTCAAGGAAGAGGTTTCTTCAACAGAATTTACCTTCTTACCTTGTGGAGCTCTTTCCGTGTGCCATTCAGAGTAATTTATCATCATATCATCAAGAAGTTTTGTAGCCGCCCCCAATGTGATGGACATAAAGGTACCTCCAGCAGCTGAATCCAATAAATTCCGTGAAGAAAAATTTAGTCCTGCATAGAAGGTTTGGATGATCATCCAAGTAGTTAGTCCATGGGTTGGGCAATTCTTTACCAAAGTTTTCATTCTCTCCCAAGCTTGAGCAACATGTTCAGTATCTAATTGTTTAAAATTCATTATGCTACTTCTCAAAGATATAATTTTAGCGGGAGGATAATATCTACCAATAAAAGCATCCTTGCATTTAGTCCATGAATCAATACTATTCTTAGGTAAAGATAGCAACCAATCTTTAGCTCTTCCTCTTAATGAGAAAGGAAACACTTTCAATTTAATAATATCACCATCTACATCCTTATATTTTTGCATTTCACAAAGTTCAACAAAATTATTGAGATGGGCAGCAGCATCATCAGAACTAACACCAGAAAATTGATCTCTCATGACTAGATTTAGTAAAGCAGGTTTAATTTCAAAGAATTCTGCTGTAGTAGCAGGTGGAGCAATAGGTGTGCATAGGAAATCATTATTATTTGCATTTGTGAAGTCACACAACTTAGTATTTTCAGGAGTATTCATTTTAGCAACGGTAAATAAAACAAACTAGATGAAGTAAATGCAAGTAACTAATTTTTTTGTGTTTTTGATATAGAGAGCAAGACAGTAAATAAAGTAAAACTAGCAACTAATTTTTTTGTATTTTGATTTAGTGCAGCAAACAAAGTAGTAAATAAAATAAAGCAAGACAAAAACAAAGTAAAGAGATTGAGAAGTGGAGACTCCCCTTGCAGCGTGTCTTGATCTCCCCGGCAACGGCGCCAGAAAAAGTTGCTTGATGCGCGTAGATGTACACGTCCGTTGGGAACCCCAAGAGGAAGGTATGATGCACACAGTGGCAAGTTTCCCTCAGTATGAAACCAAGGTTTAATCGAACCAGTAGGAGCCAAGAAGCACGTTGAAGGTTGATGGTCGCGAAATGTGATGCGGCGCAACACCAGGGATTCCGGCGCCAACTAGGAACCTGCACAACACAACCCAAGTACTTTGTCCCAACGAAACAGTGAGGTTGTCAATCTCACCGGCTTGCTGTAACAAAGGATTAAACGTATCGAGTGGAAGATGTTTGCAAAGAAAACAGTAAAAAAGTATTGCAGTAGATTGTATGCTATGTAAAGAATAGGACCGGGGTCCACAGTTCACTAGAGGTGTCTCTCCCATAAGATAAAAGCATGTTGGGTGAACAAATTACAGTCGGGCAATTGACAAATAGAGAAAGGCATAACAATGCATATACATGACATGGTAAATATAGTGAGATTTAATTGGGCATTACGACAAAGTACATAGACCGCCATCCAACTGCATCTATGCCTAAAAAGTCCACCTTCAGGTTATCATCCGAACCCCCTCCAGTATTAAGTTGCAAAGCAACAGACAATTGCATTAAGTATGGTGCGTAATGTAATCAACAACTACATCCTTAGACATAGCATCAATGTTTTATCCCTAGTGGCAACAACACATCACAACCTTAGAACTTTCTGTCACTGTCCCAGGTGTCAATGAAGGCATGAACCCACTATCGAGCATAAATACTCCCTCTTGGAGTTAAGAGTAAAAACTTGGCCAGAGCCTCTACTAATAACGGAGAGCATGCAAGATCATAAACAACACATAAACAATAGATTGATAATCACCATAATCATAGTACTCTCTATCCATCGGATCCCGACAAACACAACATATAGAATTACATATAGATGATCTTGATCATGTTAGGCAGCTCACAAGATCCAACAATGAAGCACAACAAGGAGAAGACGACCATCTAGCTACTGCTATGGACCCATGGTCCAGGGGTGGACTACTCACTCATCACTCCGGAGGCGACCATGGCGGTGTAGAGTCCTCCGGGAGATGAATCTCCGGCAGGGTGCCGGAGGCGATCTCCCGAATCCCCGAGATGGGATTCGCGGCGGCGCGTCTCGTAAGGTTTTCCGTATCGTGGCTCTCGATGGGGGTTTCGCGACGGAAGCTTTAAGTAGGCGGAGGGTCAACGCGGGGGCCACACGAGGGGCCCGGGGTAGGTCGGCGCGGCCAGGGCCTGGGCCGCGCCGGCCTCCCTCCTGGCCGCCTCGTGGCCCCACTTCGTTAGGTCTTCGGTCTTCTGGAAGCTTCGTGCAAAAATAGGACCCTGGGCGAAAGTTTCGTCCAATTCCGAGAATATTTCTTTACTAGGATTTCTGAAACCAAAAACAGCAGAAAACAGCAACTGGCTCTTCGGCATCTTGTTAATAGGTTAGTTCCAGAAAATGCATAAATATGACATATAATGTGCATAAAACATGTAGGTATCATCAATAAAGTAGCATGGAACATAAGAAATTATCGATACGTTGGAGACGTATCAATGGCAGGAAATGAGGTCTAGGCAATGGCTGTTTTGGATCCACTATCAGCATCAGATTCAAACGCGACGGTGTTGGTTGCACCTGATCTGCAGTCAATCCTCACGGAATATGCAGATATCTTCTCGAGCCTAAGTCACTACCACCTCAAAGGGCCTTGGATCATGCAATAACACTGGAAGCGAATGCACGTCCTACCAATGTTCGTCATTACCGTTACTCTCCACTTCAAAAGGACGAAATCGAATGGCAAGTGCAGGAAATGTTGGCCGCTGTCTTGATAACACCAAGTATGAGCCCGTTGGCCTCTCCTATTCTGTTGGTGAATAAGAAGGATGGGACATGGCGATTTTGTATAGATTATCGGCGCCTCAACGAGCTTACTATTAAAAACAAATTTCCGCTGCCAGTTGTGGATGAGTTGTTGGATGAGCTTGCCGGCACAAAGTTCTTCTCTAAACTTGACCTAAGGGCTGGTTACCATCAGATCCGCATGAGGCCATCAGATGAAAAAAAACAGCCTTTAAGACCCACCATGGCCATTTTCAATTTAGAGTCATGCCTTTTGGACTCACAAACGCTCCAGCTACGTTCCAATGCATTATGAATGAAGTGTTTGCCCCATTTTTGAGGAAATTTGTCATTGTCTTCTTAGATGATATTCTCATCTACAGCCCTTCCTGGGAAGATCACCTTCAGCACATTACTCAAGTTTTGAGCAAACTCAGGGAAACTCGGTTCTATGCTAAACTGTCCAAATGCAGTTTCGGGCAAACTAGCATCCAATACTTGGGACACATTATTTCGATCGGTGTTGCCACGGATCCAGAAGACATCAGCTATGGAACAAGGCCTGTACCATCCACAGCTACTGAGCTCAGGGTTTTTTGGGTCTCACGGGCTACTACCGTAAATTCGTGCAAAACTACAACATCATCACCAAACCTCTGACTCAGCTTTTAACTAAGAAAGGTTTTCACTGGTCCGATGAAGCTACAACAATTTTTAATCAGTTGAAGAAGGCTATGGTGAGTACACCAGTTCTGGCTCTTCCTGATTTCAACTTACCCTTTACAGTTGAGACAAATGCCTGTGACACCGGCGTCGGGGCGGTGCTTATGCAACGAGGACACCCAATTGCATACATGAGTAAGGCGTTGGGATTGCTGAATCGCAAGCTGTCGGTGTATGAGAAAGAGTTCTTGGCTGTCATTATGGCGGTGGATAAACGGCGACAATATTTGCAAATTGGGCCATTCACAATGAGGAGATTTCCACTATGATCGCTAATTACTCTTTTAATGGTAAGGTTCCAAAGAAGCTTGGAGACCCAGGTATACCGACTATTCCTTGTTCTATCAAGAATAATTATGTTAGAACTGCTCTATGTGATTTGGGAGCAGGAGTTAGTGTGATGCCTTTTTCTCTTTACAAGAGACTTGATTTAGATAAATTGATACCAACTGATATATCTTTGCAAATGGCTGATAAATCTACTGCTATTCCTGTTGGTGTATGTGAAGATGTTCCTGTTCAAGTTACTCAAAATTGCTTGATATTAACTGATTTTGTTGTGTTGGAAATGCCTGAAGATGATAATATGTCTATTATTCTTGGAAGACCCTTTCTTAATACTGCAGGGGCTGTTATTGATTGCAATAAAGGCAAGGTTACTTTCAATGTTGATGACAAGGAACATACTGTCTATTTTCCCAAGAGGATTGATAAAGTATATGGAGTTAATACAATTTGTAATTTGAAAACTATCAAGGTGGGATCATTTGATTGTCCTATATATGAGCCTAAAGAAGAATATCGAACTCTTGTGATTGGATCCATATCAATTCAATATAAGGTAACATGATTGATTTGAGGTTTATTTCTTCTTATGTCATATAAAATTTATTTGGTAGCAAGACTTGATCAACCTTGTTAACAAATATATTTTAATGCATAAGAGAGCTAAACAACATTTCTTTCTTTCTTTCTTCCTCCACTTGTTTTACTTGCTGTAGCACTTTTTGTTTTGCAATATGCTTTAGTTGTTTAAGATTTTGGAAATCATTTTCCTGCGCAGTAATAATTACTTTAACACCCAGAAATGTGCATTTTTCGAAGTTCTCAAAAATTTACAAAAATTATACTGGTAGTCTTATTTTTCGAAGGGCACCTGGGAGCACCTGGGGATGACCAGTGGGGCACCCCAGGGTGGCACCCCACAGGCCGGCGCGGCCAGCAAGGGGGGCGCGCCACCCTGGTGTGTGGGCCCCTCCTTGCCCCACTTTTTCATTTCTTCCTCCCTCTCTTCTCTCTCCCGAAAAAACTCGTACTCACTTTCTCTCACTCGCGTTTCTGCTCAAGAACTCGAGATTTCTCGATCTCTTTGCTCAGCCCAGATTTCTGTCTGAAATTTGGCACATTTGCTCTCCGGTATGTGACTCCTTTGATTATCCAATTAGAATTTTGTTTGGTTGAGTATATCTTGAATATTTTGCTGCTGTAGGTAACATGTTTAGTGAGCTTGCATGCTTGTTCTAAGTGGTGAAAACTAGTTTTGATGCATGTCACTACAAGAAAAGTTCTGATAGACAACGTCCCAAAATCGTCAACTAAGGGGCATTTTTCGTCGCCTATGGGCCTAACCCGACGATATGGGTTCCGTTGTCGAAACTGCGTCAGGCAAAGTCCAACGACGATTTTTTCGGTCCGTCGCGCTTGGGCGCCCTTCCGCCACGGAAAATCGGACCGTTGCGGAAGTGTTTTCGGGAGCCCGTTGACTGCTGACGTCATGCAAACTGACACGTGGCAGACGCCGTTAACTGCCAGTTAACGGCGTTAACCGGCTGAAACCCCGTGGTAGATGGTAGGCCCACACGAGGCCTGCCACGTCTTAAGCGGGCCGGGCCAGATGACATAGTTTGACCGGTCAACTATATAGCTGGGCTGGTCCATTAGTTACGTGGGCCGGGCCTAACCTCTAATGTTGATGGTCAAAAGTTAAATGGGCCAGCCCATTTAACATGTGGGGTCCCCTTACAGAATGGGCCGGCCCAAGAAGCAAGTGGGCCGGGCCAAAACACAGTGGGTCCCACTTTCCTGTTAAAAGGCCCCATTTAGTGTGTGGGGTCCACCATATAGCAAGTGGGCCCCCAAGCTAGTGGGCCGGGCCAAAACACATGGCGGGTCCCACTATCCTGTTAAAGGGCCGGCCCATTTAGTATGTGGGGTCCACCATATAGCAAGGGCCGGCCCAACAAGATAGTGGGCGGCCAAAACACAGTGGGACCCACCTTCTGTTAAAGGGCCGGCCCATTTAGTATGGGGTCCACAATATAGCAAGTGGTCGCACCAAGATAGCGGGCCAAAAACACATGTGGGTCCCACATTCCTGTTAATGGGCCGGGCCATTTGTTATGTGGGGTCCACCATGTAGAAAGTGGGCCGGCCCAACAAGATAGTGGGCCAAAAAAACACAGGTGGGTCCCACCTTACTATTAAAGGGCCGGCCCATTTACCATGTGGGACCACCATATAGCAAGTGGGCTGGCCCAACAAGATAGTGGGTCGGGCCAAAAGCACCGGTGGGCCCCACTTTCCTGTTAAAGGGCCGGCCCAATTAGTATGGGGTCCACCATACGCAAGTGGGCCGGCCCAACAAGATAGTGGGCCGGGCCAAAAACACAGGTGGGTCCCACTTTCCTCTTGAAGGGCCGGCCCGTTTAGTATGTGGGGTCCACCACAAAAGCAAATGGGCTGGCCCAACTAATTAGTGGGCCGGCCCAGTAGTGGGTGGGGTCCACCTTAAAGCAAGTGGGCCAGCCCAATTAGAGTGTGGGGTCCACCGTAACTCACATGGGCTGGCCCAAGAAGTAAGTGGGCCAGCCCGTTTAGTTGCTGTTTATATGCCGGCATAATATGCGCTTTAGGATTTTGCGGGCAGGCACATATGTGATTTCGATTAATTGGGCCGTTTAAGGGATGGGAATTCGTGATTTAGATACTGAGAATATTTACGCAGCATTGATTTCTGTCGGATAGCCTCACTTACCACAAGCACCAAAGAAAAAATGCGCGAAAGAACTATAAAAACTAACTAAATATTACATCAGCTGCAAGGCATTGAAAAAATATTACAGAACCCAGAGAAATTGAATGGTAATTAAACCTAGCAATACAATGAAGCGATCCGGCAATCTTTTAAGTTGTCCATGCAGCACCTATATCTGAAACAAAGACATTACAAGTTAAGACAACAACAATGGAAAGGCAAAGACACTACAATATTGTTTGCCAAAGAATTTGGAACTCATCATTTCGTCGTTATAACAAGATCATTGTAATGCGCACAATAAGCAAACAAAGAGTGCATGCCGCATACCAACAGCCAATATAACAGAGCATGTTAGAATGAAACAGCAGACTTACTACTGTCGAGTCCCATGCAAACCAACATGTTCAGGGAGTACAAAATTGGCATGAACAACATAGTAGCAGGCTATAAATTTTGTAACAACGACTGAGCAAGATGAAGTTATGATGGCTACATCTACAGAGCAGGGAATGTAAACCAAAAATAGAAGTTACGATGGCAAAAGCTAAAGAGGAGGGAATGTGAACCAACATGTGCCAAGTGCAATTACTTCATTTTGCCCGTGAACTAAATAATACTCCTGAACTTATAGTGAAGGGGATGCAAATCAAGATGTTTCGGGATATAAACTTGTAATGAGCAACACATAGAGGATAGTTAATGCTGGAGCTTAGGATGGACCAGATACAGAATATAGTGGGATCACCTGTGAACTTGTATAAGAGGGAATGCAAACCAATATGTTCAGCTTTCCATATGTGAGCGTCATGCCAAGTCAGAGAAACAAGTCAATAATGCAGCTTTTGAAGAACAAGATGGCACGCAAAATTATTATCTAGTAGTATATGACAAGTTTATTTGTACTACAGGCTAGATAGCAGAGTGATAGCATGCCAAACTAAGTCCTTACTTTGTTAGCTTACAATGAACTAGATACAAAACAATGGCATCACCTGTAGTACAGGGAATGCAAGCCAACATGTTCATGGAGTAAAAAATTGGCACAAACAACATAGTAGCAGGCCATAATTTTTGTAACAACGACTGAGCAAGATAAAGTTATGATGGCTAGATCTACAGAGCAGGGAATGTAAACCAAATATAGAAGTTACGATGCCAAAAGCTATAGAGCAGGGAATGCGAACCAACATGTGCAATTACTTAAAATTGGCCATGAACTAAATAATAGCAGGATGTTACTATAATACCTATAATTTTTGTAACAACGACTGAGCAAGATAGAAGTTATGATGGCTACATCTACAGAGCAGGGAATGCAAACCAAAATGTTCAATCGCTTAAAGTTAGCAATGAAGTAGAAAATAGCAACGTGTTACGGTCATAGCTAGGAATGAACTAAAAGAGCTTCAGACAAACAAGAAACTGAACCCAGAACATGGCGCTAAAACAAGGGACTTACATTAGGAGAAGCACTCTGTGGGAGTCACAGCAGATCTTCCTGGGGTTGATAGATCCGGTGATGAAGTACGCTACATGTGCTACTTGGGGTTGGAGAGACGGCCATTACACTTCATGGTTACTCATCTCATCTGCAAAAACGTAACGGCGCGTCGTTAGCACAAACAGGTTCCCCCAAGATTAAACAAGAACTTGCAGGCAAGCAATAGAAAAGCGACAGTAGAAGAGTTTAGATCATGCACTGCGCCGGTGAAGCAGATCCGGTTCATGCACAGCGGTGTCGGTGAGCAAGATCCGATGCGGTGGACGACGGATCCGGCGAAGCGGCTCCGGCGGGGTGGACGATACCGCAGCTGAAGCGACTGCGGTAGACTGCTGGATGAGCATATGGTTTCGAGGTTCGGCGGGGATGATCCGGTCCGGTTGATGACGGCGTCGATGAAGCGGCTCCGGCAGGCAGCCGGATGACGAGGATCGCGAGGCCTCGGGTAGGCCAGGGAAGTCCGGCGGGGATGTTCCGGTGCGGTGGTCGTGGAGGTGGGAGAGAGGGACTTGGGAAGTTCCGGTGGGTGGTCTGAGGGAAATGAATTTTTTTGGGAGGGTTTCCGGGCTAGGGAGGTGGTGATCCAAAAAATGACGGGCAGACCCCCCCACCAACCGACTTTGCTGCCATCTCCACAGGGGTAGAATGGGAATTTGGAAGCGTGTGAAATTTTTGTATTTTGTGGGCGGGAAGTTTTGCCGCTATGAGATTTTGAATTTGGCCACCGTCCAAGTATAATGATAAAAAATTGTGAGACCGTACTAGTACCTCTGTTCAAGGCCGAGTGCAAAATCAAATCATCATCACGTTGAAAATTTGTTACCAACTTACCATGATCATGATCTACCTCTGAAAATGGGCGCATCCACTAAAACTTGCAAAGTATAATGATACAAATTTGTGAGACCGTACTAGTACTTATGTTCAAGGTCGAGTGCAACATCAAATCATCATTATATTGAAAATTGTGTTACCATGATCATGATATTTCTCTGAATTTGGCGCAACCGCTAAATCTCGCAAAGGATAATGATAAAAAAAGGTGAGATTGTACTAGTTCTTATGTTCAAGGCCGAGTACAAGATCAAATCATCATCACGTTGAAATTTGTTACAATGATCATGACATATCTCTAAAATTAGTGCATCCGCTAAATCTTGCACGTGGCGCATCTCGGTGCGGAGCAACAAGTCGGTGCTATCAAGGTTGAGGCGTCGGTAGCGTCATCGGGCTCTCATCTCTTGATAGATCTTCTACATGGCGCGGCGCACCACCCGCCGATAAGCAGTCACATGTGAGACCGAGGTGGAGACGTCCCCGGCATCCTCGAGGCGCGGCCGCCCTTCTACGAGCCAGCGTCGACTCAAGGTATGAATCCATGTGGTGTCTTAGATTTATTGTTCTTCTCTTATGATTATTTTGAGCCGAACATGTGTGCTCTTTCTCTGAATATATTGCTTGAAAAGCTTACCAAGTTACTTAAATTCACTTTGTTCTTAATCTTGCGAGCTAATATTGTTATTTTTAATGAACGGTGGTGTGCGCAAGCAGAGTTATTTGTGGATGTGTTGAGCTGTTAGGCATAAGTCGAAATCCTCATCTAAACGAGGCCTCAGATTAACACATAAAAAAGGTGTTCAATCTCGCCCACAATACCCTCTTCTTTCCTCTCCCTTTATTGGAACTTGTTTTGCAGACAAGGAAAGTGGCACGTGTAATGTGAGTAAAACCCTCTTAGCCAAAATCATCTACGAGCAAGATTTTCTATATTGTAGATGCCCCAATTGACTCTCATCCCCAAAGTAGTTTTTTTATGTCAGTATAGACTTCTTTACTGGATGTATACTATCGTACATGGCATGCATTTGCCTAATGAGCAACATTGTATTGCTATTCTAGCCAACCTGATCGATATGTCAAGCTTCATGCACGAGATGCCATGTTTAATTTACTCCCTCGCTCTGATCCATATTTCTTGATGTGAAATGAATGTGAATCGGAGGGAGTACTTTTCTTAGATAGTACTATATCATTTCAAAAAAAAGTACTACTACATCACAAATGCATCAAAAGAGTACTACATCACAAGACCACCACGGTTGTACTAGTAGAGTTTAATGCTGAACTTCCAAAGGGATTAAGATTACACATATGAACTTTAAACATGACCAGGAGCATGAGGGCCAGCAGCAGGGGCGTTGACGTGGAGCAAGCTAGGCAAGACGTAATTCTGGAGGAAGAGGCCATATGATGCGTACTTGGCCTTGGTTGCAGGGCGGTGTTTCCCCCTATGTACTTAGGCCTACACCCATCGCATGTTGGATCAGGCTGTGGATGTCCTTCTAGAGAAATTTGCCACATAATGGGCAAAATAGCTCCCCGCGCGTATGCAGAAACGAATTTCACCACCCTTCAGCCGCTTGAGAACATAGCGGCTTTTCCGGTCCCTGCGCACCTTGTTGTTGTCCATGTCATCAGAATACTCCTATGAATTATTAAGTACTACATAATCAAGTTTTTATGACAGATCGAATAAATACTCCACTAACATAATCAAACCTTAGAAACCCTAAAATTAAATGTGTAGAACAAGTAAATGGCAGAAGAAATCATAATAAATCATGAGAAACCCTATGAACAACCATGAACATTAGCCACAACAATTGCAAGTCCACTAAGTATGAACACATAAATTGATTATATGACTACATGGCAGATTAGTCGAAATTAAACTAGAATCTGATCTTACGAATCGTAGAATCAATTACATCTACAAGAACAAGGTAGGATATCAAATCAATCAAGAACCAGGCTCGTGCAAACCATGTGAACAGCAATATGACACAAAGAGGGTTGGGACAGTTTCGGTAAAAGAGAAGTACCTCCTCGTCATCACCCTCAACATCCTCCTGGAACTGAACGTTTGGGCCGAAATCATCGAAGGGGTCGAGGTTCGCGTCCAGCATCGGGCCTAGGAAGACCTCGCCGTGGTGGCCTGCAACGCCGTGCACATCTTCGGCGGGATAAACAACGTTGGTATCCACCTTCTGCTCGACGGCCAGGACGCCCGTTTCGACCGAGGTCGAAGAACCAGACAAGCAGAGGAGACGAGCGGCATGGGTGCCCGGTGAAGCCTCACCCGTCGTGACGGCCAGGATGCCCATTTCGACCGAGGTTGAAGAATCCGACAAGCAGAGGAGACGAGCGGCTTGGGTGCCCGGTGAAGCCTCACCCACCACGACGGCCACTACCGTAGAGGCATCCTCTGCGTGGGCGGTCGCCTATTGCTCCGCCTCGTATGCAATACCTATCTTCATGCTGTTGTGGTTGGAAACGGGAAAGTCGATGCCTCAGAGGTGCGGTGAGTGGATGGGGGTTTTCACAGTGTGGGGGAGGCAAGTTGGGGGAGTGGAGAGGACGAGCTCGCGAGAGATGATGAGGCCGATTATGTTATAGCCTCCGACCCCCTGTATCCAGTAGTGGACGCGTGAAGTCATGCATGTACTCGACTTTCCACTTTCTGGGAGACGTGTACGAAACTTTTTTTTTGGACCATTTAACTTCATGTGGGACTCATGTATACCAATACTTCCAAACGTCATAAGTAATTCAAAATCATTCAGAATAATATGAGACCTTAACATTTTATTTTTTGTGTCAGATATTGTCTATGAAAAATAACATCCTTCAAAAAATAAATCGCCTATGCCAATCCGATCATGCCCGTCTACTCCAACTAGCTTCCTCGAGTAATTTGTCACCTTACATTCTTAAAATGAACCAAAATTTGGCACAGGGGTGCATCATCACATGGAAAATGATGTTACCATTCTGTCTTCCCATTTTTTTTTGAATTTTTCAAAATTGTCATGCCCTAACGGAAAAAATGTACTCCTTCTAAGAAGCATGTATCAGAATGGCATTACCAAAACCTAGGGGTGGGGTGGGGGGAGGGGGGCACATGGTGGTGTGATGATACATCACATTTGGACCACACAACACCATTTGGACCAACCAAAAAAAAACACCCTACACAAACCCTGGTCAAAACTAGTTTGACCAATATTACAAAAGTTGTACGGAGTACATAATTCAGAAACCGTCAGAAATATACGAAGCATTCACGAGTCCCCAAAGTCAGTGACTTTGAGTCACTTACAACTGTGGTCCACATATCAGTCACCCAAAGTCATGGCAAAGTCAGCTTGGCAAAGTCACCGACAGACAAAGCAAGCAGTGAACAGACAACTCCGTAGCACTGAAAAGACATCTCACAGAAAAGGCTAGTACTACCTTTTCTTCCCGGATAAGCAAAAATAGCTGATCGGTACTGACGAAATGCACCAGGTCCGCAATGTACTCCAGCTATAAGTGAAGCATGCCTACCACTGAAGAGGAAATTCAAGATTCCACCAGATCCCCATATCACTCTTTTGCATAAAACACGGACATATCTTTTGCACAATTCACCACTTGTTGGTCTAATCTATCGCAGCTTCCATCAGTTGGTCATCCAATTAACGATTTAACGGATTAGAAAAATAAGCGGTGGAATTAGAAGTACTAGTAGCGAAATGTGCAAAATATACCGCCCTTCCCGAGGGGGTTTGTCCAGAAGAGGGCCGGATGACAATGTCCCGGGTGCATCCAGAAACGAGAGGGGTAGTTTCTAATACATGTAAGAAATTATTTTACAAAAAGGTACATATTAAGTAGTACAACTATTAGTACAGTACTACTATTTCGAGGGAAAATGCCATGTCGTGCGACCTCTAATCAATGAGTAGAAGTTGTAGGTGCGCCTAACATGCATTGCTGAAAGCTGGTTCCGCTGGAATTTGAGCTCAGCCGGGGCGGATTCTGCGAAGTACGCCCGACGTCACTCATGTATCCCACCAAACTGCTCACTTCTTTCAATGTCTCTTCTCTTTCACTGCAGCTCTCCAACATCAGGTGCATCAACTTATCTTGTGCCTTCTGCCTCTCGAGAAGGGCAAGGATGGCGATGTCAGCATATTCAAGGTTCAACTTTTGGAGCTGTACTTTATCCTGAAGAAGGATTTTGTACTCTATATCAGACTTGTCTCTGTCGAGGCACACAGTCTTGAGTATGCTGCTGGCTTTCTCCGCTGATGCTTTCTGCTTAATCAGCTCGTTCTTCAACATATCGCGCTCATTTCGAAGGCTGCAAATGAGCTCCACAAGAGTTTTCGAATTCTTCTTCTTGGCAGCCAAATCGTCTCGGAGGCGATCACACTCTAAGCTGAGCTCCTCGTTTTTTTCCATCAAGATGGCGACAGTGGTGTCGATAGTCGGCGCCGCTTCCTTCAGGGCGAAATCATCGGTAGCAAGTAAGCGCAAAGGAAGAAGAAGAAGAAGAAGAAGAAGAAGATAACTACACAGTGCTTGGTGCTACCTCATTTCGCCGGGGTAGGGCCGGGTTGAAATCATCGGACGACGATGATTCCTTGGTCGTGGAAGTTGGTGCAGTAGGGGCGTCGTTGGAACTTCCAACCCTTTAAGATGTATAACCATAGAGACTCTTAAAGAGCTTGAGCCCGGGCAAGAAGAAACGAAAGTACATGGCGAAGGAAACTAACCCGGTGAGCACAGCACGGACGCGTTTCGGCGGCGGCGCAGCGGCGGCGACGGCGAGCCCACTTGGTTTCTGGAACCGTCTCTCGAAATTTCGAGCCGGCGTTTTTTATCCGCGTACTTGACCGCCGGCGACCTGAAGTTTGAACACATTAATTGCTGGAGGAGAGAGCGACGAAAGAAACGAAAGTACATGGCGAAGGAAACTAACCCGGTGAGCACAGCACGGACGCGTTTCGGCGGCGGCGGCGGCGACGGCGAGCCCACTTGGTTTCTGGAAGCGTCTCTCGAAATTTCGAGCCGGCGTTTTTTCTCCGCGTACTTGACCGCCGACGACCTGAATTTTGAAGACATTGCTGGAGGAGAGAGCGACGAACAAATGTTTGTTAGGTGGAGAGAGGAAGAAAGTGAATGGAACGAGAGAGTTTAGCGTTTTGCCCTTATAGTCATAGTCGCTAACCGTGACGCGGGAAGGTTGGTCGTCGGCGTTTAATGGTCTCCCGCGTGGAAACCGAGGCGGCCACGAGGCAGCGGCTGGCCACGCGGCGTCCAGTCGCCTACGCCGCCGTAAATAAGGGTAGTTGCCTACCACCACCAGGTGACATGCACCTTTTGCATGTCACCGTGTGACATGCGGCCTAAATTCAAATTTAAAACATTGCGAAAAAAATCATGCATCCGGTGACATGCCCATGGCATGCCACCGATGAAGAGTTCCGTGCCATGCACTCTGGCACTCTGCGCCGTCTTGGATCAGAAAATGAGCGAAGAACGAGGACGAGGCACTAGTTCAAATTTAGGATGAAGTTTAAGTTTTATTTTGGTTTAAATTAGATTAGAGGGAGTAGTACTCTTACTTTATTACTCGTACTTGTGTTAATGTAGTAGTATTATTATGGTGGTGTACTTGCGTTCGTGTACTGCTTGTTTCAGCTGTTTTGGTGAAGGAGACATGCATCACCTTTTTTGGTGATATATCTAGTCGTCATGTAGCCCTCTACCATGTACTATTTTTGCTATGAATATATGTGGTATTGATTGTCAAAAAAAAACCCCAAGATCCTGAAAAACTGTTGGTCTATCCCGAGAAACGAGGAGGTTTAAGGAAACGAGGAGTCCAGCGCGTGCGGAAGGAGCTTTAATCGTGCGAGCATGCAGGGGCAAAATGAGGAAACTAGCGATTACTTTCTCTCCTGCCAGTCTTATACCTTAATAAATGGGCAAACTGAGCACGTTGTAGCTAATCCTTTTATTAATTAAACAGCTATATTAGTCAATAAGATTGCCTTATGTTTTTCCTCAGTTTTCGCCAAGCCCTTATTTGTTACCCGCAGAAGGAGCTCAGACGGGAGGATTCCAGTTTAGTTGACCGTTCCGTGCTGACGTGTGGGGCTAGTAGAAAGGGACCGCGTGGGACAGGACGAGACCGCGTTTGGTTGTACGTGAGCAGGAGCTGGGTTCTGTCTCTCTCGGCGCGAATTGGCATTTTTAAGAGCACCTTTTCCCCCTCTGTCTCTTTGTCTTTATTAACCAAAAGTATCAAATCTAGAGAAGCTTGCATTTCTGTCTTTCTTCAATTATTTGTGCCTTTTGGCCCTCGTTGTTTGCCCAATATGGCAGCAAATCTAGTACTCCCTCTGGTCCATATGTATGTAGTTAAATCTAGAAGCAAATCTCCAGGGTAATGTACTCCGTACGACAAATTCGCAGTAATAGTAAATCGAGAAAACAAAGTAGGGCCAACAAAATATACTCCAGTAGAATAGGGATAGATAATAGGGATCCCTCCCTAGATAATAAGCTGCATACACAGCAGCCAACAGGTTCGAGGTTCTTCACAACACCATCATACTAACAACATAACAACAAGGGATCCCTAGCTAACAACAAAATAGAAGCTGCTTTGCAGCAGCAGCAGCACACGTCCGGGACTCCGCCTACCCCATCTGCCTCCACTTGTTGCTCCCCTTGGGAGCCTTGGGCTTGAGCGGAGGCATGCGCCCGGCGGAGATCTCCACCCGCTGGATGCTGCGGAGGTGCATGCCGAGCGCCATGTGCTTGGCGCGGAAGGAGTGGGGGTTCACCGACGCGCCGACCTTGGGGTTGGTGTTGCCGATGTTCTCGGCATGCGTGAGGAGGCAGTTGAAGTCAGTGCGGCCGAGCCTCCTAGTGCAGAAGGGGCACCTGTAGACACCCTTGGCGAAGTAGGAGACGTACTGGCCGACCTGCAGCCTCCGCAGCACCTGGCGAGTCTTGACGTCATGGTGCTCGTCGTCGCTGCCGACGTCGCTGCCAGACAGCTGATCCATATCAAACGGGAACTATTAGTGAATGAGATGCAACGATGACTAACGTGCATGATAACAAAGTAAGGAAAAACAGAGCCAGCCTCAGTTAGAGTGGACACGATTATATGTCTACAGGGATGGTGTTAGCGAACCATAGCTCATGCACAACAGATTTGTACACAGCAATGGTTCGCTGAACCCACTCTGTAAAAATTTGTGCCCAACGATTCATCATAGGCAAAGAAACAGATTCCAGATCTGATTTTGAACAGATTCCAGAATATTTGCAAAATTAAACGGTTGATATCTTTTGATTCCTGCATAAAATAACTGACTGAGATCCCATAAATTAACTGATTGAGATCCCATTATTACTTGCATAAATTAACCGAACGGCCGAACTCCAAATCTTAAACGAAATCAAGAAGGGATCAAAGCAAAATGGAATAAAATCGATCGGCGCAAATATTAACCCAATACTCAACCATCTACAGATCGGCACTAATAGTTACTAGGGAACCAGCAAAAATAGGGTTCAAAAAGGAATGGGCGAAGAAAAAAGGGAGCAAACCATAGTTACCTCGTTCCATGGGTCGTCCATGAAGGTGTCGTAGGGGTTCGGAGGCGAGATGTACGGCACCGGCTCATAGGGGTCCCATCCCGGCGGGATACGACCGCCACCGGCGGCGGCGACGGCCTTTGAGGGGACGACGTCGAAGAGGGAGGCGTCGCGCTTGGAGCCGACGGCGTCATGGACGATGGGATTCGCATTCTCCATGTCCATCTCGCCTGCAGAGAGGGAGAGGGTTTTTGCTTTGGAGAAGATGATGGGACGTGAGAGGCGGCGTTGCATGAGCGAGTGAGAGTGACAGAGATAGTGCGAGGAGGCGTCTATAAAGGCGAGGGGTGGTTAATGCGACCCGCGTCCTACGCGTCCACCATTTAACGTCTGCACGTCTTGGGCTTCTGCAACGCGACACGCGTCCACGATTGCACGTCTTCGACTTCTGCACCGCGACTCGCGTCAGTACCCGTCAACAATTGCACGTCTTCCACTTCTGCACCGCAACACGCGTACTCGAGTCTAACCCTGGAAATTTAGATATACTCTCGAGTCTTATACTGTAGCATTTTTTGTGTGCTCGGTTTTCCCCTTGAGTACTAATACTGGCTAGTGCAATATACTCAGTTTTACCTCAAGTGCCTGGTCAACAGAGAGTCAACAAATGGGATTAACTAGTTAAATGAGTCAACAAATGGGATTATCAGTTCGTTTTCACGTGTTAAACTTGTCTAAATATTGGTCAAACCAAGGATTTGACCAAGATTCAAATGGGCAGAAAATAAAAAAAATCAGAAAAATGAAAAACCAAAGCACATAGTCTTCTTATGTCATATAGTAAGCATTAAAGGTGATAAACAAGGTCTACACATATTCAAACCATACAAATCATGTATCTACTCCCTAACCCCTAAACTCTGTCTTATGAAGTCAAGCATGAAGAGAAGTGGTTTTGGGTTTCAAACATGGAAATTTCAAAAACCTCCCAAAAACTTCATTTTAGAGTGACTAAGAAGGATACATGCTTCCCTTTTCATTTTCATGTTTTAAACTTGTTTAAATCTTGGTCAAACCTAGGATTTGACCAAGATTCAAATGGGCATTAAAATTTAAAAATCAGAAAAATGAAAAACCAAAGCACATAGTGTTCTTATGTCATATAGTAAGCATTAAAGTTGATAAACAAGGTCTAGACATATTCAAACCATACAAATTATGTATCTACCCCCTAACCCCTAAACTCTGTCTTATGAAGTCAAGCATGAAGAGAACTGGTTTTGGGTTTCAAACATGGAAATTTCAAAAACCTCCCAAAAAATTCATTTTAGAGTGACTAAGAAGGATACATGCTTCCCTGGTCATTTTCATGTTTTAAACTTGTTTAAATCTTGGTCAAACCTAGGATTTGACCAAGATTCGATGGGCATCAAAATTTAAAAAAATCAGAAAAATGAAAAACCAAAGCACATAGTTTTCTTATGCCATATAGTAAGCATTCAAGTTGATAAACAAGGTCTATACATATTTAAACCAGACAAATCATGTATCTATAACCCTAAACCTTAAACTCTGTCTTATGAAGTCTAGCATGAAGAGAAGTCGTTTTGGGTTTCAAACATGGAAATTTCAAGAACATCCCAAAAGCTTCATTTTAGTGTGACTAAGAAGGATCAAGGCTTACCTTTTCATTTTCATGTTTTAAACTTGTTTAAATCCTGGTCAAATATAGGTTTGACCAAGATTCAAATGGGCATAAAATAAAAATATAGAAAAATGAAAAACCAAAGCACATAGTCTTCTTATGTCATATAGTAAGCATTAAAGTTGATAAACAAGGTCTAGTCTTATTCAAACTAGACAAGTCATGTATCTACCCGCTAACCCCTAAACTCTGTCTTATGAAGTCTAGCATGAAGAGAAGTCGTTTTGGGTTCAAACATGGAAATTTCAAGAACATCCCAAAAGCTTCATTTTAGTGTGACTAAGAAGGATCAAGGCTTACCTTTTCATTTTCATGTTTTAAACTTGTTTAAATCCTGGTTAAATCTAGGATTTGACCAAGATTCAAATGGGCATAAAATAAAAAAATAGAAAAATGAAAAACGAAAGCACATAGTCTTCTTATGTCATATAGTAAGCATTAAAGTTGATAAACAAGGTCTAGACTTATTCAAACTAGACAAATCATGTATCTATCCGCAAACCCCTAAACTCTATCTTATGAAGTCAAGCATGAAGAGAAGTGCATGGTTTTGGGTTTCAAACATGGAAATTTCAAAAAACTCCCAAAAAATTCATTTTAGAGTGACTAAGAAGGATACATGCTTCCCTTTTCATTTTCATGTTATATACTTGTTTAAATCTTGGTCAAACCTAGGATTTTACCAAGATTCAAATGTGCATCAAAATTCCAAAAAAATAAAAAAATGAAAAAACAAAGCACATAGTTTTCTTATGTCATATAGTAAGCATTAAAGTTGATAAACAAGGTCTAGACATATTCAAACAAGAAAAATCATGTGTCTACCCCCTAACCCTAAACTCTGTCTTATGTAGTCAAGCATGAAGAGAAGTACTTTTGGGTTTCAAACATGGAAATTTCAAAAACCACCCAAAAGCTTCATTTTAGTGTGACTAAGAAGGATCAAGGCTTACCTTTTCATTTTCATGTTTTAAACTTGTTTAAATCCTGGTCAAATATAGGTTTGACCAAGATTCAAATGGGCATAAAATAAAAATATAGAAAAATGAAAAACCAAAGCACATAGTCTTCTTATGTCATATAGTAAGCATTAAAGTTGATAAACAAGGTCTAGAAACTTGTCTAAATATTGGTCAAACCAAGGATTTGACCAAGATTCAAATGGGCAGAAAATTAAAAAAAATCAGAAAAATAAAAAACCAAAGCACATAGTCTTCTTATGTCATATAGTAAGCATTAAAGGTGATAAACAAGGTCTACACATATTCAAACCATACAAATCATGTATCTACTCCCTAACCCCTAAACTCTGTCTTATGAAGTCAAGCATGAAGAGAAGTGGTTTTGGGTTTCAAACATGGAAATTTCAAAAACCTCCCAAAAACTTCATTTTAGAGTGACTAAGAAGGATACATGCTTCCCTTTTCATTTTCATGTTTTAAACTTGTTTAAATCTTGGTCAAACCTAGGATTTGACCAAGATTCAAATGGGCATTAAAATTTAAAAATCAGAAAAATGAAAAACCAAAGCACATAGTGTTCTTATGTCATATAGTAAGCATTAAAGTTGATAAACAAGGTCTAGACATATTCAAACCATACAAATTATGTATCTACCCCCTAACCCCTAAACTCTGTCTTATGAAGTCAAGCATGAAGAGAACTGGTTTTGGGTTTCAAACATGGAAATTTCAAAAACCTCCCAAAAAATTCATTTTAGAGTGACTAGGAAGGATACATGCTTCCCTGGTCATTTTCATGTTTTAAACTTGTTTAAATCTTGGTCAAACCTAGGATTTGACCAAGATTCGATGGGCATCAAAATTTAAAAAAATCAGAAAAATGAAAAACCAAAGCACATAGTTTTCTTATGCCATATAGTAAGCATTCAAGTTGATAAACAAGGTCTATACATATTTAAACCATACAAATCATGTATCTATAACCCTAAACCTTAAACTCTGTCTTATGAAGTCTAGCATGAAGAGAAGTCGTTTTGGGTTTCAAACATGGAAATTTCAAGAACATCCCAAAAGCTTCATTTTAGTGTGACTAAGAAGGATCAAGGCTTACCTTTTCATTTTCATGTTTTAAACTTGTTTAAATCCTGGTCAAATATAGGTTTGACCAAGATTCAAATGGGCATAAAATAAAAATATAGAAAAATGAAAAACCAAAGCACATAGTCTTCTTATGTCATATAGTAAGCATTAAAGTTGATAAACAAGGTCTAGTCTTATTCAAACTAGACAAGTCATGTATCTACCCGCTAACCCCTAAACTCTGTCTTATGAAGTCTAGCATGAAGAGAAGTCGTTTTGGGTTCAAACATGGAAATTTCAAGAACATCCCAAAAGCTTCATTTTAGTGTGACTAAGAAGGATCAAGGCTTACCTTTTCATTTTCATGTTTTAAACTTGTTTAAATCCTGGTTAAATCTAGGATTTGACCAAGATTCAAATGGGCATAAAATAAAAAAATAGAAAAATGAAAAACGAAAGCACATAGTCTTCTTATGTCATATAGTAAGCATTAAAGTTGATAAACAAGGTCTAGACTTATTCAAACTAGACAAATCATGTATCTATCCGCAAACCCCTAAACTCTATCTTATGAAGTCAAGCATGAAGAGAAGTGCATGGTTTTGGGTTTCAAACATGGAAATTTCAAAAAACTCCCAAAAAATTCATTTTAGAGTGACTAAGAAGGATACATGCTTCCCTTTTCATTTTCATGTTATATACTTGTTCAAATCTTGGTCAAACCTAGGATTTTACCAAGATTCAAATGTGCATCAAAATTCCAAAAAAATAAAAAAATGAAAAAACAAAGCACATAGTTTTCTTATGTCATATAGTAAGCATTAAAGTTGATAAACAAGGTCTAGACATATTCAAACAAGAAAAATCATGTGTCTACCCCCTAACCCTAAACTCTGTCTTATGTAGTCAAGCATGAAGAGAAGTGCTTTTGGGTTTCAAACATGGAAATTTCAAAAACCACCCAAAAGCTTTATTTTAGAGTGACTAAGAAGGATCCATGCTTATCTTTTCATTTTCATATTTTAAACTTGTTTAAATCATTGTCAAACCTAGTATTTGACCAAGATTCAAATGGGCATAAAATTAAAAAATCAGAAAATTGAAAAACTAAAGCACATAGTCTTCTTATGTCATATATATAGTAAGCATTTAAAAGATGATAAATAAGGTCAAGACAATTCAAATAATACAAATCATGTATCTACCCCTAACCCTAAACTCTATCTTATGAAGTCAAGCATGAAGAGAAGTGGTTTTTGGTTTCAAACACAAAAATTTCAAAAACCTCCCAAAAGCTTCATTTTAATTAGACTAACTTATTAATTATGAAGGATCCAGGATTGATTACCTTTTCATTGTCATGTTTTAAACTTGTTTAAATCTTGGTCAAACCTGGGATTTGACCAAGATTCGAATGGGCATAAAAATTAAGAAAAAAATCGTAAGAATGAAAAACCAAAGCACATAGCCTTCTTATGTCATATAGTAAGCATTCAAATTGATAAACAAGGTCTAGACATGTTCAAACCAGAAAAATCATGTATCTACCCCTAACCCTAAACTATGTCTTATGAAGTCAAGCATGCATGAAGAGAAGTGGTTTTGGGTTTCAAACATGAAAATTTCAAAAACCTCCCAAAAACTTCATTTTAGAGCGACTAATAAGGATCGATGCTTACCTTTTCATTTTCATGTTTTTACTTATTTGAATCTTGGTCAAATCCTAGGTTTGACCAAGATTTAAACAAGTTTAAAACATGAAAATGAAATGGGAAGTGTGTATCCTTCTTAGTCAGTCTAAAATGAAGCTTTTGGGATGTTCTTGAAATTTCCATGTTTGAAACCCAAAACCACTTAAGACAGAGTTTTTGGTTAGGCGTAGATACATGATTTTTCTTGTTTGAATATGTCTAGACCTTGTTTATCAACTTGAATGTTTATGACATAAGAAGGCTATATATGTGCTTTGGTTTTCCATTTTTTTCATTTTTTCGAAGTTTTTATGCCCATTTAAATATTGGTCAAATCCTAGGTTTGACCAAGGTTTAATCAAGTTTAAAACATGACAATGAAAAGGTAAGCATGAATCCTTTCTCAGTCACTCTAAAATGAAGGTACTTGAAATTTTTATGTTTGAAACACAAAACCCCAGTTCTCTTCATATGTTTGACTTCATAAGACAAAGTTTAGGGTTAGGGGTAGATATGATACATGATATTTCTGGTTTGAATATGTCTAGACCTTGTTTATCAACTTGAATGCTTACTATATGACATAAGAAGGCTATATATGTGCTTTGGTTTTTATTTTTTTTATTTTTTTTGAATTTTACGCCCGTTTGAATCTTGGTCAAATCCTAGGTTTGACCAAGGTTAAAACAAGTTTAAAAAATGGCAATGAAAAGGTAAGCATGGATCCTTCTTAGTCACTCTAAAATGAAGCTTTTGGGAGGTTTGTGAAATTTCCATGTTTGAAACCCAAAATCACTTCTCCTCATACTTAACTTCATAAGACAGAGTTTAGGGTTAGGGGGTAGATACATGTTTTGTGTGTTTTGAATATGTCTAGACCTTGTTTATCAACTTGAATGCTTACTATATGACATAAGAATACTATGTGCTTTGGTTTTTCATTTTTCTGATTTTTTTAATTGTTAAACCCATTTGAATCTTGGTCAAATCCTAGGTTTGAGCAAGATTTAAACAAGTTTAAAACATGAAAATGGAAAGCTAAGCATGAATCATTCTTAGTCACTCTAAAAATCTTTCGGTCTGCAGAAGAGTCGAATCTGCAATCAGTAGTTACAAAAGCGACCCACCTTAGGGATGGATAATAAGACTTGGGCAATATAAACGTTGATACTACTTACTTTGTGATACTAAAATATATGTATCTAGACATATTTCAGTTGTAGATACATCCATTTTAACATCAAGTAATATGGATCGGAGGACTAGCTAAAGAACAATGAGAGGCAGTGTTTCTCTCCCCCAGCCTACTTGGCGGAGTGGCCCTCCATCAGGACAGGTGGTGATTCCGCTTCTCTCGTTGGAATTCCTTATCCCCCAGCCTACTCGGCGACGTGCGCTCCTCAGTGACCTGCGCGAGGGCGCCTCGGCGACCTACGCAAAGGTGGCTGGACTCGGAGCGCATCGACTTCCTTCTGCGGTGCCTGGATTGGATCGACCATCCCGCGCGTGTCCTCCACCATATTGTTTTTCTTCAAGATGCTGTTATCCATCATCTTCTTCACCGCATCATGTTGGGTGTTGAGGCTCCCGTTGAGAGCTTGAACGCACCTGTTTGATAGCTCGACGTTTTCTTCGCGAAGAAAGCCGCACTCGATCTTAAGCATCAAATTCTCGCCCTTGAGCTTCTTGATGACAGAGTTCGTTTCCTCACTTGATGGAACCCTCACATCATGCAGCTTGCCCCGGCCGGTGACCTCGTCCTTCAAAGTATCGACATCATCGCGAAAGTTGGAGGCGAGTTCCACGAGAGTTTTAAGCTCATCTCTGAAACACGCCGATGCTTCCTGCATGGCAATATCATCAGTACCGAAACAAAGTGACGAGAGGAAGACGAAAATGTCCAATCAGTGGTAACCTCTAAGCGCAGGAGACAGGGGTTGAAGTCGTCATGAGAAGATGTCAGGGTGCGTCGTGGGGCACTGAGATATGTATAAAAAGGATTAATACGGAATAAAGAGTTGGGACCTCCGGGCCAGGAAGAATCAAGAAACATGGCGATGGAAACCAACCAGGAATCTTCGACCGCACGACTGACGCCGTTCCGAGACGAGCGCGAAGCAGGGCCTTCGTTTTCTGGCGGGCCCTTTCTCGCGGCCAGCATCTGGATAGACCGCCGGCGGGAACTCTCCGCGTCCTTGGTCAACACTAGATGGTGCTTCTTCAAGCGAGATGGTGGCCTTGACTTCGGAGGCATCGCTGGAAGTGGAAGGAGACTGGAAGTGAAGCAAGAAGGGGATGGAAGAAGTACTCCCCCCTATTAAAACCAGACAACCGTCTCCTGCCCTCGCTTCGAGCAACCTGGTCCGCCCATCCTAAATCAACGGCCGAGAGGGGGCTCAAGGGTCAGGACGCGGGAGCAGAAGCAAATGAATCGAGAGCGGTCCGGAGTATCCTGTCCGTCCACCGTAAATCAACGGGACAGAGCGGCTACCTTCTCTTCGAAGGCTCTGGCGCGCAACCCGAGGAATGGACATCTGTCGGCTAGTATAGAATTTTATAGCACGCCATTAATCGAGCTAGCAGTACTGTACTACTGACTACAACTCTGATGGACGTCCAAAGCTCTGAATAGTCAGGGGAAACAATGAATGCGAGCCAGGGTAGTACTACTGTAGTAGTGAAGCAATGGGGATTATCTGGAGCAAGTACGGAGTACCGAGTACAGTACTACAAAAGTGCTGTTCGTTGTTTTCGCAGTTCATTTTAGCGTAACGTCCAGGTTGTTGTCGAACCAGCTGTTAGATTTTGGGTAATTATTGTTAAGTTGCTGCTTCTTAATTAAAATTTATCAAAGTCATGTAGACTAGATCGATTTGTGAGAACATCCCAAAAGCTTCATTCATTTTAGAATGACTAAGAAGGATCCATTCTTACCTTTTCTTTTCATGTTTTAAACTTGTTTAAACCTTGGTCAAACCTAGGATTTGACCAAGATTTAAATGGGCATAAAAATTCGGAAAAAAATCAACAAATGAAAAACCAAAGCACATATATAGCCTTCTTATGTCATATAGTAAGCACTCGAGTTGATAAAAACTCTGTCTTATGAAGTCAAACATATGAAGAGAACTGGTTTTGGGTTTCAAACATGGAAATTTCACAAACCTCCCAAAAGCTTCATTCTACAGTGACTAAGAAGGATCCAGGATTACCTTTTTCATTTTCAATTTCTTAACTTGTTTAAATCTTGGTCAAACCTAGGATTTGACCAAGATTCAAATGGGTATAACAATTCAAAAAAAACGGAAAAAAACCAAAGAACATAGTCTTCTGATGTCATATAGTAAGCATTCAAGTTGATAAACAAGGTCTAGACATATTCAAACCAAACAAATCATGTATCTACCCCCTAACCCTAAACTCTGCCTTATGAAGTCAAGCATGAAGAGAAGTGATTTTGGGTTTCAAACATGGAAATTTCAAAAACCTCCCAAAAGCTTCATTTTAGAGTTACTAAGAAGGATCCATGCTTACCTTTTCATTGCCATGTTTTAAACTTGTTTTAACCTTGGTCAAACCTAGGAATTGACCAAGATTCAAATGGGAGTAAAAATTCAGAAAAATTCAAAAAAAATGGAAAACCAAAACACATATATAGCCTTCTTATGTCATATAGTAAGCATTCAAGTTGATAAACAAGGTCTAGACATATTCAAAGCAGAAATATCATGTATCATATCTACCCCTAACCCTAAACTCTGTCTTATGAAGTCAAACATATGAAGAGAACTGGGGTTTTGGGTTTCAAATATAAAATTTTCAAGTACCTTCATTTTAGAGTGAGTAAGGAAGGATTCATGCTTACCGTTTCATTTTCATGTATTAAACTTGTTTAAACCTAGGATTTGACCAAGATTTAAATAGGCATAAAAAATTCGAAAGAAATCAAAAAATGAAAAACCAAAGCACATATATAGCCTTCTTATATCATATAGTAAAAAATTCAAGTTGATAAACAAGGTCTAGACATATTCAAACAAGAAAAATCATGTATCTACACCTAACCATAAACTCTGTCTTAAGTGGTTTTGAGTTTCAAACATGGAAATTTCACAAACCTCCCAAAAGCTTCATTTTACAGTGACTGAGGAGGATCCATGCTTACCTTTTGGCTTAAACGTTTGAAACCAAAAACCACTTCTCTTCATGCATGCTTGACTTCATAACACAGAGTTTAGCTAGGGTTAGGGGGTAGATACATGATTTTCCTGGTTTGAATATGTCTAGACCTTGTTTATCAACTTAATTGATTGCTTACTATATGACATAAGAAGACTACGTGCCTTGGTTTTCATTTTTTGTTTTTTTTTTTGAATTTTATGCTCATATATTTGAATCTTGGTCAAATCTTAGGTTTGACCAAGATTTAAACAAGTTTAAAACATGAAAATGAAAAGGGAAGCATGTATCCTTCTTAGTCACTCTAAAATGAAGCTTTTGGGATGTTCTTGAAATTTCCATGTTTGAAACCCAAAACGACTTCTCTTCATATGCTAGACTTCATAAGATCAACAGGGGGTAGATACATGATTTTTCTGGTTTGGATATACCTAGACCTCGTTTAACTTGAATGCATACGATATGACATAAGAAGACTACGTGCTTTTGTTTTTCATTATTCTGTTTTTTTTGAATTTTGTGCCCACCCATTTGTATCTTGGTCAAATCCTAGGTCTGATAATGATTTAAACAAGATTAAAATATGAAAATGCAAAGGTAAGCATGGATCCTTCTTAGTCACTCTAAAATGAAGCTTTTGGGAGCAAAACCACTTCTCTTCATATGCTTGACTTCATAAGACGGAGTTTAGGGGTTAGGGGGTATAGATACATGATTTGTCTAGTTTGAATATGTCTAGACCTTGTTTATCAACTTAATTGGCTTACTATATGACATAAGAAAACTATTTGCTTTGGTTTTTCTTTTTTCTGACTTTTTTTCAATTTTGATGCCCATTTGAATCTTGTCAAATCCTAGGTTTGACCAAGATAATTTAAACAAGCTTAAAACATGAATATGAAAAGAGGAGCATGTATCCTTCTTAGTCACTCTAAAATGTAGTTTTTGGGAGTTTTTTGAAATTTCCATGTTTAAAACCCAAAACCACTTCTCTTCACATGCTTGACTTCATAAGACAGAGTTAATTAATTTAGGGGTTAATTAGGGGGTATAGATACATGATTTGTGTGGTTTGAATATGTATGGACCTTATTTATCAACAACTTTAATGCTTACTATATGACATAAGAAAACTATTTGCTTTGGTTTTTCTTTTTTCAATTTTTTTTCAATTTTGATGCCCATTTGAATCTTGTCAAATCCTAGGTTTGACCAAGATAATTTAAACAAGTTTAAAACATGAATATGAAAAGGGAAGCATGGATCCTTCTTAGTCACTCTAAAATGAAGCTTTTGGGAGGTTTTTGAAATTTCCATGTTTGAAATCCAAAACCACTTCTCTTCACATGCTTGACTTCATAAGACAGAGTTTAGGGGTTAGGGGTATAGATACATGATTTGTCTGGTTTAATATGTCTAGACCTTGTTTATCAACTTTAATGCTTACTATATGACATAAGAAGACTATGTGATTTGGTTTTTCATTTTTCTGTTTTTATTTTTCTGCCCATTTGAATCTTGGTCAAATCCTAGGTTTGACCAAGATATAGACAAGTTTAACACGTAAATGAGTTAACTTGGATTTCCTACCCTTGAATCCATAGGAAACTTTGTTCTAATGCACTATAATAATCAACCGAGTTTTTACACCAACAGGTCTGTCACTTACGTGTGGTGCCCATGCGTGAGGTCCCACACTTCAGTGAGCACAAGTCACGTGCAATAGGTACGCAAACTCCCAGCCATTTTCTTTGTCAAGAGAAGACGCATCAGGATGCGTATTGGAAGTCTGTGGGTCCTTCTGGATCCTTCGGTCGTCCCTCTCACAAAAAAACAAATCTCTCTCATTCTCGGCCTCGCTCGACTCGCTCGCTCGCTCGCACCTCCTGCTCACTGACAAACCCTGCACAAAAGTCAACATCATCACCCGAAAAAGGGGAGACACCATAATTCTCTCCCTTCTTCTCTCCTTCCGAGTGATCCCTCTTCCTCCGAGTTTCACTCGACGGGCAAACACACATGTGCTGCATAGTAATAATAAAAAGGTAGAAAAATCGACCTACGAATATATAATTAAATAGGTTAAACTAGGGTTTTACCCAGTACTACAGATCAAGGTTCAAAAAATCCAACTACGGGGTTCGAACAACACGATTCTAATCCAAGAATTTTTTCGACCTAGGTCACCCAAATGGCCTCAAACTATAGGGTTAGCATCTAGTGCAGTATGTGTGAAAATGTATGCACTATGTGTGCTATAACTTGTATGTCTTTCATATTTGAACCAAATTTGAATAAGTTTGAAATATTTGAAAAGGGGCTTTTGGCTTAAACGTTTGAAACCAAAAACCACTTCTCTTCATGCATGCTTGACTTCATAAGACAGAGTTTAGCTAGGGTTAGGGGATAGATGCATGATTTTCCTGGTTTGAATATGTCTAGACCTACTTTATCAACTTAATTGAATGCTTACTATATGACATAATAATACTATGTGCATTGTTTTTTATTTTTTTGATTTTTTTAAAATTGTATGCCCATTTGAATCTTGGTCAAATCCTAGGTTTGAACATGGTTTAAACAAGTTTAAATCATGAATATGAAAAATTAAGCATCTATATATCCTTCTTAGTCACTCCAAAATGTAGCTCTTGGGAGGTTTTTTCGAAATTTCCATGTTTGAAACCAAAACCACTTCTCTTCATGCATGCTTGACTTCATAAGACAGAGTTTAGCTAGGGCGTTAGGGGGTAGATACATGATTTTCCTGGTTTGAATATGTCTAGACCTGGTTTATCAACTTAATTAATTGATTGTTTACTATATGACATAAGAAGACTATGTGCCTTGGTTTTAAATTTTTCTGTTTTTTTTGAATTTTACGCCCATATATTTGAATCTTGGACAAATCCTAGGTTTGACCAAGATTTAAACAAGTTTAAACATAAAAATAAAAAGGGAAGCATGTATCCTTCTTAGTCACTCTAAAATGAAGCTTTTTGGATGTTCTTGAAATTTCCATTTTTGAAACCAAAAACGACTTCTCTCTTCATGCTAGACTTCATAAGATCGACAGGGGGCAGATACATGATTTGTCTGGTTTGGATATGTCCAAACCTTGCTTGTTTATCAACTTGAATGCTTACTATATGACATAAGAATGCTTACCATATGTTTGAATTTTAAAAGCATATAGTCTTCTTATGTCATATAGTAAGCATTCAAAAGTTTTTCTTTGAGAGAGTAGCATGCATTCAAAAGTTGATAAATAAGATTTGTACATATTCAAACCAGACAAATCATGTATCTACCCATATGCATATATATATAACCCTATACTTTTGTCTTATGAAGACGTCAAGGATGAAGAGAAGTGGATTTGGGTTTCAAACATGGAAATTTCAAAAACCTCCCAAAACATGTATATATCTACCCCTAAACCCTAATCTTTGTCTTATGAAGCCAAGCATATGAAGAGAAGTGATTTTGGGTTTCAAACATGGAAACTTCAAAAACCTCCCAAAAGCTTCATTTTAGAGAGACTAAGAATGATCCATATGCTTACCTTTTCATTGCCATGTTTTAAACTTGTTTTAACCTTGGTCAAACCTAGGATTTGACCAAGATTCAAATGGGAGTAAAAATTCAGAAAAATTCAAAAAAAATGAAAAACCAAAGCACATATATATATATAGCCTTGATCTTATGTCATATAGTAAGCATTCAAGTTGATAAACAAGGTCGATCTCTAGACATATTCAAAGCAGAAATATCATGTATATATCATATCTACCCCTAACCCTAGCTAAACTCTGTCTTATGAAGTCAAACATATGAAGAGAACTGGGGTTTTGGGTTTCAAACATAAAATTTTCAAGTACCTTCATTTTAGAGTGAGTAAGGAAGGATTCATGCTTACCGTTTCATTTTCATGTTTTAAACTTGTTTAAACCTAGGATTTGACCAAGATTTAAATAGGCATAAAAAAATCGAAAGAAATCAAAAATTGAAAAACCAAAGCACATATATATAGCCTTCTTATATCATATAGTAAAAAATTCAAGTTGATAAACAAGGTCTAGACATATTCAAACAAGAAAAATCATGTATCTACACACCTAACCATAAACTCTGTCTTAAGTGGTTTTGGGTTTCAAACATGGAAATTTCACAAACCTCCCAAAAGCTTCATTTTACAGTGACTATATAAGGAGGATCCATGCTTACCTTTTGGCTTAAACGTTTGAAACCAAAAACCACTTCTCTTCATGCATGCTTGACTTCATAATATAAGACAGAGTTTAGCTAGGGTACGTTAGGGGGTGTAGATACATGATTTCCTGGTTTGAATATGTCTAGACCTTGTTTATCAACTTAATTGATTGCTTACTATATGACATAAGACGACTACGTGCCTTGGTTTTCATTTTTGGTTTTTTTTTGAATTTTATGCTCATATATTTGAATCTTGGTCAAATCCTAGGTTTGACCAAGATTTAAACAAGTTTAAAACATGAAAATGAAAAGGGAAGCATGTATCCTTCTTAGTCACTCTAAAATGAAGCTTTTGGGATGTTCTTGAAATTTCCATGTTTGAAACCCAAAACGACTTCTCTTCATGCTAGACTTCATAAGATCAACATGGGGTAGATACATGATTTGTCTGGTTTGGATATACCTAGACCTCGTTTAACTTGAATGCATACGATATGACATAAAAAGACTACATGCTTTTGTTTTTCATTATTCTGATTTTTTTGAATTTTGTGCCCACCCATCTGTATCTTGGTCAAATCCTAGGCTTGATAATGATTTAACAAGATTAAAATATGAAAATGCAAAGGTAAGCATGGATCCTTCTTATTAGTCACTCTAAAATGAAGCTTTTGGGAGCAAAACCACTTCTCTTCATATGCTTGACTTCATAAGACGGAGTTTAGGGGTTAGGGGGTATAGATGCATGCATGATTTGTCTAGTTTGAATATGTCTAGACCTTGTTTATCAACTTAATTGGCTTACTATATGACATAAGAAAACTATTTGCTTTGGTTTTTCTTTTTCCTGATTTTTTTCAATTTTGATGCCCATTTGAATCTTGTCAAATCCTAGGTTTGACTGAGATAATTTAAACAAGCTTAAAACCTGAATATGAAAAGGGAAGCATGTATCCTTCTTTGTCACTCTAAAATGAAGTTTTTGGGAGGTTTTTCAAATTTCCATGTTTGAAACGACCCAAAACCACTTCTCTTCATATGCTTGACTTCATAAGACAGAGTTCAGGGGTTAGGGGGTATAGATACATGATTTGTCTAGTTTGAATATGTCTAGACCTTGTTTATCAACTTAATTAATTGGCTTACTATATGACATAAGAAAACTATTTGCTTTGGTTTTTCTTTTTCCTGATTTTTTCGATGCCCATTTGAATCTTTGTCAAATCCTAGGTTTGACTGAGATAATTTAAACAAGCTTAAAACATGAATATGAAAAGGGAAGCATGCATCCTTCTTAGTCACTCTAAAATGTAGTTTTTGGGAGGTTTTTGAAATTTCCATGTTTGAAACCCAAAACCACATCTCTTCATGCTTGACTTAATTTATAAGACATAGTTTAGGGGTTAGGGGTAGATACATGATTTGTATGGTTTGATATTTCTAGTCCTTGTTTATCAACTTTAATGCTTACTATATGACATAAGATGACTATGTGATTTGGTTTTTCATTTTTCTGTTTTTTATTTTATTTTTCTGCCCATTTGAATCTTGGTCAAATCCTAGGTTTGACCAAGATTTAGACAAGTTTAACACGTGAAAACGAATAAGTAAGCCTGGATCCTTCTTAGTCACTCAAAAATGTACCAATCGATAGATGTGTTAACTTTGCTTCATGGAAATAATAATGTCATGTAAATGAGTTAACTTGGATTTCCTACCCTTGAATCCATAGGAAACTTTGTTCTAATGCACTATTATAATCAACCGAGTTTTTACACCAACAGGTCCGTCACTTACGTGTGGTGCCCACGCTTGAGGTCCCACACTTCAGTGAGCACAAGTCACGTGCAATAGGTACGCAAACTCCCAGCCATCTTCTTTGTCAAGAGAAGACGCATCAGGATGCGTGGAAGTCTGTGGGTCCTTCTAGATCCTTCGGTTGTCCCTCTCACAAAAAAAACAAATCTCTCTCATTCTCGGCCTCGCTCGACTCGCTCGCTCGCTCGCACCTCCTGCTCACTGACAAACCCTGCACAAAAGTCAACATCATCACCCGAAAAAGGGGAGACACCATAATTCTCTCCCTTCTTCTCTCCTTCCGAGTGATCCCTCTTCCTCCGAGTTTCACTCGACGGGCAAACACCCATGTGCTGCATAGTAATAATAAAAAGGTAGTACTCGTAGAAAAATCGATATACGAATCTGTAATTAAATAGGTTAAACTAGGGTTTTGCCCAGTTCTACAGATCAAGGGTTCAAAAAATCCAACTACGGGGTTCGAACAACACGATTCTAATCCAAGAATTTTTTCGACCTAGGTCACCCAAATGGCCTCAAACTATAGGGTTAGCATCTAGTGCAGTATGTGTGAAAATGTATGCACTATGTGTGCTATAACTTGTATGTCTTTCAAATTTGAACCAAATTTGAATAAGTTTGAAATATTTGAAAATGGGCTTTTGGCTTAAACGTTGGAAACCAAAAACCACTTCTCTTCGTGCATGCTTGACTTCATAAGACAGAGTTTAGCTAGGGTTAGGGGGTAGATGCATGATTTTCCTGGTTTGATTATGTCTAGACCTTGTTTATCAACTTAATTGAATGCTTACTATATGACATAAGAATACTATATGTGCCTTGTTTTTTTATTTTTTTATTTTTTTAAAATTTTATGCCCATTTGAATCTTGGTCAAATCCTAGGTTTGAACATGGTTTAAACAAGTTTAAATCATGAATATGAAAAATTAAGCATCTATATATCCTTCTTAGTCACTCCAAAATGTAGCTCGGTTTTGGGAAATTTCGAAATTTCCATGTTTGAAACCAAAAACCACTTCTCTTCATGCATGCTTGACTTCATAAGACGGAGTTTAGGGTTAGGGGTAGATATATACATTATTTTCTGGTTTGAATATGTCTAGACCTTGTTTATCAACTTGAATGCTTAATTACTATATATATATGACATAAGAATGTTATGTCCTTTGGTTTTTCATTCTTTTGATTTTTTATGAATTTCTATGCCCATTTGAATCTTTTGGTCAAATCCTAGAGGTTTGACCAAGATTTAAACAAGTTTAAAACATGAAAATGAAAAGGGAAGCTTGTATATCCTTCTTAGTCACTCTAAAATGAAGTTTTTTGGAGGTTTTTGAAATTTCCATGTTTGAAACCCAAAACCACTTCTCTTCATGCTAGACTGCTTCATAAGACAATTTAATTAGGGGTTAGGGGGTAGATACACATGATTTGTCTGGTTTGAATAAGTCCAAACACCTTGCTTGTGTATCAACTTGAATGCTTACTATATGACATAAGAATGCTTACCATATGTTTGAATTTTAAAAGCATATAGTCTTCTTATGTCATATATATAGTAAGCATTCAAAAGTTTTTCTTTGAGAGAGTAGCATGCATTCAAAAGTTGATAAATAAGATTTGGACATATTCAAACCAGACAAATCATGTATCGATCTACACCCCCTAACCCTAAACTCTGTCTTATGAAGTCAAGCATGAAGAGAAGTGCTTTTAGGTTTCAAACATGGAAATTTCACAAACCTCCCAAAAGCTTCATTTTACAGTGACTAATTAAGGAGGATCCATGCTTACCTTTTGGCTTAAACGTTTGAAACCAAAAACCACTTCTCTTCATGCATGCTTGACTTCATAAGACAGAGTTTAGCTAGGGCGTTAGGGGGTAGATACATGATTTTCCTGGTTTGAATATGTCTAGAACTGGTTTATCAACTTAATTAATTGATTGTTTACTATATGACATAAGAAGACTATGTGCCTTGGTTTTAAATTTTTCTGTTTTTTTTTGAATTTTATGCCCATATATTTGAATCTTGGTCAAATCCTAGGTTTGACCAAGATTTAAACAAGTTTAAACATAAAAATGAAAAGGGAAGCATGTATCCTTCTTAGTCACTCTAAAATGAAGCTTTTGGGATGTTCTTGAAATTTCCATTTTTGAAACCAAAAACGACTTCTCTCTTCATGCTAGACTTCATAAGATCGACAGGGGGTATAGATACATGATTTGTCTGGTTTGGATATACCTAGACCTCGTTTATCAACTTGAATTCATACGATATGACATATGAAGACTATGTGCTTTAATTTGTTTTCATTTTTCTGATTTTTTTGAATTTTGTGCCCACCCATTTGTATATTGGTCAAATGCTAGGCTTGATAATGATTTAAACAAGTTTAAAATATGAATATGCAAAGTTAAGCATGGATCCTTCTTAGAAACTCTAAAATGAAGTTTTTCGGAGGTTTTTGAAATTTCCATGTTTGCAACCCAAAACAACTTCCTCTTCACATGCTTGACTTCATAAGACAGAGTTTAGGGGTTAGGGGGTATATATAGATACATGATTTGTCTAGTTTGAATATGTCTAGACCTTGTTTATCAACTTTAATGCTTACTATAAGACATAAGAAAACTATTTCCTTTGTTTTTTCTTTTTTTTTGATTTTTTTCAATATTGATGCCCATTTGAATCTTGTCAAATCCTAGGTTTGACCAAGATAATTTAAACAAGCTTAGAACATGAATATGAAAAGGGAAGCGTGTATCCTTCTTAATTAGTCACACTAAAATGAAGTTTTTGGGAGGTTTTTGATATTTCCATGTTTGAAACCCAAAACCACATCTCTTCATGCTTGACTTAATTTATAAGACATAGTTTAGGGGTTAAGGGGTAGATACATGATTTGTATGGTTTGATATTTCTAGACCTTGTTTATTATCAACTTTAATGCTTACTATATGACATAAGATGACTATGTGATTTGGTTTTTCATTTTTCTGTTTTTTATTTTATTTTTCTGCCCATTTGAATCTTGGTCAAATCCTAGGTTTGACCAAGATTTAGACAAGTTTAACACGTGAAAACGAATAAGTAAGCATGGATCCTTCTTAGTCACTCAAAAATGTACCAATCGATAGATGTGTTAACTTTGCTTCATGGAAATAATAATGTCACGTAAATGAGTTAACTTGGATTTCCTACCCTTGAATCCATAGGAAACTTTGTTCTAATGCAGTATAATAATCAATCGAGTTTTTACACCAACATGTCTGTCACTTACGTGTGGTGCCCACGCGTGAGGTCCCACACTTCAGTGAGCACAAGTCACGTGCAATAGGTACGCAAACCCCATCTTCTTTGTCAAGAGAAGACGCATCAGGATGCGTATTGGAAGTCTGTGGGTCCTTCTGGATCCTTCTTAGTAACTCTAAAATGAAGCTTTTGGGAGGTTCTTGAAATTTCCATGTTTGAAACCCAAAACCACTTCTCTTCATGATTTACTTCATAAAACATAGTTTAATTAGAGTTTTAGGGGTAGATATATACATGATTTTTCTGGTTTGAATATATATGTCTCTAGACCTTTGTTTATCAACTTGAATGCTTAATATACATATGACATAAGAAAACTATTTGCTTTGGTTTTCTTTTTTCTGAATTTTTTTCAATTTTGATGCCCATTTGAATCTTGTCAAATCCTAGGTTTGACCAAGATAATTTAAACAAGCTTAAAACATGAATATGAAAAGAGGAGCATGTATCCTTCTTAGTCACTCTAAAATGTAGTTTTTGGGAGTTTTTTGAAATTTCCATGTTTGAAACCCAAAACCACTTCTCTTCACATGCTTGACTTCATAAGACAGAGTTAATTAATTTAGGGGTTAATTAGGGGGTATAGATACATGATTTGTGTGGTTTGAATATGTATGGACCTTATTTATCAACAACTTTAATGCTTACTATATGACATAAGAAAACTATTTGCTTTGGTTTTTCTTTTTTCAATTTTTTTTTCAATTTTGATGCCCATTTGAATCTTGTCAAATCCTAGGTTTGACCAAGATAATTTAAACAAGTTTAAAACATGAATATGAAAAGGGAAGCATGGATCCTTCTTAGTCACTCTAAAATGAAGCTTTTGGGAGGTTTTTGAAATTTCCATGTTTGAAATCCAAAACCACTTCTCTTCACATGCTTGACTTCATAAGACAGAGTTTAGGGGTTAGGGGTATAGATACATGATTTGTCTGGTTTAATATGTCTAGACCTTGTTTATCAACTTTAATGCTTACTATATGACATAAGAAGACTATGTGATTTGGTTTTTCATTTTTCTGTTTTTATTTTTCTGCCCATTTGAATCTTGGTCAAATCCTAGGTTTGACCAAGATATAGACAAGTTTAACACGTAAATGAGTTAACTTGGATTTCCTACCCTTGAATCCATAGGAAACTTTGTTCTAATGCACTATAATAATCAACCGAGTTTTTACACCAACAGGTCTGTCACTTACGTGTGGTGCCCATGCGTGAGGTCCCACACTTCAGTGAGCACAAGTCACGTGCAATAGGTACGCAAACTCCCAGCCATTTTCTTTGTCAAGAAAAGACGCATCAGGATGCGTATTGTGTAGGACAACGTAGCATAGAAAACAAAAAATTTCCTATCGCGAACACGCAATCCAAGCCAAGATGCAATCTAGAAGACGGTAGCAACGAGGGGATGATCAAGACTAACCCTTGAAGAGATTCCAAAGCCTATAAGAGTAGGCTCTTATTGCTGCGGTAGACGATCACTTGCCGCTTGCAAAAGCGCGTAGAAGATCTTGATCACGATCGGTTCCGGTGCCACGAACGGGCAGCACCTCCGTACTCGGTCACACGTTCGGTTGTTGATGAAGACGACGTCCACCTCCCCGTTCCAGCGGGCAGCGGAAGTAGTAGCTCCTCTTGAATCCGACAGCACGACGGCGTGGTGTCGGTGGCGGTGGAGAAATCCGGCGGAGCTTCGCTTAAGCGTGCGGGATATGGTGGAGGAGAGAGAGACCGCTAGGGTTTGGGGAGAGGGGCGCCGGCTAGAGCACCCTTGAGGGGTGCGGCCATGGTGGTGGCTTGAGTGGCCGGCCAGCCCCTCTCTCCCCCTCTTTATATAGGTGGAAGCCCCAAGGCTTAGGTCAAAGAGTCCGAATAAGACCCCAACCAAAACCTTCCAAGTGTCCAAACCTAGGGGGAGTGGGACTCCCCCCTTTCCTTGGTGGGGTGGCCGGCCACCATGGTGGGGAGTCCACTTGGGACTCCTCCTCCCTTAGGTTGGCCGGCCAAGGTGGGTGGAGTCCCTTTGGGACTCCACCTTCCATCCTTATTTCTTCCGGACTTTTCTAGAACCTTCTAGAACCTTCCGTAGAACCTTCCGGATCATTTTAATTCACATAAAATGACTTCCCATATATGAATCTTATTCTCCGGACCATTCCGGAACTCCTCGTGATGTCCGGGATCTCATCCGGGACTCCGAACAAATATTCGAACTCCATTCCATATTCAAGTACTACCATTTCAACATCCAACTTTAAGTGTGTCACCCTACGGTTCGTGAACTATGCGGACATGGTTGAGTACTCACTCCGACCAATAACCAATAGCGGGATCTGGAGATCCATAATGGCTCCCACATATTCAACGATGACTTTAGTGATCGAATGAACCATTCACATACAATACCAATTCCCTTTGTCTCGCGATATTTTACTTGTCCGAGGTTTGATCTTCGGTATCACTCTATACCTTGTTCAACCTCGTCTCCTGACAAGTACTCTTTACTCGTACCGTGGTATGTGGTCTCTTATGAACTTATTCATATGCTTGCAAGACATTAGACGACATTCCACCGAGAGGGCCCAGAGTATATCTATCCGTCATCGGGATGGACAAATCCCACTGTTGATCCATATGCCTCAACTCATACTTTCCGGATACTTAATCCCACCTTTATAGCCACCCATTTACGCAGTGGTGTTTGGTGTAATCAAAGTACCTTTCCGGTATAAGTGATTTACATGATCTCATGGTCATAAGGACTAGGTAACTATGTATCGAAAGCTTATAGCAAATAACTTAATGACGAGATCTTATGCTACGCTTAATTGGGTGTGTCCATTACATCATTCATACAATGACATAACCTTGTTATTAATAACATCCAATGTTCATGATTATGAAACTAATCATCCATTAATCAACAAGCTAGTTTAAGAGGCATACTAGGGACTTCTTGTTTGTCTACATATCACACATGTACCAATGTTTCGGTTAATACAATTATAGCATGGTATGTAAACATTATCATAAACACAAAGATATATAATAACCATTTATTATTGCCTCTTGGGCATATCTCCAACAGTCTCCCACTTGCACTAGAGTCAATAATCTAGTTTACATATGTAAAGATATAACACCTTGGCCTTCTGGTGCTTTATCATGTTTTGCTCACGGGAGAGGTTTTAGTCAACGGTTCTGACATGCTCAGAAACGTATGTATTTTGCAATTCATATGCGTCTCAGCGCATCACTCATTTTCCAAATGAGTCGGCATATATGCTTAGTCCTCTGGTGGAACCTTAATTCCGCGGTCTGAAATATGTCACTAATATTGTCACATACAATATAGCTTCAAAGTTCTGACTCTGTCGGAACTGCACCAAGTTCTCAAAGAACCTCTTGACTTTAACATCCTTTGTCATTGTCAAAACAATGACATACTTTGCCTTCTTTTGTAGATTCCGTCACAATATTTAGAACTCTTCTAAATCTAGCATAGACAACTTCTAGCTCATTGTGCTACCTTTTAAACAACACTTAGTCTAATTTGAGATTGAAATTATATTTTATATGTGACAAAACCAATATCGGTGTAACACCTTACAGCGATTTGTTTGTCATTTCTTCATACAAAAATATATATATAATATATCCTTAGTTCTTCTAAAGTACTCAAGGATATTCTTACTGTTGTCCAATGATCATCATATGAATCATTCTGGTATATGCTCATAACAATTTATAGCACATGATATCTGATTGTGTACATATTATTCGTGATCTATAATCACTCATGTGTTTTTACTCATTGAGTGTCAGATACACTCAAGTCTTGTTAAACCTTCACATGACAAGAACATTTTCTTAATTTTTCTATATTGAACTACTTCAATATCCATCATATGTACTTTGACTTAAACTTATTTATGTGTTTCAATCTATCTTTATAGATCTTGACACTAAATTTGTTTCAGTCCATATCCTTTCATTGAAGTTAATTCTCAATGAAACCTTTTTAATCAAGTATATAATTACATCATTTATAACCAACTATATGTCACTTACATAAAGTATTATAAATGTGTCTTAGCGCTCCCACTTAATTTCTTGCAAATGCAAGCCTCTTCATCGTCTTTGATGAAATCAAAAACTCTTTGACTATTTCATCTGGTGAAGATTCCAACTCCGCAATACTTACTTCATCCAATTGAAGTTCGTATACCTATCTAGTATTCCACGGACCAGCAAAACTCTTGGTTGTATCTTGTATACACCTTTAATACATACTTCTGATAAGTAATGTATTTTGCCATCCTACTAGAATAATCCACATAGACTATAAGCATTGCTACGGAAGATCTAATCTTATCGTATTCAACTCTTTGAACTTTGTCGTAAACAATTTTTCGACAAGTCGAGCTTCTTTAAGGATATTTCATCCAAGTCTATAGATCCATTTACTTTCAAAAAGTATTCATCTATTATGGATTTCATGGCGCATGGCCATTTTAACGGAGTCAGGGCCCATCATAACTTCTTTGTTTGTAGTTGGTTTATCATTATTCAAAATCAATCCTTTGTTCACAAATCATTTATTTGATCACAAAGTAAACCATACCTACAAGGTTCAATATGTACTTCGATCTCCATGGCTAAAACACTTTGTAGTCATGAGAGCCATGATCGTCGTGGCCGCTTCCGAAACAAATTCCGATGCTGCGCTACTCTGATCATTATGCTCAGGTTCATAAACCTTATCAAATTATATTGTCCTCCCACTCAAAAACTTCACTAGAAACAATTTCTCGGAAATAAGAAACATTGACAAACACTTTTGTCTTTGTCTCGTGGGAAGAATTCCCAATTAAATCTCTGGGATAACCAACAAAGACATTCATCCGATTTTGGTTGTAAACTCTTAGACCAAAATTTAAAGAAAGACTATTAGGGTTTATACCCATACCATAACTCGTATGGTGTCATTTCAATGGATCATGATGATGCTCTATTTAGTGTAAAAGCGGTAGTCTCTAAAGCATAATCCACAAAAATATAATGGCTTCATTTTATTTTATCTCATCATTAATCCAACAAGGTTTGGATACGTCTCTCGGATACTCCATCATCATTATGATACTCCAAGAAACGTGAGTTGTAGAACAATTTCATAACTCTCTTAGATGTTCGCTAAAACTCGTAATTCAAATATTTCCACCATGATCTAATCATAGATATTTGACTTTTCTATTACGATGATTTCCACTTCATGCTGAAATTTATTTGAATCTATTCAAATGTTTCAAACTTCTTCCTTATTGAATATATCCACATATATACTCAATTCATTGTTGGAAGTTTTCATGAAGTAGAAGAATCTCCCGCACACAACTATGCCCAGTGAACTACATACATCATCATGTATATTTCCACTAAGTTAGTTGCCCGTTTCAACTCTTGGCCTATGAACGGTATTTTAGTCATTCTCTTTAGAAAAGATTTGCAAACGCCAAACGATTCAAAAATCAAATGACTCCAAAAATCCATTTGCATGGAGTTCCTTCATGCGTTCCTTTCTAACATGACCTAAATGGCGGTTCCACAAATAAGTGGAATTCAAATCATTTGCCTTATGGCATTTTAGCGTCAGTGTTATGTATGTGTGTTTCACCATTAAGATTTATAATAACTTATCCATCATACATGGAGTAATGTCATAATTTGAACAACTCATTGTTTTTATTTGACCAGAGCAAAATAACAATTATTAAGTTCTTTATTATAAATTCTAAGGGCTAGATAGAATGCCAACGATGAACATAATAACACTTTATTTTTGTTCCAGACGTGCATACCTATCATATTCCTTGTCAGTCACTTAGGCCATTGTATTCTTGTATTGCGTTGTTTTGTATGACACTTCATACCAACCAATGTGGTACAAATACCCAAGAATTTTATTGTGTGACCAAACGAGGAATACATCCATAACATGTATATCATTTATATACACCTGAGCTAGACTTTCTAGTCTTTTCTTTCTTTCTTTCTGCCAATAATCTTTTGTAGTTTCTCTTTTAGCTTTCCTCATTATTCAGAAAAACACTTCAACATCAATAACTTCTAGGTTTGTTGATCAAATACCAATAACCTTGAGGTTCTTTGAAGTTGATCATCATATGACAAGTGTTCCGGATTTCACTATTAGTAACCTTTTAATATGATGAACAATTTCACTCATAATTTTATCCATCAATTCATGACGACTTTCCAAGACCATGTCTGTACATGCTAGGCTTGTAAAGTTTAACCTCAGTATTCGCATGTGCAAATCTGGCTTGCACCCATTGTAAGCACACGTAGAATCTATAACACCCGATCATCACGTGATGCTTCGATACGACGAGTCTTAGCAACGGTGCATACTAAGGATGATAACTTCATGGATATGCGAATATCGTTAGTGCTCCAATAGTTGGAGGATTGTGACGCCTGGCGTCTTCAACCTTCATACATTCCCATAAAACTTATGAGTTTATGTAGTCTCACCAAATTATATTCTATCATCTTGCAATAAGGTCTTAGATATCACATATATCTCATACCTTGATTATTTCTGAAAACTAAATTTTCAGCTCCTTACTTTTCAAACAGATTTGAACTTCAAGTTTCACGGAGACAAGATAACTTTAGGTACTAATTGAAACCATAGCTCTCTGAATCAACAAAGTGAGTTTCACTAAAAGTTTGCAATAGGACTTAATCAATTCTTGATTCTTTAACAATACGGTACTAATCCGTAAAGTTTCTTATCAGATTTTAACAGTATTTCTATCTCAATAACAAGACTAGCGCATAGTAGTAAACGGATGCCAATACTACAAAATTAATTCAAAATACTACTCAGACTATGTTTATGATAATTAGTTCATGTTTTAATCTAATTACTAATGAACTCCCACTTAATACAACATCCCTCATAGTTGTTAAGTGGTACACGATCCAAATCCACTACATCAAAACCGATCATCACGTGAGATGATGTAGCTTCAATGGTGAACATCAACATGTTGATCATATCATCCATATGACTCGTGTTCAACCTTTCGGTTTCCATTGTCCCGAGGCCATGTCTGTACATGCTAGGCTCGTCAAGCAAACCCAAGTATTCCGCGTGTGCAACATGGCTTACACCCGTTGTATGTCGAGTTTATCACACCCGATCATCACGAGATGCTTCAAAACGTCGAACAATGCAACGGTGCATACGAGGGAAGAACACTTTATTATCTTGATATTAATGTGAGGGATCATCTTATAATGCTACCGTCGCGATCTAAGCAAAATAAGATGCATAAAGGATTAACATCACATGCAATTCATATGTGATATGATATGGCCCTTTAGTCTTTGCGCCTTCGATCTTCATCTCCAAAGCACGGACATGATCTCCATCATCTTCGGGCATGATCTCCATCATCGTCGGCGTAGCGTCAAGGTTCATGGCGCCGGCTTCATGGTTGTTCACCTCATGTAGCAACTATTACAACTATTTTGAAATACTACTCAACATGAAAATTAAAGACAACCATAAGGCTCCTGCCGGTTGCCACAATACAATAATGATCATCTCATACATAGTCATCATCACATTATGGCCATATCACATCACCAAACCCTGCAAAAACAAGTTAGACGTCTCTAATTTGGTTTGCATATTTTACGTGGTTTAGGGTTTTCGAGTGAGATCTAATCTACCTACGAACATGAACCACAACGGTGATACTAGTGTTGTCAATAGAAGAGTAAATTGAATCTTCACTATAGTAGGAGAGACAGACACCCGCAAAGCCACTTATGCAATACAAGTTGCATGTCAAGCGTGGAGCAAATCTCATGAACGCGGTCATGTAAAGTTAGCCCGAGCCGCTTCATCCCACTATGCCACAAAGATGCAAAGTACTCAAGCTAAAGATAACATAAGCATCAACGCCCACAAAACCATTGTGTTCTACTCGTGCAACCATCTATGCATAGACACGGCTCTGATACCACTGTAGGATAACGTAGCATAGAAAACAAAAAATTTCCTATCGCGAACACGCAATCCAAGCCAAGATGCAATCTAGAAGACGGTAGCAACGAGGGGATGATCAAGACTAACCCTTGAAGAGATTCCAAAGCCTATAAGAGTAGGCTCTTATTGCTGCGGTAGACGATCACTTGCCGCTTGCAAAAGCGCGTAGAAGATCTTGATCACGATCGGTTCCGGTGCCACGAACGGGCAGCACCTCCGTACTCGGTCACACGTTCGGTTGTTGATGAAGACGACGTCCACCTCCCCGTTCCAGCGGGCAGCGGAAGTAGTAGCTCCTCTTGAATCCGACAGCACGACGGCGTGGTGTCGGTGGCGGTGGAGAAATCCGGCGGAGCTTCGCTTAAGCGTGCGGGATATGGTGGAGGAGAGAGAGACCGCTAGGGTTTGGGGAGAGGGGCGCCGGCTAGAGCACCCTTGAGGGGTGCGGCCATGGTGGTGGCTTGAGTGGCCGGCCAGCCCCTCTCTCCCCCTCTTTATATAGGTGGAAGCCCCAAGGCTTAGGTCAAAGAGTCCGAATAAGACCCCAACCAAAACCTTCCAAGTGTCCAAACCTAGGGGGAGTGGGACTCCCCCCTTTCCTTGGTGGGGTGGCCGGCCACCATGGTGGGGAGTCCACTTGGGACTCCTCCTCCCTTAGGTTGGCCGGCCAAGGTGGGTGGAGTCCCTTTGGGACTCCACCTTCCATCCTTATTTCTTCCGGACTTTTCTAGAACCTTCTAGAACCTTCCGTAGAACCTTCCGGATCATTTTAATTCACATAAAATGACTTCCCATATATGAATCTTATTCTCCGGACCATTCCGGAACTCCTCGTGATGTCCGGGATCTCATCCGGGACTCCGAACAAATATTCGAACTCCATTCCATATTCAAGTACTACCATTTCAACATCCAACTTTAAGTGTGTCACCCTACGGTTCGTGAACTATGCGGACATGGTTGAGTACTCACTCCGACCAATAACCAATAGCGGGATCTGGAGATCCATAATGGCTCCCACATATTCAACGATGACTTTAGTGATCGAATGAACCATTCACATACAATACCAATTCCCTTTGTCTCGCGATATTTTACTTGTCCGAGGTTTGATCTTCGGTATCACTCTATACCTTGTTCAACCTCGTCTCCTGACAAGTACTCTTTACTCGTACCGTGGTATGTGGTCTCTTATGAACTTATTCATATGCTTGCAAGACATTAGACGACATTCCACCGAGAGGGCCCAGAGTATATCTATCCGTCATCGGGATGGACAAATCCCACTGTTGATCCATATGCCTCAACTCATACTTTCCGGATACTTAATCCCACCTTTATAGCCACCCATTTACGCAGTGGTGTTTGGTGTAATCAAAGTACCTTTCCGGTATAAGTGATTTACATGATCTCATGGTCATAAGGACTAGGTAACTATGTATCGAAAGCTTATAGCAAATAACTTAATGACGAGATCTTATGCTACGCTTAATTGGGTGTGTCCATTACATCATTCATACAATGACATAACCTTGTTATTAATAACATCCAATGTTCATGATTATGAAACTAATCATCCATTAATCAACAAGCTAGTTTAAGAGGCATACTAGGGACTTCTTGTTTGTCTACATATCACACATGTACCAATGTTTCGGTTAATACAATTATAGCATGGTATGTAAACATTATCATAAACACAAAGATATATAATAACCATTTATTATTGCCTCTTGGGCATATCTCCAACATATTGGAAGTATGTGGGTCCTTCTGGATCCTTCGGTTGTCCCTCTCACAAAAAAAACAAATCTCTCTCATTCTCGGCCTCGCTCGACTCGCTCGCACCTCCTGCTCACTGACAAACCCTGCACAAAAGTCAACATCATCACCCGAAAAAGGGGAGACACCATAATTCTCTCTTCTCTCCTTCCGAGTGATCCCTCTTCCTCCGAGTTTCACTCGACGGGCAAACACACATGTGCTGCATAGTAATAATAAAAAGGTAGAAAAATCGACCTACGAATCTATAATTAAATAGGTTAAACTAGGGTTTTGCCCAGTACTACAGATCAAGGTTCAAAAAATCCAACTACGGGGTTCGAACAACCCCATTTCTAATCCAAGATTTTTTTCGACCTCATCCAATGGCCTCAAACTATAGGCCGGGTTAGCATCTAGTGCAGTATGTGTGAAAATGTATGCACTATGTGTGCTATAACTTGTATGTCTTTCATATTTGAACCAAATTTGAATAAGTTTGAAATATTTGAAAAGGGGCTTTTGGCTTAAACGTTTGAAACCAAAAACCACTTCTCTTCATGCATGCTTGACTTCATAAGACAGAGTTTAGCTAGGGTTAGGGGATAGATGCATGATTTTCCTGGTTTGAATATGTCTAGACCTACTTTATCAACTTAATTGAATGCTTACTATATGACATAATAATACTATGTGCATTGTTTTTTATTTTTTTGATTTTTTTAAAATTGTATGCCCATTTGAATCTTGGTCAAATCCTAGGTTTGAACATGGTTTAAACAAGTTTAAATCATGAATATGAAAAATTAAGCATCTATATATCCTTCTTAGTCACTCCAAAATGTAGCTCTTGGGAGGTTTTTTCGAAATTTCCATGTTTGAAACCAAAACCACTTCTCTTCATGCATGCTTGACTTCATAAGACAGAGTTTAGCTAGGGCGTTAGGGGGTAGATACATGATTTTCCTGGTTTGAATATGTCTAGACCTGGTTTATCAACTTAATTAATTGATTGTTTACTATATGACATAAGAAGACTATGTGCCTTGGTTTTAAATTTTTCTTTTTTTTTGAATTTTACGCCCATATATTTGAATCTTGGACAAATCCTAGGTTTGACCAAGATTTAAACAAGTTTAAACATAAAAATAAAAAGGGAAGCATGTATCCTTCTTAGTCACTCTAAAATGAAGCTTTTTGGATGTTCTTGAAATTTCCATTTTTGAAACCAAAAACGACTTCTCTCTTCATGCTAGACTTCATAAGATCGACAGGGGGCAGATACATGATTTGTCTGGTTTGGATATGTCCAAACCTTGCTTGTTTATCAACTTGAATGCTTACTATATGACATAAGAATGCTTACCATATGTTTGAATTTTAAAAGCATATAGTCTTCTTATGTCATATAGTAAGCATTCAAAAGTTTTTCTTTGAGAGAGTAGCATGCATTCAAAAGTTGATAAATAAGATTTGTACATATTCAAACCAGACAAATCATGTATCTACCCATATGCATATATATATAACCCTATACTTTTGTCTTATGAAGACGTCAAGGATGAAGAGAAGTGGATTTGGGTTTCAAACATGGAAATTTCAAAAACCTCCCAAAACATGTATATATCTACCCCTAAACCCTAATCTTTGTCTTATGAAGCCAAGCATATGAAGAGAAGTGATTTTGGGTTTCAAACATGGAAACTTCAAAAACCTCCCAAAAGCTTCATTTTAGAGAGACTAAGAATGATCCATATGCTTACCTTTTCATTGCCATGTTTTAAACTTGTTTTAACCTTGGTCAAACCTAGGATTTGACCAAGATTCAAATGGGAGTAAAAATTCAGAAAAATTCAAAAAAAATGAAAAACCAAAGCACATATATATATATATAGCCTTGATCTTATGTCATATAGTAAGCATTCAAGTTGATAAACAAGGTCGATCTCTAGACATATTCAAAGCAGAAATATCATGTATCATATCTACCCCTAACCCTAGCTAAACTCTGTCTTATGAAGTCAAACATATGAAGAGAACTGGGGTTTTGGGTTTCAAACATAAAATTTTCAAGTACCTTCATTTTAGAGTGAGTAAGGAAGGATTCATGCTTACCGTTTCATTTTCATGTTTTAAACTTGTTTAAACCTAGGATTTGACCAAGATTTAAATAGGCATAAAAAATCGAAAGAAATCAAAAATTGAAAAACCAAAGCACATATATATAGCCTTCTTATATCATATAGTAAAAAATTCAAGTTGATAAACAAGGTCTAGACATATTCAAACAAGAAAAATCATGTATCTACACACCTAACCATAAACTCTGTCTTAAGTGGTTTTGGGTTTCAAACATGGAAATTTCACAAACCTCCCAAAAGCTTCATTTTACAGTGACTATATAAGGAGGATCCATGCTTACCTTTTGGCTTAAACGTTTGAAACCAAAAACCACTTCTCTTCATGCATGCTTGACTTCATAATATAAGACAGAGTTTAGCTAGGGTACGTTAGGGGGTGTAGATACATGATTTCCTGGTTTGAATATGTCTAGACCTTGTTTATCAACTTAATTGATTGCTTACTATATGACATAAGACGACTACGTGCCTTGGTTTTCATTTTTGGTTTTTTTTTGAATTTTATGCTCATATATTTGAATCTTGGTCAAATCCTAGGTTTGACCAAGATTTAAACAAGTTTAAAACATGAAAATGAAAAGGGAAGCATGTATCCTTCTTAGTCACTCTAAAATGAAGCTTTTGGGATGTTCTTGAAATTTCCATGTTTGAAACCCAAAACGACTTCTCTTCATGCTAGACTTCATAAGATCAACATGGGGTAGATACATGATTTGTCTGGTTTGGATATACCTAGACCTCGTTTAACTTGAATGCATACGATATGACATAAAAAGACTACATGCTTTTGTTTTTCATTATTCTGATTTTTTTGAATTTTGTGCCCACCCATCTGTATCTTGGTCAAATCCTAGGCTTGATAATGATTTAACAAGATTAAAATATGAAAATGCAAAGGTAAGCATGGATCCTTCTTATTAGTCACTCTAAAATGAAGCTTTTGGGAGCAAAACCACTTCTCTTCATATGCTTGACTTCATAAGACGGAGTTTAGGGGTTAGGGGGTATAGATGCATGCATGATTTGTCTAGTTTGAATATGTCTAGACCTTGTTTATCAACTTAATTGGCTTACTATATGACATAAGAAAACTATTTGCTTTGGTTTTTCTTTTTCCTGATTTTTTTCAATTTTGATGCCCATTTGAATCTTGTCAAATCCTAGGTTTGACTGAGATAATTTAAACAAGCTTAAAACCTGAATATGAAAAGGGAAGCATGTATCCTTCTTTGTCACTCTAAAATGAAGTTTTTGGGAGGTTTTTCAAATTTCCATGTTTGAAACGACCCAAAACCACTTCTCTTCATATGCTTGACTTCATAAGACAGAGTTCAGGGGTTAGGGGGTATAGATACATGATTTGTCTAGTTTGAATATGTCTAGACCTTGTTTATCAACTTAATTAATTGGCTTACTATATGACATAAGAAAACTATTTGCTTTGGTTTTTCTTTTTCCTGATTTTTTCGATGCCCATTTGAATCTTTGTCAAATCCTAGGTTTGACTGAGATAATTTAAACAAGCTTAAAACATGAATATGAAAAGGGAAGCATGCATCCTTCTTAGTCACTCTAAAATGTAGTTTTTGGGAGGTTTTTGAAATTTCCATGTTTGAAACCCAAAACCACATCTCTTCATGCTTGACTTAATTTATAAGACATAGTTTAGGGGTTAGGGGTAGATACATGATTTGTATGGTTTGATATTTCTAGTCCTTGTTTATCAACTTTAATGCTTACTATATGACATAAGATGACTATGTGATTTGGTTTTTCATTTTTCTGTTTTTTATTTTATTTTTCTGCCCATTTGAATCTTGGTCAAATCCTAGGTTTGACCAAGATTTAGACAAGTTTAACACGTGAAAACGAATAAGTAAGCCTGGATCCTTCTTAGTCACTAAAAAATGTACCAATCGATAGATGTGTTAACTTTGCTTCATGGAAATAATAATGTCATGTAAATGAGTTAACTTGGATTTCCTACCCTTGAATCCATAGGAAACTTTGTTCTAATGCACTATTATAATCAACCGAGTTTTTACACCAACAGGTCCGTCACTTACGTGTGGTGCCCACGCTTGAGGTCCCACACTTCAGTGAGCACAAGTCACGTGCAATAGGTACGCAAACTCCCAGCCATCTTCTTTGTCAAGAGAAGACGCATCAGGATGCGTTGGAAGTCTGTGGGTCCTTCTAGATCCTTCGGTTGTCCCTCTCACAAAAAAACAAATCTCTCTCATTCTCGGCCTCGCTCGACTCGCTCGCTCGCTCGCTCGCACCTCCTGCTCACTGACAAACCCTGCACAAAAGTCAACATCATCACCCGAAAAAGGGGAGACACCATAATTCTCTCCCTTCTTCTCTCCTTCCGAGTGATCCCTCTTCCTCCGAGTTTCACTCGACGGGCAAACACCCATGTGCTGCATAGTAATAATAAAAAGGTAGTACTCGTAGAAAAATCGATATACGAATCTGTAATTAAATAGGTTAAACTAGGGTTTTGCCCAGTTCTACAGATCAAGGGTTCAAAAAAATCCAACTACGGGGTTCGAACAACACGATTCTAATCCAAGAATTTTTTCGACCTAGGTCACCCAAATGGCCTCAAACTATAGGGTTAGCATCTAGTGCAGTATGTGTGAAAATGTATGCACTATGTGTGCTATAACTTGTATGTCTTTCAAATTTGAACCAAATTTGAATAAGTTTGAAATATTTGAAAATGGGCTTTTGGCTTAAACGTTGGAAACCAAAAACCACTTCTCTTCGTGCATGCTTGACTTCATAAGACAGAGTTTAGCTAGGGTTAGGGGGTAGATGCATGATTTTCCTGGTTTGATTATGTCTAGACCTTGTTTATCAACTTAATTGAATGCTTACTATATGACATAAGAATACTATGTGCCTTGTTTTTTTATTTTTTTATTTTTTTAAAATTTTATGCCCATTTGAATCTTGGTCAAATCCTAGGTTTGAACATGGTTTAAACAAGTTTAAATCATGAATATGAAAAATTAAGCATCTATATATCCTTCTTAGTCACTCCAAAATGTAGCTTGGTCTTGGGAGGGTTTTCGAAATTTCCATGTTTGAAACCAAAAACCACTTCTCTTCATGCATGCTTGACTTCATAAGACAGAGTTTAGGGTTAGGGGTAGATATATACATTATTTTCTGGTTTGAATATGTCTAGACCTTGTTTATCAACTTGAATGCTTAATTACTATATATATATATGACATAAGAATGTTATGTCCTTTGGTTTTTCATTCTTTTGATTTTTTATGAATTTCTATGCCCATTTGAATCTTTTGGTCAAATCCTAGAGGTTTGACCAAGATTTAAACAAGTTTAAAACATGAAAATGAAAAGGGAAGCTTGTATATCCTTCTTAGTCACTCTAAAATGAAGTTTTTGGAGGTTTTTGAAATTTCCATGTTTGAAACCCAAAACCACTTCTCTTCATGCTAGACTGCTTCATAAGACAATTTAATTAGGGGTTAGGGGGTAGATACATGATTTGTCTGGTTTGAATATGTCCAAACCTTGCTTGTGTATCAACTTGAATGCTTACTATATGACATAAGAATGCTTACCATATGTTTGAATTTTAAAAGCATATAGTCTTCTTATGTCATATATATAGTAAGCATTCAAAAGTTTTTCTTTGAGAGAGTAGCATGCATTCAAAAGTTGATAAATAAGATTTGGACATATTCAAACCAGACAAATCATGTATCGATCTACACCCCCTAACCCTAAACTCTGTCTTATGAAGTCAAGCATGAAGAGAAGTGCTTTTAGGTTTCAAACATGGAAATTTCACAAACCTCCCAAAAGCTTCATTTTACAGTGACTAATTAAGGAGGATCCATGCTTACCTTTTGGCTTAAACGTTTGAAACCAAAAACCACTTCTCTTCATGCATGCTTGACTTCATAAGACAGAGTTTAGCTAGGGCGTTAGGGGGTAGATACATGATTTTCCTGGTTTGAATATGTCTAGAACTGGTTTATCAACTTAATTAATTGATTGTTTACTATATGACATAAGAAGACTATGTGCCTTGGTTTTAAATTTTTCTGTTTTTTTTTGAATTTTATGCCCATATATTTGAATCTTGGTCAAATCCTAGGTTTGACCAAGATTTAAACAAGTTTAAACATAAAAATGAAAAGGGAAGCATGTATCCTTCTTAGTCACTCTAAAATGAAGCTTTTGGGATGTTCTTGAAATTTCCATTTTTGAAACCAAAAACGACTTCTCTCTTCATGCTAGACTTCATAAGATCGACAGGGGGTATAGATACATGATTTGTCTGGTTTGGATATACCTAGACCTCGTTTATCAACTTGAATTCATACGATATGACATATGAAGACTATGTGCTTTAATTTGTTTTCATTTTTCTGATTTTTTTGAATTTTGTGCCCACCCATTTGTATATTGGTCAAATGCTAGGCTTGATAATGATTTAAACAAGTTTAAAATATGAATATGCAAAGTTAAGCATGGATCCTTCTTAGAAACTCTAAAATGAAGTTTTTCGGAGGTTTTTGAAATTTCCATGTTTGCAACCCAAAACAACTTCCTCTTCACATGCTTGACTTCATAAGACAGAGTTTAGGGGTTAGGGGGTATATATAGATACATGATTTGTCTAGTTTGAATATGTCTAGACCTTGTTTATCAACTTTAATGCTTACTATAAGACATAAGAAAACTATTTCCTTTGTTTTTTCTTTTTTTTTGATTTTTTTCAATATTGATGCCCATTTGAATCTTGTCAAATCCTAGGTTTGACCAAGATAATTTAAACAAGCTTAGAACATGAATATGAAAAGGGAAGCGTGTATCCTTCTTAGTCACACTAAAATGAAGTTTTTGGGAGGTTTTTGATATTTCCATGTTTGAAACCCAAAACCACATCTCTTCATGCTTGACTTAATTTATAAGACATAGTTTAGGGGTTAAGGGGTAGATACATGATTTGTATGGTTTGATATTTCTAGACCTTGTTTATTATCAACTTTAATGCTTACTATATGACATAAGATGACTATGTGATTTGGTTTTTCATTTTTCTGTTTTTTATTTTATTTTTCTGCCCATTTGAATCTTGGTCAAATCCTAGGTTTGACCAAGATTTAGACAAGTTTAACACGTGAAAACGAATAAGTAAGCATGGATCCTTCTTAGTCACTCAAAAATGTACCAATCGATAGATGTGTTAACTTTGCTTCATGGAAATAATAATGTCACGTAAATGAGTTAACTTGGATTTCCTACCCTTGAATCCATAGGAAACTTTGTTCTAATGCAGTATAATAATCAATCGAGTTTTTACACCAACAGGTCTGTCACTTACGTGTGGTGCCCACGCGTGAGGTCCCACACTTCAGTGAGCACAAGTCACGTGCAATAGGTACGCAAACTCCCAGCCATCTTCTTTGTCAAGAGAAGACGCATAAGGATGCGTATTGGAAGTCTGTGGGTCCTTCTGGATCCTTCTTAGTCACTCTAAAATGAAGCTTTTGGGAGGTTCTTGAAATTTCCATGTTTGAAACCCAAAACCACTTCTCTTCATGATTTACTTCATAAAACATAGTTTAATTAGAGTTTTAGGGGTAGATATATACATGATTTTTCTGGTTTGAATATATATGTCTCTAGACCTTTGTTTATCAACTTGAATGCTTAATACACATATGACATAAGAATGCTATGTGCTTTGGTTTTTCATTCTTTTGATTTTTTTCTGAATTTTTAGGGCCATTTGAATCTTGGTCAAATCCTTGGTTTGACCAAGATTTAAACAAGTTTAAAACATAAAAATGAAAAGGGAAGTCTGTATCCTTCTTAGTCACTCTAAAATGAAGCTTTTGGGAGGTTTTTAAAATTTCAATGTTTGAAACCCAAAACCACTTCTCTTCACATGCTTGACTTCATAAGACAGAGTTAATTAATTCAGGGGTTAATTACGGGGTATAGATACATGATTTGTGTGGTTTGAATATGTATGGACCTTATTTATCAACAACTTTAATGCTTACTATATGACATAAGAAAACTATTTGCTTTGGTTTTTCTTTTTTCAATTTTTTTTTCAATTTTGATGCCCATTTGAATCTTGTCAAATCCTAGGTTTGACCAAGATAATTTAAACAAGTTTAAAACATGAAAATGAAAAGGGAAGCATGGATCCTTCTTAGTCACTCTAAAATGAAGCTTTTGGGAGGTTTTTGAAATTTCCATGTTTGAAACCCAAAACCACTTCTCTTCACATGCTTGACTTCATAAGACCGAGTTTAGGGGTTAGGGGTATAGATACATGATTTGTCTGGTTTAATATGTCTAGACCTTGTTTATCAACTTTAATGCTTACTATATGACATAAGAAGATTATGTGATTTGGTTTTTCATTTTTCTGTTTTTATTTTTCTGCCCATTTGAATCTTGGTCAAATCCTAGGTTTGACCAAGATATAGACAAGTTTAACACGTAAATGAGTTAACTTGGATTTCCTACCCTTGAATCCATAGAAAACTTTGTTCTAATGCACTATTATAATCAACCGAGTTTTTACACCAACAGGTCTGTCACTTACGTGTGGTGCCCACGCTTGAGGTCCCACACTTCAGTGAGCACAAGTCACGTGCAATAGGTACGCAAACTCCCAGCCATTTTCTTTGTCAAGAGAAGACGCATCAGGATGCGTATTGGAAGTCTGTGGGTCCTTCTGGTTCCTTCGGTCGTCCCTCTCACAAAAAAAAACAAATCTCTCTCATTCTCGGCCTCGCTCGACTCGCTCGCTCGCTCGCTCGCACCTCCTGCTCACTGACAAACCCTGCACAAAAGTCAACATCATCACCCGAAAAAGGGGAGACACCATAATTCTCTCCCTTCTTCTCTCCTTCCGAGTGATCCCTCTTCCTCCGAGTTTCACTCGACGGGCAAACACCCATGTGCTGCATAGTAATAATAAAAAGGTAGTACTCGTAGAAAAATCGATATACGAATCTGTAATTAAATAGGTTAAACTAGGGTTTTGCCCAGTTCTACAGATCAAGGGTTAAAAAATATCCAACTACGGGGTTCGAACAACACGATTCTAATCCAAGAATTTTTTCGACCTAGGTCACCCAAATGGCCTCAAACTATAGGGTTAGCATCTAGTGCAGTATGTGTGAAAATGTATGCACTATGTGTGCTATAACTTGTATGTCTTTCATATTTGAACCAAATTTGAATAAGTTTGAAATATTTGAAAAGGGGCTTTTGGCTTAAACGTTTGAAACCAAAAACCACTTCTCTTCATGCATGCTTGACTTCATAAGACAGAGTTTAGCTAGGGTTAGGGGATATATGCATGATTTTCCTGGTTTGAATATGTCTAGACCTTGTTTATCAACTTAATTGAATGCTTACTATATGACATAAGAATACTATGTGCCTTGTTTTTTATTTTTTGATTTTTTTAAAATTTTATGCCCATTTTAATCTTGGTCAAATCCTAGGTTTGAACATGGTTTAAACAAGTTTAAATCATGAATATGAAAAATTAAGCATCTATATATCCTTCTTACTCACTCCAAAATGTAGCTCTTGGGAGGGTTTTTCGAAATTTCCATGTTTGAAACCAAAACCACTTCTCTTCATGCATGCTTGACTTCATAAGACAGAGTTTAGGGTTAGGGGTAGATATATACATGATTTTCTGGTTTGAATATGTCTAGACCTTGTTTATCAACTTGAATGCTTACTATATATATATGACATAATAATGTTATGTCCTTTGGTTTTTCATTCTTTTGTTTTTATGAATTTCCATGCCCATTTGAATCTTTTGGTCAAATCCTAGAGGTTTGACCAAGATTTAAACAAGTTTAAAACATGAAAATGAAAAGGGAAGCTTGTATATCCTTCTTAGTCACTCTAAAATGAAGTTTTGGGAGGTTTTGAAATTTCCATGTTTGAAACCCAAAACAACTTCTCTTCATGCTAGACTTCATAAGACAATTTAATTAGGGGTTAGGGGTAGATACATGATTTATCTGGTTTGAATATGTCCAAACCCTTGTTTATCAACTTGAATGCTTACTATATGACATAAGAATGCTTACCATATGTTTGAATTTTAAAAGCATATAGTCTTCTTATGTCATATAGTAAGCATTCAAAAGGTTTTCTTTGAGAGAGTAGCATGCATTCAGAAGTTGATAAATAAGATTTGGACATATTCAAACCAGACAAATCATGTATCTACACCCCCTAACCCTAAACTCTGTCTTATGAAGTCAAGCATGAAGAGAAGTGCTGGGTTTCAAACATGGAAATTTCACAAACCTCCCAAAAGCTTCATTTTACAGTGACTAAGAAGGATCCAGGCTTACCTTTTCATTTTCATGTTTTAAACTTGTTTAACTCTTGGTCAAACCTAGGATTTGACCAAGATTTAAATGGGCATAAAAAATCAGAAAAAACAGAAAAAATGAAAAACCAAATAACATAGCCTTCTTATGTCATATAGTAAGCATTCAAGTTGATAAACAAGGTCTAGACATTTTCAAACCAGAAAAAGCATGTATCTACCCCTAACCCTAAACTCTGTCTTCGAAGTCAAGCATGAAGAGAAGTGGTTTTGGGTTTCAAACATGGAAATTTCAAAAACCTCGCGAAAGCTTCATTTTAGAGTGACTAAGAAGGATCCATGCTTACCTATTCATTTTCATGTTTTAAACTTGTTTAAACCTTGATAAAACCCAGGATTTTACCTATTTAATCATAGATTCATAGGTCGATTTTTTACTTTTTTATTTTTACTATGCAGCACATGTGTGTTTGCCCGTCAGTGAAACTCGGAGGAAGAGGGATCACACGGAAGGAGAAGAAGGGATAGCAGTCACGGGGCCCCTCTTATTATTTATGGTGTATATCTTTTTTCTGGTGATGTTGACTGTTGTGCAGCGTTTGTCAGTGCGCAGGAGGTGCGAGGCTGCGAGCGAGCGAGTCGAGCGAGGCCGAGAATGAGAGAGATGTTTTTTTCTTTTTCTTTTCCGTGAGAGGGACAACAGAAGGATCCAGAGACGACTTCCACTACGCATCCTGGTGCGCGTCTTCTCTTGACAAAGAAGATGGATGGGAGTTTGCGTACCTACTAATCTACTATAGTACTACTACTACACAAGAACCATATACATGTCAAACTTTTCAATCATGACCCACATGCATTTTATGTATATATTCAGAACTTTTAATGCATGCATGAAAACTCAGCAAAATATGTGCATTTTGGGTTGTCGCACATAAATGTGCTTTTACTTGTCTGCCACCAATCCAATTTTCATGTTAGGGGGAAACACGACACACGATGGACATTTCCAATGTTTCACGAATTAATTATCTCAATTTGCATCCATATATATATGCGCCTGGTTACTGAAAGATCGAACCAAAGGTGAACTTGAAACGTTTTAATTTTCATGTTTTAAACTTGTTTAAATCTTGGTCAACCCTTGGATTTGACCAAGATTCATAAAAAATTCAAAAACATAGTCTTCTTATGTCATACAGTCAACATTCAACTTGATAAAACAAGATCTAAACATATTAAAAGAAGAATCATGTATCTACCCCCTAACCCTAAACTCTGTCTTTTGAAGTCAAACATGAAGATACGTGGTTTTGGGTTTACAAAATGGAAATTTCAAAAACCTCCGAAAAGCTTAATTTTGGAGTGACTAAGAAGGATACATGCTTACTTTTTCATTTTCATGTTTTAAACTTGTTTAAAGCTTGGTCAAACCTAGCTAGCTTGGATTTGACCAAGACTCAAGTGCGCATAAAAAATTCGAAAAAACCCCCAAAAATGAAAAACCATAACACATAGTCTTCTTGCGTCACATATATTGTAAGCATTCAAGTGTTGATAAACAATATCTAGACATATCAAACAAGAAAAATCATGTATCTATACCCCTAACCCTAAATTTGTCTTATGAAGTCAAGCATGAAGAGAAGTGGTTTGGGTTTTCAAACATGGAAATTTCGAAAACCGCCCAAAAGCTTCATTTCGGACTGACTAAGAAGGATCCATGCTTACCTTTTCATTTTCATGTTTTAAACTTGTTTAAATTCTTGTTCAAACCTAGGATTTGGCCAAGATTCAAATGGGCATAAAAACAATCGAAAAAATCAAAAATGAAAAACCAAAGCACATAGTCTTCTTATGTCACATAGTAAGCCATTCAACTTGATAACAAGGTCTAGACCTATTCAAACCAGAAAAATCATGTATCTACCCCTAACCCTAAACTCATTTGTCTTATGAAGTCAAGCATGAAGAGAAGTGGTTTTGGGTTTCAAACATAGACATTTCAAAAGCCTCCCAAAAGCTTCATTTTGGAGTGATTGAGAAGGATCCATGCTTAATTTTTCATTTTAATGTTTTAAACTTGTTTAAATCTTGGTTAAACCTATGATTTGACCAAAATTTGATTCGGCATGAAAATTCAAAACAAATCAAATAAATAAAAAACCAATGCACATAGTACATCTTCTTATGTCATATACTAAGCATTCAAGTTGATAAGCCAGGTCTAGACATATTCAAACTAGAAAAATCATGTATCTACCCCTAACCCTAAACTCGATTTGTCTTATGAAGTCAATCATGAAGAGGTGTTTTGGGTTTCAGACATGGAAATTTCAAAAACCTTCCAAAAGCTTCATTTTGAAGTTACTAATTAAGAAGGATCACTACAAGAAAAGTTTGGCAAATTTTCTTGTAGTGGATCCAGGCTTAATTTTTCATCTTCATGTTTTAAATTTTGGTCAAACCTAGGATTTGTCCAAGATACAAATGGGCATAAAAATTCAGGGTAGCATCATACCCCCCTCCTTCCCGCGTAGAAAAAGTGTTAGGCGAGTAGTAGAATGGCATGACCAACAAGTTTCAAGTAAAATTTTGAATATGACCAAAATATACCAATTGATAGATGTGTGTGACCCAAGATTGAGCCATGGTACATTTTGCCAACAAAGTAGCAATTGAGTTGGCTTTCTACCTTAGTAGGCGTGCATTGGAAGGATGCATTATGCCGGCAAAGTTTTCAAACGTTCAAACTTTTCCGGTTTCTCATACAGTATTTGGCTCCTTGAGAAGCATTGATGTGATCATATAAGGTTATCCAAAACTTCGCCTTTCCCGTATTTGCCCGAGCACTCGACACCCCTCGTCCCATGGCGACTCCTCCAGCCATAGCCCCGTGCACCCAGGCTCCACGACTCAGCCTCGGAGGGGTGTGCGCTAAAAGCTCGCAAATGTCTGTGTGCCATTGGTGTGCGATGAAGCAGGCGGCTCTGTGTCTTGCTGTGGCTAGACTCCTGGCGCCCTTTGATCTAGGAGAGGGAGAGGAGGGAGGGGGTCCCATGAAGCGGCGGTGGCCCAGGTATCGGCGGCAGCCCAGGCAGCAGCGGCAAAGTGGGCTGGTCGGAGCATAGGCATGCGCCGGGGGCGAACCTCGCCGGGTGAGGATGCTTCCATTGTGAAGAAGCACTTGCCATCCAGGGCTTCGGGTTCGCCAACAAACTCAGCGCCTCGGTCCATGGCGTTGCCGTCGTGGGGACGTCGGGGGCGGCGGCGACGTGCTGCAGCCCCAGCCTTTAGTGGGGACCAAAGTGCGACCGACCACATCACGGCGTCGGCAGCATTGGGGATGCCGATGGGCATCCACTGCCACACACAGATTTGGGAGGTTCTGGCCGGGCCGAGTTCCAAACTTCCATCATCGGAGCCGAGGGCTTGGTACTTCAAATTCCGAATCAGGCAATCCTTCGACCCCAATCAGCTTCTGCCTGTGGTCCAAATCCGAGATATCTTGGCGGCAGCTATGCTGGTTAAGCTTAGCCGGACAGCGGCAATCGACGATCTGCAAAACCTAGATGCCTTCCGAGGATTTGCAGCAGCCGTCAATGCACTCGTGGAGGCATCGCATGCTGGTAGCAGCGGCGAATGCGGGTATGTTGTTTTACTCCCTTTGTATGCTTTTGTCATAAAAATCAATTTGCTAATTCTCATTCGATTGAAAATCAGACCCATTCACCATCAACTCTCAAACAGTGGACACTAGTAATATGTAGAACTAGAAATTACACAAGATTTCTGTACTGCTAGTACTATTACTTCGACGCTACATGTTGTTTACACGAGGAAATTGCACAAACTACCGCTTATTGCTGCCTTCGTTGCTTAAAACACTTTTTAAAACTGTAATTTTTTTCCGCACAAACCACCAACTATCGTGTTCTGTTGCAGGGAATTTCAAATTTAGGATTGAGCTGTTTAAGAGCAAATCAGATGATCGGGGACCACCAACTACTATAGTTTTAATTGCAAATAGAATAGATTTTGCAAAATTATGAAACGCACATAACGTTTGAATTACTACAATTTTTTTGAAGGTTTGATATTTTCATCATTTTTGTGTGAATCTTACACCAAGTAACACAACTTTCAGACGGAATACAAAATATTTTCAAACTTCCTAGATTTGATAGCTCAAATATTTTTAATTACTAGTTTTTCAGTATTTTAAAAAGTCGAAACACTATATTTTGGCTGAATGTTAGAAAATATATTTCATGATTATCCCATATTAGTTAAGAAGTACATAAACTAGTAGTAGTAATAAAGAACAGAGGGAGTTTATGGAGATACATCCATTAAGGGCATGTTAGTGTGTGTTGGTGTATTACTTATGCCTTCTTTGGTTAATACACTTCTCAAGTGATCCCCGCAAACCCTCTATTCTTGCCTAGAATACAAAAACTCCCCATCAAAGTATTAGTGCATTTTTTGGATGAGTATTCGAGAGGATTGGGTGAACACCAAGGATTTGCATAGGGAATTGGTACAATTGAATCCTTGGCTGTTTGATTTGTAGGATTGTTTCCGATAGGAATTTTTCCTAAGGATTTCTTTGCACAGATTCCATAGAAAATTAAACATCTACTCATACCTCTTTTTAAGAATGCTTTAGGGCTCCTTTGATTCAAAGGATTTGCATAGGAATTGTGTAGGATTTGATTCCTATGGGAAAAATTCCTATACATGTTGTTTGATTCATAGGAACGTATCCTATAGGAAAAATTCCTATAGGAATCTTGTAGTGTGATTCCTATAGGAAAAAAGCATTAGCTCATACCTCATGGAAAAATTCCTTTGCTACAATCAAACAAACTTCATCTTCCTATAGGTTTCAAGTAGACATGCCATTCCAATCCTATACCTTTCCTATTCCTATGTTTTTCCTATCCTTTAAATCAAAGGAGCCCTTACTTTTCCTATGGTGGAATCAAACAAAGTTTGGATTCTATGAATTCCTATAGGATTGGAGTGGACATGACATTGCAATCCTACATTTCCCTATTCCTACATCTTTCGGTAGGCATTTGCCTAGAATAAATAACCATGTGTATTACGGAGTAGCAATAAAATATAGGTTTATTTCTCTAAAGCATCTTGCACTGTACTAGTACATGGCTTAAGAGACAATATTTTTACCATTTTTTTTGCGAGAAGACAATATTATTACCATAGTTACTAAGTACATTTTATTGGATGATGAAGTGATAGCCCTCATCAATGCATTGTGAATTATTAGGGCATGTGTCACACGTGATTTACGAGTACACCGCACGATCGAGAGCCGCCGTCCCTCTTTGCTTTTTACCGATGCGGCGGAGCTCCTCCCCACACCCACGAATAACTGAAAGCCACAACTGCTGGGGAAAAGTCTTGCGCCGAGAAAATCTACAACCGTGGTTGAGTACATGTGTTTCTTAAGATACGAGTGCTCCAATGCATTTTTTCTTTCCTTTTACTAATTTACCTTGAAAATCCTGCACGTCCACTTATTTGTGGACGGAGGGAGTATCACGCCAAGAGGAAGTAGGACAATACTTTTGCCAGCTGTTGGCTCTTCTATTGTTCTTGCTCTAAAGAAACCCCGATTGTGAAAGGCCAAGGCGTACTTCTTTTGGTCACGCAAAATTCAAAATACTGCCATGGACATTGAATTGACATGACAACACATAGCTTGGGATGTCCAAATTTGCACGTTAGACCAGTGACTTGTTCTTCACCTTTTCAGAGGGAACAGTGACTTTTTATTATGGGTCTATACACTTTCCAAGAAACAGGAGGAGATGCTGTAGAGTGTAGAGGAGCGAAGTCAAGCGCCCCGCCCCCACCTGCCCTATTTCTGTTCACCTCCGCCCCCGCCCGCACCAATCGACCACCTTCCATAGCACACGCCAGTGCCGCCGCCATGCAGCTTTAGAATCAATTCCACCGCCCAGTTTGAGAGCCTCCGTTCTTCATCTTCCCCGCCACCTGCCGCCATCGAACCCAAATTAAACTCCAATCAGTTGAACCCAAACCTCATAGACCCACCCCCTGCCCTGCGCGGCATCGAACAAGGAAAATGATGACTCTGAACTGTTTCAGAAGGTCTTTTCCGAAGGTCCCCTTGAAGAACTCGTAACAAGATGCGACGTCATCACCGCCGCGAGCCTCGTCGGTTCGTCCAAACTATTTTTCGACTCTGCAAATGATAGTGCAACTCTATCTTTTTCTCTCCCGTTTGGCCTCCCATGTGTTCTTCATTCTCACCCGACGAAGGTAGCACGGGATTGCAAGCTGACGCCGCTGGACAGGTTCTCCTCCGACGCTGTGATGCCAGACGGTACGGGTAAGCAGTGGGTAGGTGCCAATGGAGATTGGGTTGCCATGGTTGACACTGGCTTTCCTGCTTGCAAATGGAAACTTGTCAACGTCTACACTCGCCGTGAAATTCCTCTCCCTGTGCCGTTTGAAACCACCCACATTCCAAATATATACCACCACAACCTTCGTGCTATTATATTTCACAAGATATATATTTGCCAAGTTCCCACAGCTGCTGGGGGGTACAAAAATTTCTCTCTTGTTGCTGTTTTTGACATCAGAGTTGCCCTCCTTTGCGGCGAAGATTCTGGATGGACAGTTCTTACAGAGCCCAAGTCCCACATCTTTTACAATTACAGCGATGCAATTCTCCACAATGGGCTTGTGTTTGCCACAACTCATACTGGCACTGTTCACGCATGGAATCCTCAGCAAGCTGGTAATTTTCCTCCGGACGTAAGTAGTGTATGATGAGCTTCATTATTCATGGCTGTAAAGATAATTTTAATGCACAAACTTATTAATTTTCGAACATGACTGATCTGACTTGGAGGCTTGGGGCATATTTGCTTCGGATGAAATTTCATTGGTATTTAGACTTTTTATTCGAGATGATTACCATAGAAAAATTTGAGGATTGTATAATTAGGAGTTTTATTCTCAGATTGAATTATGTTGGATTTTGACCTCTACTTGAACTTCTTGAAATGAATCCTTTGGTTTCCCATGTGATGTACTGAAATACACCAATATGCTGTATTATATCATCCCATCTGAATCCTAATGCGTTTTCCCAATTCTTACGTTTTCAGATTTGTGCAAACCAAACATACCCTTCTTAACAGTAATTTCGTTTTCAAGCAGGTCCTCCGCTGATCGTAGAGCCACCGCCCATTGTGTTTGAATGGCGGTGTGCACTTGATGATGCTCTTGGCCATGATCACGAGGTCGATTATGGCATGTGGTGGTTAGCAAGATCTATAGATGGTTCTAGACTTCTTCTGATCCATACACTGGGCATTGCTGATGAAAGGGAATATTCCTGTAAAGTTTGCCATACTGCTTCTGATCGTCGTGTTCATCATGGTCGCACTGTTGGCAACTATGCTTCTGGGTTTGGTTGCTTGGTGTTCACGAAGGACACTAGTAAGTTAAATGAAGGTATTCCATGGGAAAAGATTGATGACCTTGGAGAATATTCTCTTTTCCTTGGAGTGAACTATCCGATTATGCTGCCATTAGGCGGTGCAGATGTTGTCCCAGGATGTCTGACGAGAAGAAATTGTGTGTACACCTTGCCGAATGAAGCATGGCTTCGCAATTCGCAGCTGCCTGAAATATGCCGATTCAGTCTGAATCGTGAAGATTGCGCCGTTGGTTTCCAAACCAACGCCTTGGAGAAAACATGCAAAACAAAAAAGATAGGTACCTGGTAAAGACACCGCTTTGGTTCATCCCAAACTTCGCCAACGCCCCGGATTGGAACAAGTGTGATGTTTAATTCTGAAACAGGGCCTGCAGCCATTGTAGCTACTGATAGTATGTAATTTCATAGCTAATGAACGAGGCAATTGTGGTCTACTAGTTACAACTGTTTTGTAAAGAGGTGGTCTATAAGTATACCCCTCTCTTCATTGATGCATTTGTGGTCTACTTGATGGTACTCTTAAATATATGGGTGTGGCTCCTCAACACATAATGTGGGGGTATTATTGTGTTAAAGTTGAAGGCTTGATCAACTATAGGTTCACTTCTCTAGTTACATTACTAGGTACTCCGGTTGGCTATGTTGTGATGAAATTGTGTTCTGTTGTTCGGTGAAGACAAAAGTAGAACTATGGTATGCTTATGTTTAAGAGCAAGCGAGGGTTTAGCTTGAGATGTTAAAATTCAGATTTGAACTATTTTTTGATATGGAAATTTGAAATATATATGGTACTGTATATGATTATGTGTAACAACAAGCGACGAAAGGGCTGATGCTCCTATTCCTTGTCGGCGGGAGGACTATGTGTGCGGCGACTTGAGCCAAATTAGAAGGCCATAGCTATGTTGATTGGTCCTTGAAGTTGGAGGGGCTAGGATTTCGGATGAGCGGAGTGGGGGAAGTTGTTGCTCATGGAACATAAGTCCTTAAAATAGTAATGTTAGTATATAGGAGTACAAGGTATATACTTGTACTATTTTAGTACTATAATAAGTATATCGGGTTCATCAAAAAGAATTATCTCGGGTTCACAACCACGTGGGGTCAAGGTGAGGGAAAGTTGGTCAATACCTCTTACCGCTATATCCCCGCCCCAAGTTCTAATGCGCAAGTGCTGTTATTTTTTTAAGGGAAATAGTGGTTCCCCTCTCCCGGAAACATGCCCCGCATCTCCACCTCCTAGTCTCGTAGTACTACTACTGCATCTTCTCAAAAAAACCCTCTTCTGTCTCTTTCTCCCGTTCACCCCTCTCTCCCTTGCATTGGATTACCGACTCCAATGAAGCAGAAGCGTAAGATTGAGGAGATTCCTGATTGCTACCACCAGTCCATGGGGTGGGGCAACCTCCACTACCCACTGGTGGAGAACATAGCCGAGCGGGCGGATATCCTCAGCACTGGTCGCCTCGCTCGAGGCATGATCGGCATGCGGCATGCCATCCGCGGAGCGCATAAGGTTCCGTTCGGTTTACCGAGCCTGCTCCACTGCGACCCCGAGACATGGCCAGACGACCGCGACAATACTGTAAGAGTATTTATTTATTTACTCATCTCGTTTCAGCTTGTGTTTTTTCAATCAACTTTTCTTATTGCCAAACATCATGCATGAATTTAGACTCAACATAATCACCTGATTTGGGAGTACTGTAAGGTTTGCTGCCTTCACTATGCACATGTACTCTTCGGAATTGCTTTATTTATCCATTACATCTGTGCTTCAGTTCTGCACAATCCGCTCTTCATTCTGTCGAATCCCTAAAGAGCACTAAGCTCCCAGGGTTGCGGGCGCTGGTGGACGCTCTGCCCGTCCCTTTCGCGGGTCCCACAGCTGTGGATCGTATTTCCTTTTCCCCGAGGCCGCCGCGGCGCCGCCACGACCTGAGAGGCTAACACCATGTGACGCCGCCTCCAAACCCTCGCCCCGGCCCTCCATTGCGCTGCAGCCGGAGCCAGTGCGGCCGCCAGCCCCATCACCGCCCGGACCGCTCCCTTCTCCACGGAGCCCACCGCTTTCCGCCGCTCCAATACGCTCCTCTCAGGTAAGGCCCTCTTCTCCCTCGTCGGATTTTGTTTTCCGAGTGGCTCCCGTCGCTGATCGGTTGGTGGATTGGCGTGTTCCTGCAGGGAACAAACCGCTGACTGTAGAGGACATCATGCCCATGGCCATGGGGCATGAGCGCGAGGAGCTGGAGGCGGAGCTCCAGGTGAGATGGATTGTGACTTGGGGTTTGTAGATTCCGGCTAGACTGCCCCTTTCGGTTTGGCCCTGGAAATGCGTTCTAATTTCTCGATCTGGCTGTGGTTTTTCAGGGGAAGAAGCGCTCTGACATTGATATTCCCGTCGCCCCCTTTGGTACCAAGGTGAGAAGTCGATACTAGGCCTATCTTGGTTTTCTTTGGTACTGTTCTTAATATGGGCATGGGATCATATATATGCTGGTTCTATTTGGTTCGTTGGAGTATTTTCCTGTCTAATTATTTTTTATTGTCTAATGAAATGAGTGGAATTTATAGTGCATTTATCTTCGCACTAATGTTGTCTGGTGCCCTGATGCACTTTAGAGATTGTATATGCGCATAATTCATCAATTTTCGATCATCCATTACCAGTAGTGTAGAAACTTTGCTCTAAATAGCTGGGGTATTTGCCTTTTCTTTCGTTGCTTGCGTACAATAGCACCAAAGGTCGTTTATGTTATTCTGTCATTCTGTCAAAATGATCTGATGTTTAATTAAATGATTGGAATGTGTAGTGCATTTAACTTTGCGGTAATGTTGTCAACTGCTCTGATGCACTTCAGATATTGTATACGTACAATATTCGTCCATTTTTTATCATCCATTTAGTGTAGAAACTTGTGTTCTATGTAATGCACTGGGTTGAGGTCGTTTATGTTATTCTATCATATGATCATAATTTTCCCCCGAATTCGTTTTTTAAGTATGTGATTTTATAACTAAGGTTATAAATCTGAAATTGCATAAACTTCTCGCATTACTGTATTTACTGTCTCAATATCTTACGCATTTTCCGGGGTTTGTTTTGACCGGGGCTCTTTCTTTGGTTGCGGTGGCAGGTCGATTCGCTCAGCGGTGTCCTTCATCGGCTCGGCTGCGGCGGTGCGTGCGGCTTTGGGTGGCGCGGAGGTGGCGTCCCGCCTTCTCCGTGCCGCCTGCTTCTCCTTGCTGGTTCATTTCCCCTCTTGCATTCTCTGTAAAAAAAACTTTCACATTGGTGCCCCACTTCGGTGGAGCGGTTTATGTGCAGATTTTTCTTGTGTTCGCTGTGTGTTGTGGATCTGTGATGCCCATGTGTGCAGCCACCTCTTTGTTATTGAGCCTGGTATGCGTATGCTCGGGATGTGATTGCTGCGAATTCAGAGATTTGGGGACGCATTTTGCTGCCGTTTCTGCCGGCGGCGCTACTTTGTCGTGCTTACTGTTTTTTGTGCGCGCATGGGCATGCTTTCTAGGGATTTAGGTTGACGGGTTGGGGATTTGAGTGCCTGGAGCCAACATGAACCCTGTATTTGGTTGGACGTTTCTTCAGTTTCGTGTCGATGGGTGCATGGCTGTTTGTGATTGCAGCGGTGGCTAATGTCTGCTTTACCGTAAATCGGTTTCGCCTAATGTAGGCTTACCTTTTAGGTTTAGTTGTTACCCATTTGAAGTTTACACTAAAGGATGTACAAAGGAGGCTCTGTGTACAAACCAATAAGTGGGAAGAAAAAAAAGGAGTAATTAAGCTAGCCTTTCTCTGTACCTGATAATTCTGGTATGTGATTGAGACAGTGTTTTTTATGCATATGAATTGCATCACCAGCTAGCGATTAGGTATTGTATTTTCTTGAAACAACAGTTTGTTAGTTGCTTAGTGCTTCCCAATGCAGCACTGATGTTAGACACCATTCTAATATAATTTGGGAAGTACATGTAGTGAGACAATAGAATGTTTTAGAGCATCCGTCCAGCCTAGCGTTTTCAGTACACTTACCTCTATCTCATCATACAAAATAGAATCAGGTTTCATAGGTTAAAAACATTCTACAAACTTTTCTGCATTAATTAGATCAGAGATGAGTAATGTCAATTCTGGAGTCGTATGCCTTACCTCTATAGTATGAAGGTTTAGTTGTTCGTAATGGATGGAAAATCTGGCTTTTTTTGCACTGGCATGTGGTGGTGTGTGACAGGTGAATGTGTTGCATGATTCAGTTTTCTCTGTGCATGGTATAGCTACAGATTTGGAGTGTTGCATGATTCGGTGTACTCAGTGATGGTATAGCTACAGGTTTGAAGTCAGTTTGTTTTGTGCAGTCTATGCTGCTGATTAGTGATTACTGCTTCCAGGTGAAGCACTAGGCAGGTAGGCATGACATTTGGCTTGTGCGTCCAAGTTCCAGGAACCTCCAATGAGTATAGGTATTTATTTGAATTATAGAAATTGATGTGAACCACTGAAATTTCTACATGTCGATTTGTGATGTGTAGTTGTGTGATGTTTAGTGGTGGAGTCATTCTAAAACTTGATTCAACTTTGGTTAGTGTTTGATGTCAGAGATACGGTTCATTTAACAGCTTCATGTACATCCTTTTTGTATTTGAGTAGATATATGCCTATTATACATAGGTGAACACATGATGCATTAATGGGACGGCACAATCATATGACTAAGCGAGCAAAGGCTCTCTTTAGAATTTTCACGGTATGGTACCACTACAAAGGTTGGGCTAGATTTGAACTAAATTTCAAAATGTTCAGATTCTTAGCCTTTCCAGTATACATTAATAATTATGATCGCAAAATTATACATGGTCCACCGGTTCTCTTCTGGTCTATCGCGTGATGTTAGCTACAGATTTTATCCATCAATTTTTTTTTGGGTCTATCAAGTTGGTTATGTGATGTTAATCATCTCATATGGTATCATTTCTAAATGTAGGCTACCGTGATGAGAATTTGAATAGGCATTTGGTACATACTTTTTTTTGTTTTTAGCATTTGTATCATCACCTCTTAGTCCTAGGCGGCAGCTTAACGTAATGTTGGCCTAGAAACTTATTTTGAACTTCCCAAATCCTATTGAACAAATTCCCAATCTGAGAAAATAAAGAGAAATAAGTGCAGGCAGAAACATAATTCAGTCTAGAGTATTTTCTATATCCACGCCTTGCAAAAATTGGATCAAACATGGCAATGAATCAACTTATGTATTAAGGATAGTATATTACCCTCTCACTTTTAGTGTCATGTTATCCATGTAGAAATTCTTTAATCTATATGCCACGACACATACTTCTGATGGCATCAAAGAATGGAGGACTAACTTGCTTGGTGCTGTCATGGGACAGATATAACGATTTGTTCCCTCATATTGATTGAATCCTTCTCGCAGAAATTGTACAGAATCTAGGAAAAGTCATGTTCACAAAACCATCTGGGCATCCTGTTATGGAACCAAATATGCCCAGTAGCTTGGCTCTGGTGTGCTTAACAAAACAATGTAAGATCATATTTGTTTGCTTGAGAATCTTATGCACCATAAGAAAAAGAAATCCAGGTTAGTTTATCGTTTGAAATGTTCAATTGCCTACGCTATTCCACCACCAACTTAGTTGTGCGATAAATATTACTATGTCCACCCAAATTTTCTGTGACGTAATTAGTATGAGTTCAGTTTTTCGGAAGTGCTATGTTCAGGTAAGATAAATTCGAATATGACGTTCCTATGAGGTGCTTCTGAATTCAAAGTGTTCATTGTGAATCAAATCTGTTTTTTTTTCTCTAGGGTGTGATTGCTATCTATAAAATCATATCTTAGATTTTGAACATTAAATTTATTAAAATTATTTTTATGTTTTTATTCTGTAAGTATGAGGTGCCTCTTCTAAACTATAGTGGGCTTGCACATGCGGCTGGTTGTGTGAAGCTGTAATTTTGCTGATATCCGGCACAAATTTCTGTTGTTGTTTCAGTGTAGGTCTCCAATGATGATGATATTTCAAGATTCATTGGAAGTGAAAGGAAAAGAACAAACCAGAAGCCACCAGTTTTGTCGTGCATGCTTAAGATAGACTTGTGTTCTCGTGGTTAATTGGCCTCTTATTTTAGTTAGTACTAACTGACCTCGTGTTAGGCACTGATTACAATATGTTAATCTTTCAAATAATAATTCCTTTAGGTATCAGATTTCTATCGTGCTGAGTAATGGTTTCTCAACAATCATGTTTATTCTCAGTGAATAGTTAAAGTCATTCACTATACTTTAAGTAATTGACGGTAACAAATCTTGTGTTGTATGCAAGAGAAACCTGAAGTCCTGAGCATCAACATAATGATTCTGCTCTTCCACTCATAATTATAGGTGTGACCATCCCACATTTAAATAAGTATGGATGATGATCCATTTATACTTCTCAATTCATTCTTCTGTAATATTTTTTTCATGTAACAAATATATGTTGGGCACAGACATACAAGTGTAATTGACATTTATCTTTCTTGCACTAGACCATGTTGCCTTATAACTTCAATTCAGTACACTGCTGGTAAACACAATGACATATTGGTCACATTGATCCAGGTTGTAGACACAATAGGTAAAAGAAATTTTGTTATTATTGGGCATATATATATCTCTTCTTGGAAGTGTAAACCAATGCTATTATGAAGATCAATAAAGTAAATTTTATGAATGTTGCCATATTCAGCAAAACTTTGAATATTTAACATAGTGGAGCGATGCATGGAAAAGCTATACAAGAAAGTTTAAATCATTGTTGAAATGTACTGTCATCTGATGGAGTAATTGTGATATTTTCCTAGGGATTGAGTATGGTTGCTTTCTTTCCTTTGTGGTTGCTCCATTTTCTTTTCAGTGAGCATCCAGATTATATAAAAGTCATTCGAGTGGAAAGAAAAGCGGCGCGGCAAGACGCGCGAGGTCCATCTAGTACCTTGCATGCATAGACAATTTTGAAACAAATCCTATTTGCAGGGCATTCACGCGTTGCTGATGCCATTAGACAAGCCGACAGTTCCAGCATTTATCCATACCAAGGAGGAACTGGATGGACATGGACCCATGCACTGGGTGGGTTGTAACGGCGACTGGGTGGCATTTGTCCAGCAGGACGGGCACTTGACGATCCGCAACATATACATATCAGATACTATTATACCTCTTCCATCTCTGCAAGATGCAGGAATTTCTTTGGGCCCTACTAGTGAATGGTGGCATGGCAGCCCACCATTCCTGTTCAAATACAAAATAGATAAAAGTTTGGAACTGCTCAAAGTACGGATCGTCAAGAGGCCGTACAAAGATGATCTAGCAGGGCCATGGCATTACGAGGTAATCGTTGTATTTGACGAATTGATTGCTATCCTACAAGCGCCCCTAGAAAAGGAGTGGAATATCCTGAGAAACCCTGAATTCTTTGATAGAAACAGCTATGTCGATGCCATGGGCATTCCTGGATATGGTACAAGTTCACACCTACATCGTGTATACGCAGTTACATATCCGTATGGAGATGTTCTGGTTTGGGAACCATATACCTGTGGTGAGTCTTTGTTTTATGTCTTAACTAGTAAATGGCATGCTGCACATGTTGGACCAATTACGATTCGCAATACTGATGTATAAAAGTTGCGTTCTAAATGTTGTTCAAACTTTCAATACAACTAATAATTTGGTTATACCATCAAAATAAGTGTGAGCATACAGTTTATAAATATGAACAAAAATTTGGAACCTTTCTTAATCACTATCAAGTGGGACGTGTGATATCGGTGTGAGACTGCTCTGATTTTTCTTCATAATGGAAACATGACGGTTCTAGAAACACGTGGACACTGGTGTGGTATTTTTCACGTGAATACCTCTAATCCCAACCGTTAGATTTTGGACACCAACAGTTGGAATTGCTGCGACATGTCTTGTTAAAAACTGGTGCCTTATAGTAGTAGAAAATAGAAGATAGAAGAGAAGAGATGTAGTTCCTACTTGCTGCATTGTGGTTGATCTTTGTGCATTGCAGGGACACATGCAGCCCCGCGTCTCATTGACGCCCCTGTCATTGAAGATGAAGAAGCAGAAGTGGCTGCAATTTTCGCTCAAATCGAGGGAGATGCTGTCATGGAAGATGATGAAGCAAATGTGGCTCAAGGCGATGGAGGTGCCGATGAAGATAATGATGCTGATGAAGAAGAATTAGAAGAAGAAGAATTAGAAGAAGACGAATTTGATGATGAAGAATTAGATGATGAAGAATTAGATGATGATGGTGATAATCATAATTATGAAGATGAAGATGTATTTCTTGGATTTTCTGACCAGCGCACTTGGTTCCTGGCACCAATGAGAGCAGAGTCCATTACTGGTGAATCTGATCTCGCGTGGATTCAGGTTAAAGGTTATCGGCCCATCCTCGGTCCTCCAATATTACATATGGGTAACAAGCTGAGGTCTTATCCTTTGGTACGGTGCTACGTTTTCTTGAGATCTGCCCATACCTTGGACCCTGTAGAAGAGGCAAGGTGGGAAAGATTGAACAATTTGAAGGGGCGTTCTTTATTTCTTGGACTCAATCACCCAATTTTCATGCTACCCCCGAGTCGACGCAGAGGCTGCAGAACCAGATTTCCAATTGTTCAAACCTGACTGTGTCTTTGCTACCCACAATCGCGCCCGTGATACATGGATACGTCCAAGGCCAAATTGGTGCAGAATGCACGTCAATGGAGGTCCTGCCATAGGCTCAAGATTGCAGTACAAAAAAGAGAAGACTGAACATAGAGCCGAAGCACCCATGTGGTTCGTCCCAACACTTCCACCTGTTTTTCCTTGAGAAATAAGAGACAGATGGTGACCTTATTTTATAGAGAAAACATAGTGTTCGTGAACTTAACCTCATGAACATTCGCTGTTCGGTTTTTGCTGAAATCAAAATTTTGCAGAGATGAAGATCTTTGTTTGAATCCCGTGCTGAACATATTTTTCACAAATTAGCTACCCGTATTGTGATGAATACATGCTGGTTTGTTGTTTGGTGCAGTAGCAGACATGAAGATCTTTGTCCTGAATACCACAATGGACATCTTTTTTCTTCAAAAATTAGCTAAGCTCACGCTATTAGGCGCAAATGCCTATTAAGAGATTTGGTGCTCTTGGGCACCATTGCTCCTATATTTTAGAAAAAAATAAAAAATATATTTATTTGTTCAAAAAATTAGAAAACAAATCATGGAGTAGCTAATGAATTGTCCCATAAACGTGCAAAATTTCAGTGTCAAATAAAAAAAATTCTGGGCTACACAAAAGTAACAAACGTGTGGATCTGGGTATGCATATTTCAAATCTCCAAATTTCAACAGATTTTGTCTTTTTTGTGTAGTCTACAATATAAAGAATATCATATTAAAATTTTACACGCTTGTAGGTTACTTTATTTATTATGTCTACATTCATTTTCAGATTTTTTTGAAACAAATATGTATGCTATTTGATTTTTTTTAAACAGCAGAGCACTGGTGCCCATTAGCCAAAGACACTTTTCGCAAATGCCTACAATAAAGGAACGGATGGTGACCTTATTTTATAGAGAAACCATAGTGTTTGTGAAGTTAAAGTCATGAACACACGCTGTTCGGTTTTTGGTGAAATCAAAATTTAGCAGAGATGAAGATCTTTGTTTGAATCCCGTGATGAACACATTTTTCCTAAATTAGCTACCAGTATTGTGATGAATACATGCCGGTCTGTTTTTCGGTGGAGTAGCAGACATGCAGGGGATCGAAAGAAACGGCAAAGTAGCCAGAAATCAGGGGTCAAATATAAATTCGAGAAAGGAAACGTTTATTCAACAGTCAGGCTGACATGTGGGACGTATCTTGCAGCCGCGGCCCCAACATTTATCATTCAGAGAGGATGACATGTGGGACCCACGAACCAGTATCGTTCTCGGCGTTTCTCAAAGGGGGCAGGAGATCGAAAGAAAAAGGCAAGTAGCTCGAAATCAGGTGTCCAAAAATCCAAGAAAGGAAAGGTTTATCGCACAAAGAGGCTGACATATTGTACCCAGTTTGCAGCAGCGTCATCAACGTTTCAAAGGCGGTGGAGTTCGAAAGAAAAAGGCAAATAGCCAGAAATTAGGGGTCAAAAATAAATCCAGCAAAGGAAACTTTTATCGTACAAAGAGGTGACATGTGGGACCCAGCCAGCAGCGTCCTCAACGTTTCTAAGGTGGCAGGCAATGGAAAAAAGGCAAATAGCCAGAAATTAGGGGTCAAAAATAAATGCAACAATAGAAACTCTTATTGTTCATAGAGGGTGACATGTTGGACCCATGAGCCAGCAGGGCCCTCAACGTTTCAAAGGCGTCACGGGATCAAAAGAAAAGAACCAAGTAGTCATTAATTAGGTGTCAAAAATAAATCCAAGAAAGTAAATGTTTTACTTTTCATAGAGGCTGTCATATGGGACCCATGAGCCAGGAGCGTCCTCAACGTTTCTAAGGCGGCTGGGGATCGAAAAAAAGCGAAGTAGCCATTAATTAGGGGTCAACTATAAATCCAAGAAAAGAAATGTTTATTGTTCTTAGAGGCTGACATGTGGGAGCTATGCGCCAGCAGCGTCCTCATCGTTTCAAAGGCGGTCGGGGATCCAAAGAAAAAGGCAAATAGCCAGAAATCAGGGGTAAAAAAATCCAAGAAAAGAAATATTATTGTTCATAGAGGCTGGCATGTGGGACCCATGAGCCAGCGTCCACAATTTCAAAGGCGGCACAGGATCGAAAGAAAAAGGCAAGTGACCAAAAATCAGGGGGTAAAAAGTCCAAGAAAAAAACTTTATTGTACATAGAGGATGACATGCGGGTCCCATGAGCCAACAACTTACTCGTCGTTTCAGAGGCGGCATGAGATCGAAAGAAAAAGGAAAGTGACCAAATATCAGGAGCAAAAAATAATCCATGAAAAGAAACTTTCATTGTACATAGAGGATGACATAGGGTCCCATGTTGTAGCAGCGGTCTGAACGTTTCAAGGACGCATGAGATCGAAAGAAAAAGGCAAGTGACCAAATATCAGGAGCCAAAAATAATCCAAGAAAAGAAACTTTTATTGTACCTTTGAGAGTCGGCATGAGATTGAAAGAAAAAGGCAAGTGACCAAATATCAGAGCCAAAAACCTAGAAAAGAAACTTTTATTGTACATAGAGTATGACATGCGGGTCCCATGACTGCAGCATCCTCAACGTTTCCAAGGCGGCGGGGATCAAATGAAAAGGAAATAGCCAAAAAGCAGAGGGTGAAAAAAATCGAAGAAAAGAAACTTTTATTGTTCATAGTGGATGACATGGGACCCATGAGGCAGCAGCATCCTCAACGTTTCCAAGCACGGGGATCGAAAGAAAAAGGAAATAGCCAAAAATCAGAGCGTGAAAAATAATCCAAGAAAAGAAACTTTTATTTTACATAGAGGATGACATGTGGGTCCCATTTTGCAGCAGCGGTCTCAATGTTTCATATGCGGCTTGAGATCAAAAGAAAACGAAAGTAGCCCGAAATTAGGGGGAATAAAACTCCAAGAAAAGAAAGTTTTTTGTACATAGAGGATGACATACGGGTCCCAAGGCGGCAGGGGAACAAAAGAAAAAGGAAATAGCCAAAAATTAGAGGGTGAAAAAAAATCCAAGAAAAAAGAAACTTTTAGAGTTCATAGTTCAGGATGACATGCGGGTCCCATGAGGCAGCGTCCAACGTTTCCAAGGCGGCACACAGGACCAAAGAAAAAGGATGTACCCCTGCTGGGCCTTTTGATCAAAAAATAATCCAAGATAAGGAAGATATAAATTGGGGCTGCCTGGCCATCTGGGCCTTCTAACCTGCTGGACGTCTTTTGACTCGTACAATTTCAGCCCTCCAAAACAAGAAAGTCCTATGCTTCGCAAAAACAAAACAAAAACAAGGAGATTCATATTAGTTCGTTTATGTAAAAATAAAGATTTAATTTATCCGTTTGCAATAGCTCAGAGCGAAATACACTTTTTATTGTCTGTAAAATAATCAAGATATCACATGTTTCTTGTACGGGAGGTGACATCGGGACCCATGAGCAGCGTCGTCAAAGTTTTAAAGGCGGCGGGGATCGAAAGAAAAAATAAATCAAAAATCAGTGGGTAAAAAATCGAAGAAAAGAAACATTTATCGTTCGAGAGGATGACATGCGGGACCCATGAGGCAGCAGCATCCTCAACGTTTCCAAGGCAGCACGGGATCAAAAAAAAGGCAAAATAGCCAGAAATTAGGGGTCAAAATAACTCCAAGAAAAGAAAGGTTTATCGTCCATAGAGTCCGACATGTGGGACCCATTAGCGAGCAGATTCTTCAACGTTCAAAGGCGGGGATCAAAAGAAAAAGGAAGTAGCCAGAAATTAGGGGTAAAAAATAACTCCAACAATGGAAACTTTTATTGTTCATAGAGGATGACATGCGGGACCCATGAGCCAGCCTTCCTCAACGTTTCAAAGGCGGCATGGGATCGAAAGAAAAAGGCAAGTGACCAAATATCGGAGCCAAAAATAATCCAAGAAAAGAAACTTTATTGTACATAGAGGATGACATGCGGGTCCCATTTAGCAGCAGCGGTATCACCGTTTGAGATGCGGCAGGAGGTCTCGAAAGAAAAAAGGCAAGTGACCAAATATCAGGAGCCAAAAAATTCAAGAAAAGAAAGTTTTATAGTACATAGAGGATGACATGCGGGTCCCATTTAGCATCAGCGGTATCACCGTTTGGGAGGCGCGGGGATCGAAAGAAAAGGCAAGTGACCAAATATGAGGTGCCAAAAATAATCAAAGAAAAGAAAGTTTTCAACGTTTCAAAGGCGGCAGGGGATCAAAAGAAAAAGGAAGTAGCCAGAAATTAGGGGGCAAAAATAACTCCAAGAAAGGAAACTTTTATTGTTCGTAGAGGATGACATGGGGGACCCATGAAGACTTACTCAACGTTTCAAAGGTGGCATGAGATCGAAAGAAAAACGCAAGTGACCAAATATGAGGTGCCAAAATAATCAAAGATTTATTGTACATAGAGGATGACATGCGGGTCCCATTTTGCAGCAGCGGTCTCAATGTTTGAAATGCGGCTTGAGATCAAAAGAAAAAGAAAGTAGCTAGAAAGTAGGGGTCAAAAAAAATCCAAGAAAAGAAAGTTGATGGACATAGAGGTTGACATGCGGGTCCCATGTGCCAGCAGCTTACTCAACGTTTCAAAGGGGCCAGGGGATCAAAAGTAAAAGGCAAGTGACGAAATATCAGGAGCCAAAAATCAGAGGGTGAAAAAAAATCCAAGAAAACAAACTTTTATAGCACATAGAGGATGACATGCGGGTCCCATGAGCCAGGTTCCTCAACGTTTCAAACGTGGCATGAGATCGAAAGAAAAAGGCAAGTGACGAAATATCGAGCCAAAAATAATTCAAGAAAAGAAACTTGATTGTACATAGAGGATGACATGCGGGTCCCATGTGTAAGCAGCTTACTCAACGTTTCCAAGGCGGCAGGGCATCAAAAGAAAAAGGAAATAGACAAAAATCAGAGAGTGAAAAAAACCATAGAAAATAAACTTTTATAGCACATAGAGGATGACATGCGGGTCCCACGAGCCAGCAGGTTCCTCAAAGTTTCAAACGTGGCATGAGATCGAAAGAAAAAAGGCAAGTGACCAAATATCGGAGCCAAAAATAATCCAAGAAAAGAAAGTTTATTGTACGTAGAGGATGACATGCGGGTCCCATTTTGCAGCAGCGGTATCACCGTTTGAGAGGCTGCACGGGATCGAAAGAAAAGGCAAGTGACCAAATATCGGGAGCCAAAAATAATCCAAGAAAAGAAATTTTATTGTACGTAGAGGATGACATGCGGGTCCCATTTTGCAGCAGCGGTCTCAACGTTTCCAAGGCGGCACGGGACCAAAAGAAAAATGAAGTAGCCAGAAATCAGGGGGTGAAAAAATCCAAGAAGAAAGATTTCAATTGGGCTGCATCTGGACATCTGGGCTTTCGAACTATCCTGCTTGGCCTTTTGACTCGTACAATTTCAGCCCACTCCAAAACAGGAAAGTTCCAAATTTTCTAAAAAAACAGGAAATTCATATGCTTCGCAAAGACAAAAAAACAAGGAGATTCAACATATAAGTTTGTTTATGTAAAAATAAAGATTTAATTATCCGTTTGAAATAGCTCAGAGCGCAATACATTGTTTATTTGCAAAATAATCAAGATATCATATGTTTCTTGTACGGGGAGGCTGACATCGGGGACCCATGAGCAAACAGCGTCGTCAACGTTTTAAAGGCGGCAGGGGATGGAAAGAAAAAATAAACCAAAATCTGTTGGTAAAAAATCCAAGAAAAGAAACATTTTCGTTCGAGAGGATGACATGCCGGGACCATGACATCCTCGCGTTTATTGTTCATAGAGGTTGACATGTGGGACCCGTGAGCCAGCGGCGTCCTCAACGTTTTAAAGGCTGCAGGTGATCGAAAGAAAAATAAGCCAAAAATCGTTTGGTCAACAAAATCCAAGAAAATAAACATTTACCGTTCGAGAGGATGACATGCGGGACCCATGAGGCAGCAGCATCCTCAACGATTCCAAGGCGGCGGGGAAATATCCAGAAATTAATGAGGGGTTCAAAATAAATCCATCAAAGGAAACTTTTATTGTTCATAGAGGATGACATGTGGGACCGACCTGCCAACAGCGTCCTCATCGTTTGAGGAGGGCGGGAGATCAAAAGAAAAAGGCAAATAGCCAGAAATTAGGGGTAAAAAATAACTCCAAGAAAGGAAACTTTTATTGTTTGTAGAGGATGACATGCGGGACCCATGAGCCAGCAGCTTACTCAACGTCTCAAAGCGGCATGAGATCGAAAGAAAAAGGCAAGTGACAAAATATCAGGAGCCAAAGATAATCCAAGAAAGAAACTTTATTGTACGTAGAGGATGACATGCGGGTCCCATTTAGCAGCGGTCTCAGCGTTTCAAATGCGGCTTGAGATCAAAAGAAAAAGAAAGTTGATTGTACATAGAGGATGACATGCGGGTCCATGAGTCAGCACTTACCATACGTTTCCAAGGCGGCGGGGATCAAAAGAAAAAATAGCCAAAAATCAGAGGGTGAAAAAAATAAAGAAAATAAACTTTTATAGTACATAGAGGATGACATGTGGGTCCCATGAGCAGCAGGTTCCTCAACGTTTCAAACTTGGCATGAGATCGAAAGAAAAAGGCAAGTGACCAAATATGAGGAGCCAAAAATAATTCAAGAAAAGAAAGTTTTATAGTACATAGAGGATGACATGCGGGTCCCATTTAGCACGGTATCAGCGTTTGAGAGGCGGGGGGATCAAAAGAAAAAAGAAATTGCCAAAAATCAGATGGTGAAAAAAAACCAAGAAAATGAACTTTTATAGTACATAGAGGATGACATGCGGGTCCCATGAGCCTGGGTTCCTCAACGTTTCAAACGTGGCATGAGATCGAAAGAAAAAGGCAAGTGAAAAAATATCGGGAGCCAAAAATAATTCAAGAAAAGAAAGTTTTATAGTACATAGAGGATGACATGCGGGTCCCATTTAGCAGCAGCGGTATCACCGTTTGAGAGGCGGCGGGATCGAAAGAAAAAGGCAAGTGAAAAAATATGAGGAGCCAAAAATAATTCAAAAGAAAGTTTTATAGTACATAGAGGATGACATGCGGGTCCCATTTAGCAGCAGCGGTATCACCGTTTGAGAGCGGCAGGGGATCGAAAGAAAAAGGTAAGTGACCAAATATGAGGTGCCAAAAATAATTCAAGAAAAGAAAGTTTTATAGTACATAGAGGATGACATGCGGGTCCCATTAGCCAGCGGTATCACCGTTTGAGGAGGCGTGGGGATCGAAAGAAAAAGGCAAGTGACCAAATTTGAGGTGCCAAAAATAATCCAAAAAAAGTTTTATAGTACATAGAGGATGACATGCGGGTCCCGTTAGCAGCAGCGGTATCACCGTTTGAGAGGCGGGGATCGAAAGAAAAGGCAAGTGACCAAATTTGAGGTGCCAAAAATAATCCAGAAAAGAAAGTTTTATAGTACATAGAGGATGACATGCGGGTCCCATTAGCAGCGGTATCACCGTTTGAGAGGCGGCGGGGATCGAAAGAAAAAGGCAAGTGACCAAATTTGAGGTGCCAAAAATAATCCATGAAAAGAAAGTTTTATAGTACATAGAGGATGACATGCGGGTCCCTAGCACAGCGGTATCACCGTTTGAGAGGCGGCAGGGGATCGAAAGAAAAAGGCAAGTGACCAAATTTGAGGTGCCAAAAAAACTCCAAGAAAAGAAAGTTGATTGCACATAGAGGATGACATGCGGGTCCCATTTAGCAGCGGTCTCAACGTTTCCAAGGCGGCAAGGGATCAAAAGAAAAGGAAGTAGCCAGAAATCAGGGGGTCAAAAAAATCCAAGAATAGAAAGAATTTTGGTTCATAGAGGATGACATGCGGGACCCATGATCTGCATAAACGGCTCGATCGGAGAACGTTGAACGAGATGGCGCGATGTAAAAAAAACAATGCAGAGAGGCTGCCATCGGGCCCTACATCCCTCGGCGGTGCGGATTTGCGTTGACTCGGCCGGCGAACCCGAGATTTCGAGATGCACCACGTCCGGGCCACCATACGCCACGTTTTGGCCGCTTTCGTCGGGCTGGGTGGCCTCAAAACGAAAAAAAAAGTTTTGACATGCACCACGGAGGGACCAAAATCGTCGGCCATGGTACACCAGCAACCACGGCGCGACTTCAACTTCGTCGGCCATGGCAACTTTTCTTGTAGTGTGTTTAGTACTCTAGCAAGTTCCTATAGTAGTCCCCCTCAAGTTTATACCTTGAAATCAAATTTTATAATGATTGGTGAAAAATTTCAGAAAATGGAGGGAAGTAGGCACCAACTAAACCAACAAGAATTGGAGGTGCAACAAGTCATGAGAGTTCACCGCGAAGAGGGAGTATACCTCTTATTACCCATGTACTGATTTTATGCGGAATGCGGAATCCTGCAAGATGTTCAAACACGATTTCCAATGCAGGGTTGGAAAGTTTTACTGTTGGCGAACCTTACCAATATGCGAAACTAACAATGTCGGTGGTGCAGGATTTCGAATTTCATCGGTCCCAAACTAACCCCGTGGTCCGATACAATATTTATAACAAACTGTCAACTTGCCATTTACTGATTTTTGTGCAGCAATTAGAGTGCCACAATGGGGATCCTGCGAGAAGGTCGGGGAACGCCGCGGGAGCTCTCGAGTCTTTATACAATGATCTGTCAAGGGAGAAGCTTCTCCGATGATGGTGGTAAGATCAGTAGCATTCAACTCCCAGCTATCCGCTACTTTGCTTATTTCGTTACAAAGTGCGTTCTTGCTAGAAAGAATGCAAGTAAGTTGTCTGTCCAAGATATGGCTTTCTTAGCTGCTGCTTTGCAACAGGATAGGACTTATAATTTGGGTGCTTTAATAGCTTGTAGACTTGCTACTAACCGTGAGAAGGAGGAATTTGTGGAGGTCTTATCGCCTCTCGCTTATTAGCTATGCATGGTGTAGAACCTCACCATCTAGATATTCCGCTCTACATGGAGAAACTTGATGTTGTTTCCATGATTAAACATGAGTTTATTTCAGATGCGTCTAACTTGAACAACCTATATTATAGGATAACATTTTATAAGAAAAAATGGAGAATAACTAAGAAAATTGAAAAACTAGTACGATTGCCTGCGCCTGTTCTGCCTAACCTTGATTCCAGGAAAGGGTGGTCGGTCACAGAAAATGAGCTAAATGCATACATAGAAAGGGAAAGCCATCATGGAAGGGACGGCACGGAGGAGGCCGAGGAGCACCTCGACTCTACATCCGATGCAGCGAGTTCCTCATATCAACATTATGGTCATGTGGAGCCTCCACGACATTCTTCTGCGCAGGGGCCTTATTATCACTCCATGTACGATCCACCGTGGAACCCCGACCCTCGTTGGGAATGAACTCCACTTAGGCCAAAAGCCTAAGCTTGGGGGGAGGTATACCGGCATCACTCATTCTTTGCATATTATGGTTGCTGGATACTTGTACATACTTGTTTAGTTTCTTAGAGTGGTTTTCTAATGAGAGGGAGATGATATTTGGGGAAGTGTTGTCCAAAAACAGATTCTGGGCTGTTACCACAAAAATTCGTACGCACAGCCAGAACGTTATTTTCAGTTGCAAATTTTTGAGCATGTGCCCCAGGTTGTTATCTAACTTTCATTAGTTGAACACTTTTTAAGCTGAGCAACGGAAGATTTTTGTTAAATTCGATTTCTGTACTGCTGTCAGGTTTTGGCAGATTTCTGCCATCCTGCTTTTCTGTGTTTCTGTTAGTTTGCATTCTCTTGTTTTCGCTTTGTTTCTTTCCTAAAACACAAAAAGACCAAAAATATTTCTGTTGTTTCTCTTCACCATTTATTTATTTGGTTCTTTGCTCTTATTTTACTTTATTTGCTATCGTTGGTTTGCTATGAGAAAACCCAAAAAGATTTAGCTTTGTTTTCTTATTTTCTTTTGTTCTTGTTTCTAACCCGAAAACACCAAAAATATTTGTTGTTCTTCTTTGGTTTTGTTAAGTTCATTAGGGAGTTCAGAGGTCTCCGGTGGTTGGAGCTTGGTTTCATTTCATATTATTATTCAAGCTGCACAAGTGAAAGGCAATAATGACGATCTACGAACTTGGTGGTGAGAGGCTGGTATGAACTCTATTTGTTTTCATTTTTGTACATATACTCATCCATGTGAGCATGCTTAGTTGGTTCATGTGAGGTATATGTCATTTAATGAAAGTCTAGTAGTTCATGATCTCTCATGATTAGTTCCAATTATTAATAATGAGTAGCATGTCATGGATATTTGCTTGCATTGTTTTATTCATAGATCGGTATGACATTGTGGTATCCTCCTCTGAATAATTCACTTGAATCGACTTGGCACATGCTCACGCATGCACATGACTAAACAAAAGTCAATTAAGCCTCGATGATTTACTTTGCTTCAGAGTTCTTGTATCACTTTTATGCCTCCGTTAATTTTATTTTGTCGCAAGCATGATTATGACAGTTAATGCTCTCTTGATTGTCGCTTCCCAGTCTATTGCTAGCCTCCACTTGTACTGAGAGGGAACGCTGCTTGTGCTTCCAAACACCTGAAACCAAGTTGTTCCAAAGTGTCCACCATAAATACCTATGCATGGCATTTCAAACCATTCCAAGTAAATTCTCATGTGCTACCTTTAAACCTTCAAACTACTTCCCAATTTGTGTTAATGTTTTATAGCTCATGAGGAAATATGTGGTGTTTTATCTTTCAATCTTGTCATTTACTCCGGACAGACTTTCACTAATGGACTAGTGGCACATCCGCTTATCCAATAAATTTGCAAAAAGAGCTGGCAATCCCAGCCCCAATTAATCAACCTTCATTAATAATTCTCTTCACGTGTTTTGCTCTGATTCATCAGTAAGCAACTTAACCTGCAAATAGACACTTCCCCATGGTATGTGAATGTTGGAAGGCACCCGAGGATTCGGTTAGCCATGGCTTGTGTAAGCAAAGGTTGGGGAGTGTCATCCATAATAAAACTAAAATACATGTGTAAACAAAAGAAAAGAGGGATGATCTACCTTGCTGGTAGAGATAACGTCCTTCATGGGAGCCGCTCTTGAGAGTCTGGTTGGCGAGGTGGTTAGATTACCCACTATCATTCGTTGACAACAACAAGCACCTCTCAAAATAATTTTACTTCTGTCTTTGAAAAATGAAAAGCTCTAGCACATGTTAATCCTGCTTCCCTCTGCGAAGGGTCAATCTTTTACTTTTATGTTGAGTCACCACCCTTTCTTTGAGCACTTTCTTGAGAGCATGACTGTCATTCTTAGTATAATATGCTTGTCCCAAAAATATGATCAGCTGTGGTATAACTTTGATGCTTTTATCTTTGACAATTTTACTTCTAGTCTTTCTATGAACTTCAGAGGTGCTTGGGCATTTATGTTTTGCTACAAATACAGGCAAGCGAGATACCACTTTATCATATCCTTCTATGAACATTGCAATCCTGCTTATTGAAGTGTTTCATGATGCTTGTTATTAGTTTGTTGGTATCTATTTTATGATTGACACAGTTACTAGATGACTTTATTTGCATGTACTTTATTATGAATTGCTCAAGCACTTGCCATATCATGAGAATATTTACATCATATGAACAAATGTGTTCGTGAAAGTTCTTTTACTCAGTTGTTAACTGAATTGCTTGAGGACAAGCAATAAGCTAAGCTTGGGGGAGTTGATACGTCCACAACGTATCTACTTTCCCGAACACTTTTGCTATTGTTTTGCCTCTAATTTTTGTATTTTGGATACAACTAACACGGACTAACGCTGTTTTCAGCAGAATTGCTGGTGTCTCGTTTTTGTGCAAAAATCCAACTTTGGGAAAATCCTCGAATTTATGCGAAAGGTCCTATTTTCCCAGAATATTGACCGAGAAGGGCAAGGGTGGGCCCGAGGCCCCCACACACTAGGCCGGCGCGGCCCGGGAGGGCGCGCCGCCTTGTTGTGTGGGCGCCTCGGCGCCCCGCTCTCCTTTGGACTACATATGTCTTTCGACCTAAAAACGCCGGTTCGACCATATTTCCAGAGACCATCCTGCGTCGCATCGCGAAACTCGCCTCGGGACCAGAAACTCCGTTGCACTCGCCGGACGGGAATTGAGGGATCATTACCGCCATCACCACCGACGCCTCTCCATCGATCAGCCATGTTTCCCCATCCATGTGTGAGTAATTCCCTCGCTGTAGGCTGAAGGGGATGGTAGGGATTGGATGAGATTGATCATGTAATAGTTACAAGATTGTTAGGGCATGGTGCCTAGTATCCGTAGATGTTACTTTTATGATATTGTTGCAACTTGTTATGCTTAATGCTTGTCACTAGGGCCCGAGTGCCATGATCTCAGATCTGAACATGTTATTATTTCATCATGATATGCATTGTTTTATGACCTTACCTGCAAGTTGTATACACGCGTCGCTGTCCGGAACCCGAGGCCCCAAAGTGACAAGAATTGGGACAACCGGAGGGGAAGGCGGTGATGTGAGGATCACATGTGTTCACGGAGTGTTAATGCTTTGCTCCGGTACTCTATTAAAAGGAGTACCTTAATTTCAAGTAGTTTCCCTAGAGGCCCGGCCCAGGCTGGTAGGACAAAAGATGTTGTGCAAGTTTCTCATTGCGAGCACGTACGACTATATATGGAACACATGCCTATTGATTGATTAGTACTTGGATACCGCTTTATTATTACCTCCAAATGCCCTACCATGATTGTTACATGAATTCTCTCATCCATGCAACGCCCGTTCATCCGTCCCTGTGCCTACGTATTTTAATCCTGCTGTTTACTATAATCACTACTGCTGTCTTTATTTCACATTTGTTATTTCACTATTCCTACTGCTATAAAACTGTTACTCTTGATAAACTCTTGCGAGCAAGTCTGTTTCAGTGCAGCTGAATTGACAACTCCGCTGTTAAGGCTTACAAGTATTCTTTGTCTCCCCTTGTGTCGAATCAATAAATTGGGTAATACTTCCCTCGAAGACTGTTGCGATCCCCTATACTTGTGGGTCATCATCGGGTTCTCGTCCATTCAGAAGTGCACCGCCGCCATGAGGATGCTTGCATACGGAGCACCTGCCGATACACAGGACGACTACCTTCGCATGAGTGAGTCTACTGCCATTGAGTGCATGTACAAGTTTTGTCGAGCTGTGGTGGGAAAATTTGGCAAATACTATTTGAGAGGGCCAACTGAGGAAGAGACTGCAAGGATCATGCCACAAAATGCCAGAGGATTTCCTGGAATGCTTGGAAGCATCGCATGCACTGGGCATGGAAGAACTGCGCGTTTGCTTGGCAAAGTATATACAAAGGGCGTCATGGATATTGCAGTGTGGTGCTTGAAGCTGTGGCAGATTATGACTGTGGATTTGGCATTCTTTCTTTGGCATGGCGGAATCACACAATGACATCAACGTGTTGCAGCAGTCTCCGGTGTTCAGCAGACTAGTGGAAGGGCATGCTCCACCATGCAACTATGAGATCAATGGCCACCAATATACCAAAGGCTATTGCCTAGCCGATGGTATATATCCTAAATGGGCTACTTTTGTGAAAACAATCTCGAATCCATGAGGTCGAATCCATCAGGTCTGAAGAATTCCCACTTTGCTACGCGACAGGAGGCTTGCAGGAAGGATGTCGAACGGGCCTTTGGTGTGCTTCAAGCATAATTTGCCATTGTCTGATACCCTGCTCTAAGCTGGTCTCACGACCAAATGTGGGAGGTGATGCAGGCTTGTGTGATCATGCACAACATGATCATCGAGGATGACCACAAGAATCATGCCAGGACACATGTTGGTCCCTATGAGTGTGAGGGCCCTCTTGCGGAGGTTGATCATGAGTTGCCTGCAGATTTTGCTGATTTCCTCGCCATGCATGCAGAGATCCATGACAGCAATGTTCATGATCAACTTCAAGCTGATCTCGTTGAGCATTTGTGGAGTATCAAAGGAAATACCGTGGCACCTTGATCTAGCATCTAGCCCTATTTATTATATTTGTTTACTTGTTTTATTGTTTGTTATATTTTAATTTGAAAACAATCCTCGCAAACATTTTTATTCATATGCTATATTTGATAAATGGTTATGTATTATAAAAAAAGTATTTTTAATGTTTGGGGGCGGCGTTTGGGGGACGCGGCTGGGGAGCGACGTCTCCCAAACGCGGCACGAACAAAACACGTCCCCCAAACGCTCAATCCGGCGCGGTTTGGGGGGCGCGACTGGAGATGCTCTTAGCTTCAAGAAAGGCGACATTTATATAAGAAAACATGGTTGGTTGCTGCAACTTTCTGAAACATTGACACGGGGAGAACTGTAGTTTGTTGTTGTTATTCTATAGTTGGATGAAATATTGTCTCAGTAAATTTAGTACTAGTACTACATTTTTCACCAACTATTGTCCAGAATTAGCATCCTCAAGACTGACAGTTCGAAATGAAGGAAACATAACAATTGTATGAAGGCACCTCTTGTATGGCGAACACAGGGGTGAAGTAATCGACAGTGAAAATAATCTTTAAATTAAACGTGAAAACTGGCAGAAAATATGTCAAACCAAACCGAACTGGCTGCAAGTCACAGTGACCAAAAATATGTACAAAGTGAAGCTGTGATAATAATCTTTCAATCTTGTCTGCAAGTTTTTGCACATGATATTTCAAGTGTTACATACTTACATTCAACTGGCATTACTACTCCAGTTTCACTACTCACTGGCCATGCAATTGGACAGATGATACTGTCAGAAAACGATACACAATATTGAATGCCAAACAGGGTAAAATGAAAGAACGCAGAACACAACAGATGCCACCAAAACAACAAACCATAGAATTTATGCCTCCGTCTGTATCTGTAATCCAATTTTGCAGTGGAGGAAGTGTACGATGTCATTACGGGTGCAGCCACCTCCACTGGAGGCCATCTTGATTTCCCCTTCCAGACAACCGAGACAGGTAGTTCAATCGAGAATAGCTGCAGCCATGGCCATGAGAATCTGGCACATGATCTCACACCCCCTACAACAAGATCGCACTAGTCACTTTGAGTTATGGACTTGAATGTTCGCTCTTGCGCCGACTAGTGACCACAACTCCACTGAATCTGACAAAGAAAGACAGCAAATCAGAGAATTGAACATGAATGGGTTACATATCCTGTATGTGGCAAAATATAAGAACAGTTGGTAAAACTTATGAGAAAGACACCTGTAAGATTGCACAAATACCAGGACTTCAAAAGAACCACCTTGCAAACTCTAATTATAGATATTCATTTAATTTAGTTCTTGTCCTGTTGATAATATTGATCTCAACTCATTTGAGAAATGTGACACCAAGCACTCGAATTGTGTGTTTATCAACGTAATTTTATAGTACAACTACGAAAATAGCCAGAGACAGCCAGGCAAACATAAAGAAATGAATCACAACATTAAATCATACAAAATCAGTAGCGTCTGCCCTCTAACACAGAGATTCAGGTGGGTGGAACATCAGAAATGTCTCAAACAAAAAATAAGGGTGCCTACACCCTCTAACCGATCTTGAAAAACTGAATTCAAATTAAATGGCTTCTGAGCACAGGGAGTAATTGCTACTTGAATTTTAAGTCCATTAAACTAAGGATCAAGTTCACCTGTTTGATTTTGCTCGTAGCATATGCAGGACATTGGTTCCTGATACAGTTCATAGAAATGATTCAGGTTCTAAATTGAAACCGTACCAGTTAAATGAATCTATTTCAATATCACCAGATATTTATAGATGAGACGATGACCACGAAAGGAACTTCTGTGTCCTTATATATATCAGAAGAATAGTGGACATGATCAGTCATGCTTAATTCAAATGAATTTAGGTGAAGTAATCCAAATATAAAGTGGACTTTAACTTATACTCCTTCTCTGAAACTCTCGTACAAAATAGTTGTTATCTAGTTGGAGCCAAGGCAACACACAATATACCAAGGTAACACAATCAAATTATAGGAAGATATGAAGCTTTGTTTGCAAGTTTTTGGCAGTGTGCTTACATCCTTTGAAAGCCGGATTTAGGGGGTTCCGCCCAAATATATTTTTACCACAATTGTTCATGTTATATCACACGGTGGCATTATATAAATGGACAAAAACTCGGATTATAGTTACACAATTACCGCTTCCTATACAAGGCAATACTGTCCATTCATAGTGACTTCTGCCCCACGCATGAAGTCTCCCAAGTGGTGGAAGGGTATGTGGTACACAAAATATATATGGTGTTTAAGACCCTTGCAAATAATATTGCCCCTCAGTAACATTTTCTTTCCCACAAACTCAGGAAAAAACAGCACAATCATTTAAACAGGCTCTAAATTGCAAGCATGCCAGTTAAATGGATCTATGTCGACATCATGAGAAATTATGTCAACCATGACAGGAACTTCTGTGTCCTTATGTATATCAAAAGAATAGTGGACGGGATAAGTCATGCACAATTCATATGAATGCCGAAATTGGGGGTTCCGCGCAGATATATTTCTTATCACGATTGTTCACGGTACACCACACAGTGACATTATATAAAAGAACCGCTTACATATTTATTTGTCTGATTATCTTACAATGGCATTATGTCATAACTGTTGAGCAGACAAGCAAATACTGTCGCTCCTGAGTTACATTTGCTTTCCCACAAACTCGGGAAAAATCAACAGAATCATATAAACAAGAATTTCCTACTCCGTAGTAGTATTACAATAGTGAACTATAGCATCATACAAGGTGTGTGATAACTATGCAGGTACTCCGGAGATAATTAGAATGCATTAGAAAGCTTACGGCTTCAGATTGCCTGTGACGACAGCGATGGTGGGAAGTTGGTATATATGTGCGCGCGCAGGATGTGATGCTTCAGCTTGCATACACTCTGAAGCTGCAAGGTCTTGACATCCAGCGAGAAGCATTCCACGTCCGCCATCTGCAACGATGAGCTCTCTTCTTCAGATCTTATCAGTAGCAAGTACCTCTCCGTTGCGCTTCTCAGGTAATACCGGTACCCAGAATCCAACGGGATTATTCTCTCCATTTGCCACTGGTTGGAACTCTGACCCCTGATGGTGTAATAGAGGTCAAACGTGCCGCCCGCGACATTTTCACGAACAGAAAACATCCCGGGCCTGCCTTCCCCCGCATCGACAATGGCGATCGGCGGCCTTCGGCAGCCGGGCGGGAGGTCGGCGATTGAGAACTCCATCGTTTTGGTGTCGAGCGTGAGGAGCTTTGCCGTTGCCAGATGGGAAGCTCCGGGCAAATTCTGAAGAGCAAAATGGGTTAGCCTGGAAAATCAATGTCTGAAAGCCGCGTCGCCGCCTACAGGCAGCTGCAGCGGCAGAGAAGGTGATCCGCCCATCCTTGAGCTGGCAGTGTCGATTTAATTGACCGACGCTTCCATCCCTCGCTCATCGATCGATCGGTTGGGTCCACCGCGAATTAGAAGCGCGAGCGGCATTTAATACTGCAACGTACATCGTCGTGACAGCGATGGCCTGGGGGACAGCTGTGACTACGGTGTCGCGCGTGCGTGCGAATGCAGTCGTCGGCGATGGATGGATGGTGGATCAGTGCGCAGACGCACGCGTTGACGCATACCAGTACTAGGAATCATCGCTGGAGCGAATCGAAGAAGCGCGGGCGGATTCAAATGATGTGTCGCCGGCCGGATCAGTCGTCACGTCTCCCCATCCATCCTTGCGCGCTTCTCCTCTTGTTTGTTGAAACAAACGTGACAGCCAATACTAGTAAGGCACTAGTACTCCCGTACGTTGATATATCAAATAAACGTGACGGAGTAAATTACCAGTGCACTCTGTTTCTCATGTATATATCCATGGATCGATTTGATGTTACGTCTCTTCTTCTTCAAACAACCCTTTCTTTGGTTATAACTCGGCTTAAGGACAAAGTCCAAAATAAACCCTAAACTTGTACGCAAAAGCTAAATCGAACCCTGAAATTGGCACTCTAAACTTAGCAATCCCGGTCTATTTCGAACCCTGGATTTATTTGAGGTTGGATTTCGCTGACATGGTAGGTCAACCCACATAAAATTGAACAAAATAAACCGCTAGTCCCACTGACATATATGGTCCACTTGTCATATTCATCTTCATCCTCTTCTCATACTCCGATGAACACAACGCCGCCGCATCCGGTGACCAAATCAAGATTAATCAGGGGACAGTGGAGGAGATCTAGGTGCTACTCCCTGCGTGCTCAACGGGGACAGTGGCACACAAACACATGAGAAGATCCAGGTGTTACTCTCAGCATGTGCTCTCTAGGGACAGTGGCAGACGGTGACAGGAGGAGCTCCATGCCACAGAAGTATGCGGCCTGTTCTTGGCTTCATCCGGCCGGTGTAGGTGCAGTTGCTCTAGAGGGCGGCCTCTTGTTGCTCCCAACGGTGGCCTCTGGTAGCTCCCGACAGCGGCCTTGACCGAGGCAGCTCCAGGCGAAGGTCCTCAACGCCGGTCCGATTTGCTCGTCTCTAGGGACGGTCGGGCAGAGGGGGAGTGGATCTTGACAGGGAGCTCGTGGGAGTGGAGGTTGAGGAAGATGGTTCTTACAAGTGGGCTCAACAAGTCAGTGAGATTGGACTGTAATCCTGGTCGGGATTGTAAATTCTCGGTGCGCCAAACAGACCCAAGGTTCGAAATAGACTGGGATTGCTAAGTTCGGAGTGCCAAATTCAGAGATTAGGAGTTGGGGTTCGATTTACATTTTGCCTATAAGTTCAGGGTTTGTTTTGGACTTTTTCCTCGGCTTAATTGTCCGGCGCTTCCAGGATCGACGTGTCGACCAAAGTTTAATTCATCGATTTCCAAGTAGTCGAACCGTCCGTTATCGTCTCTATCGAGCGCCACCGAAGCGATCGATCAAAGCCGCGTTGCAGCCATCCCGAGACCGTTCGCCACTTCATCACCTCCCCCGCTCGTGCCGCACCGTTGTTGCCCGTCTGTATGTCCATCTATCCATCTTAATTCCACTCTTTTTGATTGCCTCGTACTACCAGTAACTCTAGTACGCTATTATACATGTTAGCACTTTATCTTCAGTTGTGACCTAATTAAGCAGGGGCGAGAGGCCACGGGCGGCGGCAAGCCGGCAATGTTATGTTGACCATCATAACATCCAGGTTCCCCGAGGGATGCAGATTCACAAAATAAATAACACAAGGGTCCAGAATTTAGCTTATCCGGAATAAACCACCAGACGTACACATTCACACATAAATATTTACAAATCTGCATTAGAATGCTGCGGCAGGACGGCGGCGTCGACCATGGGTTGGGATTCCGGTGGATGGATTCTTCTCCGGCTGCTGGGCACGGCGTCTCTGTTTCGGGCAGAGACCGGAGACTGGAGAGGTTTTGAAGGGGAATTTCCACAACTACAACTAAGAGTTGAAATCAGCTTCAATAACACTAGAGAGTAATGAACACCAGGAGAGTGCAGCGGAGCAATAAACTTTTCGCACCTGCTCAAGGAAGTCCTGGCCAAGTAGCAGTACGCCGCGGCGGCGAGGACAGCGGCATCCTCTCCGGCAACATCAAGCAGCGGCATGGTTGCCAGCGACGGAGCCATCCATCGCCAGCAGTGAACCAGGGCAGTGAGGGCGCCACACCAGTACCACCTGCTCGCTGCAGCTCAGAGTTGTCTTCCTTCCTCATCCAAGTACACGTGGAGAACCCACAGCTCCTCCTGCCACAGCAGACCACAGAATTAATAAAACGTTAAGCTTAGCTACAAACAGACTTCATCAGCTCAATCTTATAAGAAAGATGAACAAGTTCAGAGTATTATCATGATATGAAAATGCAAGGGACCCATAAATCATCACACAGAAAGGAATTAGCTTGCAACAAGACAGCACGCTAAGCATAATTTGATTTGGCGTGGTAAGTGATAAGCTTAGACGATAAACTAAGCACTAACTTCTGTAGATAATGAGGTGCACAAAACAAGGCCATTTTGATTCGTTTCCACTAACCACAAACAACAGCAACAGCATGAGTATATACCAATTTGAAAGGATTCGGTACCAAATTTTTCATGTACAATATCCCGACGACAATTGTCAGTCACAACACCAATTCCATTCTAATTTTATTTACTAGAAAATGTTGCAGTCTATTCTATTCAGTAAAAAATATGTATGGAAAAATACGCGATGTCCTATTCCAGTACAAAGCTGAAACAGTGGCTGCACATAGGACAAGTTTTATATTACTGAATGAGAAGATAATACTGAACAATTGTTTGTTTTACGCCATACAAAAACGTCATTACTTTGCATCAGAATCAATTGTTTCGTTTACAGGTCTGTTTCTTTCTGAAATCAAAGCTGCAGCTAGCTAGAGATAAACCTGACTAACCCTGGGTAAAATAGGTCCACGCAAGAAGAAATCAGACAGCAACGTGACCTTGATGGCGACGGCAGTGACCTACTTGTGCAAGAAGCAGCTGGACCGTCGGGCGTACTGGTCCGAGAACTTCAGAAGTACAGAGAAGAGGATTGGGGGCTGGAGTTTGGGCACATCATACCTTCAGCCGCTGGAGACGGGAGACGGGCAAAGCGGACTGCGCCGTCGCGTCCTGGTGGCCAGCGCCGCATCGCCGCCGTGCAGCAACCCGCGTCAACCACACGCGCGACACGGGGAGCGAGTTTGACGGAGCGACGCGCGCCATCCTACCAGTGCACGCGGTCGCCGGAGAACAAGCCAACGCCGTGGCTCCTGGCCGGAGGCGCATCTCGAATCAGCGAGGCTGGAGCTGCGGCGTCGATCTGATGCGTGAGGCGAGGACGGGGGGAACTGGGGGCGGAGGCAGGAAGAGGAGACGGAGGGAGGAGGAGGCGGTGGTGTGGGAGACGAGGCAGCGGCCGAGGGGACATGCCGGCGGCCGCCGCCGGAGGGGACAAGCCGGGATCTTGGACGGCTATGATTTGTGGTGGGCAGCGGTTCAGCGGTTCCACGGCATGCAATAGAGAGAAAGAGAGGAGGAGGAGGAGAAGCTGGTACCGGAGCGGTGGTCCGCGGCGCGAGAGCTCGCCGGAGCCGGCCGGGAAGAGGCACAAATGGTGGTCTGGAGGGGAGAGGGAGGTGATTCAGCGGTTCCTCGTTGGGTGGTCTGGAGGCCCAAAATTTGTCTCGTCATTTAAGGCCAAAATTCCCGCTGGGCCTGAAACGAAAAAAGTTGGCCCATTTCCGTCGCGGGCTCTCTAGTCAGTGTGTCAAATTTCGATTCGCGCCTGTTTTACTCAAAGCACATGCGTGTGTATGTATGGATGGATGCATGTGCTAGTAGCTATCATGTACATGCGGTTCAACCACAACAAGTGATGAAAAATTCCACGTATGCAATGCAAGTCATTGCACTGGTCGAATTGGGGGATAGCTTCCATGAGATTATTTTCAGAAAAGGTAGGTTGAAAAAATTCCAACGATGCCGGGGATATACCATGGATTATAGCGCGGGTGTGGAAACATCAAGGAAGCAACTGTCACCCGAGGATGGACGAGGTCCTATGGAACCAAGACCCGCTACACATGCATCGGCATGATATATACACGTCGCCTCCGAAAGGCGATGCAAAATCAGGCGCAAACCAAGAAGCCAGGAACCGATATGATGCCACAAGAAACAACGAGCTAAAATGCTATGATATAGGAGCCCCATTGAGAACCTTCCTTGAGCCCCATTGAGAACCTTCCTTGAGCCCCGTGGACGCGCCCTGCATCGTGCCCAAGAAGTTTCCAACGATGGGGAGTTTGTTCGACGGGTTGTCAACCATGGACAACACCGTGTCCGCGTTGTTAGGTCATCGCTTGTGGTGCCATGTTGAGACGATGGATGCATCGAAACTACTCGCGGGAGTTTCAATAGATGCAGTTCATGTATGCATCGTTTTTCCCAATGGCCTCCTTTTGAAGCACGTGGAGAATACAATCGAAGAATTTGGGCCCAACGAAACAAAACAAAACAATCCTGTTACATCCAAATGACGGCAAAAGGCAATTTTTGGACGAGAAAGTTTTGGTCGATAGCATTGGCCGAGGACATCTGTGTTTTCTTGAGGACCCGCCTCTTGAATTTTAGTGAGCGAAATCGACCGTGGGGGTCTACTACTACCATGACCGTTAGCCATCAAGACACATGCCTATATCCAAGTCCCATTTTGTTGTATTTCCGGTATATCTTTCTATTATCCAATGTCTATCATCTCCTTATATTTTATGTGTTCTCTCCAAATATCAACCCCTTACAACCCTTATGCATCTTTTCAAAATATGAACATCTACCTCTGAAAATGATAAGGCCCTTCTTTGTTCAAAACATGAATTGAGATAAAACTAAAAAACAATACCCTTATGCCTTCAATCTTCTATTTTAGTTTATTTTGAAAAATAAACATAGTTATTTTATCAAAATTTAAACAACATATGTTCTTTTGACCTAAAGTCATTTTTTGGCTACACGTAGATGGATGAGTGCATGCTTGCCATGTATTGGTCGGATTCTAGGGTTTCACGTGGGCTAACTCTTCAACTAGCGACATAGCTTAGCTCAAGTTACTAGCCTTTGGTTATGTGTTTTTCTTTTGGGCCCCAATAGCGTGCGGGGACACACGACGGGACAAACCGCTCACCTTTCCCCTCCCCTCTCTCGAGAAGCTATAGTTTGTTGAGAGTCCTCCACCGCAGACCGGGCCAATCCGAGGCCCTCTTCGTCGGGATAGCCGACCAAAGTTGGTCATGAAGCTAGAGGCACCGGAGTATGTAGGAGTAGATTTAGGGTTTGTAGCTTGTCCTATTTGGCATATGGCATTTATGCCGGGAGTGAGACGTCGGGGCCCTTCAGTAGGATCTGGCGGTGCCTCATCTCTCTCCTATGCTTCATGGAGCTCATGTGGTCGAAGCTAGATGCGAGCGCAAAGGCGGGGAAGCAGAGATCTCCATATATAAGGTTGATGCTCACATATCTGGTGGTCAAGGTTGAAATTGTTGCTTATCTTCTCTCACTCATCGTGGAGACGAGTATGGAAGAGATATGCTGGCTTCCATCAGTTGCCGTCTTCATCTGCAGCATGGGAGCGTGCATGCTTCTCATTGGAGGTTTATTACATGGCAATGTTTTCGTCGTCGTTCTCCATGGCGAGAAAGGCGGTCCCTCTAGCCTTTATCAACGGTGATGGTTGACTTTTATGGCCGTCAGCTTCAGATCTACATCAACCTCCATGCTATCAAGCCAATGTGGAGGCCCTCTCCAATGAACGATATAAATTATCTTTCTTTTTTGTTTGTTTGTTGGTTTGATTTGTTTAGCCTTTAGTCATTGCATGTATTATCTACTGAGTCCAAAAATGTAAGATGTTTTCTTAGCCTTTTTTGGCCTACCAAAATGTTTTATATTTTGAAACATATGTAATAAGTTTGTGCATGCCATGCCGTCACCGTCGTATGGCATCAACTGACCCGAGAAAACAACACGGAAGCCAAGAAACCCGTGTGAAAACCACCAGACAGGTCCCATACATGTACTATCAAGAAATAACTAGACCAATATTATCTCCCTTCTAAGTCTCATGTTTCTTTCGTTGACGATCAAGGAAGGGAGGAGACAAGATAAGAGGGAAGAGAGTGAAACTTCCCTGACGATCTAGAAGTCCACGAAATTGTAGCTGCCACACTTGAGAGGAACTCGCTAGCAAGACCATGCCATCTTGGTTCAAAAATATAAAATGAGATAAAACTCAATCATAATTTGGTTCTTTAATGTTTTTTCCATCATTTATTTTAATTTATTTTGAAAGAAACACGATTTTTCAAAATTTCAAATCCATCTACTATTTGGCCTAATAAATCCAATTTTTATCCAATATCGTGGATGCAACAAAGAGGACACGTATATATGCAAGTCAAAGCAACCGTACTCAATTCCTGCGTGAACGTTCAATGGACCTGGCCAGCATGTTCCGAGCGCGGCGCGTGGTATTTCGTCGAGAATGTATCCAGTGAAACAAACCAACCTATGCACCAGCTGCACCATGGATTGTGAGCCTTTGGATTCAAACTGAGCGTACGAGATTTACTGTTGGTACATTTTACAAAAGAAACCTTTTAAGGCAGTTAATTTGCACGAAAATTCCTTTCAAATCCCATCGTCTTCCTCTTCCCTCTACTGTACGTGTATGAGCTTCCATTGCTGAGCCATTCGTGTCCTTGGATCTTCCATGGTCCGGCTTCCAGCACACGAAAACGGCGGCGAATTTCACTCAAGCATAGCCAAGCCTGTAGTTCCCTATTTTAAATTTGAGTTTTCCTATTATCTCCGAGCTTAGAGCTCCCACAAAAAAACCGAGATCTAATGAGTTTTCCTATGACTGCACTCGCATCTTGTCGTGACTTCACCCAGCCAATATGCACCATGATTTTCGGTGCGCAAGACTAGCTCGAAACCCTAGAGTGCGCTATAATTAATCAATTACATGCATATATCACTAAATATAATATAAAGAATACATAATCAAACATTTTCTTGGCTATTCAAGACAAGGCAATTTTTGGACGGGAAGGTCGTTAGTGTTTTCTCGAGGACCTGTAGCTTGGTACGTGTGTGAGTGAAATCGACTGTGGGGGTCTACTACTACCATTACCCACAGCTAGGAAGACACATGCCCATATCCAATTCCTATTGTGTAATATTTCCGGTCTAGCTTTCTATGATCCAATGTCTATCATCTCCTTATATTACATGTGTTCTCTCCAAATATCGAACCCTAACCATCCTTATGCATCTTTTCAAAGCATGCATATCCATCTCTGAAAATGATAAGGCTCTTCTTAGTTCAAAACATGAAATGAGATAAAACTAAAATCAATATTTGATGCCTTTATGTTTCCCATCTTCTATTTTAGTTTATTTTTAAAGTAGATACACAATTATTTTATCAAAATTTCAACGACATATGTTCTTTGACCTAAAGTATTTTTTTGGCAATGCCTAGATAGATGAGTGCATGCTTGCCATGCATGTCCTCATGAGGAACTAGCTAAGCAAGCTAGCTTAGCATGTATTGGTCGGAATCTAGGGTTTCACACGGGCTAGCTCCTGCACAAACGAGGTTAGCTCAACTTAATGGCCTTCGGCTATGCGTTTTTCTTTTGGACCCCAGTAGCGTGCGGGGCCACAAGACGGGACAAACCGATCACCTTCCCCTAGCTTGCCCTCTCTAGAGAAGCTACAATAGCTTGAGAGTCTTCCGCATACCATGCCAATCCGAGGCCCTCTCCATTGGAATAACCGATTGGAGTTGATCAAAGAGAGGCGTCGGAGTAGGTAGGAGTAGATTTAGGGGTTGTAGCTTGCCCTATTTGGTGTATGACGTTTATGCTGGGAGTGAGACATCAGGTCCCTGCGGCCGGATCTGACGATGCCTTGTCTCTCTCCTCTGCTTCACGATGCTCCGGTGGTCGGAGTTGGATGTGAGGTGATGGGGGGAAGCGGAGGTCTCCAGAACAAAGCTGATATTCACGGATCTCGTGGTCAAGGTTGGAGTTGGTACTTCTCTTCTCTCATTCATCATGGAGGCGAGGATGGAAGAAATCGGTTGGCTTCTATCGGTTGTCGTATACATCTGCAGTAGGGGATCGTGCATGCTCCTCGTCGGAGGTTCATTACGGCGACGCTATTTTAGCTGTCACTCTCAATGCCTGGAAGGCGGCCCATCCAGCTTTTATCGATAGTGACGGTTGCCTTTTCTGGCCGTCGGCTTCAGGTCTACATCAACCTCCATGCTATCAAGCCAATCCGAATGCCCTATGGTATCGGCGATATAAACCTTTTCTTTTATGTTTGTTTGAATGTTTATAGTCCAAAAATATAAGATGCTTTGGTAGACTATTTTAGCCTACCATTTTTTTATATTTTGAAACATATGTACTAACTTTGTGCATGCGATGCCACCAACGCCGGGTACTATCAAGAAATAACTAGGCCAATATTATGTCCATCCGTTCGAATAAGGATCGACAAAGAGAGGAGACGAGATAAGCGGGGAGAGAGGTAGACTTCCCGGACGATCTAGAAGTCTACGGAATCGTAGATGCCGCACTTGAGAGGAACTCGCTAGCGAGCGAGACGATACCATCTTGGATCAAAATTATGAAAATGAGATGAAACTCAATTATAATTCGATTCTTTTATGTATTTCCATCATTTGTTTCACTTTATTTCGAAAGAAACACGATTTCAAAATTTCAAATGTATGTAATATTTGGGCTAATAAGCCATTTTTAAAGCCAAAATCCTGGATGCAGCGGAGAGGACATGTATGCCTGCATGCTTGTCCTTGTGAGTAGATGCATGTATATAGGTTGAAGCAAGTCAAAGCAACTGTATTCAATGGCCAGCCTTTCGGCCTTTCGATGCGTGCATATCGAGCGACGGCGAGGTTCCGGCCAGTACATGGAGCGCGGCGCCTGGGATTTCGTCCTCCAGTTTTGAAACTTGCAGCAGGAGACATCAATGGAGAAATTAATGTCGAGCTTATGGAGCTAACCACGTTGCAGCTCGCGTGATCATACCATCCAAAATGACCAGAGCCCCTCCCAAAAACACAAAGCGCATGTACCCAGCTCGCTCCCGCATCGTTCCTTTCTTCCCGAGATGGCGAGATCCAACTATCCAAGTACCCAACCTCGCACGCGCGACGCGCCCGCCGCTAGCCGGCATCTCCCAGCCTTGAAGCCCGCCGGCGATCCTCACCCCCGACTGATTCCTTCGCCGAGGCCCCATCCCCGCGCCTTCAATCCCGGATTATAGCTAACCCTTGCTGTGGTCCGTCCTGCCGGCGTAGAGGACGACAGGGCCCGGCCTCGCGCGGCGCGCACCGCCTCCGGAAGGCCCTTGCCATCGATTCACCGGACATGCGCGTCACTGATCGTCCAGTGGAATCTTTGGGGGCCGGGCCTCCCCATCCCGGTCACTGGCCGCCTCCAAGGACTCCGCCGCACGCGAGCTCGGGGACCCCGTCGTGCGCTGCTACGCCGGGTCGCCCTACGGCAGGGAGGCCATGGACACGGCCGTGAGTGCCACATCTCAAGGCCAGTTGGGGCTCATCCACGTCCTGCAGGAGCTCGCCCCCAAGCCCCACCGCCGACGTTCAGAAGAGCTGATTTGGAACCACCAGCACGAAGTGGGGAAATTGTGCACCATCAGTCCGATGAGTCCCGCAGCTGCTCTTGTAGATGCGGGGCGGTCGTCTTGCTGCTACCCTCCCCGTGGGTGGTGGACGACCAAGACTACTGTCCCATACCATGGCGCCCTACCACAAGCAATCAATGTATGATGCTTCGGCCTAGGCTGCAGTAACCCGCTGGTGAGCTCCGATCGATCTCATTTCTCCTGTATGGCTTGCTGTGTACTAATCTGGTTCATATTATCATTATCATGTGCATGTGTGCCAGCGCTCTGTTATACTTTTTCTTAACAATTTCTTACAACAATATATGCTCCTGTTTATTTCTGAGCTGTCGGATGGATGCTCTGTGCATTATGCATGTTCTCTCCAGCCAAATGCGAGGAAAAGTCTCCATCAGAAAATCTTGCTATGAAGGAAAATTTCATGTCTCAATGTTTGTATCTGCACGACACACCATCTAGTTTGCAAAGAACTAGTAGTTGTTGCTATATATTTATACATGGCCTTTGTGTTGGTATCATCATAACCTTTCTAACTTTGCCATGGACTAGTGTTCTGGACATGAATAGGCATCCTTCTTGCTATTGGGGTTATTTTTTCTCCTCTGATTCCGTCAGCAACTAGTTTATTATTCGGATTTCGTAGTTCTTACCATGCTAACTAACCATTGATTGATTAGCGTGAATTGGCAATCCTACACCTACACATGAAATTTTAGTTGAACTATTTGCATTCAACCAAGCTATATGTTTACATGACATTATTTAGGATAGAGATGGTCAATGTGCTCTCGATCAATATTATTCATCTAGGTTTTGATACTTTACTTTAGACCTGTTGTTGTAGATTCTTGTTTAGCATCAGATTATTCCTCGATTTAGGTCCATTAAGGTGATGAACAAAAGCGCTATATAGGTGGGATCCCACTTGCAACCTTAAGTCTAAGGGCCAACTACCAGAAGTAGATTGAATTTATGTAAAGCATTGCTAGTGTGCATGAAGAAATCATAGTTCATAGTACCAGTTGTGGAGATGCACAAAGCATTCATAGTAAACTGTTTTGCACTTTCCGTAATTGTTTGTTCAGTTGAATTGTCTTTCAGACATGTTTTTGCTTACCGTACATCTTACGACTTCAGCTGAAGTTTTTTGCTGTATGTTGCCTTTATGTGGTTATAGGGTAGTACTGGATATTTGGATTTCTCCCTTTTCATCTTAAAGTTATTGAGTTTCATTTATCTATGGTGTACCTTCTTTAACATACTATGTAGTCATGTAATTACTGTTGGGCGATAGCTACTAGTTTTAAACACTTAACAGTAAGTGTGCTTCTCCACGAGTTACAATGGCTAATAAGCAACACATAGAGAGGTCGATGACACTGGTTACAATGGCTAATAAGCAACACATAGAGAGATGGGTGAAGCTAGAGTTGAATTCGGCCCCAGCATGACTTCTGTGTGTATCAGTGGGAATATTTATTGAGGCATCGAGTATCGAATGGAAGGAAATGCTTGAATACAAGCCAGAATATAGAATTTGACATTATTAGAGTGAAGCTAGAGTTTGGATTCTGCCTCACTTGTTTAGTTGTTTATCCGTGGGACATTGTAATATGAAAATACAAGCCAAACAGTATTATCTGACATTATTTGGGATCCTAGGTATGCCGCTTAAGTTATAAATTGTATATTTATCACTAAACAGTAAACATTGAGCAGTGCAGCGGGTTCTTATGTTCCACATGTTCTTGCTTCTAATGATGTTCGTAAGGTGTTGAATTTGGTTCAAGTGCTAGAAATAGAAATTTCCAGTCATGTATTTTATCCATTTTTTTTTACTATAGTCATTCTCTATAAGGTGCTATTTACTAACATCCCCACTTTGGTAATACTGTAGTTGACTCCCAAAAGTCAGGGAAGATCTGAGATTATTTTTGTTTCACCGACTGTAGAGGAAATAAAGAACAAGAGGAAGCTTAACCAGTACCGAAATAAAAACCCTGGGGCTTTGCTTCATTAGAGTTCGATTGGAGTACTGTATAGGCCTTTGCCCCTCGTGTTCCTTCATTATGTGACTTCTATGCATAACTATAAGATGTAGTAGAATCCATGTGCATGAAAATCTGATCTGTTCAAAATGCTTAGGCTTGTTCTAAAAGTTAGCTAGCTCGAGTTGGCCAGGATATTAAACCCATTTTGTTCTCATTGCAGATCTGAGATTTATATAAATCTGGCATATCCATATTCGAGATCAATTTATTCTCATGCCTTTTATATTCCAGTTGGGAAAGTGTATCATTCATTCTTTATTCTCACACATACTTGCTGGATCTGTAGGCCGGGTGTGGCATGTTCACGTCGTTCAGGAGGTCGTCGTCGAGGCACACCGCTGCGACCTTGACGCTGTCGTTCAGGAGCCCGTCGGCATTGGCACCCCAAAGGTACATCCTATTTCTGGAGTATAGATGGCGATGTTACTTTTCAATGTTGTAGTGTTGTGGCATGAGAACTGTGACATGGGTTGGAACCTTGTTTTGTTTTGGTGTTGGTGTCTAGCTCACCTCTTGAATAGCTTTGTTTCACATTCTATGCCTGTATGTGACTGAAAAACATACCAGTCTTAATGGCATGATTCATTTAGCTATCCATGGTACAATAGATATGTAAGCTTGAGGCCAATGGGAGGTAAAATCCTGAGAGTTCAGAACATGGAACACGAAGACCGCCTTAATGACATGATGTGTCCTACGCGACCAAGAGATGGAGACCATGGCCCACCTCAGGACTGCCAGCCCCTTCTCCAACTCTGGTATGAGGTCCTTTCCTGGCTTCGGATGACATGTAGCCCACCTGATTGCCATGACACGCTCCGCTATTGGTGTCCTCTGGCGAAGCAAGAAACTCCCAAACCCCTGTGCAAAGGCCTATCATCCATCGTGCAGCTCACACCCTAGATGGTGTGGAAACAATGTAACGAGTGTCTTTTCGATGGTGCCCAATCCTCTGTCATCAACCTTGTCACTATGATCAAGGATAAAGGAGCCCTTTGGGCCAGGGCCGGTGCTCCAGGACTCAGGGTTGTCCTGCCCTAGAGCTAGGTGTACACTGATACTCTTTGTATGTTTTTCGTTCTTTCCCTCTTCAGAGGCATGCAACACCAAACCTTGTACCTATTCAATGAAATGAAACGAAAAAGATCTTTTGACTTTTGTCGAAAAAGGGGGAGTTAAAATAACATGTTGAGAATTATTCTGTAATTTGAGTACATTCTGCTTGAAAAGTTCACTTAAGGTTTTGATCCTAAAATTTCAGAATTGGAGCAATATTTTCATCTAGCTTGCAACGAGCCAATTATTCTTGTACGTAAAACTTTGAGAACCCCAATTGTCAAATTTTGGAAGTTTTTTTATGTTCAGAATCAACTACATTTGCATATGAAGAAAACTTGATAACCTCAATTGTATTACATGTGCCGAACTAGCTATGTTTTGCATTTACCTGTCTAATGTAGTATAACTTTGTAAGTTGACTATATTCCATGTAACTTTGGATAACTTGAGGCCACTAGGAGTTAAAAATCCAAGCTTTCTTTTTTAGCATATTTCATTTTTAGTCTATACTGAATTTTTAGTATGCGAGGAAAGTTTTCTTGAGGAAAAAACTTTTTACAGAAGATTTTGTTCTTTTTGTCCCAATCTATATCCTCAGTCTGATAAAAAAAATATTCTAGCGTTCAAATGTTCTATTTTATTTCAGATATAAGTTGTAATCTATCTTTGTTGTATTGTCTCTTTTAAGTTAAATTGATAGTTTATTATATTCTTTGTCTGCAGGCCAATGGCTGTCGACGATTCGATCTGGCATGACCTGGTTGGTCCGACTCCTTCTCCGACGTTGAGGAGGAAGATGACCTGGACGTCATGAGAGATTGGGACAAGGTACGTCACTTGCTCACAACCACCACTCCATGATGGTGGTTTTCCCCATGTTCTGTTGTGTTGTAGTCTAGCTTGTAATAATAGTCCAGACGGGAAGTAGCTTGCCTCTATCTAGTGCGAAATCGTTCTTGGACCTAGTCCTTATGTTCTTCAGATCGAAGTGAAACTAAATCGCTCAAAAAATCGTGCTGTTTTCTTTGATAGATGGGAGATCCTTCAGTCGAGGAGGTGATCGAGGAGACGCGTGAAGCGTCCCAGGAAGCAAAGCACACGTCCATGAAAGCCATGTCTCTCACAAGGAAATTGGAGGAAGCCGTTGAGCATCTGATCAATGCAATCCTGCTGAAACTCAACAATCATGTATGGTGCAAGGAGGTATGCTACGCACGAGACTTGCATGAATGTGTTCCTTATTCTCTGGAGAGAGCATCCTTGTGTTGGATTCTTGGGTGATTTATTTTACTACTGCCCATGTGGCTAGCAACCGCTTACTAAGGTGCCTTTAAAATCCTTGGGGTTTTATTTTATTCAGCATCTGTGTTGATCAAAATGACTAAATCTTTTGTTGCCATCTTTGATGATCCAATGCCGATCTAGAGGTGACAAGTCTGTTCCACTTTTATCATCTTATTTTCTCTTGTTTGTATCATGTGTTGTACATATACATGTAGGTGTCATCCATGAATGTGTAGATGCAAAAAAAAATTGTATCATGAGCAATATTTTATTTGAAATTTCTCATCATTGGAGTTTCTGTCCTCATGTTAGTATACCAAAGGATGTTCTGTTGTGATGCAGGTTGGGAGGCTATAGGATGTCTTGCATATGGCGGTGCACTCGGCCTCAGCTACGGCCTTCGGGGTGAGCTACTGTTTTACCCCTTCAACTTCGAGTGGTGCCAATCATCCACTCCAAGCGATCATGTATGATTTGCACTAGTGCCCATGCGGCTAGCGGGAGCTAACTGAGCTGTCATTAAAATCCATTTGTTCTTAAGTACCATTTTTATCAGCCTGTATACTTGCATATTGAACATAATAGAAAATTTAACTATCCTAAGTTTTTTGCAACCTCTGTAGTAATATTATGTTTGTTTACCTTCATAGTGGCTAATAAACACCTTGACTTTGTGAATTTATATTTGTACCCTGTAATTATAGCTTCAACTACAATGTGCATGTTTTTTCTAATTTGTATCAATTACGGATGACTTCATATTATAGAACGATTTTTTTTTCATGTTCTAGTTATACTATAATTTTTTGATTCAAAATTTATTTGGTACTAATTTCTTGTTGTATTCTGTAGGCCTTAAACTTTGCACTCAAGGATTATTTCAAGAGTTTATTCAACTTAAAAAGGGACAAAGATGGTTACTGGAAGTGGTTTATTGGCAACCTTGCTTCTAGTGGTTCTGCAGGTGCTTTGATGACAAGGCTGGCCAGTGATGCAAATGCATCCAAGGGAGGACGTGAGAGGCAATTCAATGGTCTTGTTGATGTCAACCGCAAAACTCTCAAGCCAGGATGATATTCCCTGTCTTTACAGTGGATTCAACATCTTTTGTGTTGGAATCATTGTTTACCGTGGTCTTGACTTTGGATTGTAGGATTCTCTGAAGCCAGTTCTCATCATTGGCACTCTCCTCACTGGCACTCTCCAGGTTTGTTCTAGCATCTTAACACTCAATTCAACTTTGTCATGTCTATTATGAACTCATCCTTACCAATTCATGTAGATTTAAATCCAAATATATAGCTGTTGTAGAGTTGTTGCATAGGTTTTGGTACGTTGGACCTGCTGTCTTAATTCTTGGTTAGCATCAGATTACTCCTTTATTTGGGACCGGATAAATTTAGGTTGTCCATTTGTGTGAGCTAGAATTGGATCCACTGAGGCAAATGCTTAGGTTTGTTCTAAACATTGACGTGATGTGCACAATTAGCTAGTTCGAGCAGGTAAGGATATTGAATCCATTTCGTTCTCTGTAGATTTGAGATGTATATGAATCTGACAAATCCATAATTGATAACAATTTCTGCTGATGCCTTTTTTTGTTCCAATTGGGAAGTGTAGCAGGCTCCTCACCTTTTTATTTAATTCTAATACCTTCTTGCTGGATCTGTAGGTCGGGTGGGTCGGGTCCACGTTGCCCAAGCCCCACTGCAGCGACCTCAACACAACTATTCAGTAGCTTGTCGACATCAACATCGAAAGTTACCTTTTTTTCTAACATCGAAAGGTCAACTGGCCGTCCCAGCAGTGTGTGTGAGATCGTTGTATTGTTCCTACAAACACAGCTGCTTGTACTTCTGCTCCCAGATGGATTCCTATACCAATACTCATTGAAAATTAATGTGGATGGAGGCGTAGCGAAGGCGCAGAACGGCTCGTGACCAGCTTGCCTCTGCCTCCTTGGGCATGTCAGGACATGGCCTGCTTTTTGGCGGTGAAGGCCGCGGCCTATGTGATGTGATACTACTTTTTAGAGTTGTTGTATTGTTCCTACAAGCACAGCCTCTTGTCCTTCTGCTCCCAGATGGATTCCTATATCAATACCCATTGCAAATTAATGTGGATGGAGGCGTAGCGATGGCGTAGAACAGAGGTGCACGGCAGCAGTCTGCAGAGATGCAGTGGGTTGCTTTATGGGTTCTTCAGCAGTTGTTGTCGAGGGAATTACAGACCCGGCGACTTTGGACCAATGGCCTGCAATGTGGCTCTAGCCCTGGTGGATGATCTCAGAATACAACATATGCAAATTACTTTGGATGCGGCAGATCTAAGAATATCAGTACTCGGAGTCCGTCATTCTAGCACTATTCTTAGGGAGATACAAAGTTGAATAAATTGTGTTTTCTGGAGTTAGTTTATTTTTTCATGAGGGAAGAGCACCGAACCAGGATGCTCCCGAGTCCTGAAGCCTAAATTCTGCTTAAATGAAGTTGTATTGTTTGAGTCAGATTGTTACATGAGCTGGTATAGTGTAATAATTGTTTCGACTTTGGTCACATGAGCTTCTTCTACAAAGTTTTTATTATTTACTATGTGATTTGAATGCCGGAGAAAAAGGCAAATGTCATGTTGAAAATTTCCAACAGTGTCTGCACCACTTTTATTTCTTAATAATGAACAAATTAGGCAAGTTTTTCAACTCGTGCATACAAATCAAAGTGGAAATCATTTTAGTGCAGTAGCTAGTTTCCTACGTGAAAGCAATACTCAGTTCAAGGAGGAAGATTGATATATACTTCCTCTATTCACTAGTAAGATTGATATGTATGAGCCAATGTTTGTATCTTTGGTTGATACTCCCTCCGTCCTGATTTTATACAATCTAAATTATTATTTTTCCATAATCTACATTCTAGTTTTTTCTGATAGTAAAACGACACTTTATTGGTTACTTACGATCAATAATAAGGCATCCAGAATGCAACTGGAGAATAGTCTAAAACATAGCGGAGCTAGCAACATTACAAGTTCTAGCCAAAACATGTGCTAGAGCAACAGCCTGAAACTATATATCTACCGACTTTTCGTCAACTAACGAAGCGGTTTTGCTCTCTCTATTCGATGTCTCTAATTTTAATATAGCGTGAATTAGTTAAAACAGTACTAATAAATGCAATACTAATTTCTTATTTTTCTAGAATATAAACTAAATCATAATAAGAGCAAGTACAATAAGTCCTACTCAGCTGTCTACAAGGATTAAAATAATATATTTGTGTCTAGTTGGAGGAGAGAGAAGAGAGAGATAATGTAAGTGGTGCTCCTAGGCAAGTTGCATGAGAAGTATTACATTCTTATAGCCAACTATTGTACTTGTTGGCTACATGTTAGCTATAAATGATATGGCATCTTGCTTATAGCCAACTGGCTATACTATTGGAGTTGCTCTAAAGGGGGCGTGAGGAATTTACCAAATGACAACATTTATCTAGCAATATTGACCTACTAATTATGTAAATGAACATAGGAATCGAGTAGGGAGAAGATCTGGAGTCCAAAGTTGAGTCAAGTGTAGTTTACCTTGGTTGATACGCGTGAGGAGTGTACCAAAGCGACACCATTTACTTGGCAGAATTACAGTGAGATCATGGTCATCGAGATTTGCAAACCCATATTCACGGGCCACGAAACCGAGGAGCCGTCCATGCACAGATTCGTGCTGTATCTAGATTGGATAGATGACTGCACATGGAATGTGTTGTCTCTTTTACCAGGCTCGGCGCCATGTCAGCGATCCGTGGCACAATTCATCTGGGTCGTCCATCCTCTCCATATACAGCATCTAACGAGCACCCCGCCATCTCTTCTTCAACCTTCCCAAGCTTCCTCGCAAAAAAAAAAAAACCTTCCCAAGCTCTATATATATGAGTCACTCTTCACACACCGCGTGCGGGTTGCGCGTGTGACTATGACTTAGACTTTGACTTTGTCGAGGAGAGGAGAGGAGAGTCAGCGCCATGGTTGTCCGATAAGTGGAGATGGCGAACTCCGTCACCGATTCGCTGGCCAACTTGGACGCGTGCGACGACGAACGTTGTCGATTCGCTGACGATCTTGGACGGAGATGGAGGCGAGGCGTTGTTGATTCTACTCCTTGTTCTCCTTTTTCCCCAATCCCCGCAGGTAATCCATCCATCCATCCCATGGAATTTAGATGTTTCCAGGCTAGAAAGAGAAAAAGGAAAGCTACAGTCACTGCTACACGCATTTACTTTTTATTCCTCCATCTTTGCCTCTATTTAATTTTATTTTCCTTCAGAGCTCCATCCTTGGATTGCTTATTGTGTTGTTCAACCGTGATTCTCTACTTTAATTTTATCTCAGATTGAAAGTAAATCTGGCACGGTTGTTCTACGCTGGAACAACATTTCCTTAAATTTTTTATACTTCAGACATGGAGTTTGTGATTATGCGACCAGCCTGATACATCATATGCCCCATTAAATATATCTATGTAGGTAGCTGTATCTTTCATGGTTCCTTGTTTGACGCTGTTCCTTTTCGAAAGTAGCTATTATTAGTGATTTATCAGCAACATAGTTTTACACTAAGTGGAGAAATTTGCTATTGATCATACTGATAGTTCTGGACTTAAAGCAGTATTCTAGTATGGAGGCAATAGCTGTTACTAGCTGCTGCCATGATTTACACAACAGGACCCATGACGTTCTTTTAATATTTGACTTTCTTCCTATTTATTGTTCATTTTTATTACCGTCAGAGTTTCTGAACTCGAAGCTTTTTTATGAATATGCAAACAGTATGGTATAAGCCATCTAGGCAAGTTGGAGGACAGCATAAATGAGCGGTGGGCTAGAAGGAAAAGTGACAACATTAACATCAGTAAGTGCGCCTTAAAATATAGCAATTAGTTTATCTGTTAGATCCTCTGGTAAGATTGCCAATTACTCTGTTTGGCATAGTCCATTAGATCAAACTGAATTTTATTTGTAATATTTAACTGTGTTAGGACGAAAATCAAAGAGTGTTGTCTCCAATCAGAAGAATCAATTTGATGGCAGTAGAAAAGAAATCAATGCTGCTATTGATCGGGTATGTGAATTTACAGGTAAGAAAATATGCATGCGCTCACCACTTGTACTGGGAAGCTGACAGCTCATCAATGTTAAAGTGTGCATCTTTTCATTTGTAGGGTTAAAGGTCATATTCTGGGACCTGCAACAGCCATTCATCGACAACTTATGGCAAGATTGTTTGCAGTTAGAGGTGTTCGATCATCGATGTAGACTAAATAAGAACAAACGTCGCATGAGGAGTTTACCAAAGAGATTTACCTGGCAAAATTGACTACTTGCTAATTATATATGTGAATGAGAAGAAAAACCATAGCAATTATCATAGAAGATATATTTTGGAATGATTGGCATTGACGCTGGAGCAGCATTTCCTTAAATTTTTTATACTTCAGACATGGAGTTTGTGATTATGCTACCAGCCTGATACATCATACGCCCCATTAAATATATCTATGTAGGTAGCTGTATCTTTCATGGTTCCTGGTTTGACGCTGTTCCTTTTCGAAAGTAGCTATTATTAGTGATTTATCAGCAACATAATTTTACACTAAGTGGAGAAATTTGCTATTGATCATACTGATAGTTCTGGACTTAAAGCAGTATTCTAGTATGGAGGCAATAGCTGTTACTAGCTGCTGCCATGATTTACACAACAGGACCCATGACGTTCTTTTGATATTTGACTTTCTTCCTATTTATTGTTCATTTTTATTACCGTCAGAGTTTCTGAACTCGAAGCTTTTTTATGAATATGCAAACAGTATGGTATAAGCCATCTAGGCAAGTTGGAGGACAGCATAAGTGAACGGTGGGCTAGAAAGAAAAGTGACAACATTAACATCAGTAAGTGCGCCTTAAAATATAGCAATTAGTTTATCTGTTAGATCCTCTGGTAAGATTGCCAATTACTCTGTTTGGCATAGTCCATTAGATCAAACTGAATTTTATTTGTAATATTTAACTGTGTTAGGAAGATCAATGAGCGGAAAATCAAAGAGTGTTGTCTCCAATCAGAAGAATCAATTTGATGGCAGTAGAAAAGAAATCAATGCTGCTATTGATCGGGTATGTGAATTTACAGGTAAGAAAATATGCATGCGCTCACCACTTGTACTGGGAAGCTGACAGCTCATCAATGTTAAAGTGTGCATCTTTTCATTTGTAGGGTTAAAGGTCATATTCTGGGACCTGCAACAGCCATTCATCGACAACTTATACAAAAACAGTGTTCCCCAAGCTCGACTGGACACTATTGTGGAAGTGCTTGATTTGGTATGTTCATAAGTTTGCAACATTTGATGTCATAGCTGGCATGTCAACTTATTTTTTCTATCCATTACCTTGTGTTGGCTAGCTACGTATCTGGCTAACCTTTATACAGAACTCGCCTGTTAATATTTTTGGACCGGCATGCAAAGCAATATTTGACTGCAACAATTCAGCTTTGTGTGTTATGTTTATGGGCACTTCTACATTTGAATGCAACCCAAGCATGCCCTAATCCATGCCATGCATATTTATTTGTAGTATATTCTGTTTTTGTGAGAAAATATATGGATAGCTTTATTATGTCAGAAACTGGGTGTGGCCAAATGCTTAGCATATGCTGTTACCTCAAACTTTGGACAAGCATAGTTTTTACCGCTTATTAGAATTTCTTAGTAAAGGTTTTTCATTTGCTGTCCGGTCAGTAAGCTTCTGTTGAACTAAATGCCATGTATTTGATGTCAATGCTCGATCTTTAGGTACTTAATCAACTTTGTGATGTCATTGTGGAGCAACTGCGGGATCGTGTGGTTACAGGGCTTCTGCAAGCATCCCTGGTGATAATTTTCGGCTATTAAAATTAGTGAGATGTTGTAACAATTTTTTAATTATAATTTAACGTAATTTATCTTTCATAGGATGGCTTACTTCGTGTAATACTAGATGGAGGTCCTACACGTGTCTTCTCTCCAAATGATGCCCCTCTTTTGGAGGAAGATCTTGAAATTCTTAAGGTATATTGTTGTCTTAAGACATTTTGGCTGCTTTTATTTTACATACAAGGGACATCTTGTGTGCAGTGGCGGTGGTATTGTTTTATAACTGACATGATTATCATAAGTCTGTAATATATGTTCAATATCACCCTGTCTTTACTGTCTGACCAATAAACTGTTGTCTTAACTCGTACTGACTATTTGTTTGCTTACCTTAAAAAGTTACTTCTTGTTTGCTGTAGGAATTCTTCATATCTGGTGGAGATGGGCTCCCCCGTGGAACTGTTGAGAATTTGGTCTCGCGCGTTCGTCCTGTAATAAATCTGATCAAGCAAGAGGTAAACTTTGAATTAAATTTCTCATGAACCTTTCGGGTTCGGGGGAATTGGACCATAGGCTTTGGATCCGTTAAACTCTAGACTCCATATTCTACAAGTGCACCATCCATAATTACTTTTTACCGTATCTCCAATTATTAGGTATAGTCTGTACCTGCCCACTGGAGTGAACTTAGCTTTTTTTTTTTACGGAAACTGTCAGCGCTGCCTTCTTTGATTATGGTAGAGGCACCTGAGCTATTTTCTTTATCTTCAAACTGGCCCTAGTTGAATTCTAGCAAAATTTCTGTAATTGCATCAAAGACAGCTAAGCAGTGTGTTAGTTCTAAAAGAAGCATACACGCCGTCGACTTACCGAAACTTGGGACTGTGGATTGCTGTAGTATAAGAATTAAGAAATCACTTGTCTTTGCTGTAATCATATTGTGACCAGATGACATTTCTTATGTTCTCTCTCTCTCCCAGACCCGTGTGCTTATTGATGATCTACGAGAAGTTACTCAAGGAGGCAAAAGCAAATTGGGAGGTGATGCCAAAACTTGCTCAGGGTCCTGTGCCACAGAAATGATTCAGAGGCATCACATTATGTAAAGAAGCATTTCAAGATACCCAGCTCTGCTCCTCCGAGCTCCTGATCAAATGCGAATGGAAAATCTGGAAATGTGTCGGAAGGTATATAACGGATGAACAATGGCCAGCGTTGTAACCTAGGAAGCATATCTTGGTCGTACGGTCTTGTAATATTTGTGCATTATTAGCAGTGCAGTAGGAGTTAGGAAGCATAGACTGGTACATGGGCATTTTATTAATTGATTGTTTCTGCCCAGGAAGGACTTGGATGTTTTTGGCTTGTTTGATTTGAACTTTTAGGTCGATTTTGACGGCATTTCTCTCTGATGGGATTGTTGGGACAGAAGTGATGTTTGACAATTCTATAGGTGATTATTTTGGTGTGATTTCACGGGTCTGATGATTGTGATTTTGAGCCATGTTGGTGTGTGCGTTGTACAAAATTGGAGAAGATCCACTTCTCAACTTGAGTCTGCTTTTGATTCAAAGCTTCGGGCCTAGAAAAGTTAATCTCTAGTAACCAAGTTCATACGAATAGTCCTAGAAAGAAAACCAAGAAAGAAGAGGAATTCGTGAACAGAAAAAACTGGATACTGAAGAAAAAACGGAATTTTGCATTATCATCATAGATGGTGTGACATTACAACGTACATATGTTTTGTTTCGCCTGATGATCTACAGCACCAAGAACGAACTAGTACATCGAGACAAAGAACTAGTTACATCGAGACAAAGAAAGACTAATTGCGACCAAGCAATAGCTGCGGCATGATCTCTCAAACGCAGGCAACTCCAGCGGGCACCGCCGTGGCCTTCCCGCCGTCCTCCAGCTTCCGCATCTTGGCGCAGTGATCGTCGGCCGTCGCAGCAGAGGCGCTCTCCCGCAGGGGCGGAGCTAGAACTATTCATGGGTATTCAATGAATACCCAATATTTTTTGCAATTTTTTTTAGTATATAAGCTCCTATATGCATTTATATACATATGAGTGTTTTTCTGTACGTGTTAGACTCGTAAAAAACGAAAAATCGTGCTCTCCCGAGCCCTCCCGAGTCGGCCGTTCCAACCTGGGCCAGTATGGGCTTTCTCCGGGCATTTTCCAATACCGGCCCACCTCAGCTCCAGACCAGACCAGAGGGAAGAGGCATCAATCGACAGCCCCTACGCAAACCGCTCTTCGCCGTCATCGCCTTGCCCCGTCCGCCAGGATCGCTGATCGATCTCAGCCGCCGGCTGCCCCCGTCGTTGTTTTGCGCGCCTGTGCCGCCGACCATCGCCGCTCGGCAGGCGCCCGCCTGCACGCCGGCCGTCTGCCACATTCTCTGCAGTGAACCCGCGAAAGGGACCAATTCTCCAGGTGATCAACTCAGTTCTGTATTCTGTGATTTTGCAAGTGATCCGATCCTTTTATTTTACCGTGAGTGATCCAATCCTAAAATGGATGGTGACATCATTGCTCGCTTTCAAAAGGGAGATCGTAGAGTTAAATAGTATGTTTTCTTTGAACTTACAATGTAGTTTAATTATTCCAGACGTTGTCACTACTATCAACACTTTGTAATTCTGTTCTTGTTATTGTGAACCTATATATATTACTCCCTCCGGTTCATATTAATTGACTCTAATATGAATGTATCTAGACATATTTTAGTTTTAGATACATCCATATTAAAGTCTATTAATATGAATCGGAGGGAGTATATTTTTTTGCTAGAATTTTTTTACTTCGAATACCCAATATGAAAATCCTGGCTCCGCCACTGCTCTCCCGCCTCTTCCTCTTTGCCTCCTCGGCGGCAGCGTCGGCGGCCGCCATGTCCAGCAGGCGCTGCACCATCTCCATGGCGGTGTCCTTGAGAAGCTTGTTGGTCTCGAACGCGGCCGCGGCTTCCCGCAGCTGGTGCCTGGACAGGCCCGCCAGATACCGCGTGACGGAGGCGACGGCGGCGGCGTGGCGCTGCCCGGAGAAGTCGACGAGGGAGGCGGCGTGGATGGCGTCGTCCATGCCGACGGGGTCGTGGTCGCCGCGGCGCCTCCCCGAGGCGCCGGCCCTCTCGGCGAGGCCGACGCGCAGCTCGCGGCCGCGCAGGAGGTGGCCGTGCAGGTTGCGGCAGGCGCTCTGCGCCGTGGCGTCGTCGGCGTACTCGACGAAGGCGTAGCCCTTGCGCTTGCCCGTGGCGGCGTCAGCGGCGAGGCGGAAGGAGCGGACCGGGCCGATGAGCTCGCAGGCGTCGAGGACCTCCTTGTCGGCGGCGTGGAAGGCGATGTTGCCGACGTAGACGACGCGGCTGCAGCGGCAGTTGGCGGCGGCCGCGGCGAGGCTGTCCATGATCGAAGACGAGCTAGGGCAGAAAGGGATGCGATCTACTCCGTAGATGAGCTAGGGCGTGTGAGTAGAAGGGAATCGAGACGGGCTTGCCGGATGAATGCTTTGGCTATGTATATATGGAAGTGAATCACATCGTTCTCGACTCGGGATCGGAGTTCTTGTTTTTGGAAGCGCGTCCTGGCGTAAGTCGGTTTCGCGGCGGACAGAGTCGGCGTCAGCTGCACGCGGGAGAATACCCAACAAGCTTTGCGTTCAAAACCAGTTTCAAAAGCCCGGCCAGTACCAGTTTCACTCTCCAGAAAAGAAACAGGCCATGGAGACGAACTGCATAACAGCGGACAGAGAGCATGAAGCCGACGTAGCTAGAGAGGCCACAGTGGCATAGTGCTGAAGAGGCCATACCTGCTATTAGCTTCAAGAAAGGCGACATTTATATACTAAGAAAACATGGGTTGGTTGCTGCAACTTGCTGAAACATTGACACTGGAAGAACTGTAGTTTGTTGTTTTTCTATAGTTGGATGAAATATATCTCAGTAAATTTAGTACTAGTACTACATTTTTCACCAACTATTGTCCAGAATTAGCATCCTCAAGACTGATAGTTCAAAATGAAGGAAACATAACAATTGTATGAAGGCACCTCTTGTATGGCGAACACAGGGGTGAAGTAATCAACAGTGAAAATAAATTTTAAATTAAATGTGAAAACTGGCAGAAAATATGTCAAACAATGTCAGAACAGAACCGGGTTGGCCACAAGTCACAGTGGCCAAAAGTATGTACAAAGTGAACCCGCGATAATAATCTTTCAATCTTGTCTGTAAGTTTTTGCACACGATATTTCTAGTGTTACATACTTACATTCAACTGGCAGTACTCCTCCAGTTTCACTACTCACTGACCACGCAATTGGACAGATGATACTATCAGAAAACGATACACTATATTGAACGCCAAACAGGGTAAAATGAAAGAACGCAAAACACAACAGATGCCACCAAAACAACAAACCAGAAAATTTATGCCTCCGTCTGTATCTGTAATCCAACTTTGCAGTGGAGGAAGTGTACAATGTCATTACGGGTGCTGCCGCCTCCACTGGAGGCCATCTTGATTTCTCCTTCAAGCGGCTCAATCGTGGATAGCTGCAGTGATGGCCATGAGAATCTGGCACATGATCCAACACTTCATACAACGAGATCACACCAATCACTTATGAACTTGAATGGTTGCTCTTGATATGACTAGTGACTATGACTCCACTGAATCTGACACAGAAAGAAGACAGCAGATCAGAGAATTGAGAAGGGTTCTTAACTCAAAATGCTAGTATGCAAACATGAACGGGCTATAGGTCCCGTATGCATAAGCGATGCTTTTTTCGCTTTCCTAAACCTTGATTGCATCGAAGACAGCTAAGCAGTGTGTTGGTTCTGAAAGAAGCATACACACCATCGACCTATCGAAACTTGGCACTGGGGATTGCTGTAGTATAAGGAATCACTTAGTCTTTGCTGTAATCATATTTGTGAATGACCAGATGACATTCTTTATGTTCTCTCTCTCCCAGACTCGTGTGCTTGTTGATGATCTACAAGAAGTTACCCAAGGAGGCAAAAGCAAATTGGGAGGTGACGCCAAAACCTTGCTCAGGGTCCTGTGCCACAGAAATGATTCAGAGGCATCACATTATGTAAAGAAGCATTTCAAGATACCCAGCTCTGCTCCTCCGAGCTCCTGATCAAATGCGAATGGAAAATCTGGAAATGTGTCAGAAGGTATATAACGGATGAACAATGGCCAGCGTTGTAACCTAGGAAGCATATCTTGCTTGTACGGTCTTGTAATATTTGTGCATTAGTAGCAGTGCAATAGGAGTTAGGAAGCATACACTAGCACATGGGCATTTTATTAATTGATTCTTTCTGCCCAGGAAGGACTTGGATGTTTTTGGCTTGTTTGATTTGAACTTTTAGGTCGATTTTAATGGCATTTCTCTCTGGTGGGATTGTTGGGACAGAAGTGATGTTTGACAATTCTTTAGGTGATTTCTTTGCTGTGATTTCACGGGTCTGATGATTGTGATTTCGAGCCATCTGTTGTGGTGTCTTACGTTGCTGTGAGCGTTGTACAAAATTGGAGAAGATCCACTCCTCAACTTGAGTCTGCTTTTGATTCGAAGCTTCGGGCCTAGAAAAGTTCATCTCTAGTAACTAAGTTCATACTAATAGTCCGAGAAAGAAAACCAAGAAAGAAGAGGAATTTGCAAACAGAAAAAAGAAACTGGATACAGTACTAAAGAAAAAGGGAATTTTGCATTATCATAATAGATGGTTTGACATTACAGTACACGGATGTTTTGTCTGGCCTGATCTACAGAACCAAGAATGAACTATTACATCGAAGACTAATCGCGACCAAGTAGTTGCTGCGGCTCTCAGACGCAGGAAACTCCAGCGGGCACCGCCGTGGCCTTCCCGCCGTCCTCCAGCTTCCTCATCTTGGCGCGGTGATCGTCGGCCGTTGCAGCAGAGGCGCTCTCCCGCCTCTTCCTCTTTGCCTCCTCGGCGGCAGCGTCGTCGTCCGACATGTCGAGCAGGCGCTGCACCATCTCCATGGCGGTGTCCTTGAGAAGCTTGTTGGTCTCGAACGCGGCCGCGGCTTCCCGCAGCTGGTGCCTGGACAGGCCCGCCAGATACCGCGTGACGGAGGCGACGGCGGCGGCATGGCGCTGCCCGGAGAAGTCGACGAGGGAGGCGGCGTGGATGGCGTCGTCCATGCCGACGGGGTCGTGGTCGCCGCGGCGCCGCCCCGAGGCGCCGGCCCTCTCGGCGAGGCCGACGCGCAGCTCGCGGCCGCGCAGGAGGTGGCCGTGCAGGTTGCGGCAAGCGCTCTGCGCCGTGGCGTCGTCGGCGTACTCGACGAAGGCGTAGCCCTTGCGCTTGCCCGTGGCGGCGTCGGCGGCGAGGTGGAAGGAGCGGACGGGGCCGATGAGCTCGCAGGCGTCGCGGACCTCCTTGTCGGCGGCGTGGAAGGCGATGTTGCCGACGTAGACGACGCGGCTGCAGCGGCAGTTGGCGGCGGCCGCGGCGTGGCTGCCCATGATCGAAAGCGCGCGATGCGATCGAGACGAGCTAGGGCGCGCGTGAGGGTAGAAAGGGATCGAGATGGGCTGGATGAATGCTTGGCTATGTATGAATATATGGAAGTGAATCACACCGTTCTCGACTCGGGATCGGAGTTCTTGTTTTTGGTAGCGCGTCCTGGCGTAAGTCAGTTTCCAGCGGACAGACTCGGCGTCGGCTGCACGCGGGAGAATACTCAACAGGCTTTGCGTTCAAAATCATGTGCTTAAGAAGAGAAACACTGTAACATCATAGCCGCGAGTTAAGCTATGATTTACCAATGTTTTCGTGACTTGTACAATAGATTTGGTAATCTAAGGAGGGGGTTTCCCTAATCCTAAAGGGATGGTGGAGGCATAAGCCAAGTTCTCACTCAAATGGCTTCCCCAAAGCTGCTTGGGGGTCTCCTTCGCCTCCTCAATTTTGCTCTTCGATGTCGTTGGGCGTGGCTGCAAAAGGTGGATCCGTCAAAGGCTTGGGCGGAGTTCAACATTCAACTCCCCAGCCTCTGCATGGCGATCTCGGACGCTGCTATTTGTTACACGGTGGGCAATGGCGACCGGGCTAGATTCTGGACGGATCGATGGCTTGACGGGGCCAAAGTAGCGGAGATCGCTCCGAACGTGGTTAGCATGGTCTCGAGGAGGAGAGCAGCGGCATGCTCGGTTAGGGAGGGCCTCTCGGGCCAGTGGCTTCGCGATTGTGGCCCCGACATGAGTGTTGAGGCTCTCCCAGAGTTTTTCTTTCTCTGGCAGAGGCTGGCCAACTTCCACTTGGACCCCGAGCGAGAGGATTTGCCTCTGTGGAGATGGTCGCCTGACGGTTGCTACTCCGCCAAGTCGGCGTATGGAGCCTTCTTCGCGGGGCAGGTGAGGGCTCCTATCTCCGATGAGATTTGGCTCTCCCGGGCTCCCTACAGTTGCAAGTTCTTTGCGTGGCTCGCCACGAAGAACCGGTGTTGGACGGCGGATAGACTTCAGAGACGTGGCCTGCCTCGCCCACCGGCCTGTCCTTTGTGCGACCAGGAGCCGGAGTCCCTGCAGCATCTGCTCCTTGGCTGCGTGCCTGCGTGGTGTCGCGGGAGGTCTGGTTTTGGGCCCTTCGCTGTTGGGGCAACGAAGACTGGCTCCCAGCGGCGGACACCGAGCTTCTGGAGTGGTGGTCTTCACGTACCTGCCCGGCGGCCCACAGGCGGGACATGTGGACCGCGATCATCCTAGTGTTCTGGTGTATTTGGAGGCACCGGAACGATGTGGTCTTCAACGGCGTGGCGACTTCGCAGTTCACCATTAGAGACAGGATTAGTGTGGAGTTCGATAGGTGGCGGCTTGCCAAGTTCTTCCGTGGCATCCTTTTTGCTTTTCTCGATCCTAGTCTTCTCCCGTGGCAGCTAGGAGAGTAGGCGTGCGTGGGGAGCTGCTCCCCCTTGTGGGCAGCATCAACTTTGCCTTCTTTGTCTTTTTTCTATGCGATTGATACACCTTTCCATGGTGTATCCTCGAAAAAAAATGTTTTCGTGCAGGTTTTAGGTGGCCTCAAAAGCCCGGCCAGTACCAGTTTCACTCTCCAAAGAAAGAAAAGATGGAGACGAACTGCACAACAGCGGCCAGAGAGGATGAAGCCGACCTAGCTAGAGAGTGGCATAGTGCTGACGAGGCCATACCTGCTATATTAGCTTCAAGAAAGGCGACATTTATATAAGAAAACATGGTTGGTTGCTGCAACTTTCTGAAACATTGACACGGGAAGAACTGTAGTTTGTTGTTCATTTGTAGTTCAAAGAAATGTCTCGATAAATTTAGTACTAGTACTATACGATCCATATTACTTGCCACTAAATGGATGTATCTACAATTCAAATGTGTCTAGATACATCTATATTAGTGTCATGTAATATGAATCGGGGAGAGTACATTTTTCACCAACTGTTGTCCGATTTAGCATACAGAATACTGACAGTCCAACACTGAAGGAGACATAACAATTGCATGTAGCTTTTAAGTCTAGAACAAAGCGGACACAGAGATGAAGTAATCGACAGTGAAAATAATCTTTAAATCAATTTGAAAACTCACAGAAAATATGTCAAACAATGTGAGAACCGGACTGGCTGCAAGACACATTGGCCACAAATATGTACAAGTGGACCCGTGATAACAATCTTTCAATCTTGTCTGTAAGTTTTTGCACACGAAATTTCAAGTGTTACATTCAACTGGCATTACTCCAGTTCACTACTAGCTGAAAATGCAAAAAAAGTTGGCATGTCCACCTTCTCACCTATTGGGCTGCGATTGTGTACAAGGTACAGGTTGAAAATGCAAAAATAGTTGGCACGAATCTTGACGTTTTGCTGGCCGTCGGATAAGCCTGGGACGCCCACAACTATGTAGAATCGCTGCGTTGCACACGAACCTCTGTTCCGCAGCGATTTGCACGTACGCTCGATTCAGCTAGCACCCCAAGCAGCCACAGAGGCACCTGGATTGATTTCACCTAGTAGTCTGTATGCATGTACCAAGCTAGCTAGTTTAAAAACTACAAAACGACTACACTTGCAAGACCATCACTCTGCAAAAGACGTAGTACAAGCAAGATATTAAACGAAACAGATCAGGTAGTTTTAGACTACTCGGATAGTTTCCGAGTCTGGCATTGCATGTATATATAGAAGGTACAGGTTAGGATTACAACTTGTATACGAGACAGACTCTACACAAAACGTACGAGTCAAGTTCTAACTCTAACACCCTCCCTTAATCACAACTTGGACAAGTTGAGATTATGCTTGAAGTCTTCAAATGCTCTGTAAGGCAATGGTTTAGTAAATCCATCAGCAACCTGATTTTTAGAAGAGATGAATCGAACCTCCAGCTGCTTCCTCAACACTCGTTCTCTAACGAAGTGAAAATCTATCTCAATATGCTTGGCCCTTGCATGAAACACAGGATTAGCTGACAAATACGTAGCTCCCAAATTATCACACCACAAACACGGAGTCTGTGTCTGCCTAACACCCAATTCAGCAAGCAAAGACTGAACCCACATTACTTCAGCTGTAGCATTTGCCACAGATTTATACTCAGCTTCTGTACTTGACCTGGAGACTGTAGCTTGCTTCTTAGCACTCCAAGAAATCAAATTTGGTCCAAAGAACACAGCAAACCCTCCTGTGGACCGACGGTCATCAACACAACCTGCCCAGTCTGCATCAGAAAAGGCACTGACAAGTGCAGACTTAGACTTCGTAAACTGTAGACCAACTGTCACTGTATGCTTGACATACCTAAGAATACGCTTGGCAGCAGTCCAATGAGCAGTTGTAGGAGCATGCAAATACTGACAAACTTTATTGACTGCAAAAGATATATCTGGACGTGTCATTGTAAGATACTGTAGAGCACCAACCAAGCTTCTATACTTGGTACTATCATCCGGACCCAAAGGATCTCCTTGCTGTGCAGTAATCTTCTCAGAAGAGGATAAAGGCGTCGGCACTCCTGTGCAATTTAACATGCCAACACGGGCTAGAATGTCATGAGCATACTTGGACTGATTAAGGACTATACCATCATGAACCTGCTGAACTTCAACGCCCAAGAAGAAATTTAGATCACCAAGATCCTTCAATGCAAAATCTTGACTCAAGTCTCGTAAGAGTGCATCAGTTGCAGCTTGAGAGGAACTAGCAACAATAATGTCATCCACATATATAAGCATAAAGATGGTGACATGAGACTTGCGATAAATAAACAGAGAAGTGTCAGACTTGGAAGCAAAGAAACCAAGAGCGAGCAATTTAGCACTCAACCGAGAATACCATGCTCGAGGTGCCTGTTTGAGTCCATAAAGAGCTTTATCCAATTTACACAAGAAGTGTGGAGAGCTTTTACTTTCATACCCAGGTGGTTGTCGCATATATACTTCCTCTTCCAGAACGCCATGAAGAAACGCGTTCTTGACATCCAACTGTCGCAAACTCCATCCTCTGGAAACAGCCAAGGCCAAAACAAGACGTATAGTAGCCACTTTGACAACAGGACTGAAAGTATCTTCATAGTCAATCCCATACCGTTGTTTAAAGCCTTTAGCAACAAGCCTAGCCTTGTACCTGTCAATGGAGCCATCGGACTTGCGCTTAATTTTATACACCCATCGGCAGTCAATGATATTTTTACCTTCTCGTGGCGGTACCAATGTCCACGTTTTATTTTTCATGAGAGCATCGAACTCTTCATCCATGGCTCCCTTCCAGTTCGGATCAGCAAGTGCAGATTGCAAAGTAGTGGGTTCATCAGCTGTACACGTCAAGAGCCAACGAACCGTCCCATCTTTCTATTCACGAGGCTTCACAATTCCTTTAGAAGCACGAGTATTCGGACGAGGAGGAGGTGATGCCACAGGCTGAGACGCACCAGGATGTGAAGCAGAAGATCCAGAACTGGCGTCAGAATCAGCCTCACCTGCCCCGCCAGATCTTGTCGTGGCGTCAGACCCAGAGGGCATAGCGCCAGGATCCGCTGCGGCGCCTGTAACCGACGGTGTGGCCGAATCTGTGGACGTGGACGGTGTGCGGGCCGCAGATGATCTGGGTGGACTGCCGCGCGCTGAAGACGCGGGGCCACCGGCATGCATGCGAGGCGCGGACGCAGCTGACCCAGGAGCAAAGCCTGGCGCGGAATGTCGCGCTGATCGGGCCGATCCCGACGCAACCTGGGCGATCCCGATGCTGTTCCGCTCAGAGTATCATCCTGGGATCCAGTGCCGCTGTTGTCAGCACCTGAAAACTGAGAAGGACCATATGAACTGCTAGGAGCACCATTTTGACCCGAATTTTCACCAGCGGCTGTATCTTGACGCGCTGTATCCTGCAAGGTATAGGGAATAGAGCTAACAGGTGGGTTAGTAGCATGAGTATTTTCCATAGTAGAGTCAACAACAGTATCGGTCCCCTGCTCAAAATTGCGAAGAGAAGGATCAAGAAGAAGAATTTCTTTGCGGAGAAGTGCACCAGCATTAGGATGTAGAGATTTAAAAGGGAAAACAGTCTCATCAAAGACAACATCACGAGAGACATATACTCGACCAGTAGACACTTCTAGGCACTTGACCCCTTTGTGACGCGGACTATATCCCAGAAAAACACATTGTTTGGAGCGAAAAGCAAGTTTACGCTTATTGTATGGGCGAAGATTAGGCCAGCATGCACAGCCAAAAACACGAAGAGAGGAATAATTAGGATGAGTGCCAAGGAGACGATGGACAGGAGTATCATTATTAATAACTCTACTACGTAGCATATTGATGAGATATGTGGCTGTGAGAAAAGTTTCATCCCAAAATTTCAATGGCATGCCAGCATGAGCAAGGAGAGAGAGACCAACCTCAACAATGTGACGGTGTTTTCGTTCAGCAGAGCCGTTTTGCTGATGTGCATGTGGACAAGAGACATGGTGTGAGATACCTTGAGTCTGAAAAAGAGAGTTGAGTTTAATGTATTCGCCCCCCCAATCGGATTGAACTGTAAGGATTTTTCTATCAAATTTGCGCTCAACAAGTTTTTGGAAATTGACAAAGGCAGCTAGGGCATCAGATTTATGTTTAAGCAGATAGATCCAAGTAAACTTGCTATAATCATCAATAAAGCTTACATAATAATCATGACGACCGACAGAGGTAGGGGCAGGGCCCCATACATCAGAGAAAACTAACTGTAAAGGGGCTGTAGAAACACTAGTAGATATAGGATAGGGTAACTGATGACTCTTAGCCTGCTGACATGAATCACAAACTGACACAATGTCGGTATCTCTAACACACGGAAGCTTATGCTTGCTTATTATTTTCCTAACAATAACTAAAGAAGGATGACCTAGTCGACTATGCCACTGAGATTGGTTGAGCTTGGCGGCGACAAAAGCATGCTTCATGTCTGAAGACGTCAGGGAAGATATAAGGGGATAGAGGCCGCCAACACACCGCCCTCTATGAATGATTCTCCGGGTGACCTGATCCTTAATCAAAAAGAAGAAGGGGTGAAACTCAATGAAAACACCATTATCATATGTGAAACGATGGACAGAAAGGAGGTTTTTGGATGCATGAGGGACATGTAGGATATTGCGAAGATGAAAATTTCGAGTAGGGTTCCGAACTATTGAATGACCTATATGGGAAATATTCATACCTTGCCCATTGGCGGTGTTGACCCTGTCGGAGCCCTTGTAGGTGTCCCTGAAGGTCAAATTGTTGAGCTCACTCGTGATGTGATGGGTGGCGCCGGAGTCCTGGTACCAATTGGTGTCAACACCATAGGCGGCATGAATTTCCTTGTCACCATAGTCATCATCTTCGGAGTAGCGGGACCAACAGTCTTTGGCAGGATGGCCTTCTTCATTGCAGATTTGGCAAGTGACGTCAACCCATGGAGTAGTGCGACGACGTCCGCGGCCGCGGCCTCGCCCCCCTCCTGGGGGTCCACGGCCTCCACCACGACCAGAGTAAGAGAACGAGCGGTCATCCCGCCGAGAGTCACGGCGGTCATCGCGGCGATCGCCACGGTCGGCACGGTCACCGCGGTCACCGCGGTCACCGCGGTCACCACGAGAGCGGTTGTTGTTGTTGCCGGTGGAATAGTTGCCGGAGCGGGGACGCCATTGCCGATTTGCCACATTGGCAGAGCTCTCAAAATCTGGCTGCGAGGGTCCGTTGAGCATCAACTGGCGCTGATCATAGGCGTGAAGGTGGGAGTAGAGGAGACTCAAAGAAATTGGCGTGGGAGCCACGCCGAGAGCAGCCACCAAGGAATTATAGTCAGCACCGAGACCAGCCAGTATATAAGAAACAAGCTGCCGATCCGTAAGAGGATGACCAGCGGCAATAAGTTCATCAGCAAAGCCCTGCATCTTGGACAAAAATTCAGAAGTTGTCATCTGTAGCTTCTTTGTATTGGCGAGAGAGACCAGCAGATTGGTGATTTTGGCCTCGCTCTGGGCAGCGAACATCTCTTCGATGGCCTGCCAGACTCCTGCAGTGTGTTCAAGCCGATGCACATGCGGCAAAATCTCGCGGGAGAGGGACTGTAGGAGATAGGAAAGAACAATTTGATCTCGGGACAACCAGGATGCATAGGCTGGATTTGGTCCCATCTTTGCAGCAGTATCAGCAGATTTGTCTGCGGGAACAAGCTCGATCTGGGCCGGCGGCGCGGCATCTGTGCCGTCAAGAAGGCCGGTGAGCTGCGCGCCCCGGATGGCGGGGAGGACCTGAGAGCGCCAGAGCGGATGATTGTCGCGGGAGAGTAGTTCGCGCGGAGGCAAGCCGAGGTTGATCGGCGGGTTGGAGGAGGACGACGCCATGGCGGCTGTCAAGCGATCGAGAACAGCAGCGGCGGCGTCGAAAGTTCGCGACGTAGACTATCGACGGAAGAGTAGGTCTGATACCATATTAAACGAAACAGATCAGGTAGTTTTAGACTACTCGGATAGTTTCCGAGTCTGGCATTGCATGTATATATAGAAGGTACAGGTTAGGATTACAACTTGTATACGAGACAGACTCTACACAAAACGTACGAGTCAAGTTCTAACTCTAACACAAGATACAACCTTCCATCATATAGTCACTTCTTATATTCAATCAAGCAGCTAAAAGACTTACACACAGCAATCACCGAGTAAAGAAACAAATAGAAAGTTGCAACTAATCTTTATTTTGTATAGGAGCTTTTTTCTTACACCAAGCCAGAGTGCCTGAAGTTTACTTGCTATGATCTGAAGCTCCAGCGGCAGCGAGAGCCGTGCCTGCTTGGCCTGGAACTCAACCATCCTACCGTTGTCCGACAAGACGGCCTTGGCGACGTCGAGCTTGTCGAAGCACACCATCCACGCGGCGAGGAGCAGGGTCCTAGCACGGTCAAAGATCCTGGCCCGGACATCACTTTGGCAGCCTACGCTCAGGTGAGCAGGCTCCCCAGCATAGTATTTCAATGGGCCAAGATGGCAATAGCTGGCGATGCCTTCACGGTTGTTCAGCTGCCGTTAGAGACGTTTGTCAGTTGTGGTGCTGCTAGCTGTAACAAAGAAAACGAAGAAGCAACATGTATGGTATTACAGTTGGAAATGCGTTTGAAACTGTCAGGCTAAACCTGGCGTTCGTTTTGGCATGCAGAACCTGCATGCTCTATTCCCCTGTACTGATAATAGTACAAATGATACGCTGGCAGCTGAACTGACCAACGAATCGAATGGGACATTGCAAATTGCAACTCAAATGGCAGTTCAGCATGTTGCAACTTAAATGACAGTTTAACTGTACGTTTTACTCTTGCTACTTAAGTAAAATGGCCAACGATGGGACATTGCAAACCGCAACTCAAATGGCAGTTGAACTGACCAACGAATCGGCAAATTGCAACGTCCCAGCAAAAGCAGTGAACCATGCGACATGGACATTGCAAATTGCATCTCCAATGACAGTTGAACTGACGAACGAGTAGGCATAAACAGTGAACCATGCATATTGACATTGCAAATTGCAACTCAATAGACAGTTTAAACTGTACATTTTGCTGGGACGAGGTGCGCCCCTGCTCCGACCTTTATGCCACCTTCAAGCTTGATGACTGGCGGTCGGGCGGCCATGCCGACGCCGGTGAGAGGCGAGCCGGCTCCAAGCTTGATGTAGGGCGCCGCGTTGTACCCGCCGTGCCAGTGAGATGCGCGCCTGCTCGAACCCCGACTGTTGGCGCTTCCGCGGTGATGCCGACGCTGAGGAGCGGTGTGCTTTCGCTGCTACTTCATGCTTAGCTGCAGTTGTATTGAGAACGAAATAACAAACCAGTGAGAATCAAGGTTGAGCTAACGTTTTCAACACATGGTGTAAAGAATAAATAGTGAACTTCAATCAGCACAAAAAGGAAATGTTACTTCGATGGGGGTAGGTGTCTCCTTGGCTAGCGTTGTTTCGCGCTGTTCGAGTGTTGGCCGCAGATCGATAGTCCAGCAGGAGCAGCACGTCTACCATTTACAGGGCGACGACGAGGAGGGAATCGCCCGAAGAAGCATAATTCGACACCCTGGCAGCGACAGCGCCACCGTGCCTTCATGACGGGCGAAGACAGTCATAGTCATAGCGTTTTCCCGTCGTCACGGACGGTGAAGACGTGGTTGGTCTTGTTGGTGGAGTCGTCGGCGGTGAGCGTGCGTACCGCCACCGAGGCAAACGTCGCCAGCTGCTCCCTCCCGTGGCGCGCTGCCACTCCGTGGAGCAGCACGACGGCGAGCGTGCGTACCGCCACCGAGCTGAACGCCTCCAAGTTCTCCCTCTCGTAGCGCGCCGCCACGCCATGGAGCAACACGAGGGCGAGCTGGTATTTCTCTAGTGATTACTTGCTGGGTGTCGATGGAGATCTCCTTAACGCTTGATTTGACACCGAGTCGGCGATCTTCTCTTTGGGTGGCAAAGTGAAAACTGGATTGGCATGTGCCAGTTTAGGTGTGGCTGGCTGGCTCGCGTTGCAGCTCGCTTGGCTTGTTATACTGTGTAAATTTTGTGTTGCTATACTGTCTAAAAGACTAAAACTGGTCTCCATGTAATAGCAAATCTGAATGCATGACTAGTAGTCTGGCTTTTTGGTTGGTACGATGGATTGCCTGATGTGTTGATCGATTCAAATTGCAACTGTAACTGCACTCTGTTGGACCATGCGTTTGGCGTTCGGACTGGCATGAAAGTGTGGGCTGATGGCTTGAAGTCTGCTCCCGATGCGACAGCGTCGGGTAGTTCCGTTAATTTTTCATGCTCTCGCGTAATGGAATCATGCTCTCTATAGGGGATCAAACGGCTGGATGAGTGTGCACAGCTAGCCACGCGGGTAGTCCGAACACAAGATTCTATTTAAAGAACAATAATAATAGCAGTTATATTCCAAAAATGGGAATATTTTAAGCATATATAGAAGCTTGTACAATGATGGTGAAGTGTGTTTTCAGGACTATGCATAGCTAGTGTTCATGGTGCAAAAGGCTAAGAGCATCCAATATGTTGTCTCCACAAGACCTATATACGTACCAGAATGAAAAAAAAAATAGACGATAAGGTTGTCTATTAACTAGTTCAGGTTATCCACAAGAACATTTCTTATGCATGGGTGACCTAAGCAGCTTGTGGGCCGTCCAGAAACAATAGAAAATAATTTACCTCCCCTTCCCCTCTCATACATGAGTACACCAATAGCACACATACACAAACACACACACACACCATGGTGCCTAGACACAATACATCATGGTCGTACAATTATATCACGGGTTTGAGATTGCATCATAGGTGTATAAAGGAGAGAAAATCACTTTCCAAATATCAGCAGGAGTGAGAATGCACTTTCCATTTATCAGAAATAGAGAAAAATCACTTCGTAGTTTCCTGTGCTGGTTTCCTTTTATGATTTGTGGTGCCTAGAAGCACCATGGTGCACCAGTTAGTTTACCTATATATATATATATATATATATATATATATATATATAGAGAGAGAGAGAGAGAGAGAGAGAGAGAGATATGTGTGTGGGGGGGTCCCATCTTAATGCTAACCTTGACTTCATATAGCGGGAGACGTCATAATTAATATAAGTGTGGCGGGACATATCTTATGGTAAAAGTTCACACTATAGGTGATGCCCTAAGGTCATCCACACTATATATGTTGTCCACTAGACCTACCCGCCACAAAGGAAAAAGTAGTCGATAGGTTGTCTATATATTGTACATTACTGGAGGTTGCCAGGAAAAATTCTTATAGAGTGACTTACAAGCAGCTTGTGTGGGTTGTCCATAAACAATAGAAAATAAATTATCTCTCCTCCCTCTCTCAAGCATGAGGGTACACCAATATCATTTGTGGGTCCCATCTTAGTGCTAAGGTTCAGTTTCCTATACACCCATTTTTAATATAAATATAATATAATATGGTAGTTTTTAACTGTGCATTAGAGCATTAATCCTATCTTATGGGTTCTAGAATCTCGAACGACTAACCTTAGAGGGATTCGTCAGTGCTCTGCATGATCGCAATTGTCTAGGTGCCTCTAAACGTCTAGAAAACCTCATCGCTTTCCTTTTCTAGGAAAAGATGCCCGACGAATGCACATGTGGGCCATGTTGCAGAGATTGTGTTTTTCAACCATCAATTTTGGGATTTGCCTATCTGTATGTCCAACAATTGATATTCAAAGTTATTCGTACACTATTTAGTGGTACAGATTAGCATCATTATTAGAAAGTGTTTTTCAAAACGAATCCAACATACTAATTACCTACAATACAATGAAGATTTTGTTGCGCTTTTTCTTGGTCAAAATTCATCTTGGAATACACGCGTGTGCATTATTCATCGAAACAGAGGTAGTAGCACAACCTCCATCCCAAAGCTTAAGGGCTTATTTGATTCGTATATAGGATTTGTATAGGAATTATGTAGGATTTAGATCACATGTGAATTTTTCCCACACTAGTTGTTTGATTCATAGGAACATATCCTATAGGAATCTTGCAGTGCAAATCCTATAAGAATAAAACATTAGGTCATACCTCATGGAAAATTTCCTTTGGCACAATCAAACACAACTCATCTTCCTATATGATTCAACTAGCCATTAAATCTCAATCCTATGTTTTTCATATTTCTATGGTTTTCCCATCCTATGAATCAAAGGAGCCTTAGGGTTTATATTTATTTTTAGAAAGGCAAACTATGTTAAGATTGACCAAGTTTTACGAAAAACCTTTAACATGCAAAATACAAAGTTGAGTAGGGATGGCACCCGCAGGGCATGGGTACGGGTAGAGCCATCCCATACCCGTACCCATCACTTTCATTGTTACCCATCACCCGTACCCATACCCGTCAATGGGTATAAATTTTTCCCATACCCATCACCCGGCAGGGTAAATGGGTACCCACGGGTAAAAATACTGAAAGAACATCTCTCATATTATGTTTTGAGTGTTTGATGTCAATATATGTGATACACTAATGTTTGTTAAAGTGGTACAGGGATTACATAGATATTTATTCATGTGTGTTGGATTTGATCGTCTGTCAAAAGAAATCAGAAAAAGTTGGCCGGATAATCCGGGCCGGATATTGTTGAAATATCCGGCCCCCGATTTTGGCTAAGTATCGAGGAAAAGCTGAGGGGCGGATTTTGCCGGATATTGTCCCGTATTGTACCAGGGCGGAATATCCGGGGGGAAATATCCGGCCCCCTCGATTTTGGCTAAGGACCTGAAGAATTGCCTCTCGATTAGGGGCCGGACATTTGGCCGGATATTGTCATTGTTTTGTCCCGAAGGCCGGATTATCCGGGGCGGATTATCCGGCCCTTAGGCCGGAATATCCGGCCCCCCTGCAACGGCTCGATTTTGAGGGGAGGTATAAATACCCCCCTTCTTCTACCTTGGTTGCTTGCTCAATCATTACACAAGAACTCTGCCAAGCCACCACCATTAGAGCCACCTCAAGAAACTCAAGATTTGCAGGATCTCCTTCCTCCCCCAACCAAAGCTCTTGATCTTTGGGATTCGAAGGAGAAGACACCGATCTACATCCTCACCGAAGCGTTCTTCATTTCCCCCTCACTTGTTTGAGGGATCTCATGCTAGTGTTCTTATTTGGTTCCCTAGTTGATTTGTTGTTGATGTGTTGTTGTTGATTGTTGTATTGTTACAGATTTGGGAGCCTCCAATTCAGTTGTGGATGTGTGCCCCAAGAACCTTGTAAAGGCCCGGTTTCCGCCTCGAGGAAATCCCTTAGTGGAAGTGGGCTAGGCCTTCGTGGCGTTGCTCACAGGAGATCTGAGTGAAGCCTTCGTGGCTGTTGGTTTGGCTTGCGTAGCAACCACACTCCTCCAAACGTAGACGTACCTTCTTGCAAAGGAAGGGAACTACGGGAATCATCTCCGTGTCAACGCGTGCTACACTCTCGGTTACCTCTATCCCACTCTATCTCCTATATATTGCGTAGCTATATCTTGCTTAGTTGATAACCTTGTCATATAGGTAAATTCACTTAGTTGCATATCTAGAGAATTTACCTTTGTGTCAAACCTAAATTAAAAAGAACTAAAAATTGGTTAGCACCTATTCACCCCCCCCTAGGTGCGGCATACGATCCTTTCAATTGGTATCAGAGCCTCGGCTCTTATTTCGGGCTTAACCGCCTAAGAGTATGCCGGACGATGTGCCCCCGGTAGAGGCCGGTAAGGTGGTCACCATGGAGGACATCAATTCGTTGAGATCCTCCATGGACGCTCATATGGAAAGCATGAGAAAATTGATTTCCGAGCTTTTGACTCCGGTCCCTCCTAAGGCTCCCGTCTTAGAGGTAAAGGACGCGGGTGTGTCAGAAGAGGGAGGTGCTTCGGCACTACCCTCCTCTACCAAACCCGTGGAAGGTGATAACTTAAACACTAACAAATCTCCCATTACATCTCCTAGTGGAACTAGTGGAGGTGAGAGCTACAATCGAGTAGCTCCACCTTTTCTATCTCCCGATATACCGGTTCCACATCCCCATTTGAACATTCTAGGCGACCCACCTAAGTTTTCCGTTGAGAATTTCGATACTTGGCAATTTGAGTTTCGCTCTCATGTTTGCAGTGCCTCCAATGAACTTTGGAGAATCATCTTGGAAGGCTTCAAGCCCTTCAACCCCGACAAGTTAACTAGAAGAGAAGCGGTTGATAGTCAACTCAACAACACCGCCTTGCACATGATTCAAACTAGTGTGGGGACACAAGAGCTTCCTCGTGTTCGGAACTACACCACCGCCAAGGAAGCTTGGGATGGTTTGGCCGCTAGTTGCATGGGAAGTGAGAGCACGAGAAGGAACAAGTATAATGCTCTTCGGAATCAAGCCGAAGGATTCATGAGGCTACCGGATGAAGATCATCAAGTCATGTATGGAAGACTCCTCATCGTTGCCGATGCTTTCCGGCTTAGTGGTGCCACCCACATCACTGACTCTTGGATCAAGGAGAAGTACATTGAATGCATGATGCCCTTTGTTCCCATTGATGTCAAGACCCTTGTTGGGAGAGAATGTTATTCTTCTCTCTCATCTCAAGATGCCGTGCACGAGATGCAAGCCCTCAAGGTGCTCGAGCAAAACTCTCATGATTCTCGCAATCGTGCCATTGGTATGGCAAAAGGGAACAACCTTGCCTTGGTGGTCAACCCCGTTGAAGAAGTGTACCCTCAAGAACAATATAGGGCATCTTGGAGTATGTCCTATCCGGAAGATTTGGAATGCCACTATCATGATCACATGGCCTTCCATGCAAAGTCATTTTGGGTTGATCCCTCCAAGGCCAAGGAAGACAACATCAAGAGAAACCACAAGAGTGGGTTCACTAGCTTTGGTCCAAAGACAAGATCATGCTACAATTGTGATGACAAGCGCCACTTCATTGCCGAATGCCCCTATGAGAATAGAGAGCTTCATAATGGAAGGCTCATTCCCAAGGACAAGAGCAAAGAATCAAAGGGCAAATATTCAAAAGCCCCCAACAAGAAGTTCTACAACAACAAGACCAAGAAGGGCAAGAGGCCCCCAAGAGTTGTGCTATTGACTAGGGAAGAATATTCTTCCGATGAAGTTGCAAGCTCTAGTGATGATGAAGGAGAAAGCTCAAAGGAAGTGGCCGCCATTGTCACTACCAACATTCCCTCTTCATCTCTCTTTGAATCCCCCAATGAGAATCCTCATATCAAGAATGCACATTGCTTCATGGCAAGGTCCTCCTTGGACACATCTATTGTGCTATCAACTCAAGAAGAATATTCCTCCGGAGATGATGATGTTGATGATGAAGAAGATGCAACCTCTAATGGATTGGTCGCTCTTGCCTCCCTCTCCACTAACTCTTCATCACCAAGTGAATCCCCCAATGAGATCATTCACGTGGAGGAAGAAAGTTGTCTCATGGCTGATACGTCTCAAACGTATCTATAATTTCTTATGTTCCATGCCACTTTATTGATGATATCTACATGTTTTATACACATTATATGTCATTATTATGCGTTTTCCGGAACTAACCTATTGACGAGATGCCGAAAGGCCGATTCTTTTTTCTGCTGTTTTTTTTAGAAATCCTAGTAACGAAATATTCTCGGAATCGGACGAAATCACCGCCCAAGTTCCTATTTTTCCGGAAGCTTCCGAGAGGAGGGGGACGAAAGGGGAGCCAGGGGGCCCCACACCACACCCCGCGCGGGGGGGGCGCGCCCCCCTATGGTGTGGGCAGCCCGTGGCCCCTCCGACTCCCTCTCTTCGCCTATTTAACCCCCTCTGACCTAAAAACACCGATAAGAAAGCCACGATACGAGAAAAGTTCCAGAGCCGCCGCCGTCGCGAAGCCAAGATCTGGGGGACAGGAGTCTCTGTTCCGGCACCCTGCCGGACGGGGAAGTGCCGGAAGGCTTCTCCATCGACACCGCTGCCATCTCCACCGCCATCTTCATCACCGCTGCTGCTCCCATGAGGAGGGAGTAGTTCTCCATCGAGGCTCGGGGTACGTAGCTATGTGGTTAATCTCTCTCCTATGTACTTCAATACAATGATCTCATGAGCTGCCTTACATGATTGAGATTCATATGAGTTTTGTATCACTACTATCTATGTGCTACTCTAGCAAAGTTATTAAAGTAGTTTTATTCCTCCTGCATGTGTGCAAAGGTGACAGTGTGTGCACCGTGTTAGTACTTGGTTTATGCTATGATCATGATCTCTTGTAGATTGCGAAGTTAACTATTGCTATGATAATATTGATGTGATCTATTCCTCCTACATATGCATGAAGGTGACAGTGTGCATGCTATGCTAGTACTTGGTTTAGTCTTTTGATCTATCTTACACTAAAGGTTACTAAAATATGAGCATTATTGTGGAGCTTGTTAACTCCGGCATTGAGGGTTCGTGTAATCCTACGCAATGTGTTCATCATCCAACAAAAGTGTAGAGTATGCATTTATCTATTCTGTTATGTGATCAATGTTGAGAGTGTCCACTAGTGAAAGTCTATTCCCTAGGCCTTGTTCCTAAATACTGCTATCGCTGCTTGTTTACTGTTCTGCGTTACTACTGCATGTTTACTTCCTACAATATTACTACCATCAACTGCCCGGCAACTAAGCACTTTTCCTCCCTCGTCAACTACGCGCCAAGCACTTTTCTGGCACCGTACTACTGCTCATATTCATTCATACCACTTGTATTTCACTATCTCTTCGCCGAACTAGTGCACCTATTAGGTGTGTTGGGGACACAAGAGACTTCTTGCTTTGTGGTTGCAGGGTTGCATGAGAGGGATATCTTTGACCTCTTCCTCCCGAGTTCGATAAACCTTGGGTAATCCACTTAAGGGAAACTTGCTGCTGTTCTACAAACCTCTGCTCTTGGAGGCCCAACACTGTCTACAAGAATAGAAGCACCCGTAGACATCAAGTACTTTTCTGGCGCCGTTGCCGGGGAGGAAAGGTAAAAGGCACTCATACTTCGGTTCCAGGTAACAATACTTTTCTGGCGCCATTGTGTGTGTGCTCGAAGCTATTTCCTTTAGACTCCGCAATTGCGACATTTGGTTTCTTGTTTACACTAGTTAGGCATAATGGACAACAATGACCTTTTTATTCTATTTCCTGATTTAAGACATGGATGGTTTGATGCGAAAATTAAAAAACCCATGGAACATATTAATATGAATGCTTTGAACACCATTGTTGCTAATGATATGGAAAATTCTAAGCTTGGGGAAGCTGGTTTTGGTGAGCATGATATTTTTAGTCCCCCAAGCATTGAGGATAAAATTTACTTTGATGATACTTTGCCTCCTATTTATGATGATTATAATGATAGTAGTCTTTTGTTACCACCTGTTATGGAGGATAAATTTGATTATGATTACAATATACCTCCTATATTTGATAGCTACTTTGTTGAATTTGCTCCCACTACAACTAATAAAATTGATTATGCCTATGTGGAGAGTAATAATTTTATGCATGAGACTCATGATAAGAATGCTTTATGTGATAGTTATATTGTTGAGTTTGCTCATGATGCTACTGAAAGTTACTATGAGAGAGGAAAATATGGTTATAGAAATTTTCATGTTACTAAAATGCCTCTCTATGTGCTGAAATTTTTGAAGCTACACTTGTTTTATCTTCCTATGCTTGTTACTTTGCTCTTCATGAACTTGTTTATTTACAAGATTCCTATGCATAGGAAGCATGTTAGACTTAAATGTGTTTTGAATTTGCCTCTTGATGCTCTCTTTCACTTCAACTCTTATTTCTTACGAGTGCATCATTAAAACTGCTGAGCCCATCTTAATGGCTATAAAGAAAGAACTTCTTGGGAGATAACCCATGTGTTTTTTACTACAGTACTTTGTTTTATATTTGAGTCTTGGAAGTTGTTTACTACTGTAGCAACCTCTCCTTATCATGTTTTTGTGCCAAGTAAAGTTTCTATGTTAAAGTTGATGTTATATTTGGGATCGCTGCGCAGAAACAGCATTGCTGTCTGTCACGAATCTGGGCACAGTTCTCTGTAGAAAATTCGAAAAAATCTGCCAATTTACGAGCGTGATCCTCAGATATGTACGCAACTTTCATTAGTTTTGAGTTTTTCCATTTGAGCAAGTCTGGTGCCATCTTAAAATTCGTCTTTACGGACTGTTCTGTTTTTGACAGATTCTGCCTTTTATTTCGCATTGCCTCTTTTGCTATGTTGGATGAATTTCTTTGATCCATTAATGTCCAGTAGCTTTATGCAATGTCCAGAAGTGAAAACAATGTTTGTGTCACCTCTGAACATGTGAATTTTTGATTATGCACTAACCCTCTAATGAGTTTGCTTGAAGTTTGGTGTGAAGGAAGTTTTCAAGGGTCAAGAGAGGAGTATGATATACTATGATCAAGAGGAGTGAAAGCTCTAAGCTTGGGGATGCCCCGTGGTTCATCCCTGCATATTTTAAGAAGACTCAAGCGTCTAAGCTTGGGGATGCCCAAGGCATCCCCTTCTTCATCGACAAAGTATCAGGTTCCTTCTCTTGAAACTATATTTTTATTCGGTCACATCTTGTGTTCTTTACTTGGAGCGTCTGTGTGTGCTTTTATTTTTGTTTTTGTTTTGTTATCTTAGTTATCTGAATAAGTTCATCCTTGTGTGGGAGAGAGACACGCTCCGCTGGTTCGTATGAACACATGTGTTCTTAGCTCATAATATTCATGGCAAAGTTTCCTCTTCGTTATATTGTTATATGGTTGGAATTGGAAAAATGCTACATGTAGTAATTGGTAAAATGTCTTGGATAATGTGATACTTGGCAATTGTTGTGCTCATGTTTAAGCTCTTGCATCATATACTTTGCACCCATTAATGAAGAAATACATAGAGCTTGCTAAAATTTGGTTTGCATAATTGGTCTCTCTAAGGTCTAGATAATTCTAGTATTGAGTTTTGAACAACAAGGAAGACGGTGTAGAGTCTTATAATGTTTACAATATGTCTTTTATGTAAGTTTTGCTGCACCGGTTCATCCTTGAGTTTGCTTCAAATAACCTTGCTAGCCTAAACCTTGTATCGAGAGGGAATACTTCTCATGCATCCAAAATCCTTGAGCCAACCACTATGCCATTTGTGTCCACCATACCTACCTACTACATGGTATTTCTCCGCCATTCCAAAGTAAATTGCTTGAGTGCTACCTTTAAACAATTCAAAAGTTATTACCTCTTATTTGTGTCAATGTTTTATAGCTCATGAGGAAGTATGTGGTGTTTATCTTTCAATCTTGTTGGGCAACTTTCACCAATGGACTAGTGGCTTCATCCGCTTATCCAATAATTTTGCAAAAAGAGCTGGCAATGGGATTCCCAGTCCCAAATTAATTAACAAAAATAGACACTCCTCCATGGTATGTGATTGTTGGACGGCACCCGAAGGATTCGGTTAGCCATGGCTTGAGAAAGCAAAGGTGGGGAGGAGTGTCATCATAATAAAACTAAAATAAAAAGGCACTCCTTCATGGTATGAGATTGTTGGCAGGCACCCGAGGATTCGGTTAGCCATGGTTTGTGAAAGAAAGGTTGGAAGGAGTGCCACCCAAAAATAAAATAAAATGGGAGCCGCTCTTTGAAGGTTTGTCTGGCAAGGGGGTTAGAGTACCCGCTACCATTCGTTGACAACAACAAACACTCCTCAAAACTTTACTTTTATGCTCTCTATATGTTTTCAAAATCAAAGCTCTAGCACAAATATAGCAATCAATGCTTTCCTCTTTGAAGGACCATTCTTTTACTTTTATTGTTGAGTCAGTTTACCTTCTTTCTACCTTAGAAGCAAACACTTGTGTGAACTGTGTGCATTGATTCTTACATGTTTACCTATTGCACTTGTTATATTACTTTGTGTTGACAATTATCCATGAGATATACATGTTAACATTAGATCTACCATTCACAAGCATAGACATAATCACATCAATCTTATCATTCAAGGAAGAGGTTTCCTCAACAGAATTTACCTTCTTACCTTGTGGAGCTCTTTCCATGTGCCATTCAGAGTAATTTATCATCATATCATCAAGAAGTTTTGTAGCCGCCCCCAATGTGATGGACATAAAGGTACCTCCAGCAGCTGAATCCAATAAATTCCGCGAAGAAAAATTTAGTCCTGCATAGAAGGTTTGGATGATCATCCAAGTAGTCAGTCCATGGGTTGGGCAATTCTTTACCAAAGTTTTCATTCTCTCCCATGCTTGAGCAACATGTTCAGTATCTAATTGTTTAAAATTCATTATGCTACTTCTCAAAGATATAATTTTAGCGGGAGGATAATATCTACCAATAAAAGCATCCTTGCATTTAGTCCATGAATTAATACTATTCTTAGGCAAAGATAGCAACCAATCTTTAGCTCTTCCTCTTAATGAGAAAGGAAACACTTTCAATTTAATAATATCACCATCTACATCTTTATACTTTTGCATTTCACAAAGTTCAACAAAATTATTGAGATGGGCAGCATCATCAGAACTAGCACCAGAAAATTGTTCTCTCATGACAAGGTTTAGTAAAGCAGGTTTAATTTCAAAGAATTCTGCTGTAGTAGCAGGTGGAGCAATAGGTGTGCATAGGAAATCATTATTATTTGCATTTGTGAAGTCACATAACTTAGTATTCTCATGGTTGGCCATTTTAGCAACAGTAAATAAAACAAACTAGATAAAATAAATGCAAGTAATTAATTTTTTTTGTGTTTTTGATATGGAGAGCAAGACAGTAAATAAAGTAAAACTAGCAACTAATTTTTTTGTGTTTTGATTTAGTGCAGCAAACAAAGTAGTAAATAAAATAAAGCAAGACAAAAACAAAGTAAAGAGATTGAGAAGTGGTGACTCCCCTTGCAGCGTGTCTTGATCTCCCGAGCGGCGCCGAAAAAGAGCTTGATGGCGTGTAACTCACACGTTCGTTGGGAACCCCAAGAGGAAGGTATGATGCGCACAGTAGCAAGTTTTCCCTCAGAAAGAAACCAAGGTTTAATCGAACCAGGGGAGCCAAGAAGCACGTTGAAGGTTGATGGTCGCGAAATGTGATGCGGCGCAACACCAGGGATTCCGGCGCGGAACCTGCACAACACAACCCAAGTACTTTGTCCCAACGAAACAGTGAGGTTGTCAATCTCACCGGCTTGCTGTAACAAAGGATTAAACGTATCGAGTGGAAGATGTTTGCAAAGAAAACAGTAAAAAAAGTAGATTGTATGCTATGTAAAGAATAGGACGGGGTCCACAGTTCACTAGAGGTGTCTCTCCCATAAGATAAAGCATGTTGGGTGAACAAATTACAGTCGGGCAATTGACAAATAGAGAAAGGCATAACAATGCATATACATGACATGGTAAATATAGTGAGATTTAATTGGGCATTACGACAAAGTACATAGACCGCCATCCAATGCATCTATGCCTAAAAAGTCACCTTCAGGTTATCATCCGAACCCCTCCGGTATTAAGTTGCAAAGCAACAGACAATTGCATTAAGTATGGTGCGTAATGTAATCAACAACTACATCCTTAGACATAGCATCAATGTTTTATCCCTAGTGGCAACAGCACATCCACAACCTTAGAACTTTCTGTCACTGTCCCAGATTCAATGGAGGCATGAACCCACTATCGAGCATAAATACTCCCTCTTGGAGTTAAGAGTAAAAACTTGGCCAGAGCCTCTACTAATAACGGAGAGCATGCAAGATCATAAACAACACATGAACAATAGATTGATAATCACCATAATCATAGTACTCTCTATCCATCGGATCCCGATAAACACAACATATAGAATTACAGATAGATGATCTTGATCATGTTAGGCAGCTCACAAGATCCAACAATGAAGCACAACAAGGAGAAGACGACCATCTAGCTACTGCTATGGACCCATGGTCCAGGGTGAACTACTCACTCATCACTCCGGAGGCGACCATGGCGGTGTAGAGTCCTCCGGAGATGAATCCCCTCTCCGGTGGTGCCGGAGGCGATCTCCCGAATCCCCGAGATGGGATTCGCGGCGGCGCGTCTCTAAGGTTTTCCGTATCGTGGCTCTCTGGGGGGTTCGCGACGGAAGCTTTAAGTAGGCGGAGGGTCAACGCGGGGGCCACACGAGGGGGCCGGGGCAGGTCGGCGCGGCCGGGGCTGGGCCGCGCCGGCCACCCTCTGGCCGCCTCGTGGCCCACTTCGTTAGGTCTTCGGTCTTCTGGAAGCTTCGTGCAAAAATAGGACCCTGGGCGAAAGTTTCGTCCAATTCCGAGAATATTTCTTTACTAGGATTTCTGAAACCAAAGCAACAGACAGCGGCTCTTCGGCATCTTGTTAATAGGTTAGTTCCGAAAATGCATAAATATGACATATAATGTGCATAAAACATGTAGGTATCATCAATAAAGTAGCATGGAACATAAGAAATTATCGATACGTTGGAGACGTATCAGCATCCCCAAGCTTAGTTCTGCTCGTCCCGAGCAGGTAAAACGATAACAAAGATAATTTCTGAAGTGACATGCCATCATAATCTTGATCATACTATTTGTAAACATATGTAATGAATGCAGCGATCAAAGCAAAGGTAATGACATGAGTAAACAACTGAATCATAAAGCAAAGACTTTTCATGAATAGTACTTCAAGACAAGCATCAATAAGTCTTGCATAAGAGTTAACTCATAAAGCAATAAATCAAAGTAAAGGTGTTGGAGCAACACATAAGAAGATTAAGTTTCAGCGGTTGCTTTCAACTTGTAACATGTATATCTCATGGATATTGTCAACATAAAGTAATATAACAAGTGCAATATGCAAATATGTAGGAATCAATGCAGTTCACACAAGTGTTTGCTTCTTAAGGTGGAAGGAGATAGGTAAACTGACTCAACAATAAAAGTAAAAGAAAGGTCCTTCAAAGAGGAAAGCATCGATTGCTGTATTTGTGCTAGAGCTTTTATTTTGAAAACATGAAACAATTTTATCAACGGTAGTAATAAAGCATATGAGTTATGTAAATTATATCTTACAAGTTGCAAGCCTCACGCATAGTATACTAATAGTGCCCGCACTCGTCCTACTTAACTTGGACTACCGGGTCTTCGCATGCCATGTTTCAACCAAGTGTCACAAAGGGGTACCTCCATGCCGCCTGTACAAAGGTCTAAGGAGAATGCTCGCATTTCGGATTTCTCGCTTTTGATTATTCTCAACTTAGACATCCATACCGGGACAACATGGACAACAGATAATGGACTCCTCTTAAATGCATAAGCATGTAGCAATGGTTATTGTTCTCATATGAGATTGAGGATATATGTCCAAAACTGAAACTTCAACCATGATTCATGGCTTTAGTTAGCGGCCCAATGTTCTTCTCTAACAATTTTGCATGCTCCAACCACTAAAATGATAGACCTTCAGACAAGACGGACATGCATAGCAACTCACATGATATTCAACAATAGTTGATGGCGTTCCCCAGAAGCATGGTTATCGCACAAGCAACTTAATAAAATATAAAGTGCATAAGTACATATTCAATACTACGATAGTTTTTAAGGCTATTTTGTCCCATGAGCTATATATTGCAAAGGTGAATGATGGAATTTTAAAGGTAGCACTCAAGCAATTTACTTTGGAATGGCGGAGAAATACCATGTAGTAGGTAGGTATGGTGGACACAAATGGCATAGTAGTTGGCTCAAGGATTTTGGATGCATGAGAAGTATTCCCTCTCGATACAAGGTTTAGGCTAGCAAGGTTATTTGAAGCAAACTCAAGGATGAACAAGTGCAGCAAAACTCACATAAAAGACATATTGTAAACATTATAAGACTCTACACTGTCTTCCTTGTTGTTCAAAACTCAATACTAGATATTATCTAGACCTTAGAGAAACCAAATATGCAAATCAAATTTTAGCAAGCTCTATGTATTTCTTCATTAATGGGTGCAAAGCATATGATGCAAGAGCTTAAACATGAGCACAACAATTGCCAAGTATCACATTATCCAAGACATTTTAGAATTACTACATGTAGCATTTTCCAATTCCAACCATATAACAAATTAACGAAGAAGAAACCGCCTTGAACATTATGAGTAAAGCCTAAGGACACATGTGTCCATATGCAACAGCGGAGCGTGTCTCTCTCCCACAAAGTGAATGCTAGGATCCATCTTATTCAAACAAAAACAAAAACGAAAACAAACCGACGCTCCAAGTAAAGAACACAAGATGTGATTGAATAAAAATATAGTTTCAGGGGAGGAACCTGATGATGTTGTCGATGAAGAAGGGGATGCCTTGGGCATCCCCAAGCTTAGACGCTTGAGTCTTCTTAAAATATGCAGGGGTGAACCACGGGGCATCCCCAAGCTTAGAGCTTTCACTCCTCTTGATCATAGTATATCATTCTCCTCTCTTGACCCTTGAAAACTTCCTTCACACCAAACTTCAAGCAAACTCATTAGAGGGTTAGTGCACAATTAATAATTCACTCATTCAGAGGTGACACAATCATTATTTTCACTTCTGGACATTGCATAATGCTACTGGACATTAGTGGATCAAAGAAATAAATCCAAAATAGCAAAAGAGGCAATGCGAAATAAAAGGCAGAATCTGTCAAAAACAGAACAGTCCGTAAAGACGAATTTAGAAATGGCACCAGACTTGCTCAAATGGAAAAACTCAAAACTAATGAAAGTTGCGTACATATCTGAGGATCACGCTCGTAAATTGGCAGATTTTTTCGAATTTTCTACAGAGAATTGTGCCTAGATTCGTGACAGACAGCAATGCTGTTTCTGCGCAGCGATCCCAAATATAACATCAACTTTGACATAGAAACTTTACTTGGCACAAAAACATGATAAGGAGAGGTTGCTACAGTAGTAAACAACTTCCAAGACTCAATAAAACAAAAAATTTGTAGGTAAAAACATGGGTTGTCTCCCATAAGCGCTTTTCTTTAACGCCTTTCAGCTAGGCGCAGAAAGTGCAAATCAAGTAACATCGAGAGTAGAAGCATCAACATCATAGCTTGTTCTAATAATAGAATCAAAAGGCAACTTCATTCTCTTTCTAGGGAAGTGTTCCATACCTTTCTTGAGAGGAAATTGGTATTTAATATTACCTTCCCTCATATCAATAACAGCACCAACAGTTCGAAGAAAAGGTCTTCCCAACACAATTGGACAAGATGCATTGCATTCGATATCCAAGACAACAAAATCAACGGGGACAAGGTTATTGTTAACCGTAATATGCACATTATCAATCCTCCCCAAAGGTTTCTTTTTAGCATTATCGGCAAGATTAACATCCAAATAACAATTCTTCAATGGTGGCAAGTCAAGCATATCATAAATCTTTTTAGGCATAACAAAAATACTTGCACCAAGATCACATAAAGCATTACATTCAAAGTCATTGAATTTCATTTTAATGATGGGCTCCCAACCATCCTCTAACTTTCTAGGAATAGAAGTTCCAAGTTTTAGTTTCTCTTCTCTAGCTTTTATGAGAGCATTTGTAATATGTTTTGTAAAGGCTAAATTTATAGCACTAGCATTAGGACTTTTAGCAAGTTTTTGTAAGAACTTTATAACTTCAGAGATGTGGCAATCATCAAAGTCTAAATCATTATGAGCTACAGCAATGGGATCATTGTTCCCAAGGTTGGAAAAAATTTCAGCAGTTTTATCACAAGCAGTTTCAGCAGTTTTAGCAATTTCAGGCAGTTTTGTACGCTTTGCACTAGGAGTAGAAACATTGCCAACACCAATTATTTTACCATTGATAGTAGGAGGTGCAGCAACATGTGAAGAATTAGCATTACTAGTGGTGGTAATAGTCCAAACTTTAGCTACATTATTCTCTTTAGCTAGTTTTTCATTTTCTTCTCTATCCCACCTAGCACGCAGTTCAGCCATTAATCTTATATTCTCATTAATTCTAACTTGGATGGCATTTGCTGTAGTAGTAATCTTATTATCAATATCATTATTAGGCATAACTTTCAATTTTAAAAGATTTACATCAGAGGCAAGTCTATCAACTCTAGAAGCAATAGTATCAATTTTATCAAGCTTTTCCTCAACAGATTTGTTAAAAGCAGTTTGTGTACTAATAAATTCTTTAAGCATAGCTTCAAGACCAGAGGGTACACTCCTATTATTATTGTAAGAATTCCCATAAGAATTACCATAACCATTACCATTAGCAGAAGGATATGGCCTATAGTTATTACCAGAGTTGTTCCTATAAGCATTGTTGTTGAAATTATTGTTTTTAATGAAATTCACATCAACATTTTCTTCTTGAGCAACCAGTGAAGCTAAAGGAACATTATTTGGATCAACATTAGATCTACCATTCACAAGCATAGACATAATCACATCAATCTTATCATTCAAGGAAGAGGTTTCCTCAACAGAATTTACCTTCTTACCTTGTGGAGCTCTTTCCATGTGCCATTCAGAGTAATTTATCATCATATCATCAAGAAGTTTTGTAGCCGCCCCAATGTGATGGACATAAAGGTACCTCCAGCAGCTGAATCCAATAAATTCCGCGAAGAAAAAATTAGTCCTGCATAGAAGGTTTGGATGATCATCCAAGTAGTCAGTCCATGGGTTGGGCAATTCTTTACCAAAGTTTTCATTCTCTCCCATGCTTGAGCAACATGTTCAGTATCTAATTGTTTAAAATTCATTATGCTACTTCTCAAAGATATAATTTTAGCGGGAGGATAATATCTACCAATAAAAGCATCCTTGCATTTAGTCCATGAATTAATACTATTCTTAGGCAAAGATAGCAACCAATCTTTAGCTCTTCCTCTTAATGAGAAAGGAAACACTTTCAATTTAATAATATCACCATCTACATCTTTATACTTTTGCATTTCACAAAGTTCAACAAAATTATTGAGATGGGCAGCAGCATCATCAGAACTAGCACCAGAAAATTGTTCTCTCATGACAAGGTTTAGTAAAGCAGGTTTAATTTCAAAGAATTCTCTGTAGTAGCAGGTGGAGCAATAGGTGTGCATAGGAAATCATTATTATTTGCATTTGTGAAGTCACATAACTTAGTATTCTCATGGTTGGCCATTTTAGCAACAGTAAATAAAACAAACTAGATAAAATAAATGCAAGTAATTAATTTTTTTGTGTTTTTGATATGGAGAGCAAGACAGTAAATAAAGTAAAACTAGCAACTAATTTTTTTTGTGTTTTGATTTAGTGCAGCAAACAAAGTAGTAAATAAAATAAAGCAAGACAAAAATAAAGTAAAGAGATTGAGAAGTGGAGACTCCCCTTGCAGCGTGTCTTGATCTCCCCGGCAACGGCGCCGAAAAAGAGCTTGATGGCGTGTAACTCACACGTTCGTTGGGAACCCCAAGAGGAAGGTATGATGCGCAGTAGCAAGTTTTCCCTCGAAAGAAACCAAGGTTTAATCGAACCAGTAGGAGCCAAGAAGCACGTTGAAGGTTGATGGTCGCGAAATGTGATGCGGCGCAACACCAGGATTGGCGCCAACGCGGAACCTGCACAACACAACCCAAGTACTTTGTCCCAACGAAACAGTGAGGTTGTCAATCTCCCCGGCTTGCTGTAACAAAGGATTAAACGTATCGAGTGGAAGATGTTTGCAAAGAAAACAGTAAAACAAGTAGATTGTATGCTATGTAAAGAATAGGACCGGGGTCCACAGTTCACTAGAGGTGTCTCTCCCATAAGATAAAGCATGTTGGGTGAACAAATTACAGTCGGGCAATTGACAAATAGAGAAAGGCATAACAATGCATATACATGACATGGTAAATATAGTGAGATTTAATTGGGCATTACGACAAAGTACATAGACCGCCATCCAACTGCATCTATGCCTAAAAAGTCCACCTTCAGGTTATCATCCGAACCCCTTCCAGTATTAAGTTGCAAAGCAACAGACAATTGCATTAAGTATGGTGCGTAATGTAATCAACAACTACATCCTTAGACATAGCATCAATGTTTTATCCCTAGTGGCAACAGCACATCCACAACCTTAGAACTTTCTGTCACTGTCCCAGATTCAATGGAGGCATGAACCCACTATCGAGCATAAATACTCCCTCTTGGAGTTAAGAGTAAAAACTTGGCCAGAGCCTCTACTAATAACGGAGAGCATGCAAGATCATAAACAACACATGAACAATAGATTGATAATCACCATAATCATAGTACTCTCTATCCATCGGATCCCGACAAACACAACATATAGAATTACGGATAGATGATCTTGATCATGTTAGGCAGCTCACAAGATCCAACAATGAAGCACAACAAGGAGAAGACGACCATCTAGCTGCTATGGACCCATGGTCCAGGGGTGAACTACTCACTCATCACTCCGGAGGCGACCATGGCGGTGTAGAGTCCTCCGGGAGATGAATCCCCTCTCCGGCGAGGGTGCCGAGGCGATCTCGAGAATCCCCGAGATGGGATTCGCGGCCGTCTCTGTAAGGTTTTCCGTATCGTGGCTCTTGCTTGGGGTTTCGCGACCGGAGCTTTAAGTAGGCGGAGGGTCAGCGGGGGCCACACGAGGGCCCGGGGGCAGGTCGGCGCGGCCGGGCCGGCCGCGGCCACCCTCTGGCCGCCTCGTGGCCCACTCCCCTGGTCTTCGGTCTTCTGGAAGCTTTGCAAAAATAGGACCCTGGGCGAAAGTTTCGTCCAATTCCGAGAATATTTCTTTACTAAGATTTCTGAAACCAAAAACAGCAGAAAACAGCAACTGGCTCTTCGGCATCTTGTTAATAGGTTAGTTCCAGAAAATGCATAAATATTTGATACGTCTCAAACGTATCTATAATTTCTTATGTTCCATGCCACTTTATTGATGATATCTACATGTTTTATACACATTATATGTCATTATTATGCGTTTTCCGGAACTAACCTATTGACGAGATGCAGGCGGTCTTTTCTTGTTTTTTGGTTTGAAATCCTAGTAACGAAATATTCTCGAATCGGACGAAATCACCCAAGTTCCATTTTTCCCGAAGCTTCGAGCAGGAGGGACGAAAGGGGCTGGGGGGCCCCACCACACCCCCGCGGGCCGGGCGCGCCCCTATGGTGTGGGCAGCCCGTGGCCCCTCCGACTCCTCTCTTCGCCTATTTAACCCCTCTGACCTAAAAACACCGATAAGAAAGCCACGATACGAGAAAAGTTCCGGCCGCCGCCGTCGCGAAGCCAAGATCCGGGGGACAGAGTCTCAGGCACCCTGCGGACGGGGAAGTGCCCCCGAAGGCTTCTCCATCGACACCGCTGCCATCTCCACCGCCATCGTCATCACCGCTCTGCTCCCATGAGGAGGAGTAGTTCTCCATCGAGGCTCGGGGTCTGTGTAGCTATGTGGTTAATCTCTCTCCTATGTACTTCAATACAATGATCTCATGAGCTGCCTTACATGATTGAGATTCATATGAGTTTTGTATCACTACTATCTATGTGCTACTCTAGCAAAGTTATTAAAGTAGTTTTATTCCTCCTGCATGTGTGCAAAGGTGACACAGTGTGTGCACCGTGTTAGTACTTGGTTTATGCTATGATCATGATCTCTTGTAGATTGCGAAGTTAACTATTGCTATGATAATATTGATGTGATCTATTCCTCCTACATATGCATGAAGGTGACAGTGTGCATGCTATGCTAGTACTTGGTTTAGTCTTTTGATCTATCTTACACTAAAGGTTACTAAAATATGAGCATTATTGTGGAGCTTGTTAACTCCGGCATTGAGGGTTCATGTAATCCTACGCAATGTGTTCATCATCCAACAAAAGTGTAGAGTATGCATTTATCTATTCTGTTATGTGATCAATGTTGAGAGTGTCCACTAGTGAAAGTCTATTCCCTAGGCCTTGTTCCTAAATACGCTATCGCTGTTTGTTTATATGCTGCGTTACTACTGCATGTTTACTTCCTACAATATTACTACCATCAATTGCCGGCAACTAAGCACTTTTCCTCCCTCGTCAACTACGCGCCAAGCACTTTTCTGGCACCGTACTACTGCTCATATTCATTCATACCACTTGTATTTCACTATCTCTTCGCCGAACTAGTGCACCTATTAGGTGTGTTGGGGACACAAGAGACTTCTTGCTTTGTGGTTGCAGGGTTGCATGAGAGGGATATCTTTGACCTCTTCCTCCCGAGTTCGATAAACCTTGGGTAATCCACTTAAGGGAAACTTGCTGCTGTTCTACAAACCTCTGCTCTTGGAGGCCCAACACTGTCTACAAGAATAGAAGCACCCGTAGACATCAATGGCCAAATCCTCCGAGGTATCATCTCCTAGCCCCTCTATGCCTAACATATCAAGTGATCTAGGGGTTGATGATGCTAGTCTAAAAGTGAAACAAGAAATGCTAGAATTTGATGAATTCATGTTTAACCTACAAGGTATCAACAAAAAGCATGTTTCAAATCTCATGGCTCGTTTAGCTCAACAAAATGATATGCTTGAGAAAAAGGGTCAAATAGAGAGAGAAGACTCTTGAAATCCATGCTCTTAAAAATGCCCTTGAGGAAAGTCAAGAAACTATAGCTTCTCTTGAGGAGAGGCTAGAAAATCTTGAAGAGCCTCAAGATGAAATTAACAAGCTCACTAAAGCTAGAGATCATGCTAGGGCTAAGCTAAATTGCTTAAAAAGGAAAAGGCCCAATTTGGGGTTGATCATGAGAAACTTGTGAAGGATCTAGATGAACTAGACAAAACTCACAAAGCTTTGAAGAGTGAATACTCTCTCCTATCCAAGTCAAATGAGAAACTTCAAATTAGGCTTGCTTCATATGATGTGCCTAGTTCCTCTACCCCTTCTTGTGATCATGCAAATATTATTGAGGAAAATGCTAGGTTGAAGGATGAACTTGCTAAGGCCTCCTCTCCCCAAAGTAAACTTTCTTTGGATGATCTTTTGAGTAAGCAAAGATCAAACAATGGGAAGGAGGGCCTAGGTTACAATGCCAAGGCGAAGAAGGCAAACAAGCAAAAGGCCAAGCCCGCACAAGAGAAGAAGAAAGCTATCACCAATGGTGAAGCCCCTAAGGGCAACACCATTAATGATGATAATGCGGGAAATGCTAACCCTCACTATGTTCTATTTAGAGATTATTATGGTGATGTGTATGCTAAATATGTTGGCCCATATGATGGTTATGTTGCTTGGTCTATTTGGGTCCCAAAGACCCTTGTTGCTAACAAAAGAGGACCCATTGAGAAATGGGTACCTAAATCCAAGAATTGATCTCATGTAGGACTATGCCGCCGGAGGTTCAAAATGGGTACTTGATAGTGGATGTACAAGTCATATGACCGGCGGCAAGAACCTCGTCAAGGAGTTGAGGCCCAACATAAACAACATCACCGTCTCCTTTGGCGATAATTCTACATCCGAGGTAATGGGTTTTGGCAAGGTTGTGGTTGCACACAACATAACACTTGTGGATGTCATGCTTGTCAAAACCCTTGGTTACAATTTGCTTTCCGTTTCCGCCCTTGGCAAGATGGGTTTCGCCGTCTTTATTGATAATGATATTGTGGTCCTCTTGTGGAGCAAGACTCTAAAAGTCGCTTTCGTTGGGTATCGCGAACATAACTTGTATGTGGTGGACTTTTCGGGGACCACCACTTCAAGTGCGATGTGCCTATTCGGAAAGGCGGATGTGGGTTGGTTGTGGCATCGCCGCCTAGCCCATGTCAACATGAGAACTTTGCAAAGTCTTCACAAGGGGAACCATATTGTGGGACTAATGGAAAATGTTTCTTTTGCCAAAGATCGTGTTTGTAGGGCTTGTGTTGAAGGCAAAATGCATGACTCTCCGCATCCAAGCAAGACTATCATCTCTTCCAAGAGGATCTTGGAGCTCCTTCATGTGGATCTCTTTGGTCCCGTTACTCATGCAAGTCTTGGTGCGAAGAAACATTGCTTGGTGATTGTTGATGATTACTCAAGATACACTTGGGTCTACTTTCTCAAGACGAAAGATGAGACTCAACAAATATTCATTGACTTTGCCACCGAGGTGCAACGCCAACACAACCTCCTCATTATGGCAATAAGAAGTGACAACGGCTCCGAGTTCAAGAACTACACACTCAATGATTTTCTTAGTGATGAGGGGATTCGTCATCAATATTCCGCTGCTTACACCCCTCAACAAAATGGTGTTGCGGAGAGGAAGAACCGGACTCTTATGGATATGGCAAGATCTATGATGGCGGAGTATAAATCCCGCTATAACTTTTGGGCCGAAGCCATCTCCACCGCTTGTCACTCTTCTAACCGGCTCTATCTCCGCAAGGGTTTGAACAAGACTCCATATGAAATACTCACCGGCAACAAGCCTAATATCTCATACTTCAAGGTGTTCGGTTGTAAGTGTTTCTACAAAATCAAAGGAGTTCGTTTGTCTAAATTTGCTCCTAAAGCTTTGGAGGGTATATTTGTTGGTTACGGTGCCGAATCTCACACTTATAGAATCTTTGATATAGCCTCCGGGATTATCATCGAATCTTGTAGTGTGAGGTTCGAAGAAAATGATGGCTCCCAAGTGGGGCAAGTTGATGTATGTGCAGGTGATGAAATACCTCAAGATGCCATAGTAAGAATGGGTGTGGGATTTTTCCGCCCCATTGAGGGACACGGTGTGGCGTCTCGGGAAGAACTATGCTCTACCACGGTGGAGCCCTCATCCTCTCAACATCAACAAACCCCATCTCTTGAAGCTAATGATGCACCAACCCAAGAACAAGAAGAAAACCCTCCCTCTCATGTACAAGATCAAGGACAAGATCAACCAAGAATTCAAGATCAACCATTTGATATTTGCACTTCACCAAACATTGTCCAAGATCAAGCACATGAGGATGAGCATTCTCAAGAAATTGAGGAAGCTCAAATTGAAGGTCAAGACGGGGACCCAAATGATCAAGTTGATCAAGTGACACCTCCAAGGCCTAGAAAAACCAAGGAGGAGATCGAGGCCCGTCGTCTAGCAAGAAGAGATAGGACCCTTGAAATTCGTGGACACACTCATGACAAGGTCCTTGGTGATGTTCGAGCAAAGGTCTCCACAAGAAGGCAATTGGCTAATTTTAGCAATCATCATGCTTATATCTCCGTTGTGGAACCCAAGAAAGTATTTGAAGCCCTTGAAGATTCGGATTGGGTGGAAGCCATGCATGAGGAACTCAACAACTTCAAGCGCAACAAAGTGTGGACCTTAGTAGAGAAGCCAAAGGAGTGCCGCAATGTTATAGGCACTAAGTGGATATTCAAGAACAAGCAAGATGAGTTTGGAAATATTGTGAGGAACAAGGCAAGATTGGTGGCTCAAGGTTTCTCTCAAGTTGAAGGAATTGACTTTGGAGAGACCTATGCTCCCGTGGCTCGTCTTGAGTCCATCCGTATCCTTCTTGCTTATGCATCGCATCATAACTTTAAGTTGCAACAAATGGATGTTAAAAGTGCATTTCTTAATGGTCCTTTGCATGAAGAGGTTTATGTTAAGCAACCCCCGGGGTTCGAGGATCTCAACTTTCCTAACCATGTCTATAAGCTTGATAAAGCACTTTATGGTCTCAAACAAGCTCCTAGAGCTTGGTACGAGCACCTTAAAGAATTGTTGGTAGACCGTGGGTTTGATGTTGGGTTAATCGATCCCACTCTTTTTACTAAGAGGGTCAATGGGGAGCTTTTCGTTTGCCAATTATATGTTGATGATATTATCTTTGGCTCTACTAACAAAGCTTTCAATGATGAATTTTCAAAGCTTATGACCGATAGGTTTGAGATGTCTATGATGGGAGAGATGAAGTTCTTTCTTGGTTTTGAGATCAAGCAATTGAGAGAAGGAACCTTCATCAATCAAGCAAAATATCTCCAAGACATGCTCAAGAGGTTCAAGATGACCGAGTTGAAGGGTGTGGCCACTCCTATGGTCACCAAATGTCATCTTGCACTAGATCCCAATGGTAAAGAGGTGGATCAAAAGGTATACCGCTCCATGATTGGATCCTTGCTTTACCTTTGTGCATCTAGACCGGACATAGTGTTGAGTGTTGGTGTGTGTGCAAGGTATCAAGCTTCTCCTAAGGAGAGCCACATGATGGCTCTCAAAAGAATCTTTCGATATTTGGTTGATACCCCAAGATATGGTATTTGGTACCCCAAAGGCTCAAGTTTTATTCTCAATGGATATACCGATGCGGATTGGGCGGGTGACAAGGATGATAGGAAATCAACTTCCGGGGCTTGCCAATTCCTTGGTAGTGATACGTCTCCAACGTATCGATAATTTCTTATGTTCCATGCTACTTTATTGATGATACCTACATGTTTTATGCACATTATATGTCATATTTATGCATTTTCTGGAACTAACCTATTAACAAGATGCCGAAGAGCCATTGCTGTTTTCTGCTGTTTTTGGTTTCAGAAATCCTAGTAAGGAAATATTCTCGGAATTGGACGAAATCTTCGCCAGGGTCCTATTTTTGCACGAAGCTTCCCGGAAGACCGAAGGAAGTGGGGCCACGAGGCGCCGACACCATAGGGCGGCGCGGCCCCCCTGGCGCGCCGACCTAGGGTGTGGGGCCCTCATGTGGCCCCCGCGTTGCCCTTCCGCCTACTTAAAGCCTCCCGAAACCCCGGTCGAGAGCCACGATACGGAAAACCTTCCGAGAGCGCCGCCGCATCCCATCTCGGGATTCAGGAGATCGCCTCCGGCACCCTGCCGGAGAGGGGATTCATCTCCCGGAGGACTCTTCATCGCCATGATCGCCTCCGGAGTGATGAGTGAGTAGTTCACCCCTGGACCATGGGTCCATAGCAGTAGCTAGATGGTCGTCTTCTCCTTGTTGTGCTTCATTGTTGGATCTTGTGAGCTGCCTAACATGATCAAGATCATCTATCTGTAATACTATATGTTGTGTTTGTCGGGATCCGATGGATAGAGAATACTATGTTATGGTGATTATCAATCTATTGTTTATGTGTTGTTTATGATCTTGCATGCTCTCCGTTATTAGTAGAGGCTCTGGCCAAGTTTTTGCTCTTAACTCCAAGAGGGAGTATTTATGCTCGATAGTGGGTTCATGCCTTCATTGACACCTGGGACAGTGAGAAAGTTCTAAGGTTGTGATGTGCTGTTGCCACTAGGGATAAAACATTGATTCTATGTCTAAGGATGTAGTTGTCGATTATATTACGCACCATACTTAATGCAATTGTCTGTTGCTTAGCAACTTAATACTAAATGGGGTTCGGATGATAACCTGAAGGTGGACTTTTTAGGCATAGATGCAGTTGGATGGCGGTCTATGTACTTTGTCGTAATGCCCAATTAAATCTCACTATATTTATCATATCATGTATATGCATTGTTATGCCCTTCTCTATTTGTCAATTGCCGACTGTAATTTGTTCACCCAACATGCTTTTATCTTATGGGAGAGACGCCTCTAGTGAACTGTGGACCCCGGTCCTATTCTTTACATAGCATACAATCTGCAATTGTGTTTTACTATTTTCTTGCAAACAATCATCTTCCACTCGATACGTTTAATCCTTTGTTACAGCAAGCCGGTGAGATTGACAACCTTGTTTCGTTGGGGAAAAGTACTTTGGTTTTGTTGTGCAGATTCCACGTTGGCGCAGAATCCCTGGTGTTGCGCCGCACTACATTTCGCCACCATCAACCTTCAACGTGCTTCTTGGCTCCTCTGGTTCGATTAAACCTTGGTTTCTTTCTGAGGGAACTTGCTACTGTGCGCATCATACCTTCCTCTTGGGGTTCCCAACGAACGTGTGAGTTACACGCCATCAAGCTCTTTTTCTGGCGCCGTTGAGAATCAAGACACGCTGCAAGGGGAGTCTCCACTTCTCAATCTCTTTACTTTGTTTTTGTCTTGCTTTATTTTATTTACTACTTTGTTTGCTGCACCTAAACAAAACACACAAAAAATTAGTTGCTAGTTTTACTTTATTTATTGTCTTGCTCTCTATATCAAAAACACACAAAAATTAGTTACTTGCATTTACTTTATCTAGTTTGCTTTATTTATTGTCTTGCACTCTATATTAAAAATACAAAAAAAATAGTTACTTTTGTTACCATGTCTAGCTCTGAACCTGTTACTTCTTCACCTGAGGAATTAGTTTTTACTTTTAAACAAGGGGATGATGAGAGTTTTAAGGATGCTTGGTCTAGAATTTTTACTTTTTATCGTAAAACTGAACCTCAAATGACTCTAAGTTTACTCCTTAGTAATTTTTATTTTGGTCTTATGGTTCGCTATAGATATGCTTTGGACACTTTAGTAGGAGGAGATTTCCTTCATTGTAATGGGGATCAAGCTTTTAATGCCATAAAGAAATTGGTTGCATCACATGATTCAGCTAATAACTTTGATTCAGCCCTTATTAGCATTTATAATAGATTGAACAATCTCGAGATAAGTACATCTCGCTTGAATGACAATTATCACTGTGTTCGTAATCGTCTTGAACAAGTCTTAGTAGATTCTAAACCTTCATTATGGGATCCTGCTGTTAAAATTGTTATCGGTGATCGAACTCTTCATGCCTACTGTGATATTATGTATGAATTTTGCCTTATGCCTGAAAGCATTTATAAATCTTTGAAACTTTGGGGAGTCGATGAAGGAGGAGAAGAAATAACTCTCATTGATAACTCTATTATAATTCCTAAGGGAATAGCTGCAGGTGTGCATACAACCATTCTTGGAAGAACAATATCCATTGATTATCTTGTTATTGAAACAGGAAAAATCATACTCGGAAGATCCTTGCTGAAACTATTGGGAGCAGTCATTGATGTGGGAGAAGGCACTCTGAAATTCACCTCTATACCGGGGGAAATCATATATTTCCTAAACCAAAGGGAAATAAAAACAATAAGAAAGGTAAGGATAAAGCCCAAGGTAAGGTTGACACACCGTCTCTTGATAATACTTGATACACACTTTCTGCGCCTAGCTGAAAGGCGTTAAAGAAAAGCGCTTATGGGAGACAACCCATGTTTTTACTACAGCAATTTTTTTTTTGTTTTGTTGAGTCTTGGAAGTTGTTTACTACTGTAGCAACCTCTCCTTATCATGTTTTTGTGCCAAGTAAAGTTTCTATGTCAAAGTTGATGTTATATTTGGGATCGCTGCGCAGAAACAGCATTGCTGTCTGTCACGAATCTGGGCACAGGCCTCTGTAGAAAATTCGAAAAAATCTGACAATTTACGAGCGCGATCCTCAGATATGTACGCAACTTTCATTAGTTTTGAGTTTTTCCATTTGAGCAAGTCTGGTGCCAGCTTTAAATTCGTCTTTACGGATGTGTTTTTGACAGATTTGCCTTTTATTTTGCATTGCCTCTTTTGCTATGTTGGATTTATTTCTTTGATCCATTAATGTCCAGTAGCTTTATGCAATGTCCAGAAGTGTAAAGAATGAATGACCTCTGAACATGTGAATTATTAATTGTGCACTAACCCTCTAATGAGTTTGCTTGAAGTTTGGTGTGAAGAAAGTTTTCAAGGGTCAAGAGAGGAGTATGATATACTATGATCAAGAGAGTGAAAGCTCTAAGCTTGGGGATGCCCCGTGGTTCACCCCTGCATATTCTAAGAAGACTCAAGCGTCTAAGCTTGGGGATGCCCAAGGCATCCCCTTCTTCATCGACAACATCATCAGGTTCCTCCCCTCAAACTATATTTTTATTCAGTCACATCTTGTGTTCTTTGCTTGGAGCGTCGGTTTGTTTTTGTTTTCGTTTTTGTTTGAATAAAATGGATCCTAGCATTCACTTTGTGGGAGAGAGACACGCTCCGCTGTTGCATATGGACAAATATGTCCTTAGGCTTTACTCATAATGTTCATGGCGAAGTTTCTTCTTCGTTAAATTGTTATATGGTTGGAATTGGAAAATGCTACATGTAGTAATTCTAAAATGTCTTGGATAATGTGATACTTGGCAATTGTTGTGCTCATGTTTAAGCTCTTGCATCATATGCTTTGCACCCATTAATGAAAAATACATAGAGCTTGCTAAAATTTGATTTGCATATTTGGTCTCTCTAAGGTCTAGATAATATCTAGTATTGAGTTTTGAACAACAAGGAAGACGGTGTAGAGTCTTATAATGTTTACAATATGTTTTTTATGTGAGTTTTGCTGCACCTGTTCATCCTTGAGTTTGCTTCAAATAACCTTGCTAGCCTAAACCTTGTATCGAGAGGGAATACTTCTCATGCATCCAAAATCCTTGAGCCAACTGATGACCCACAAGTATAGGGGTGTATCGTAGTACTTTCGATAAATAAGAGTGTCGAACCCAACGAGAGCAGAAGGTGTTGACAAGCAGTTTCGATGAAGGTTTCACTGTAAATGCTCACAGACAAGTATTCAGGGGTTTTGATATTGCAGATAAATAAAGTACAAGTAAATAAAATGCGAGAGAAATAATTGCAGCGAGTGGCCCAATCCTTTTTAGCACAAAGGACAAGCCGGTTTGATTACTTATAATGACCAAACGTTCTCGAGGACACACGGGGATTTTAGTCTAGTGCTTTCGCTACATACAGCTGATTAATCTTCATTGTTTTGATAAGTGTTGTGTGGGTGAACCTATGCTAATGCACCGCCCTTCCTAGGACTAATACATACTTGTGATTATACCCCTTGCAAGCATCCGCAACTACAAGAAAGTAATTAAGATAAATCTAACCAGCCTTAAACTCTGAGATCCTGCGATCCCTCCTGCATCGATATACTAACGGGGGCTTAGGTTTCTGTCACTCCGGCAACCCCGCAATTAGCAACCGAATACAAGATGCACTCCCCTAGGCCCATAAATGGTGAAGTGTCGTGTAGTCGACGTTCACACGACACCACTAGAAGAATGACACCACAACTTAAATATCATAACATTGAATATTACTCAACCATAATTCACTACTAGCATTTAGACTTCACCCATGTCCTCAAGAACTAAACGAACTACTCACGAGACATCATATGGAATACAATCAGAGGTGATATGATGATGAATAACAATCTGAACATAAACCTTGGTTCAATGGTTTCACTCAATAGCATCTACAACAAGTATAGAATAACACCGGGAGAGTTTCCCCTATCAAACAATCAAGATTTAACCCGAATTGCTACAGCGATGACGAGGTGCAGCGGTGGTGATGGCGGTGTAGATGGTGGAGATGATGATGATGATGATGATGGAGATGATGTCCCGCTCGATGACGATGGCGATGGCGTCGATTTCCCCCTCCGGGAGGGAATTTCCCGGCGGATTCCTGCCCGCCGGAGAGCTCTTTTCTCTCTGGTGTTCTCCGCCCCGCAGAGGCGGCTGTAACCCTTCGTGAGGATCCCTCTGTGGCTTAGGTTTTCGGGACGAAGGAGTACGCGAAGAAAAGGAGGCGAAAGAAGCTGTGGGGCCCCCAGAGCATAGGGTGGCGCGGCCAGGCCTGGGCCGCGCCGCCCTGTCTGGGCCCACGTGGCCCCTCTCTTCTTCCCCTTGGCTCCCTCCGTCATCTGGAAAAATAGGAATTTTCGTGAAATTCCCTTCCACGTTGATCTTCCGAAATATTGCGTCTGACGGTGCTTTTTCCAGCAGAATCCTGGCTCCGGTGCTTGATCCTCCAATGATGATGAAACATGCAAAATAGATGGAATAACATAAGTATTGTGTCCCAATATGAAATATATCAATGAATAACAGCAAATTATGATACAAAATAGTGATGCAAATTGGACGTATCAACTCCCCCAAGCTTAGACCTCGCTTGTCCCCAAGCGAAACTGAGCTCGATAAACAAGACCACATGTTTATGGAGTGAAGAGTCGATAAATAAAATACGGACAAGAAGCATCATATTCATTCACACAAGACATTCTAGTAAACAACTTCCTCATATAACTCATCTCGAAATAAGTAAAGAGAAATCACAAGTAAAGGTGCATAAGAAATCATAGTTGGTGATGGCAAACTTTGTTCTTGGTCAGAGAACTACTAACGGATTGTACTTCTAAGCAAAGCTTTCATATTAGAATTTATAGCTGAGCCTTCATATTTAAGCATAACAATCTCTTCATAATCATTGATAACTTCAAAGTCATATTCATTCAGATAAAATTGGTACTAAACAAGAAAGTATAAAAGACATGATAACTGAATCATAGCATAAATGATTGGTTCACAACAACTCAATTGCTTGCTTAGGATAGAGGGAAATAGGTATACTGACTCAACATAAAAGTAAAAGACAGGCCCTTCGCAGAGGGAAGCAGGGATTAAATCATGTGCTAGAGCTTTTCAAGTTTTGAAATCATATAAAGAGAATAAAAGTAAAATTTTGAGAGGTGTTTGTTGTTGTCAACGAATGGTAGCGGGCACTCTAACCCCCTTGCCAAACGAACCTTCCAAGAGCGGCTCCCATGAGGGACGGCATCTCTACCAGCAAGGTAGATCATCCCCCTTCTCTTTTGTTTACACATGTATTTTAGTTTTATTTAGGATGACACTCCCCCCAACCTTGGCTTTCTCAATCCATGGCTAACCGAATCCTCGGGTGCCTTCCAACATTCACATACCATGGAGGAGTGTCTATTGCAAAATTAAGTTGCTTACTGATGAATCAGAGCAAAACATGTGAAGAGAATTATTAATGAAAGTTATTAATTGAGGCTGGGAACCTCATTGCCAGCTCTTATTGCAAAGTTATTGGGTAAGCGGATGTGCCGCTAGTCCATTAGGAAAAGTTCGCCCAACAAGATTGAAAGATAAAACACCACATACTTCCTCATGAGCTATAAAACATTGACACAAATAAGAAGTAGTATAGTTTGAATAATTTAAAGGTAGCACATGAAGTATTTACTTGGAATGGCAGAAAATACCATGTAGTAGGTAGGTATGGTGGACACAAATGGCATAGGTTTGGTCTAAGGTTATGGATGTATGAGAAGCATTCCCTCTCGATACAGGTCTTTGGCTAGCAAGGTTTGATAGCAAGCATAAAGGTTGAGGGAAACAAACAAATATACATATGATAGAAACAATCATGCATCTTTCTCATAAGCACAAGCAATTTTAACTTAAGAATACTAAGCATAGAGATAATGGAGTAATGTATCTAAGTGTATTTCTCTCTTTTATTAAACATCAGGATGTTGTTGCTATTGACCAATGCTAAGTTTGCCAAAACCAAATAGATTTACTTAATGTTCCCAAAGTGATATCAATACTCATGTCAAGAATAATCATATAATGGAGATTGCAAACTAAAATAAGGTGTGCAAAAAGTAAATGATAAGACTTCTCATTAATATTCCATAACGATAACTCACACCAACGGATACATCGATAACTAACTAAGAGAGATACTTCCACATTGCATACTATTCTATATGATAACTTCCCTACTCATGATATGACACTACTTAATAGTAAAAGATAAAGGTGGTGGTGATGTGATACCGCGGCACTCCCCAAGCTTGGAACAAACCAAGGGGATGCCAATACCGATGAATTACTCCTTCGGTGATGATGGCGATGGATTCCTCTCGCGCTTCATAAGGATCTCCTTCAGCTTCAGCTTCTCAATTTTGCAATTCTGCACCAAAACCTGAAAAGACTCATTGTTATCCGAGTGTGGCGGTGACGGCCTTGTGCTGGGATTTGAGTAATATTCCAGCATTCTGCGAAGTCGCTGGTTCTCCTCCTGAAGTATCTCCACTTCCCTCCTTAGAGCACGATATTGATCACAAAACTCATCAGCAACCCGTATTGCTTCCTCCACACAAGGGAAAGACTCGAGGTCCAGAGCAGGCGGAAGAGCTCCCTGCAAGTTATGAGAAAAAGAACGCCCAGTGTTAACCGATCCCACCAAGATTGGCTTACTCCTCGTAGTTTCCCACTCTCCTTTTGCTGATGCTATCTTCTCCTTATCCTTATTGATCCTTTCATCTATCTCTTCCCTCCAAGGCCCCTTGTCTTTGTTGTTGGAGACCATGGTGCTTCTAGATCGAAACAAATCTGGCAGAAAACAGCTCGAAACGAAACACGACGAGAAAACGATATTACGGACCTCCAGGGGTCCGGGGGATTATATAGCAAATATTTTTACGACAAAAGGAAGGTTCCAGGCCGAAAACGAGTGGAAACGGGGGGGTGCCGTCACCATAGGTCGGCGCGGCCAGGGTGGGGCCCGCGCCGGCCTGTGGTGACGCCCTCGCGCGTCTTTTCCACTCCGTTTCGATTCCGTAATTTTTCATATTTTCCAAAAACAGCAAAAATAATGTTCGGAAAGGTAAACGCGGACTTTTATTACCTATACTGTTACCTATTCAAAGTCGAGTTCTGGCGGACTGTCAATTTGTCCTTTGATGAAAGCCTCCGGTGTTTCCACTTGAATAATATCAACATCAACATTATAAGAATCGCCCGAGATATAATGCTTGAGTCTTTGTCCATTCACCACTTGTGTGGCATTGCCTTGGAGAGAGCTAATTTTAATTGCTCCTGAACGATACACCTCCTCAACAACATATGGTCCTTCCCACTTCGAGAGTAATTTCCCTGCAAAGAATCTGAGACGAGACCGATACAATAGAACTTGATCTCCAACATTAAATTCTCTTTTAATGATCCTTCTATCATGCCACTTCTTAACTTTTTCTTTAAAGAGTTTAGCATTTTCATAAGCTTCACTTCTCCATTCATCTAGAGAACTTAATTGCAACAACCTCTTATTACCGGCTAATTTAGGATCTTTATTTAGTTCTCTAACAGCCCAATAAGCTTTGTGCTCTAGTTCTAAAGGTAAATGACAAGCTTTTCCATAAACCATTTTATAAGGCGACATTCCCATAGGATTTTTATAAGCAGTTCTATAAGCCCAAAGTGCTTCTTTCAACTTACTAGCCCAATTCCTTCTAGATTTATTAACAGTCTTTCCTAAGATAGCTTTAATCTCTCTATTTGATAATTCTACTTGACCACTAGTTTGAGGGTGATAAGCAGAAGCAATTCTATGATTAATACCATACTTAGCAAGAGTTTTTCTAAAACCTCCATGAATGAAATGAGAACCTCCATCAGTCATAATATATCTAGGTACTCCAAATCTAGGAAATATAATATCTACAAGCATTTTTATAGAGGTCTCACCATCAGCACTTTTTGTAGGTATAGCTTCTACCCATTTAGTAACATAATCAACAGCGACAAGTATATGAGTGTTACCTTCTGAAGAGGGAAAGGACCCATGAAGTCGAATCCCCAACAATCGAATGGTTCAATAACAAGAGTGTAATTCATAGGCATTTCATTGCGTCTAGAGATATTACCAACTCTTTGACATTCATCACAAGATAAAATAAATTTCCTTGCATCTTTGAAGAGTGTTGGCCAATAAAAACCTGATTGTAGAACCTTTTGCGCGGTTCTATCTCCAGCGTGATGTCCTCCATAAACACTTCCATGACATTTATTCAATATCTCCTGTTGTTCATATTCAGGAACACATCTTCGCATAATACCATCCACTCCTTCTTTATATAAGTGTGGGTCATCCCAAAAATAATGCCTCAAGTCATAAAAGAATTTCCTCCTTTGCTGAGCTGAAAAGGTTGGAGGCAAATACTTCGAAACAATAAAGTTAGCATAATCTGCATACCAAGGGCTCTCTCGCGAGCTCACCTTTATTACAGCCAATTGTTCATTTGGAAAACTATCATTAACAGGAACAGGATCATAAGCAATATTTTCCAATCTAGACAAATTATCAGCAACAGGATTATCAGCACCTTTCCTATCTATAATATGTAAATCAAATTCTTGCAACAGAAGTACCCATCTAATAAGCCTTGGCTTAGCATCTTTCTTTGTCATAAGGTATCTAATTGCAGCATGATCAGTATGAATTGTAACTTTTGAATCAACAATATAAGGTCTAAACTTATCACAAGCAAAGACTACAGCTAACAATTCTTTTTCAGTTGTAGCATAATTTCTTTGAGCAGCATCAAGAGTCTTACTAGCATAATGAATAACATTTAATTTTTTATCTACTCGCTGTCCAAGGCGCCTACAGCAAAATCACTAGCATCACACATAATTTCAAAAGGCAAATTCCAATCAGGAGGTTCAACTACAGGAGCAGTTGTTAAGGCTTTCTTTAAAGTTTCAAAAGCTTCCTTACAATCATCATCAAAAACAAAAGGTACATCTTTTTGAAGAAGATTAGTAAGAGGCTTTGAAATTTTAGAGAAATCTTTAATAAATCTCCTATAAAACCAAGCATGACCAAGAACACTACGAATACCTTTAACATCCCTCGGATAGGGCATCTTCTCAATCGCTTCAACTTTAGCTCTATCAACTTCAATACCTTTCTCAGAAATTTTATGTCCCAATACAATTCCTTCATTAACCATAAAATGGCATTTCTCCCAATTAAGAACAAGGTTAGTTTCTTCACATCTCTGCAAAACTTTATCGAGGTTTCGCAGGCAATTATCAAAAGAATTCCCATAGACAGAAAAATCATCCATGAACACCTCTACAATACTTTCGCAAAAACCATGAAAAATAGCAGACATGCATCTTTGAAAAGTAGCAGGAGCATTACATAAACCAAAAGGCATACGCCTATAAGCATAAGTTCCATAAGGACAAGTAAAAGTGGTTTTCTCTTGATCTTTAGCTTTAACGCAATTTGTGAAAACCCAGAATAACCATCAAGAAAGCAAAAATGAGTATTTTTAGACAATCTTTCTAGCATTTGATCAATAAAGGGTAAAGGGTAATGATCTTTCTTAGTAACTTTATTAACTTTTCGAAAATCAATGCACATTCTATACCCTACAACTATTCTTTGAGGAATAAGCTCATCATTATCATTAGGCACAACAGTCATTCCTCCTTTCTTAGGAACACAATGCACAGGACTAACCCATCTACTATCAGCAATAGGATATATAATACCAGCTTCAAGGAGTTTTAATACCTCATTCCTTACCACTTCCTTCATCTTCGGAATTAGACGACGTTGATGTTCAACAACAGGCTTTGCATCTTCTTCCATATTAATAGCATGTTGGCAAATAGAAGGAGAAATCCCTTTCAAATCATCAAGAGTATAGCCAATAGCTCCTCGGTGTTTCTTCAATATTTCCAATAACCTTTCTTCCTCAATTCTGAAAGCTTAGAACTAATAATAACAGGATATATTTTCTTATCATCAATATGAGCATATTTAAGATTATCAGGTAAAGGCTTTAGATCAAAACAGGATCTTCCTTCGGTGGTGGTGTTGTACCCAGATCTTCCACCGGTAAATCATGCTTGAGAATAGGTTGGCGACGAAAAATTTCCTCAAGCTCATCTCTTTCTTTCCTAAAAGCTTCACTTTCACTATTCTCCAAATGTTGCTGCAAAGGGTTATTAGGAACAAGAACAATAGATGCACACTGCTCCATTTTAAAATCATTACTAGGCAAGTCAACTTTATAAGGAGTTTTGGTAAATTTAGAAAAGTTAAATTCATAAGGTTCACCAGCAAATCTAGTCAAAATTTTCTCTTTCTTACAATCTATAATAGCTCCACAAGTATTTAGAAAAGGTCTACCAAAAATGATAGGACAATAATCACTAGCAGCAGAACCAAGTACCAAAAAGTCAGCAGGATATTTAATCTTACCACATAGAACTTCCACATCTCGAACAATACCAATTGGAGAAATAGTTTCTCTATTAGCCAGATGAATAACCACATCAATATCTTCAAGTTCACAAGAACCAATTTCGTGCATAATCTCCGTGTAAAGTTCATAAGGTATAGCACTAACACTTGCACCAATATCACATAAACCATAATAGCAATGATCACCAATTCTAACAGATAGCATAGGAACACTAACTTGTTTGGGTTTATTAGGATGTGAAACAATATTAGAAGCATCTTCACAGAAAATAATATGACCATCCTCCACATTCTCAGTCACAAGATCTTTAACTATTGCAACAGCAGGTTCAATTTTAATTTGTTCTTCGGGTTCTTTAGGTTTCTTTTCACTTTTATTAACCGCACTAGATATGACAGAGTACTCCTTCATTTTAGCAGGGAAAGGAGTTTTTTCAATATAAGCTTCAGGAATAACATTATCAACAGTTTCAATCACTACACATTTGTTTACAGATGAATCAATTTTATCTTTATACGGTTCATGATACTTATCAAAATTCTTCTTAGGCAGTTCATAATGAGAGGCAAAAGCTTTATAAAGATTTGCAACAACTTGGGAATCAAGACCATATGTAGCACTCATATTACGAAATTTATCAGTATCCATAAAAGCTTCAATACATTTATAATCATAAATTATACCTGATTCTCTATCTTTGTCGTTCTCCCATCCTTCAGTATTTTCTTGGATCCGATCAAGAAGGTCCCTTTTAAACTCTTCTTCTTGCGTGTAAATGATCCAGAACAAGAAGTATCCAGCAAGGTCTTGTCTTGAAAAGAAAGTCTTGCATAGAAATTATCAATAATAACATTACCAGGAAGCTCATGAATGGGGCATTTGAGCATTAAAGACTTCAATCTCCCCAAGCTTGGGCAATACTTTCTCCATCATGAGGCCAGAAATTATATATGCGGTTCCGATCTTTGTGAATTTCACTTGGAGGATAAAATTTGGAATAGAATAAAGGCACAATGTCCTCCCAATCAATAGAATCACCATTCTTCAGCAATTTATACCAGTGCGCCGCTTTACCAGACAGCGATATAGTGAATAGTTTCTTCCTAACTTCATTCATAGCAATACCTGCACATTTGAATAACCCGCATAATTCATGCAAAAACAATAAATGATCACCAGGATGGACAGTTCCATCCCCTTCATAGCGGTTATCCATAACACGTTCAATAATTTTCATAGGTATTTTATATGGTATTACTTCCTCACCTGGCGCCTCATCCACTACCGTTGCAGTAGTAGTAGATTTCCCAAATAGAAATTGAAGACAAGATCTCTCCATAATGACTTATGGCAGCAGGCAGAAATAAAATCAGCACCAGAGTTTTCCTTACCAATTCCACTTACCAATAGCGCTTCACTCCCCGGCAACGCGCCAGAAAATAGTCTTGATGACCCACAAGTATAGGGGTGTATCGTAGTACTTTCGATAAATAAGAGTGTCGAACCCAACGAGGAGCAGAAGGTGTTGACAAGCAGTTTCGATGAAGGTTTCACTGTAAATGCTCACAGACAAGTATTCAGGGGGTTTTGATATTGCAGATAAATAAAGTACAAGTAAATAAAATGCGAGAGAAATAATTGCAGCGAGTGGCCCAATCCTTTTTAGCACAAAGACAAGCCGGTTTGATTACTTATAATGACCAAACGTTCCTGAGGACACGGGGATTTTAGTCTAGTGCTTTCGCTACATACAGCTGATTAATCTTCATTGTTTTGATAAGTGTTGTGTGGGTGAACCTATGCTAATGCACCGCCCTTCCTAGGACTAATACATACTTGTGATTATACCCCTTGCAAGCATCCGCAACTACAAGAAAGTAATTAAGATAAATCTAACCACAACCTTAAACTCTGAGATCCTGCGATCCCTCCTGCATCGATATACTAACGGGGGCTTAGGTTTTGTCACTCCGGCAACCCCGCAATTAGCAACCGAATACAAGATGCACTCCCCTAGGCCCATAAATGGTGAAGTGTCGTGTAGTCGACGTTCACACGACACCACTAGAAGAATGACACCACAACTTAAATATCATAACATTGAATATTACTCAACCATAATTCACTACTAGCATTTAGACTTCACCCATGTCCTCAAGAACTAAACGAACTACTCACGAGACATCATATGGAATACAATCAGAGGTGATATGATGATGAATAACAATCTGAACATAAACCTTGGTTCAATGGTTTCACTCAATAGCATCTACAACAAGTATAGAATAACACCGGGAGAGTTTCCCCTATCAAACAATCAAGATTTAACCCGAATTGCTACAGCGATGACGAGGTGCAGCGGTGGTGATGGCGGTGTAGATGGTGGAGATGATGACGATGATGATGGAGATGATGTCCCGCTCGATGACGATGGCGATGGCGTCGATTTCCCCCTCCGGGAGGGAATTTCCCCGGCGGATTCCCGCCCGGAGAGCTCTTTCTCTGGTGTTCTCCGCCCCGCAGAGGCGGCTGTAACCCTTCGTGAGGATCCTCGTGGCTTAGGTTTTCGGGACGAAGAGTGCGAAGAAAAGGAGGCGAAAGCTGTGGGGCCCCCAGGCATAGGGTGGCGCGGCCGGGGCCGCCGCGCCGCCCTATGGTCTGGGCCCACAGTGGCCCCTCTCTTCTTCCCCCGCTCCCTCCGTCATCTGGAAAAATAGGAATTTTCGTGAAATTCCCTTCCACAGTTGATCTTCCGAAATATTGCGTTCGACGGTGCTTTTTCCAGCAGAATCCTGGCTCCGGTGCTTGATCCTCCAATGATGATGAAACATGCAAAATAGATGGAATAACATAAGTATTGTGTCCCAATATGAAATATATCAATGAATAACAGCAAATTATGATACAAAATAGTGATGCAAATTGGACGTATCACCAACTACTATGCCATTTGTGTCCACCATACCTACCTACTACATGGTATTTCTCCGCCATTCCAAAGTAAATTGCTTGAGTGCTACCTTTAAAATTCCATCATTCACCTTTGCAATATATAGCTCATGGGACAAAATAGCCTTAAAAACTATCGTAGTATTGAATATGTACTTATGCACTTTATCTTTTATTAAGTTGCTTGTTGTGCGATAACCATGCTTCTGGGGAACGCCATCAACTATTGTTGAATATCATGTGAGTTGCTATGCATGTCCGTCTTGTCTGAAGGATCTATCATTTTAGTGGTTGGAGCATGCAAAATTGTTAGAGAAGAACATTGGGCCGCTAACTAAAGCCATGAATCATGGTGGAAGTTTCAGTTTTGGACATATATCCTCAATCTCATATGAGAATAATAATCATTGCTACATGCTTATGCATTTAAGAGGAGTCCATTATCTGTTGTCCATGTTGTCCCGGTATGGATGTCTAAGTTGAGAATAATCAAAAGCGAGAAATCCAAAATGCGAGCTTTCTCCTTAGACCTTTGTACAGGCGGCATGGAGGTACCCCTTTGTGACACTTGGTTGAAACATGGCATGCAAAGATCCGGTAGTCCAAGCTAAGTACGACGGTGCGGGCACTATTAGTATACTATGCATGAGGCTTGCAACTTGTAAGATATAATTTACATAACTCATATGCCTTATTACTACCGTTGACAAAATTGTTTCATGTTTTCAAAATAAAAGCTCTAGCACAAATACAACAATCGATGCTTTCCTCTTGAAGGACCATTCTTTTACTTTTATTGTTGAGTCAGTTTACCTATCTCCTTCCACCTTAAGAAGCAAACACTTGTGTGAACTGTGCATTGATTCCTACATACTTGCATATTGCACTTGTTATATTACTCTATGTTGACAATATCCATGAGATATGCATGTTATAAGTTGAAAGCAACCGCTGAAACTTAATCTTCCTTTGTGTTGCTTCAACACCTTTACTTTGATTTATTGCTTTATGAGTTAACTCTTATGCAAGACTTATTGATGCTTGTCTTGAAGTACTATTCATGAAAAGTCTTTGCTATATGATTCACTTGTTTACTCATGTCATTACTTTTGTTTTGATCGCTGCATTCATTACATATGTTTACAAATAGTATGATCAAGATTATGATGGCATGCCACTTCAGAAATTATCTTTGTTATCGTTTTACCTGTGAAGCAAAACTAAGCTTGGGGATGCTGATACGTCTCCAACGTATCGATAATTTCTTATGTTCCATGCTACTTTATTGATGATACCTACATGTTTTATGCACATTATATGTCATATTTATGCATTTTCTGGAACTAACCTATTAACAAGATGCCGAAGAGCCAGTTGTTTTCTGCTGTTTTTGGTTTCAGAAATCCTAGTAAGGAAATATTCTCGGAATTGGACGAAATCTTCGCCCAGGGTCCTATTTTTGCAAGAAGCTTCCAGAAGACCGAAGAGGGAAGGAAGTGGGGCCACGAGGCGCCGACACCATAGGGCGGCGCGGCCCTGGCCGCGCCGACCTAGGTGTGGGGCCCTCGTGTGGCCCCCGCGTTGCCCTTCCGCCTACTTAAAGCCTCCGTCGCGAAACCCCGATCGAGAGCCACGATACGGAAAACCTTCCGGAGACGCCGCCGCGAATCCCATCTCGGGGGATTCAGGAGATCGCCTCCTCACCCTGAGAGGGGATTCATCTCTGGAGGACTCTTCATCGCCATGATCGCCTCCGGAGTGATGAGTGAGTAGTTCACCCCTGGACCATGGGTCCATAGCGTAGCTAGATGGTCGTCTTCTCCTTGTTGTGCTTCATTGTTGGATCTTGTGAGCTGCCTAACATGATCAAGATCATCTATCTATTACTATATGTTGTGTTTGTCGGATCCGATGGATAGAGAATACTATGTTATGGTGATTATCAATCTATTGTTTATGTGTTGTTTATGATCTTGCATGCTCTCCGTTATTAGTAGAGGCTCGGCCAAGTTTTTGCTCTTAACTCCAAGAGGGAGTATTTATGCTCGATAGTGGGTTCATGCCTTCATTGACACCTGGGACAGTGACAGAAAGTTCTAAGGTTGTGATGTGTTGTTGCCACTAGGGATAAAACATTGATTCTATGTCTAAGGATGTAGTTGTCGATTACATTACGCACCATACTTAATGCAATTGTCGTTGCTTAGCAACTTAATACTGAATGGGGTTCGGATGATAACCGAAGGTGGACTTTTTAGGCATAGATGCGGTTGGATGGCGGTCTATGTACTTTGTCGTAATCCCAATTAAATCTCACTATATTTATCATATCATGTATATGCATTGTTATGCCCTTCTCTATTTGTCAATTGCCCGACTGTAATTTGTTCACCCAACATGCTTTTATCTTATGGGAGACACCTCTAGTGAACTGTGGACCCCGGTCCTATTCTTTACATAGCATACAATCTACTGCAATTGTGTTTTACTATTTTCTTGCAAACAATCATCTTCCACTCGATACGTTTAATCCTTTGTTACAGCAAGCCGGTGAGATTGACAACCTCACTGTTTCGTTGGGGCAAAGTACTTTGGTTTTGTTGTGCAGATTCCACGTTGGCGCCGGAATCCCGGTGTTGCGCCGCACTACATTTCGCCACCATCAACCTTCAACGTGCTTCTTGGCTCCTCCCGGTTCGATTAAACCTTGGTTTCTTTCTGAGGGAAAACTTGCTACTGTGCGCATCATACCTTCCTCTTGGGGTTCCCAACGAACGTGTGAGTTACACGCCATCGTAGGTCCTTGGTGTGTTGGTCTTCTAAGAAGCAAAATTGCATATCTCTCTCCACCGCCGAAGCCGAATATGTTGCCGCCGCAAGTGGATGCACTCAATTGTTATGGATGAGGCAAACTTTAAAGGAATACGGTGTCATTTGTGACAAAGTGCCTCTATTATGTGACAATGAAAGTGCCATCAAGATTGCCTATAATCCGGTGCAACATTCAAGAACGAAGCATATTGAGATCCGGAATCATTTCATTAGGGATCATGTTGCCCGTGGTGATATTGAGCTTATCTATGTTCCTACCAAAGATCAACTTGCCGATATATTCACGAAGCCTCTTGATGAAGCAAGGTTCTCTTATTTGAGGAATGAGCTAAATATCATTGATTCAAGGAGTATTGACAAAGGATTAACTTGTCAATGCCTACAGATTGTAGACTAGGGTTTTGCTAGAAGTAGAGGGCAAGTAGATCTCGAAGGTTTAGGCGAAAAGTACTCGACGATTATGAAAACTAGGGTTATGTTGACAGTAGATTCGATCCTCTCTTTGTCCCTCGACTCCCCCTTATATAGGAGGTGGAGCCGAGGTTTTCGTTTTGTACAAGTTACAGAGTCCGGGACGGTTTCTAACTCATCCCGTCAGATTACAAATAACACTTCCTACTACAACTCTAGCTTTCCTTAATATATCTTGGACTCCGAATCTTCTTATTCTTCGGATAGTGGGCCTTCAGTAAACTCTGGGTACTATCTTCGGCAGGCCCATTTGGGATGCCTATGTCAGTAGCCCCCGAGATTTTGCTTGAATCGTAGAATCAAGGGAAATCTCGACTTTTTATATTTATTCGAGAACTTTTATTTATACCTCTTCATATAAAACTCTATATTGTACAGGGATAATGGTAGTTGGGGCTAGTTCATCCGACGGATCAGGTACTAGTTAACTGCTCTAGTGGCAATCCGCAAAAACCTACTTCAAGATCACGTCCCTGGACATGATCTCGGGATCGGTGTAAACTTCGACAGGTGCCGCTTAAGGTCTTACCATTCTGTCGAGTCCCATCAAATTTATCGGGTACCTAACGCGTCCGTTAATTTTTCTTCGTATTTGTTGATACGGATAAAAGTAGCAGAGCGCAGTCTTTGGCGATGCCACGCCCAGAACGGATCCAGGGTCTTACCTTCGCAAATTTGCGGCATTCAGAAATTGATCGCAACTTTGGCGTTCTGAGAATATATTGTCGAGTGCTTTTCGCCTTTGGAATAGCACATTTTATCGAGTCATATTTGATGACTTATTTTGTCTTCCCGATGGGAGTATATGTAGAGTTATCTGTGTAACTTGAAATATACTCATTTCTGTTTCTCTATTTTTGAAAAATTCATCGGGCACGCGAACAGCGTTCCCGATGGGAGTAGCCCCGAGGCTACATCCAAGAACTTGTGCTTGGGTGTAGGCTCCACAGATTAGTATCCGTTGTCGCTATATTTATAATTTTTCTCGACAGTTTTTTATTTATCGGGTGCGCGACCAGCGCTCCCGATGGGAGTAGCCCGAGGCTATGAACAAATGCTTGCATTTGGTCATAGGCTCTCGCCATTTCTGTCTTGTCATACTCGAAATTTTCTATTTTTCCAAAGTAGCCCCCGAGCATTTGGGCAAAAACTCGTATTTGATCAAAGGCTCCCGAGATAATCTTGCGTTGTCGATAAGCTTCTGAAAACTGATAGTCGAATTTTTCTTTTATCTTGACGACGTCATTGCTGATGATAGCCACGATCTCTATTTTGGAAACTGACCATTACCCCTTGTTTCGCTGTCTTGTGGGTCCCGATTCCTTATCTAACGAACACGTCGTGCAAGTGGGGGACACATGTTTCCCCTTTTTCTGGCGCACGTTCTGTAACCTCGTTAATGTTAAAATACCATTGTGCCCTTGTATCTACGTGGCGATCATCTGCTGCATTCTTTTTCATCCAACGGTTCCGTCGTTTCACCGCACCTGTATATAAGGTCTTCTTCTTCTTCCTCGAACACTTCCGTTCACGCCGTCCCCCTGCTGTCCTCTGCAAGATTTCCTCCTGTGCTCCTCATCCCTCAAAGCTCTTCCCTTTGTAGCTACAACTCTCCGCCATTGTTGATGCCACCGCGTCGATTGACCAGGCACAGCACACCTGACTCATCAATGGATGCCGCGGATCTAGGAGCGGCGGAGTGGGAGAGGTCCAAGATCACGAACCAGGACCTCAATCTCCTGAAGAAGCTGGGGATCACCAAGAAACCCAAAGCGGTTTGCTTCCCCATTGAAGAGAGCTACCCAACCCCTCCAATGGGGTATCGGGTAAGTTTTGTTGATCATCTCATCCGCGGTCTTTCCGCCCCCATTCACCCTTTTCTTCGCGGGTTACTTTATGTTTATGGTCTCCAACTTCACCACCTCACACCCAACTCTATTCTTCACATTTCCATCTTTATCACCCTCTGCGAAGCCTTCCTTGGTGTCCAGCCTAACTGGGCATTATGGAAGCGCATTTTCTTTGTCGCCGTAATGGCTCTGCCAATGTCGCCTATAATATAGGCGGCGTTGTTATTTCCGTTCGCTCCTCTGTCAACTACTTCGACGTCAAACTCCCTGACTCCGTTCAAGGATGGCGCAAGAAGTGGTTGTACATCCGTGAGGAAAACGATGGCTGCGCCGAAGACAACATTCCTCCTTTTGACGGTGCCGAGAAAATCCTTCGCCGCCGTTCTGGACGCAGAGGCTACCGAGGAAGAAAGAACTTCGACAGAGGCCCGATGACTCGCATCCATGAGTTGCAAAATACTCGTGGAAAAGAATTATCGGCATCCAAATTACAGCGTACTTCCTCGGACTAGGGTGCAGCCTCTTCAAGCTCGCAAAAACCCTTTTACGCTGGCGATGAAGACGCAGATCGCCTGTCGACGAATCTGGAAGCTAAGGATTTGGATAGGCTTATTCGAAGGATTTCATCCCTCAAGAAGAAAGACTCCATCCCTTCCACTTGTCGCGTAAAACCATACAGCGCCGCCCATGCGCTTCCCAAGGTAAACATTGTCGTGTTATTTGTCTATTGCCTTTCTTTGTTTGTTATTCACTTCTGACAATCCTTCCCTCTTTTTATACAGGATCATCCAAATCTTGTTTCACTTCCTCCTCTTCCTGAAGGTGGGGATGTCGAGGAAAGGGCCGTTATCTCTGATGATAACCAGATGCCCCTCGTTTGCAAATGACCCAGAATCTCGAAGATCTGCAGGATCCGACGAAAAAGAGGATGTCTCTGAAGCCACTACATCGGCACAATCTCTTCCTCCTGCTGTTTCTCCAAGGAACAAAAGGAAAAGAGATGATGCCGAAGATTCCGGCACCTCCAAAGTCGATGAAGCTGTCCCTTCGCACCAGAAGGCAGGCTATGATCCATACCTCGATTCTCTCATCAGTTCGTAAGTACCTTTTCCTCTTGTACTCGAAGATTCTTGTCTATCTTGCTTTTTTATATTGTCGATGCTTGCTTGCAGTGATGATGAAGAAGAAATACCAACTGCTGATGTGGCTGCTCGTACGAGCACGTCACATAAATTAATCGCCTCGGAGACGGCAGTCGAAAGAGAAGAAACGTCGCCTCCTCGACAAAATGTCGGCGCTGCTACTCCTCCGGCAAGCCCCCTTGTCCCTTCACCAAAAAGGGCAAGGGTTGAAATAAATCCAGAGCTTCAGTCGAGTAGCTCTTCTAACCCTCTCTTGGATGATGTAAGTTGCCAACACTCTTGTCGTTGTTTATTTTTTCTCTATTTTGCTCCTATGTGTCGTCATTTTTCTCATGCCAACATTTTCTTTCTTTGTCTCTCTTTAACAGCCTTTGATCAAAGAGTTTCTTCGCATTGGTGCCCAATTCGTTGGGTACCGTGACTATGCCAGCAAGGCTGAAGGTAATGCTTGACTTTTTCTTGCGTCCTTTTCTGCATGACTTGTCGACGTTTATAGCCAATTTTTGTCTTCCTTTTTTCAGAGAAACTAGCAGAGGCCAACGAACGTGCTAACACGCTTGCTCTAAAGTTAGAGCAATGTGAAGAGGCTCGTAAGAAGGCCGAGTCAGATGCAATTGAAGCTAGGCAAGAAGCTGACAAGGCTAAGGCTGATGCTGCTGGTGTCGAATCTTCGGAAACGTCTGCATGACGCCGAGACTTCGCTGAGTGATCACATAACTGCGCAATCTGCGAAGCGCGATCACCAAACGCATAAAGACACAAAGTCGTCGCTTTGTCGGTAAGCATTTGCACCATTGCATACCCTTTGGATTTTCCTTTTTGCACTTGTTTGTTGACAAAATTTCTATTTTTATGTTGTCAGATAGGACCTCGCAAGAATTTGAACTTGAGGATCCCGACAACGATGTTCTTCTTGACGCCGTTTCATTCCTTGAGTTTCATGGGACGAAGCTCGTGAAGGCATGGATGAAGCCAGGGCGGGGTTGTCGAAGCTTTTCCCCTACTTCTTCCCGAAGAAAGAGGAGCCCGCAACTTTCCTTGGCCTTGCCAAGTGCTTTAATCTCTCCGAAGATCTTGGGCTGAAGATGCGTCATGAGAACATGAAGGTTGCCGTGGAAAGCACTGTTGCCCTAGTTGCTGACAGTCAACAAACTATTGACTGGGCCAGAGTTGGCGACACGGAGCAAATAGAACAAGCAAAATGGCGATCCTTGATCAAGGCGGCAAAGCTTAACACGAAGAAAATCCTGGCCTATCTCGGGATCAAGCCATCTTCAACTCCTAGCTCTTCAAGGCCGGAGGTCTAGTTTTTGCTTTCTTTATTTCCTTTGGTATTGTCGCCATTCTAGTCTTGGCGACAAGTTCCCTGCCAGTCCCTTAGGAGAACTTCCTTTGTAATAGCCATGTAAATTTTCTACAATCAATGAAATTCCTTTTGGTGCTATCATTGATTCGGGGATTTTCTTTTCCAGTTGATATTTGATAATTACTCAACGAATCCTTCTTCTCCCGATGCTGCTCCCGCGTTTTCCTTGTCGAAGAAAGTAAGAACCGATGACAATTTCCTTGAAGGTTCTTCCAGCACACCTTTGTCGGAAGATTTACAAGAACTTCGACAACAACTTCAATCCACGAAGAAGCAAACTCTAGCAATGATGGAACAGTCTCGGAGAGCATCTGAACAAGAACAACTTGCTCGTCGACAAGCCGAAGAAGCTGTGGCTGCTAAGATGCTTCTATTTGAAGCGAAGGAGCTAGTGCTCGGGAAAATAGCATGCTCGAGCTGATGTTGGAAGCTAGCACGGATATGTTAGGTATGTATCTCAAACTTCTGATGCCTTCTCTTTATTTTGCTGTGCTTTCTTCCAAGTTTCTCCCCTTGTTGTCCAATAGGCTCAGTTCTTGATGCTGCTGCCGAAGATCTGAGAGTAAATGAGAGAACGAATCTCCTTGTCAACCTTTCTCTAAACCATGGCTCTTTGTTTTGGGCCACTCCTGACGAACCCAGCAAATTGTCAGGTTCCAAGATCGTGCTTGCCAAGTACGCGAATTTCTAAATTTTTGCACGACAACGTTGACCCTTGTTTTCAAGACTCTGTTTCCTCGGAATGAGGTTCCTGCGACTCTTCCTGAATTGCTAGAGACCTTCAGAGATGCTCCTCGTATTCATAATTTCGTACGAGCCCATTGCTGGAGCAAGATTTGCCATGATTATGATAAATATTTGCCATCCAAAGTTGGACCTGTCGACGATTGTCGTTGATTGCATGGCAAAGAAGACACGTCGCAAGAATAATATTGATGCAATCAACGAGATGGTAACTCCTGTGGCCGAGTCGATGATAGACGAGCTTCTTCGGATGGATGCAGAATTCTTCGTCAAAGGATCTTATGCCGAGCATAAAACGACCAGAGGCTTGTCAATAGATACTATATTGGGTTCTGATTGATTTGTAAAACTTTGTCGAAAACATTTGTTGTATACCGCAGAATGCTCTATATTGTCGGAGCCCCGAGCCTTTTTTTAGACTTGTACTATTTTTCTTCAGGTTCCTTCCTGAGCTGAAATATTTATGTATTTGGCGAGGTATTATTATACCAAGGCGAAATATTTTCAATAAATCGAATCTGTCTGTTTTGATATTTGAGGGTGCAGAGCCCCGAGCTTTTTGTTGATCACTATTTTGTCGATATCTCTTTTTATTTTGGCGAGGTTTTTGTACCAAGGCAAGATGCTTCTTTTGCGTTATCCGACACTGTCTATATATATATATTGTATCATTTAGGGGGGAGTCCCTGATCTTGTCGAGAAAAAGATATATAATTTCACTATCTTTACTATATTGCAGCACCGAGCCCGCCTCATTAAAAATCTTTCCCGGCCCCACTTGCCCCGAAAAAGGAAAAGAGTGCGTCTGCTCCGCGGGCGTTTCGGTACATTGTATGTTTACAGAGGAGACTATATTTCGGCATCTAAGCGTAAAACGCCGCATTGTGCCACGTTGAGATTTGGCTCGGCAATCCTGTCTTCTTGTCTTTGATTCGTATGCTCCTCCTTCGATTACCTCTGACGATGTAGGGTCCAAGCCATGGTGACTCGAGTTTTTCGTGAATTTTTTGGTTGAGTCGCAGAACTAAGTCACCAACAAAAAGACCTTGGGCGCAATCGTCGACTGTGGTAATTCTTCAGGTCCTTGATATTTGGCGACTGTGACAGGACTTCATCTCGAGCTTCGTCAGTGCATCGACATCGTCCTCCAAGGCTTCTCTTGAGGTTTCTTCATCATACTCTGTGACTCTTGGAGAATCATGCTCTATTTCTATCGGCAGGACTGCTTCGGGCGCCATGGACCAGAAAAAACGGTGTTTCTTGTGCCGTATTTGGTGTTGTTCGGATGCTCCACAACAGCCTCGCAGTCATCCGGACTTTTTCCTGGTCCTAGCAGGCGCTTCTTGATGCCATTGCAGATGATGCCATTGGCCTTCTCGACTTGTCCATTGGTGAGGATGCGCAACGACGCAAAACTCAACTTAATGCCCACTTCTACGCAGTATGCTTTGAACTCTTTGGACGTAAAATTGCCGTTGTCGTCCTGTCAGGGAACTCCAAATGAAGACGATGCTCTTCGAATTTGATTGACGCGCCGTCTGGTGAATTTATCGGCTTTGCTTCTATCCACTTTGTATTTGTCAACCGCGACAAGCATATACTCGTAACCTCCTGGCGAAGCTTTATGTAATTTACCCACCATGTCAAGACCCCATTGAGCAAAGGGCCAGGAAAGTGGAATTGGCATAAGTTCTGCGGCAGGAGAGTGAGGTTTGGCGGCAAATCTTTGGCACGCGTCGCAAGTTCTCACGATTTCCTTTGCATCCTCAATTGCTGTTAACCAATAGAATCCTGCTCTGAAAACCTTAGCCGCGATAGCTCTGCTCGCGTGGTGCCCGCATATTCCTTCGTGCACATCTTTCAGGATAATTCTTCCTTCTTGGCGTAACGCATCTTTGTAGCACGCCCGAGATACTTCGTTTGTACAACTCGCCTTTTACCACGGTGAAAGCTTTTGATCTCCTGATTATTCGCCTTCGACTGGGTCATCGGGTATCGTTTTCCTTAGGATGTATGATACGTAAGCCTGCATCCATGGAACTTGTACCATCATGACTAGCTCTGCTCCTCTTCTTCTTCTACCGTGTCGTTGGTGGTACTCGAGGTTTTCACTTTCTTCTCCTTCTTTGTTTTTGCTGGCTTTGTTGATCTCTTCTCTTCCCAAAACACACTGGGGAATCGCGAGACTGTGACCCAATGTTTGCGAATTCGGCTTCATCGTTGCTCATCCTGCTGTGTGGTTTACCTCGCAACCATCGAATAACTTCTCCAGCTCATTGTATACCTCTTTGTATGCTATCATACTTTCACTGCATCGCATTGGTTCATGACTTCTTTGTGCTACCAATTGCAGTCCGAAAATTTTCGGTCGGGTTGCACCGCACGCCATCTTCATCCCGTGTATGAGAGCTTCATATCGCTTCATTGTTAGACGCGTTTGGGAACGTCATCCAAAAGCGTACTTCAACTTGTCGCCTTCGTGATACTAATATCACGCCTGCTCCAGCACCTTCCAATCTCTTGGACCCGTCGAAGTTCATGGTCCAAGTTCTCGTCATCTGGGGGTCCCGTGTTTTGTAGCTCCATCCATTCTGCAATGAAATCTGGTAAGACCTGTGATTTTATTGCTTTTCTTTTTCATACGTGATGTCCCGAGGGGAAAGTTCTATTCCCCAAAGGGAGACACGACCCGTAGCTTCTGGATTGTTCAATATATTTGATAAGGGAGCCTCATTGACCACTATTATCGGGTGCACCGAAAAATAGTGTCGTAATTTTCTTGCTGTCGTGAATACTCCATATGCAAGTTTCGATATTGCGGGTACCGCTGTTTGATACGTACTTAGCTAATAAAATATACCGGCCTCGAACTCCGTGAAGCTTGCCCTCTTCTTCCCTCTCGACTACTAGGGCCGTGCTGACCACCCGAGGTGTGGCTGCAATGTATAAGAGGAGAGGTTCTTTCTCTTTTGGCGCCACCAATATCGGTGGTGTCGAAATTGCTCGCTTGAGGTTCTCGAAGGCTCTGTCTGCTTCCTCGTTCCATTGAAATTTTTCCCCTTGTTTGATCAATGCATAGAGCAGCGGCCACTTTTCTCCTAGCTGGCGACCTGCAAAGGCGACTCGCCCCGTTAGTTGTATTTCCTTCAACTTTGTTGGCTTTCTCATAGTGACAATGGCCTGTATTTTTCGGGATTAGCTTCAATCCCCCTGTGATACTAGGAACCGAGAAGTTCTCCAGTAGGAACTCCGAAGGAGCATTTCGTCGGGTTCAGCTTGAGGCAGAACTTGTCGAGGTTGTCGAAAGTTTCCTTCAAGTCTTCGATCAGAGTCGATCCTTTCTTTGATGTTATTACGACATCGTCGATGTAGACTTGTACATTTTTTCCGATCGTGTTGCTAGGCACTTCGCATCATCCTGATATGTTTTGCGTTTTCAGACCAAGGGCATTGTTTTGTAGCAAAACACGCCATAAGGTGTGATGAACCTTCTTTCATCTTCTTCTTTTAATATGATCTGGTTATAACCAGAATATGCGTCCAAGAAGGAAAGACGTTCGCATCCTGCCGTGGAGTCGATGATTTGATCGATCCTTGGGAGGGAAAGTGATCCTTGGGACAATGTTTATTGAGACACGTGAAGTCGACGCACATGCGAAGGACTATTGTGTGTTTCTTCGGCACCATCACCGGGTTAGCTACCCATGTGGCTTTTGTAGATATTTCTTCGATAAAACCAGCATCTTTGAGTCGATCTATTTCGATAACATGGCTTTGCGGCTAGGCTCAAAACGCGCAAAGGTTGCTTTAGTGGTGCGAGAGGATCCAAATTGAGGTGGTGCTCGGCAAGTTCCTGGGTACTCCTGGCATGTCAGCTGGACACCATGCGAAGATTCTCCAGTGCTCACGGAGGAACTCGACGAGCGCGCTTTCCTATGCGACATCCATGTTTGCGGCAATGGACGTCGTTTTCTTTGGATCTGTCGGGTGGATCTGTACCTCTTTTGAATCCTTGGTTATATTGAAAGTTGGCTCCTTAGAAGATCTTCCTACCTCTGGTAACACGTCATAATCAGTGAACCTTGGCGCCGCATATTCTGCTTGCATCCCGAAAGTTTCTGACAGTCGATGAAAGTCCTTGTCGCATTTATCAGATAACGCGAAACTTCCTTTGATTGTGATAGGTCCCTTAGGCCCAGGCAACCTCCACAACAGATATGTATAATGCGGCACTGCCATGAACCTGCATACGCTGGTCGTCCCAACAAGGCGTGATATTGCGACGGAAATCCACCACTTCGAACTCAGATTCTCTATCTGTAGTTTTCTCGGGTTCCAAAGTGAACGTCGAGGTTGATCTTGCCTAATGGGTAACTTGGCTTCTCTGGTGTAATCCATGGAAACGTGTGTCAGTTGGTTTCAGATTTGCTAGGGATATGTTCATCTTCCTCAATGTATCGCATACATGAGGTTTAAGCTGCCGCCATCTATGAAAACTCTCGACACATCAAAACCAGCGATTCTGCGGGTAAGATGAGTGCTGATGTGTCTGGTCGAGGAACTTGCTGCGGATGATCGCAATTGTGAAGCGATGTCTTGCCCCGACCAATTTAAGTACTCATTGTTGGTGGAGGCATCTTCTCTGCCATGAACACTTGTCGCGAGATTACCTTCTGCGCCCTGTTTGATGGCCTGGCTTTCTGAATCATCGAGACCGCACCGTTAGAGTTGGGGTCAACATATGGAGGTGGATGTGGTGCTGCCGCAATTCTAAGCCGGTGTCGATTTTCGTCGGTTATTGCGGGAGGAGGTGGAAGGTGGATCTCGCTCCTTGGCTCCCGAGGGTTTCTGTTATTTTCTTGGGCATTTGCAATTCCTGCGGCTCGCAACATTGCCTGAAAATTCGGCAGTCTTTTTGGAGATGTCCTGACTGCCTCTTTCCATTGTTGTCGAGGTAAAAGTGCATTTGACACGGACCGTTCATCATCTCCTCGGGAGACACATAAGGTCTTTGAATCCTTGGTCCACTATTTTTTTGCCACGAAATCACCTCTATTGTCGCCTTGTTGCTCATTACTCCTTTGATAGTCATCTCGACTATTTCCTCCAGGATTTCCTTGGAAACCAGCCGATATATGGCCGGGAGCATCGTTGTTGTAAAACTGGCGAGAAAATCGCCTTCTATTTTGATAATTTCGACCACGATCCTCTTCTGGCGACCTGTGTCACTTGTTGTATATTGCGTCTTCTCCATCTGCCCATTTATTGGCTATCTCCATGAGTGCTGATATGGTCTTAGGGTTAGTTCTCCCTAAGTCCTCGATGAAATCTGCTCGGCGGACTCCTGCCACGAATCTATTGCCCTCTCGTCAGATATATCTCTGCCGAGTTCTTTATGATGTTCCATCGCTGTATATACTTCCTCATCGACTCGTCGTGTTTTTGTCGGCATGCCCTCAGCTCTTCCAACGATGCAGGTTTCTTGCACGTGGATCGGAAGTTTTTCACGAAGATGTCCTCAAAGGTCTCCCAGCTGTCGATGGAATTTAAGGGGAGTTTCTTTATCCAAGATCTTGCGGCACCACTCGGGTGAACTTGGATACTTTGCATAGCTGTTGCTCTGGTTCCTCCTACCAGTTTTACCATCTCGAGATAATCCACGAGCCAATCCTCGGGATCTTGCAGGTCGAACTTCTTGAAATTCTCGGGTAACTTGAACCCTTTCGGTACTCGTTTTTCAACTCTTCTCGTAAAGCATGGGAGCCCACACATATCTTCGTCGGCAAGCTGGCGAGGCTGACGCTCCCTTCTTTCTTGTCGCTCTGTCCACCCTTACTTGGACTGCTGTGTCTCTTGCCCCACTTGTTCTTGGTGGGTCTTGAACTGCTGCGGTGGGTCGTGGACTATTTTGTCTAGGATTTTCTTCGGGAGGCGTTGTTGCAAACGCTGTTCCCATAACTCCTACTCCAGCCATCGCCATATTGAACAATGGTTCTCTCGGGTCCCCAGGAGGTGGTCTCGACGCAAGGATATACGCTTGTGTTGCCATGTAACCTGCCTCTGGCGTTTTTGGGATGATATTTCCCCTTTCATCGATCGACATAAAGGACATGTCGAGATTTTGGATTATACTTCCTCTTTACGCTTCGGGTATGTTTTGCAGCCGAGACATTGCTCTCCTCAGAGCTTCTGTGACTATCTCCCGTAGTTCTGAAAGGCGACTTAACTCGCTCGGCGTCTGCTTGATCGAAGCTGCTTCTTTCCTCCTATTCAGGGATGCTGTCTGTTTTTCCAACTCTCTGCTTACTCGAGCAAGTCTATATTGATATGCTTGAAGTTCTTGTACGTAGCAGTGGTGGTCATAGGTTCTGAACCATCCATGGCTTTCGCAGCCCTATCCCACGCTTCTTCGGGAGCTGAACTCTTGCGCGAGTTGAGGATCCGGCATATTTAGTGCCTAAGCCATGTCGAGATCAGCGGGATCGACGTATGGATTTCCCAATTCGTCGAAAGCCTCTCGACGTTTGCGGGTCTGATGTACCTGCCCCTTCTATCACATAGATCGATGATATTTTGCGCATTGATTTTTATCGGGATTGGTGACACCGTCATATAGAGTGGTGAAGACCTTTCCGATGGCAGCGGACTTGTCGATGAAGTTGAAGCTGTCGACGCTGTCGGAGTCGCTGCTTATAAAGGAGTCCGCAGACGACTCGAAGGATGTGTTGCTGAAGATCTTGGCGAGCTTTCCGCTTGCCTTGTTGTCGACGCGTGGCGACGAAAACTCCTCGTCACTCGACGAAAAGTTGGATCGACCGCTGAAAATTCCGACGAGATCGGAACTTCGAGACGGTAGGATCCTTCCTTATTGACGCCAAATCGGAATTCTCCGAACGTCATGATGATGGGCTCCTCCAGATAGGCACATGCATCCATACGGGAGGGCGGGTGAGGAATAAAATTGAATAGATCAGTTTTTCCCTTGTTACCTCGATCCATCGCGTTGCTTGTTGTTGATGAAGTCAAAGATCTTGAACGTGCCATCGAGATCAGCTCCTTGCAACCTCTAATTCCCACAGACGGCGCCAATTGACAAAGGATTAACTTGTCAATGCCTACAGATTGTAGACTAGGGTTTTGCTAGAAGTAGAGGGCAAGTAGATCTCGAAGGTTTAGGCGAAAAGTACTCGACGATTATGAAAACTAGGGTTATGTTGACAGTAGATTCGATCCTCTCTTTGTCCCTCGACTCCCCCTTATATAGGAGGTGGAGCCGAGGGTTTCGTTTTGTACAAGTTACAGAGTCCGGGACGGTTTCTAACTCATCCCGTCAGATTACAAATAACACTTCCTACTACAACTCTAGCTTTCCTTAATATATCTTGGACTCCCGAATCTTCTTATTCTTCGGATAGTGGGCCTTCAGTAAACTCTGGGTACTATCTTCGGCAGGCCCATTTGGGATGCCTATGTCAAGTATAGCTTGACCATCTTGCAAACACACCTTTGTCTCAAAACTTTATTTGGTTTAGATGTGGGCATGGAAATAGGGGGAGTGCGGTTTAAACTATTGAGCTATCCCTCCCCCCATAATGCCAACATTAAAAGAAATCATTCTCTTTATATCATATAATGATATGTGAGCTTCAATGATGAGTAGTGGTTTTGGGCCCAAGATATATCTTCGTGGTGCCATGCCATAACACTCATATATGGTGGCCTAGGCCACCACACTCTTCTTTGTGAAGAGTTGGAGTTATTTGGGTCTTATCGCTTTTTATTTGATAACTCCATGTTCTTATGGGAAATCACTCTAGTTTGGCCTTATTTGCTCATATCTTGCAAACTTGAGTGATCATGTACCATTAACAGTTTGTATCTTCTACAACCTAAGCCTACTCTCTCCTATAAGCCATTTCCATCTTGCTCATTTGTCATGTTTGGTAAAAACTTGGAGTTTGAGGTGTTTCGGTCGGATGATCTAGGTTGCTCCATCTTATTGGTAAATTTGCACCTTATATGTGACGTGATATATTATTGCATCACACATGGGTCTTGCAAATAACCAACGAAAGATGGGACGGATTCCCGGTGATTCTGGATTTTTCCAGAACCCCGGATAATCCGGCCCCAGACACCGGATTATCCGGCCCGGCGGATTATCCGCCATAAACTAGGGCCGGATTATCCGGCTGGGCAGATCTTGAAAGGGTTGAGGACGAGGCCGCGGGGGGGCAAACGGTTCACACCACCCCCACGCGCCCCTCTCTCCTCTTTCTCCTCTCAAGTTCGCCGGATCTCCTCCTCCTCGCCGGAGACGCTCCGTCCGCCCCCTCTCGGAGTTCTTGGGTGGATTGGGTGCATCTCCTCCCTAGCTACCCTCTCCTCCAAGCAGTTTCCACAATGGATGTGGGTATGATTCACAATCTCTAACCCTAGATGTTGTGTTTTATATGTGCTCTTTTCTTGGTGGAATTGGTGTCTAGTTGTGTTGGAGATATGCCCAAGAGGCAATAATAAATGGTTATTATATATCTTTGTGTTTATGATAAATGTTTATATATCATGCTATAATTGTATTAACCGAAACATTAGTACATGTGTGATATGTAGACAACAAAGAAGTCCCTAGTATGCCTCTTAACTAGCTTGTTGATTAATAGATGATTAGTTTCATAATCATGAACATTGGATGTTATTAATAACAAGGTTATATCATTGTATGAATGATGTAATGGACACACCCAATTAAGCGTAGCATAAGATCTCGTCATTAAGTTATTTGCTATAAGCTTTCGATACATAGTTACCTAGTCCTTATGACCATGAGATCATATAAATCACTTATACCGGAAAGGTACTTTGATTACACCAAACACCACTGCGTAAATGGGTGGTTATAAAGGTGGGATTAAGTATCCGGAAAGTATGAGTTGAGGCATATGGATCAATAGTGGGATTTGTCCATCCCGATGACGGATAGATATACTCTGGGCCCTCTCGGTGGAATGTCGTCTAATGTCTTGCAAGCATATGAATAAGTTCATAAGAGACCACATACCACGGTACGAGTAAAGAGTACTTGTCAGGAGACGAGGTTGAACAAGGTATAGTGTGATACCGATGATCAAACCTCGGACAAGTAAAATATCGCGTGACAAAGGGAATTGGTATCGTATGTGTATGGTTCATTCGATCACTAAAGTCATCGTTGAATATGTGGGAGCCATTATGGATCTCCAGATCCCGCTATTGGTTATTGGTCGGAGTGAGTACTCAACCATGTCCGCATAGTTCACGAACCGTAGGGTGACACACTTAAAGTTGGATGTTGAAATGGTAGTACTTGAATATGGAATGAAGTTGGAATATTTGTTCGGAGTCCCGGATGGGATCCCGGACATCACGAGGAGTTCCGGAATGGTCCGGAGAATAAGATTCATATATAGGATGTCATTTTATGTGAATAAAATGATGCGGAAGGTTCTATGGAAGGTTCTAGAAGGTTCTAGAAAAGTCCGGAAGAAACCACCAAGGAAGGTGGAGTCCACATGGGACTCCACCTCCATGGCCGGCCAACCCTAGTGGGGGAGGAGTCCCAAGTGGACTCCCCCTTAGGGGGCCGGCCCCCCCATGGAAGGTGGAATTCCCACCTCTAGTGGGAGGGAAAGTTTCCCACCATATGGAAGGTTTTGGTTTCGGGTCTTATTCGAAGACTTGGACACCAACACTTGGGATCCACCTATATAAACAAAGGCCAAGGGAGGGGGCCGGCCACCCCAAGACCACAAGCTGGCCGCCCCCCATAGAGTGGCCGGCCACCCCCTCCCAAACCCTAGCTTTGCTCCTCCACTTCATATTGCCCGCATAGCTTAGCGAAGCTCCGCCGGACTTCTACACCACCGACACCACGCCGTCGTGCTGTCGGATTCAAGAAGAGCTACTACTTCCGCTGCCCGCTGGAACGGGGAGGTGGACGTCGTCTTCATCAACAACCGAACGTGTGACCGAGTACGGAGGTGCTGCCCGTTCGTGGCGCCGGAACCGATCGTGATCAAGATCTTCTACGCGCTTTTGCAAGCGGCAAGTGATCGTCTACCGCAGCAATAAGAGCCTACTCTTATAGGCTTTGGAATCTCTTCAAGGGTTAGTCTTGATCATCCCCTCGTTGCTACCGTCTTCTAGATTGCATCTTGGCTTGGATTGCGTGTTCGCGATAGGAAAATTTTTGTTTTCTATGCAACGTTATCCTACAGTGGTATCAGAGCCGTGTCTATGCATAGATGGTTGCACGAGTAGAACACAATGGTTTTGTGGGCGTTGATGCTTATGTTATCTTTAGCTTGAGTACTTTGCATCTTTGTGGCATAGTGGGATGAAGCGGCTCGGGCTAACTTTACATGACCGCGTTCATGAGATTTGCTCCACGCTCGACATGCAACTTGTATTGCATAAGTGGCTTTGCGGGTGTCTGTCTCTCCCTATAGTGAAGATTCAATTTACTCTTCTATTGACAACACTAGTATCACCGTTGTGGTTCATGTTCGTAGGTAGATTAGATCTTACTCGAAAACCCTAAACCACGTAAAATATGCAAACCAAATTAGAGAACGTCTAACTTGTTTTTGCAGGGTTTGGTGATGTGATATGGCCATAATGTGATGATGACTATGTATGAGATGATCATTATTGTATTGTGGCAACCGGCAGGAGCCTTATGGTTGTCTTTAAATTTCATGTTGAGTAGTATTTCAAAGTAGTTGTAATAGTTGCTACATGAGGTAAACAACCATGAAGACGGCGCCATGGACCTTGACGCTACGCGACGATGATGGAGATCATGCCCGTTGATGATGGAGATCATGTCCGTGCTTTGGAGATGAAGATCGAAGGCGCAAAGACTAAAGGGCCATATCATATCACATATGAATTGCATGTGATGTTAATCCTTTATGCATCTTATTTTGCTTAGATCGCGACGGTAGCATTATAAGATGATCCCTCACATTAATATCAAGATAATAAAGTGTTCTTCCCTCGTATGCACCGTTGCATTGTTCGACGTTTTGAAGCATCTCGTGATGATCGGGTGTGATAAACTCGACATACAACGGGTGTAAGCCATGTTGCACACGCGGAATACTTGGGTTTGCTTGACGAGCCTAGCATGTACAGACATGGCCTCGGGACAATGGAAACCGAAAGGTTGAACACGAGTCATATGGATGATATGATCAACATGTTGATGTTCACCATTGAAACTACATCATCTCACGTGATGATCGGTTTTGGTGTAGTGGATTTGGATCGTGTACCACTTTACAACTATGAGGGATGTTGTATTAAGTGGGAGTTCATTAGTAATTAGATTAAAACATGAACTAATTATCATAAACATAGTCTGAGTAGTATTTTGAATTAATTTTGTAGTATTGGCATCCGTTTACTACTATGCGCTAGTCTTATAATTGAGATAGAAATACTGTTAAAATCTGACTAAGAAACTTTACGGATTAGTACCGTATTGTTAATGAATCAAGAATTGATTAAGTCCTATTGCAAACTTTTAGTGAAACTCACTTTGTTGATTCAGAGAGCTATGGTTTCAATTAGTACCTAAAGTTATCTTGTCTCCGTGAAACTTGAAGTTCAAATCTGTTTGAAAAGTAAGGAGCTGAAAATTTAGTTTTCAGAAATAATCAAGGTACGAGATATATGTGATATCTAAGACCTTATTACAAGATGATAGAATATAAATTTGGTGAGACTACATAAACTCATAAGTTTTATGGGAATGTACGAAGGTTGAAGACGCAAGACGTCCCAATCCTCCAACTATTGGAGCACTAACGATATTCACATATCCATGAAGTTATCATCCTTAGTATGCACCGTTGCTAAGACTCATCGTATCGAAGCATCACGTGATGATCGGGTGTTATAGATTCTACGTGTGCTTACAATGGGTGCAAACCAGATTTGCACATGCGAATACTAAGGTTAAACTTTATGAGCCTAGCATGTACAGACATGGTCTCAAAAAGTCGTCATGATATGATGGATAAAATTATGAGTGAAATTGTTCATCATATTAAAAGATTACTAATAGTGAAATCCGGAACACTTGTCATATGATGATCAACTTCAAAGAACCTCAAGGTTATTGGTATTTGATCAACAAACCTAGAAGTTATTGATATTGAAGTGTTTTTCTGAATAATGAGGAAAGCTAAAAGAGAAACTACAAAAGATTTTTGGCAGAAATAAAGAAAAGACTAGAAAGTCTAGCTCAGGTGTATATAAATGATATACATGTTATGGTTGTATTCCTAGTTAGGTCACACAATGAAATTCTTGGGTATTTGTACCATATTGGTTGGTATGAAGTGTCATACAAAACAATGCAATACAAGAATACAATGGCCTAAGTGACTGACAAGGAATATGATAAGAATACACGTCTGGAACAAAAATAAAGTGTTATTATGTTCGTCGTTGGCATTCTATCTAGCCCTTAGAATTTATAATAAAGAACTTAATAATTGTTATTTTGCTCTGGTCAAATGAAAACAATGAGTTGTTCAAATTATGACATTACTCCATGTACGATGGATAAGTTATTATAAAACTTAATGGTGAAACACACATACATAACACTGACGCTAAAATGCCATAAGGCAAATGATTTGAATTCCACTCATTTGTGGAACCGCCATTTAGGTCATGTTAGAAAGGAACGCATGAAGAAACTCCATGCAAATGGATTTTTGGAGTCATTTGATTTTTGAATCATTTGGCGCTTGCAAATCTTTTCTAAAGAGAATGACTGAAATACCGTTCATAGGCCATGAGTTGAACGGACAACTAACTTAGTGGAAACATACATGATGATATATGTGGTTCACTGGGCATAGTTGTGTGCGGGAGATTCTTCTACTTCATGAAAACTTCCAACAATGAATTGAGTATATATATGTGGATATATTCGATAAGGAAGAAGTTTGAAACATTTGAATGGATTCAAATAAATTTCAGCATGAAGTGGAAATCATCGTAATAGAAAAGTCAAATATCTATGATTGGATCATGGTGGAAATATTTGAATTACGAGTTTTTAGCGAACATCTAAGAGAGTTATGAAATTGTTCTACAACTCACATTTCTTGGAGTATCATAATGATGATATAGTATCCGAGATATGTATCCAAACCTTGTTGGATTAATGATGAGATAAAATATTATGACGCCATTATATTTTTGTGGATTATGCTTTAGTGACTACCGCTTTTACACTGAATAGAGCATCATCATGATCCGTTGAAATGACACCATACGAGTTATGGCATGGGTATAAACCCTGATAGTCTTTTCTTAAATTTTGGTATGCATAGCATAAGTAAATAAATTTACAACCAAAATCGGATGAATGTCTTTGTTGGTTATCCCAGAGATTTAATTGGGAATTCTTCCCACGAGACAAAGACAAAAGTGTTTGTCAATGTTTCTTATTTCCGAGAAATTGTTTCTAGTGAAGTATTTGAGTGGGAGGACAATATAATTTGATAAGGTTTATGAACCTGAGCATAATGATCAGAGTAGCGCAGCATCGGAATTTGTTTCGGAAGCGGCCACGACGATCATGGCTCCCATGACTACAAAGTGTTTTAGCCATGGAGATCGAAGTACATATTGAACCTTGTAGGTATGGTTTACTTTGTGATCAAATAAATGATTTGTGAACAAAGGATTGATTTTGAATAATGATAAACCAACTACAAACAAAGAAGTTATGATGGGCCCTGACTCCGTTAAAATGGCTATACGCCATGAAATCCAAGATAGATAAATACTTTTTGAAAGTAAATGGATCTATAAAATTGATGGACTTGGATGGAATATCCTTAAAGAAGCTCGACTTGTCGAAAAATTGTTTACGACAAAGTTCAAAGAGTTGACTACGATAAGATTAGATCTTCCGTAGCAATGCTTATAGTCTATGTGGATTATTCTAGTAAATCACTACATATTTCTTTTATGAGATATGCTAGTAGGATGGCAAAATACACTACTTAACAGAAGTGTGTATTAAAGGTGTATACAAGATACAACCAAGAGTTTTGCTGGTCCGTGGAATACTAGATAGGTATACGAACTTCAATTGGATGAAGTAAGTATCACGGAGTTAGAATCTTCACCAGATGAAATAGTCAAAGAGTTTTTGATTTCATCAGAGACGATGAAGAGGCTTGCATTTGCAAGAAATTAAGTGGGAGCGCTAAGACACATTTATAATACTTTATGTAGGTGACATATAGTTGGTTATAAATGATGTAATTATATACTTGATTAAAAGGTTTCATTGAGAAATAACTTCAATGAAAGGATATGGACTAAAACAAATTTAGTGTCAAGATCTATGAAGATAGATTGAAACACATAAATAAGTTTAAGTCAAAGTACATATGATGGATATTGAAGTAGTTCAATATAGAAATATTAAGAAAATGTTCTTGTCATGTGAAGGTTTAACAAGACTTGAGTGTATCTGACACTCAATGAGTAAAAACACATGAGTGATTATAGATCACGAATAACATGTACACAATCAGATATCATGTGCTATAAAATGTTATGAGCATATACCAGAATGATTCATATGATGATCATTGAACGACAGTAAGAATATCCTTGAGTACTTTAGAAGAACTAAGGATATATATATATATATATATATTTTTGTATGAAGAAATGAAAAACAAATCGCTGTAAGGTGTTACACCGATATTGGTTTTGTCACATATAAAATATAATTTCAAATCTCAAATTAGACTAAGTGTTGTTTAAAAGGTAGCACAATGAGCTAGAAGTTGTCTATGCTAGATTTAGAAGAGTTCTAAATATTGTGATGGATTCTACAAAAGAAGGCAGAATATGTCATTGTTTTGACAATGACAAAGGATGTTAAGTCAGGAGGTTCTTTGAGAACTTGGTGTAGTTCCGACAAAGTCAGAACTTTGAAGCTATATTGTGTGTGACAATATTAGTGACATATTTCAGACCGCGGAATTAAGGTTCCACCAGAAGACTAACTTATGCCGACTCATTTGGAAAATGAGTGATGCGCTGAGACGCATGTGAATTGCAAAATACATACGTTTCTGAGCATGTCAGAACCGTTGACTAAAACCTCCCGTGAGCAAAACATGATAAAGCACCAGAAGGCCAAGGTGTTATATCTTTACATATGTAAACTAGATTATTGACTCTAGTGCAAGTGGGAGACTGTTGGAGATATGCCCAAGAGGCAATAATAAATGGTTATTATATATCTTTGTGTTTATGATAAATGTTTATATATCATGCTATAATTGTATTAACCGAAACATTAGTACATGTGTGATATGTAGACAACAAAGAAGTCCCTAGTATGCCTCTTAACTAGCTTGTTGATTAATAGATGATTAGTTTCATAATCATGAACATTGGATGTTATTAATAACAAGGTTATATCATTGTATGAATGATGTAATGGACACACCCAATTAAGCGTAGCATAAGATCTCGTCATTAAGTTATTTGCTATAAGCTTTCGATACATAGTTACCTAGTCCTTATGACCATGAGATCATATAAATCACTTATACCGGAAAGGTACTTTGATTACACCAAACACCACTGCGTAAATGGGTGGTTATAAAGGTGGGATTAAGTATCCGGAAAGTATGAGTTGAGGCATATGGATCAATAGTGGGATTTGTCCATCCCGATGACGGATAGATATACTCTGGGCCCTCTCGGTGGAATGTCGTCTAATGTCTTGCAAGCATATGAATAAGTTCATAAGAGACCACATACCACGGTACGAGTAAAGAGTACTTGTCGAGACGAGGTTGAACAAGGTATAGTGTGATAGATGATCAAACCTCGGACAAGTAAAATATCGCGTGACAAAGGGAATTGGTATCGTATGTGTATGGTTCATTCGATCACTAAAGTCATCGTTGAATATGTGGGAGCCATTATGGATCTCCGGATCCCGCTATTGGTTATTGGTCGGAGTGAGTACTCAACCATGTCCGCATAGTTCACGAACCGTAGGGTGACACACTTAAAGTTGGATGTTGAAATGGTAGTACTTGAATATGGAATGAAGTTGGAATATTTGTTCGGAGTCCCGGATGGGATCCCGGACATCACGAGGAGTTCCGGAATGGTCCGGAGAATAAGATTCATATATAGGATGTCATTTTATGTGAATAAAATGATGCGGAAGGTTCTATGGAAGGTTCTAGAAGGTTCTAGAAAAGTCCGGAAGAAACCACCAAGGAAGGTGGAGTCCACATGGGACTCCACCTCCATGGCCGGCCAACCCTAGTGGGGGAGGAGTCCCAAGTGGACTCCCCCTTAGGGGCGGCCAACCCCCCCATGGAAGGTGGAATTCCCACCTCTAGTGGGAGGAAAGTTTCCCACCATATGGAAGGTTTTGGTTTCGGGTCTTATTCGAAGACTTGGACACCAACACTTGGGATCCACCTATATAAACAAAGGCCAAGGGAGGGGGCCGGCCACCCCAAGACCACAAGCTGGCCGCCCCCATAGAGTGGCCGGCCACCCCCTCCCAAACCCTAGCTTTGCTCCTCCACTTCATATTGCCCGCATAGCTTAGCGAAGCTGGACTTCTACACCGCCACCGACACCACGCCGTCGTGCTGTCGGATTCAAGAGGAGCTACTACTTCCGCTGCCCGCTGGAGCGGGAGGTGGACGTCGTCTTCATCAACAACCGAACGTGTGACCGAGTACGGAGGTCTGCCCGTTCGTGGCGCGGAACCGATCGTGATCAAGATCTTCTACGCGCTTTTGCAAGCGGCAAGTGATCGTCTACCGCAGCAATAAGAGCCTACTCTTATAGGCTTTGGAATCTCTTCAAGGGTTAGTCTTGATCATCCCCTCGTTGCTACCGTCTTCTAGATTGCATCTTGGCTTGGATTGCGTGTTCGCGATAGGAAAATTTTTGTTTTCTATGCAACGTTATCCTACAAGTTGTTCCAAATCAATTGTAGTGTACTCCTCTTGCATGCTATGAGGCCGATCTAGTCTTAGACAAGCTTTTGATTGGAAAACTGCAAATCTCGCAGAGCCGGATTATCCGGCCCGGCCGGATTATCCGCCCCCAGGGGACACCGGATTATCCGGCCTGGAGCTTCATCGCCGCTGCAGTTTTGTGCTTCAATCTATCATGTCTAGATTTGTACCGACTTATAGCATATTTCTCGAGTATATTACTGTATCTTACATGACTTATGAGCATTACCTTTCCTTTGCTACCCGCCTTTGCTTCTCACAGGTGGTGCTTCTCGGGGTGGTCGGAGACGCTCAAGGCATGATCGATCTAGTGATGAGTTTGCCTCCAATGCACCTCGCAAGTCCGTCACTTCAAGGCGGAAGAACAAGGAAGTGAGGGAGAACTACAAGGCCATGGACTCAGTTTCTTACTCCGCTATCCGCTTGAAGAACTGGTATGAGGATGTCCCAAGGGATGAAGAGATAGCGGGCAGGAGATACTGGTGCATTGAGCAGGAGTTCATCTACAAGGACATCTATGAGCCCATGAAGAATCTGAGACCCATGCAAGCTATCGATGTGGACATTCTGGCAATCAACGATCACTTTGAAGATGCAATCTGGGTAGCTGGAAAGATGGGCTTGCTTGAGATCATGAAGATTCAGTGTGACTTTAGCCCAGATTTGGTGAAGCAATTCTTTGCCACTTTGGCAATCAGGAAAGATGAGGAGCGCACTATGGAGTGGATGACTGACTCCACTCACTGCATTGCCACTCTGCGCCAATTTGCTGGTTTCTTGGAGTTCCTGTTGATGGGGGTCGTCGCCTTCATGGACCACAACAGACAGATAAGAATGCTCTTGTGCATCTCTATACCTCAGCGGGAAAAGTTGGTCAAGCTAAGGGGCTGCTTTCCATATACAGTCAGTTGCTTCGGTTCTTTCGGGCAACTATTTGCCCAAGTGGTGGTAACAATGATGCTCTCCGGGCCCTTGTGGACCTTATGCACCTCAGCTATAAGTGTGCTCGTGATGTGAATGAAGAACGGGACTACACACTTGATGTCATGGACTTTATCTTCCATGAGATCCATGATGCCATGGTCTCCCGGACCACCATACCCTATGCACCCTACATTCAGCTTCTCATCAACAACTCTGTGGCTGTGTGTGATGAAGACTTGAGTGGGTATCCTTTGGTGAAGCACCATGTCAAGAAGGCCTACAAACTTAAGCCAGTCTCTTCAGCCGTACCTGCTCCTGACACTTTCATGTGTGATGCTCGTTCTAGTGGCTTTGCTCCTCGTCATGATGTCCCGGCTATGAGGAAGCAAGTGAGCCGGCTTAGTTGGTTTCAGCGTCACATCCTTTGCATGAACATTGAGATACATAAGGAAAACTATGCTGCTAGCCGAGAGCGTTCTGAGATTAAGCACACTCGGTTATTCTTCACAAGCTCAGTGGTGATAAGGACCCCCGCCTCAGCCTCCAGCTCACCGGGTTACGGTGGATGGCACTGCACAGGTTCCATGGAGTGACCTTGATGATTGCCTTCAAAGGTCCAACACCTCTCGCCGCTCTCCGGATGCGACACTGATGAGGATGAAGAGGAAGCGGCAGTCCGATGATGAAGATGCCTCCGAGTGATCCCCATGGGGCGAGTAGCATCGCGCTTGTCCCCTTTTTGGCGTTTCGATGCCAAAGGGGAGAAGTGTTCTATTAGGAACTATCTCGGGGATTTGCATGGTTTGGGCACAAGCATATGCGTTTACCATTCCTTTATTGCTTGTGTTCCCTCTTATTTGCACTATTTGCTTTGGTTGTGTCTTGTTTAAAACTATGTGCTATGTGGTGTGAGACATTGTTATGGTTTTCGGATTTCTATATGTTGAGATCAAGGATGCTATATTATGTGTGATGATGCTATATTATGTGTGATGCTATATCTCCGTATCTTATATCTACACATAGGTATGATTTCTTGCATCCTATCTCAACTTCATATTTGTATATGTCTCGTGTTAGAGCTCATGATGGATACATCTAGTGTTGAGGCACCTCAATCCTATGTGTTGTGTATTTGTATTCAAATGCAAATTACTTATATGCACACATGTAGGGGGAGTGCCTCTATGTTTTTGCCATCATGTTTGTCTCTATAGTTATTCTCTTGCAAATCCGTATATTGTCATCAAACACCAAAAAGGGGGAGATTGAAAGAACATCTCTCATATTATGTTTTGAGTGTTTGATGTCAATATATGTGATACACTAATGTTTGTTAAAGTGGTACAGGGATTACATAGATATTTATTCATGTGTGTTGGATTTGATCGTCTGTCAAAGAAAACAGAAAAAGTTGGCCGGGCCGGATAATCCGGGCCGGATATTGTTGAAATATCCGGCCCCTGATTTGGCTAAGTATCGAGGAAAGCGAGGGGCGGATTTTGCCGGGATATTGTCCCGGTATTGTACCAGGGCCGGAATATCGGGCCGGATATTTGGAAATATCCGGCCCCCTCGATTTTGGCTAAGGAAAGAATTGCCTCTGATTAGGGCCGGACATTTGGCCGGATATTGTCACTGTTTTGTCCGAAGGCCGGATTATCCGGCCTTACTTAGGCCGGAATATCCGGAAACTGTGACTCGATTTTGAGGGAGGTATAAATACCCCCCTTCTTCTACCTTGGTTGCTTGCTCAATCATTACACAAGAACTCTGCCAAGCCACCACCATTAGAGCCACCTCAAGAAACTCAAGATTTGCAAGATCTCCTTCCTCCCCCAACCAAAGCTCTTGATCTTTGGGGATTCGAAGGAGAAGACACCGATCTACATCCTCACCAAAGCGTTCTTCATTTCCCTCACTTGTTTGAGGGATCTCATGCTAGTGTTCCTATTTGGTTCCCTAGTTGATTTGTTGTTGATGTGTTGTTGTTGATTGTTGTATTGTTACAGATTTGGGAGCCTCCAATTCAGTTGTGGATGTGTGCCCCAAGAACCTTGTAAAGGCCCGGTTTCCGCCTCGAGGAAATCCCTTAGTGGAAGTGGGCTAGGCCTTCGTGGCGTTGCTCACGGGAGATCTGAGTGAAGCATTCGTGGCTGTTGGTTTGGCTTGCGTAGCAACCACACTCCTCCAAAGGAAGGGAACTACGGGAATCATCTCCGTGTCAACGCGTGCTACACTCTCGGTTACCTCTATCCCACTCTATCTCCTATATATTGCGTAGCTATATCTTGCTTAGTTGATAACCTTGTCATATAGGTAAATTCACTTAGTTGCATATCTAGAGAATTTACCTTTGTGTCAAACCTAAATTGAAAAGGAACTAAAAATTGGTTAGCACCTATTCACCCCCCTCTAGGTGCGGCATACGATCCTTTCAAATACCCGCGCTTACAACACATAATATTGATCTAAAAATACGATAAGACGTGAAGAACTTGTAAATAGAGGTCTAATTCTCACTAACCTAGCAGCGATTGTAAGACCAAAAAACGTGAGGTTCAGCCTAGCAACATGAAGGCATGACTAGGGGGAAAGTTGAGTAATTTAGAATATTAGGATGGCCCACTTGTTAAATTTAGATGGGTACATGGGTACGTGGGTATGGGTTCCATGATCCCATACCCGTACCCACTCTACCCGATGGGTATGATATGTTTCCCATCTACAAACCCATGAGTAATATTTTATCCCATACCCGTACTCCTATTGGGTTTTTACCCGGCGGGTACACGAGTCATGGGTACCCATTGCCAACCCTAAAGTTGAGTCATTTCGTTTGAATCGGAGGGAGTACATTTGACGTTATGGTACTATTTGACAGTTGCTTGGCACTGTATTTTTTTTCGAACCAAACTTCCCCCTTCATGAAGCTTTTATTTTGGAATAGAGCTTGAGTGACTTGATACATCCATATATATAGACAAAGTTGAGTCAATTCATTTGAATCGGAGGGAGTACATTTGACTATATGGTGTTTTAAACTGTCTTCTTTTTTGAACCAAACTGCCCCCTTCACGAAGCTTTTATTTTGGGATAGAGCTTCTGACTTGATACTTCCAAGTCTCACAGTGACTTGGTGCCACCATCCACCATCCATCTCAGATCCAATGTATGCGATCAACTTAGAATTTAAACTAAATAATTATTATAATTGCTCAGAAATATTTGAAGAACTTCCAGTAAATTATGCATATTTCGATTTATATTTTGGTGAAGTTTCATTCGATTTGAATCAAAGGTTTGTGAGCAAATATATATTTAGTTTAAACTAGTGCTCGTATACGTAAAAAACTCTTTAATCACAAGATAGTCGTCCGAGTGGCATCTACATTTTACTGGAATTTTTTCAAAATTTTCTGAATAGTTTTTGTTTTTAGGTTCGAAATAAGAGATAACACTACTAGGAAAAGGGCAATCAGTGGCGCACCACTTATACCCATCAGTGGCGCACTGGTGGTGCGCCACTGCTAACTTTTAGTAGTGGCGCACTGGTGGTGCGCCACAACTACTCTAAGTAACAGTGGCGCACTACGGGGTGCGCCATGCATTGACAAGTCTTGTGATGCGCCACTATTAATACAAAGGGGTGCGCCACTGTTAGTTAGATGCAGTGCGCCACCACTGTCTAGACGAGGTGCGCCACTGCTACTATTTGGTGTGCGCCACTGTTTCAGCGACGTGGTGCACCACTGCTGCGTGTGGACGTGCGCCACTGCTGTCTCCAGGACGTGCGTCATTGCTGAGGTTCCAGGTGCGCCACTGCTAGACTTGGAGGGGACCACAGGGCAGTGCGCCACTGGACACTTATAGGTGACATGTCAATTTTTTTGACCAGTGCTTAACTAGAGAACCAAGATAAGCAAACACTTGGTATTCAGATGAAGAATACAAAAATTTACTAAGCAATTTCATGTTTCCGGTTTCCATAGCCATATTTCATTAGCTTAGTACGAAACTATATTTTTTTTTAATCTTTCTAGAAGTACTTGCTCCTTAATTGGACCATGTTATGATAAATTTATCATTCTCACTACCTTATTTTTGCAGAACCAATCTAGCAGGGCAAACAACTTTTTGGCTGGACAGATACCTCCCTTTCTACTTCCCCGTCAAACCATTGATTCATCATAGTTGATCCTTGCTTAGCTTCGTGCCGATGTTGCTGATCCAATCAATGTCAAGGAGCCGGTTCCTCTCCGAGCAGTGGAGAGGTTTCATGCTCGATGAGAGTTGTCGCAAATTGAATCAAGCGTACTCTCTTCAAACTCAACGAGCTCACTGTATGTTCTTTGCATGCTAGCAGTTTTCACCTCATGATTTTTCTTGCCTTGATTAAGTAACATGGCGTTGTTTATGAAATTAAACATGACCTCTTCCTTGATGTACTTTTTTTCTGTAGTGGATGAACCACTAATTCGTGCTTCTCTATATGTTTTAGATTCGGACCCTAAGAGAAATTCTCATACTTCTGTCTAATTCTAGGACATCTTCACACTTGTGGATTCTGATGCATCCAGGTTAGAAGACAGATATGCTTCAGTACCAATGTTGATCAACAAGTAATTAATTTTTTCAACAACAAATGCAATTACTGACATGGTAAAACAGGGACATGCACTGGAACATTGTAAAGAGGTCTCATTGCTTCAGATTTTCTTTATAGGTATCTTGTAACTGGGGGCCACTTCTCAGTTATTTTATTAAAAAATTAACTAGTATGTGAAGTAGTCCTATTCCTTACATAGTACCTTGGTTCTGCTCCTTTGTCCAATTGTATTGTGCTTGCTTACATAGCTGAAAACCCCGCCAAAACTATTCCATGTAATTTGCAAGCAGTTCAGAGACTCTTTGAGCATGTGCATTGTTCAGAGCATGTGTCCTTAGGTCTCCCATACTTTTTTTTGATACCCCTTGATCTGTGCTACAGCTGTAGTATCTGAACTTATGCACTAACACAACACCACACTCACACCACACACACGCACACCACTAGTGCACAAGCTAGACCCTAGAACTATACACACAACACACATAATTTGGATGTCCCTAGGAGCTAGTAGTTGTGGCACATATGTGTGGAGGGGATTTTTATTGGGAGCAAAGCCCCTGTGAGACACCCGGAAAATTGCTCCCACAGGGAGTCGATCCCAGGCGGACTGTGTGGCCACTGCCAACCACAGCCACCGAGCCACATGCTCGTTCTCAGGTCTCCCATACTTTGAACTGCATGATATGCATCTTGATGCTGAAAAGAAGATGATGTACATATATGTGTGGCTCTTCTGAGCAAGTTTATTGATGTTATAGGTGCCTACATATGTTTTTTGCAACCTTAGTCTCACTTGATTTTGTGCAGCGTATCTACTGGTGTAAAACTATATCACGATGTAACTATTTTATTTGTTTTCGCATGAGGATATGCGTAATGTTGCACATGCTTAAGGGTCACACTTAGTTTCATGTGTACAAAACAGTCGCAGGTTGTCTCTTCTATTTCCATGTCCCGACAAGTTTTAAGTTGGAAGCCGTTGGTGTTATTTTGCAACATGGAACACATCCCAATAATAGAGGTGTGCCCTGGTAGAGTCAAAACAAAATTCATCAACACCATGGTTAGTTATAAACATGGAATTTCTGACTGGGTATCACATTGTATAGATGTATTGTTAGAGTGATTCCTTTTTTGCTACAAAAGAGTCACTTCAGTTAGGGAAACCTCCAATCATTTGAACGGGATGCTAATATAATTACCATGTAGTGTTTTATCATACTATTAGCAATAAATAATGCCTTCTAAAATCTATTCACTGAACATTTATGCAATTTTCAGTAATTCCTAATGCAAACTTGAGCTAGGCATATTCTGCAGAAATACACCAATCATTCACCTGACTAGAAGCCATATCAAATAGCAGTGTGCTCTTTCATGTGCTTTAAACAAGCATCAAATCAAGATTACTACGGTCTGTATGTGCCCTACACATTTCTATTTTTCGATTTACTAATTTTTTTAATCCAAGATGAACTCAACCATTCGGAGCTGAGTCTCACATGCTCTATGTGTAGATTGTTTTCATGAAATGAGTGGTTATATACATGATGCTGGCATGCTTCTGGTTTATCCTCTGCAGCTGGGTCTCAGTCGTGATGCTTCTGGTTTTGAAGTGTATGTGCAATAAAGATGACCTTACCATCTTTGATATTAGTAATGGATCTGTTGCTTTAGTATCATATAGAGAACTGCAATTACTAAACGTCCACGTCTTTTTTTTTTGTCAAGAGCTACTAAACTTGCTTCTTATTTTTTGTATGAGGTGGTGAGTTCTTTCTTAGTAGTTGGGATTGACACCCAGCACTAGAAAGTTTCTGTGAGACATTATTCTCATTTCTCAATAAGGTTGGCTTCGGATTATCTGAACACGAAACGACAATGACAGAAGAGTTACATTACCTTTCGATGTTAGCACTGTAGCTTTTTCCAATTGCTTTTGGCAGAGCTTGCTTCAGTTCTAGCTCTCCCCGTGCCAAGCAAAGAACTCATCATCATCATTTCATCTGCCGCTGAATATAACAATGCCAACCACTGACAGTTGAAGACAGGGGAACACCGAGACCACCCGGCTTAGCATGCCAAAAATTTATATTCGTACTAATTAGTTGAAGTATACAGTTCAGGTTCTGCTTAGGAAAGTCAATCCTATCAGTGCTTAGGAGTATGTTAGTATCTCTAGCCAATGCTCCCTATGTGGATATATCTTACCAACTCTGTATTGAACTAGGAATGAATATATATATACATATATATATAAATAAATAAATATATATATATATATATTAGTAACAGGTTTAAAAGTTTTTTCATAGTACATAAATTTTACTCACTCGTTCAGTATGTTTGGGATAAGGATATCACATAGATAGAGTTTCATGTTGAATTACCACCGTCATTCTCCAGCGTAGGCGCGGCGTGCCGCCGCGTCAGTTCATGCTAGTCATCACGTAATACCATACAAATGCTTATTTCACAATATGAGATTCCACCAATATAATACAACTTAATGAATTGTTAGTGTATGTTACACCTTGGTAAGAGACTAATCAAGTAAAACCATGAACCTCGTTCCACTTACAATCATAAGAAACACCAAACCAACACTTTTATCAACCTTTATAATTTCAACACTTATTAATTTCTAAAATACAAAAATACATTTACCTTTAGCAAATCAAATCCAAAACCCCAAAAAACCTATACTTTACTGTTTTACATTTATTTCCTTGCATAGATTGATATTTACTTTTATTTATTTACTATAATATTCATATTACTTACACAAAACCTTGTGCTTGACAACCACACCGTGGAGTTGAGGACACAAGGCAATTTATTTTGTTTTATAGGTTCTTTGAAGAGGAGAAGGGGAGTAATTCTTCGCCAATCCCCGAGAGTTCGATATAACCCTCAAGTCACCAGTGTGGGGAAAATACACTTGATACAACATTCTGCACTAGGAGTCCCAACGACTTGGTACATACATAGATGTTGCCATCACCATCGCACTAATCAGCCTCGCGAGTCGCGACTGCCCTATTTGCCCTATTTTTACCCGACCCCACAAACCTCCATTTCCCTTGTCTCTCCTCACCTTGGTGGAACCTATTTACCGCTCAATGCGGCCCCAATGGTCGGGGTCGCCTCAAGCGACGAAGTGGTGGGCAGACCCATTAGTAGAAGGGGATTTCAGGTTTCATTTTTTTTTCCTGCCTTTTTGGTGGTTTTCTGCTAATTTCTCCCTGGTCTTCATCGGGTTTCTATTTCTTTTTGGTTTGTTCTAAACTTTCTAAAATATGAACTTTTTTTCTTCAAATTTGAACATTTTTAGTTTAGTTTTTAAAATTTGGACATTTTTTAACTTTGGATTTTTTATTTTGAACGTCTTTATAATCTTACCTTTTGAACTTTTTAACTTTTGAACAATTTTCAAATTTGATTTTTTTAGAGTTTGAACATTTATTAAATTTTAAAATTTAAACATTGTTCGAATTTGAAGGATTTTGAACATTTGTTAAATTTTAAAACCATTCAAATTTGAATAGAACAAAAGAAAAACCGAATAGCGGAAAACTCCAGGGAACAGAAGCAGGAAACAACGGGTGCTCCTATACATCGCCTTCAGCGATGCGAGGGGTCCAAATCGCGTAAGAGGGAATACGACCTGGGCCGGCTCATCTACGTCCGTGGTCGCAGGAGCTTTGGTCGTTCGGCACTCAGATCGCTGGATGCTAATCCTTGTCGGTTTTCTGGTAGGTTTTCGGTGACAAGTTTGAATCTCAAAAAAATTTAAAATATAAAAATGTTTGAATCTAAAAAAGTTCGAATCTCAAATAGTTCAAAATTTAAAAAATGTTCAATTTTGAAAATTGTTCAAATTTGAAAATTGTTTAAAATTGAAAATTTTAAATTTAAAAATGTTCACATTTGACAATTGTTTAGTTTAAAAAACACAGAATTTTAAATCGGACAAAATTCATATTTGAACAAAATTCTTATTGGAACAAATTTCAAATTTAAGCAAATTTCGAATTTAAAACAAATTTTGAATTTGAACAAATTTATAATATAAAACATTTTTAAGTCAGAGCAAAAAACAAATCTATACCTAATAATAAAGGGAGGATTGTTTCCTTGGTCCGATATTTTTGTTCCGAATTTGCCCCTGGTCGCTAGACTAGGTTAGGAAATAATTACTGAATGTGCCACGGTGAAGTAAAAACGATTCGTTGGTTTCACGGTTCGCTCAGGTTAGCTTGTTCCGATGTCACGCTGGCCCAGCCCCATATCTGATGCTGATGGGCCGCTGCGCTACTGGATCTTCTTACGCTTAACCCAACTATAACCAAAATTGCATAGCTTTTGTGTTCGATACACGATAGTCCCACCTCGCCTCACTAGACTGAGTCCCACCAATTTATACAGTATTGCAATTTGCTGATCATCGAGCTGAGTCCCACCAATCTATCTATTTTATTTATGCAAACAATCCTGCGTTTTTCTACTAAGCAATTAGGACCGCAACGGGCCGTGGACCTGAACGAATTTCTTTGAGCTCTTTGCTCTACACGCCTAAAAAAGTACGCACATTGTGGTTGTTTGTCTCCTCTTACGTGATTAATTATTTCAGTTGTTAATTTGTCTCCTCTTATGAGAATTTTTCTTTCACGACATCGCATGTCGGTAATTTGATGATTTAGACGCCGATCCAGAGAAACGCGCATATAAACAAAAATCAAAATGAAATAAAAGATATGTCGAGAGCTAGAAATTACATTAAATTGTTTTCCAGATTTGTGAGCACATATTAAATTATTTTAATAGGCACTTTCGTGTGGAATATTGGTTTTGGAAAGAATTTCGAAGGTGAAGCACAACTCCATTTCCCGCGAGACTATTGGATTGGTTGACTAATAATCGGACGGTGTCGTCACGCGATATAAAAAAAAAGTCCCCCGTGAGGCCGCCACATGCTGATTCCATAGAAAACTAACACGGTAATGCCTCCCAGTCGAAAAGATGTCAGCACGCGAGATAAAAAAAAAGGGGACCTATGCGAGGCTGCGACATGTTGATTCACATGAAAACTAAAACCGACACATGAGTGATCGTAAAATTGTCAACCAATCTTCTACTCTTTCTATTTTCACAAAGTTCATTTGTTGATCCCTTGCAGCGCACGGGTATTGTGCTAGTCTTAAAAAAATTGGAAATTAGCAAACCAATGCAGCAAAAACAAAGAAAAAACCGGAAAACCAGAGAAAACCCGAAAAAACAGAAACACAAAGGGAGAAACCATACCTGCTAGGCGCTAATGGGCCGGCCCACACCGTCCGTCATTGAGCGGCGATCAGGGATCACCGGAAACAACGCTGTACACGTAACGAATGTATCGACGCGGCCTATCGACTGGTAAAATGGCCCGGCCCGGCTCGTTTTTCTTTTCAGCGGCGCCTGGTTTTGGGGCCGCAGAAAGCGGCGTTTAGCGAAACCCTCCCCTCTCCCTCTCCCTCGTCTCCCCAAACTGGCGGCGCGGCGTTGGCGGAAACCAGGAGGCGGCGGGAACTATCCTAGCAGGCTCGGAGGAGGGGCCGGGAACCAGGGGCAGCAGCGGCAGCTAACAGGCGCGCCGGCGGCGGCAGGATGGTTGACAATGACGATCCAGGTTTGTTATATACTCCATTTCAGATCGATTCCGATCGGGCCTCTCTCTTCTCTCTCGTTTGGAACACAAAGTTTCCGGCGCCGCTTCCAGCGGATGCTCCCCATGGGCCTCGGGCTCGTCGGCGGGAGGGGGGCCGCTAAGTTAGGGCGTGTTCGGAAGCCTCCTATCTTCTCTAAGTTAGGGGGGCCGCTAAGTTAGGGCGTGTTCGGAAGCCTCCTAGCCTCCCTGCGGCATCTTCACCCGGTGCCTGTCGACGCGTTGCTTTGTGCGACAGCGTGATGGAGATCCCTGGAGCAACGTTCCCGTCATCCAGCGGCAGCCTGTCAAGGTGTCTTCCATTGTACTAAAGGCTAGGTTGTTGCCTATTAGGTGTTCGTGCTAATTCGTGCAAGGAGCTCACAGTTGCTCTTTTTCTTGCTCATGCTTGCTGCTGTGTTTCTCTGTCAATGTTTGGGTGTCAGTCCGTACAGCGTGAAAGAATTCATGCCATTTCGGTAGCTGCTTCTTGATCATGGCACAAGTTCTGAAGATCTATTAAACATGTCTGAATGTGTTGAAACCACTATGATTGTTGTTGATTTTATGGCTCAAGAATTACATTATATATACTTGTCGTTCAAAGTGTGGACTTGTTGCTTCTCTGAACATGTTCCAGTGGATGCTGGTTTATATAGTTTGTCCTTATTCAGTACCTAGCATATTTTTCCATGGAAAAAAAAGGAAACCTAGACTACAGGTCTTGACTGCCAGCACGTGTCTCAGTGCACATTGTGTCCATGCACTTGATTTCTTGCTGTGATGAAGGATTGAGACCTCTTTCTTGTTTTTATCATCCCTGTTGGTTATTGCTAGATTAATTTTATTATTGTTCCACTGACCAGCTTGAGTTTTGTATCTGTGGAATCTCTATGTAGTTGAAACATGCGCATTTCGAAATTTGATTTCTATGAAACACATTGGTGTCTAAGCCTGCTCCTCTCCATTTTTTTTGTGGGAACATGTAAAGCATGAGAACAATTCCTATCAGGTGTTCTTTTTTACTTTGGCGTCCAATTAAGTACTTGAATTCAGTAGCCATAGTTGATATTATTCATGAACTAGGTCAGGTGCTTAATTTGGTACATTGTGTGTGCCTGATTGGAAGCATCGCATGGCCACTAATGCAGTTGCAGTTATCTGTCAGTGTTGTCATAGTAGCTGTGCGGTTCTTTACTGAATTTTCTTCTTTTTTTAGAAATAACGAATTGTTTCTTCTTCGTCTTATTCTTATGATACATTGGTAGATATTTGCCATGGTCTATCCCGGGCTCCATTGCTGTCGGTCACAGCTGGTTGGTTGTTACTCACGTAGTAAGTAAAACCACCAACAGGGATAGAATGACCAGATTATTCAGATTCCTTTCATATACCTGGAGTAGATAGAGAAAGAAAGGGTCAGTAAGCTGCATTGTCTATTGCTAATCTGCCTGTGCTTGGAAAGCTTATACTGAAACCCTTGCAGTCCGGATCAGATTATTCGAAATGGTAGTATCAGGAAACTATTGTAGTCATTAGAACTTTGGAATCGTAGTCTGAAAAACAGTTTACTGAAACTGTAGCTGAATTGCCTCAGTTGTAGTCTTGTAGATATGAGTAAAAGTAGCTGAATGCAAATGATAGGTAGTCCAACCTCAAGTTTCAGGTCATGATTGTTTAAAGATCATATGCATTTCAGCTGTCATATTGGAAGCCTGTGTTCATTAACATGCAAGGTACGGGATTTTTGAATTATTCACACTGAGCATGCATTCATAGTTTGAGCTGGTTATGAACTCTGTTTTTATAATAGTTTACCGAGATGTGACCAGCACGCTGATTCTAAGTTAAGTTTTCTGGCGCAATGGCGCTGATTTTTGTTCTCTGGCTCTGGATACCCATAATTTGAATGCCAATGATAACTCTGCTTTGGATCTATTCTGCCTATATCAAGTTTGATTATTTTGTGAGCGTATAAACTAGAGGTACATGGGTGCTTAACAAATTACTCTAGGGTGCTGAATCATTTCTTTGACCGAATCAATGCATTTTACGATTCCCATCTTCCCAAGTTTACGGTTCAATTCAATCATCTTTTTTCCTCACTGTATCCTCTTATTTGCAGTAAGGATCATAGGAGGCAGAAGGATCATGTTTGGACAGCGTAGTGCTGCGGATGCTATCATGTGGGTTTGTTCCTGCGGTGAGAGTAACTGGCCTGAGAAAAAGCTGATATTCACTCTTCCTGCATTTAGATGCAAGAAGTGTGCCAAACAGGTAATTCTGTTTTTATTTTGAAGGCCATTTCTGTATTTTTAATTCTGAATCTGATTTTGTTTTGCAATGCAGTTTGACGGGGTGCTGGACTTCTGCCTTGCAAATGTGAAGGCTAATGGCATCCCACTTGTGGGTTTGATTAAACAACAAGATCCAGGAGAGCGTGAGTTATTTTTTAGAAGAGAACTTTCCTTTTTGTCAATGTTGAACGCTTTCAAACAGTTTTTTCATTCTTTATGTTCTGATAATAATTTATAGACCGATCTGAATTGCATGTCGCAGATAAGTTTTAATACATTGCAAATTTGGCTATGCATATAGGGGTGCATACGATCACAAATAATGGTATTAAGAGTGATAGCTAGTAATGATTGGTAGAATTTAGTGGGTTGTTGGTGGGTGGCTGATAGTAACCATTATTTGGTGGTGGGTTTTTATGTATGAAAAAAGTTCCACTAAGGACATAATATAGGTGGCCAATGGTTGTATACAACATTGACAATTTACATGTATGAATTACAACTTATGTATTGTTTCAATATGTCTGCCCTCATCAAGATTTATTTTTCTGTATCCATTTGGCAGTTGAATGTATTACTTATGCCATTGCATACAAGGTGGAGATAATGCATAACACAGAACGTGCATGTCGGAGTACGACTCCAGTGAGCTTGAAGAGCTCTCGGATGACCACATATTTCCATACTTTATGGTATAATGTGAAATATGCTGGAGTTAAGAATGGTGGGCACAAGCTGCTGCACTTGTGTCAAAAGATAAGAAAGGAAGGCGTTCACTTTGAGGTATATATTCTGACTTGTTCATTAAATTGTTGTTATACTTGCTTACTATGTGAGTTATTATACTGTTCCCCAATCTTTCCAATATTGTTTCTGTATATGGGGCACCACATCAAAAGGAAGGAAGCTTTTCTAGTAGAGCTGCTATATATACGAATTGTTAATTTGTGATAGTTAATCCTTTGATTGCTGGTGCTGATTATCTTATTCGAAAAGTTAGTGAAATAAACAAAAGTTAAAACTTTCTAAATAGTCTATAACCTGTTTAGTGCTCTGAATGAGATGATAAAAGATTTACATGGTCGAATAACCATGATGATTTTTTTTGTTAAATTAGATAGAATTTTTAATTAACAATGATCTGGAGACTCCTTTTCTTTTGGACATAAGATTTTCTTTCCAGGGACCATTTTGATAATTCTCCTTTAATTGTAGAGCTCTTTATCTCAACAATATGTGCAAAAACCTTTTCGCTTTAAGCTGTGTTGGTTTTTAAGGGATGATGACTTAGATAATGTTGTAAAAGTTTTGAAAAAAAATATGTAAAAACTTCTTAGATAAATAGGAAAATAGAGCTAGGAAATTTGAAGTTTTTTAAAGGGCTGGGATATTTATTATGGAAGTTATGATTTATTTTTATTCTTTCTGCTGAAATTGATGATACTGATAAGCATAGTGAAGAAAATGGTATGGATGTAATGATGTATAAGAATCTGCGTTTTTTAGTTGTTCAATTAAATCATATTCGAAACGAGGAGCAAGTAAAGTGGTTTGGGGAGCCACGGATAGTTAGAAGGTGATTCTCTAACTGCTTACTTCATGGCTAAAGCTAATTGTAGGAAAATAAGGAATAAAATCACTCATATTTCTTTGGAAATTCCTCTTGATATAGTTATAGATAATTTTGATAGAGCTGGTTGAAATTACTTTAGCTGGCCGAACTATTTACTAACTGTTTTGTTCCTTCTTTCAGTGCGGTGAACATTACCAAGTTGGTAAAACCAGAGTAATCCACCCTGATAACTTTGAAGAAATCTGCAGGCTGATTGCTGATGGTATTCCAGTTCTCGCTCCACTGACTACTGGGTATAAATACCCTGATCTTCAGTACTGTCAGCTGTATAAGGCGGTATCTAGAGATGAACCAGAGCTGCAACGGGCTTTCAAGCAAGAGGTTGAAGGTGGCCATATGCTGTGCCTAATTGGAGCACTACAAAGCAAAGATGGCCAGAGGGGGTTCTATGCCCTAGATGCAGCAGGTGAGCTGTTCTGTGCGCAGCTTGTATCAGGTGTTGATGGCACTGGCGAGCCAACTGGTGGTTTTGGAAAACTCAACGCAGACTCTGAGTTCATAATGAATTTTCTGGCATTTGCTCGGAAAGAAGATTGCAAAGATGATGAAAAAGGTATGAAGTAGGAAAAGTAGTGTTATATTTCTCTTGGAGCGTTCAAATCAATTCAGTTTAATCGTTCTTTCAGATGAGATTGAGTTAATTGATGAACAAGAAGATGCAACTGAAGTTTCGCGAGCAAACAAGGAGGTTATGGCTCATGGTGAATTCTTCAAGAAACAAAATGCTGCTCTTAAAGAGAAACTGCTCCGTATTTGGCCTTGGGCTCTAGACGAGTAGTGTGACTGCTCCGTATGCAGTGTCACTGACTTGTATGCACGCATGACTTCTTGTAGGAGTATCATCTTATGTTCGTGTACAACATAACTGGGGGATATCTGTGTTGTAAAAATACTTTATGACTGCAAAGTTGATCTTCTACTAGAGTAGAACTGAGCAGATTTTTGTGCTCTACTAGCATGTGCTACCTTTTGTGCTGTCCGGATGGATCATTAGGAAGCTAGGAGAAATCGCCCATGCGAGGGAACATTGAGAATAAGAAATTATGGCCCAGTTTATCTTGTGCTCTCGGGTTCCAGCAATAGCCTGCCTCTAATTACCTTTGGTTCAGTAGTTATCAATAAGACCAACAACACACAGCCTAATGGGCACATCATTGGAGTGCTATTTTTGAAGTCGATACTGTCAGCTTAAGGCAGAACGGCGATGTAAGCAAGCAATTACTTCCTCAATCTACAAATAATTGTACATCTAGAATTTATATTTAGTTAAACTTTATTAAGTTTGACCAATTCTGTACAAAATGTAAGCAATGTTTATGATACGAAACTAATATATTCTGAAAGTACATCAAAATATGCTTTCAGTATATTAATTTTGTGTCATAAACATTACTACTACAATTTTCTATAAAGTTGGTTAAATTTAACAAAGTTTGACTTAAGAAAAATCCTAGATGAACACTTATTGGTAGACGGAGTGAGTAGTACATTGCTAGCCAGCCGATGTACATATATACATACAAGAGTACTAAGCTTTATTTCGTACAACCATTAAAGCATATAACAATTCTGGGAATAATCTTTGCCAATTGAAAAGATTATGTGAATAATAACTGTGCCTAAAAAAAAAAGAATAAGCTCACTCTAACATCTACTACTCCTTACACTGGTGCACACCGCAACACGGCCCTAGACTACCTACACAAAGTCACATCTGTAAACTCTTTCTGAACACTTCTGTCTTCCCCAACCCCAAGTCACCAATTGATGCCCCAAAGTCCCAAACCCTAGTTCGGAAGAAACTCCGTCTCCCCGCCCAATCCCCAAATCCATGGCCTCAGCTGTTCTCGCCAGAACAACCAGCTGCAGCCCCTTCAGCGGCATACGCGGCAGCTTCCGCAGCCGCAGCCGCAACCGCAGCCGCAGCCGCATCAGCGAGCCGCAGATCTATGGGCCGTTAACACTTGAGGACGAGTCACCCATCGTCCCAAAAAAGGAGAGAGATGAGCTTAGATCGGAGCTTCTTGGCAAGATTGAGAGCTGCTACGGACAGGTGAAGATCCGGGGAGTTGTCGATGCCGGCTTCTGTTTCGGACTCCTAGGCCCCGTCTCCAACATCGTCGCCGGCGTCGTGATTGCCAGCGCCGTGAAAGTCGACCCTGACCCCGTGGTATCTTCACCAAAGCAGAGCAAACCGGATCTGATCGGGAACATGAAGCAGCAGTCGCTCAACGGCTTGGTCGCCTTCCTGGCCGCCCTCTTTCCCTACCTCAACGAAGCAAAGGCCATGTGGTATCTCAACAAAGCCGATTGTGATCCCCTCGTCGCCGCACGCCTCGTCATTCAGCACCGCGGTATGGAGCAGAGTTTCGGGTTTTCATCCGACATCACTGTCGCAGCCATTGAAACGGCCCTCAGATGTGCCGCAGCTGCTGCCCAGCATCCAAACCCGAATCAGTTCGCGTCAGGGTGGAAGTTACTTTCACATTTTCTGGAGAAGGTCGACGACGTGCTATCAGGTACATGTGTAACCTTCGACCAGTTTCAATTGATTTCCATCGAAGAAATTCTACGCAGGGAAGCTCAGCCACCAGTTTTCAGCCTGGAGACATCATGGGAACTTGCCTCTTCTCGCCTCCTCAACCTCAGTCCAGACCCCTTAGGGAAGAAGGTGAAGGTATTTCCAGAGCGGTCAACTGTGATGCGTCTGCTGCTCACCACCATCCATGGATACTACCTGCAGGCACTTGCTTGGCTGCCCAAGGAGAATCTGCGCTCTCAATACCACCACAGCTTGCTCCAGGCGGGACACTGCTATGGTCCACTGGACCCCGTCTCCAACATCATCCTCAATACACTCTGGTATAGCCAAGCCTACCCTCTAAAGAAAGAAGTTGACCTTGAGGCGATCAGCACCAGAGGCCTGCTCCGAATTGCAGCCCGATCCTTCTATGGCCTTGTCTCCTTCCTGTGCACCCGATGCGCCACACACCTCACGCCTGATGAAGCCATGCAGCGACTGCAGGCGGCTGGGGCCAATCTCCGAATTGCTGATCCTAACCTCCTTGATGATGATAACAATGCTAATCCTCTGGTATCTGCCACTGTCGAACAAGCCTATGGTGCCGCTGCCACTGCCGCGCTGCACCCCAAACCTCATGAGCAGGCACAGCTTCTCAGACCGTCTAATTCAATGTTGCGCATGGTCTCGCACTATCTCAAGGATGGTGGCCAGCTCTCCCATGTGCATGCTGCCCATCTTGCCAAATCATTGTTCTTTTCCATTAGCGTGTCGGAACAAACTGAGCACCCAGAAGCAACACCCCAGGTGGTAAACTACGTGATCTACACAAGAATGGATCGACTGATAAATAACTTCTGGAACCAGCATGCTAGAGTCGTCAGAATGGTGAAGTCTGTAAATGACGTATACAGCCAGCAACCTGGGGTTGGATTTTCTCGTGTAGACCTGAATACCTGATCTATCTGCAAAACAATCCGTGTTTTAAATTAACACCCTTGTCTTTTTGTTCAGGTACCCAAATACGAGCTGCATGTTATCTGCGGTGTAAATGACCGTGTTGATGGCCCTGTTTTCACGGCTCCTTTCACTGGCACATATCGTTACTCCCACATCAATTTCCTCGCTACCCAATCTGCTGGTACAACTCCGACACTCTTCTTTGCTGAATATCGCAACGATGACACTCAGGAGATCGGCTGGTGCTGCCCTGTGGCTGTGCCACCTCCAGGCACTGGTATGCTGTTCTTTTGCTCTTGTGATTTAGCATTTTTCATCAATCAAATATGTAAATCTCCTCTGATAGTGCCTCGGCCCAAACATCTACATTTTTTTCCCTCAGTAAGTAGATTTTAGTTGTAAGCTGTCTACCTATGTCTATCCCCATTTTGTGGTACATGTACATCGTTGAGATACTGCTGTGAATTGGAGCATGACCTAGATAAATAGGAGTTGTCCATGTCAAATAAATTTTCTGTAGAATCCTTGTTGTTAGTGGCTTGAAAGGCGCATGTAAGTATATCGAGTTAGATGAACGTATCAAATGCATAGTGTGTGGCAAACAAAAACAACAAAACAACATGTAGATTTTCAGAGAAAGTAGTATTGCAAATTTGTAATTATTCCCGTTTGGAACATGAAAACAATGCATCTTTGATATGAACTGAGGCTAGGGAGGTGTGGTCAGCCGTTTGGTGGTCTGGTGCATATCTCAGGGGGAGGAGACGTCGTCCAGCCTTCAGCTAGTTGAGCATGCGGGGAGAGTTAGCCAACGACCTTGGTGCTAGGAATGAAGGTTGGGGATGGGCATCAGCCTCCTCGACGTACTAACTCAGCTTCATCTCATACATGGCCGATGGTATCGGAAAACAAGGAGGCGGCAAACTTGGCTTCATGGAGGGCGGGTCTGGGTGGAGGAGCAGGAGGAAGGAGAGACGATTGGAAGAGAGACCGAGAAGGGGCGGCTGCGCTGTTTTGCTGGCTGACGTCGGAGATCAAGTCTGAGCTCAAATTCTAGCGCCACCCATAAAGTTTTTTCAATTGGAGAAGAACCAGAGAGGTGAAGACTGGGAGGAGAAGGGATGGATTCAGGAATCAGGAGAAGTCTAGAAACCGGCAGCTGCAGGGCAATTGGAGTAGGCGACCTCTTGCCGCAACAAGAGTAAAGAGAGTATAGTAGAGTGAGTGAAGCAGAGCAGAGGGGTAGGTGTCGGGCACCTAGTAGAGGCCACAAAGGATAAAGAAGGAGCAGATGGGTGGAGTCTTGCGGAAGAGCAGATGAAGAAGTGGTGGCGGAGGAGAAGAAGTGGAGGCAGATCACAGGAAGCAGTGGGACTGCGTAGGCTTACCAGCGGTAGTCAAGAGAGAGCAGCGGAGGGGTGGCGCGAGAGGGAGGAGAAGAGGGGTAGCGCAGGGGAGGAAGAAGGGGAGGGAGGTGGGGCAGACGAGAAGGGAGGCTTACCAGTGGCGCCGAAGCTTGGTGGAGGCGTTGGCGCAAGCGAGCAGCTCTCTCTTTCTCTCTCCCATGCTCCTCTGCACTGGCCAATGCCCTCTCTCTCCTGCCTGATTTGCTTCATCCCTTCCAGGTGAGCGCCAATCTCCCCTGCAATTTCTCGAAATCTCCTGCTGATTTCACACTGGGTGAGCGACCTGAGCACCCCAGCAATTTTTTTTCTGGGATCACGCCTAACTCGAAATTCCTGTTCGTCACTCTAGTCTCCTCCTCAGCGCAACTGGACGCCTTAGCTACGTTTAGGCAACAACTCAATAACCTTGTCCTTGTCCTTGACCAAAGTTGAGTTTTGTTTACACTACCATCTTCCAGTACCCTTTGGACAACGTTGGTTGTCTGTCACACTGTTCCTGAAGAAATATCTACATGCCTGTCCTTCTGACTAAGTAGATTTAAGTTGCAAGCCCAGTGTACCTAGGGTAGTCCCCATTTTGGTGGTCCATCATTGGAGTACTGTTTTGAATACCTATGTATGTGTACCACGAGGTGCTAGGATTTTCTTAATGTTTCTGCGAGGAGATCTGTTGTGCCTGTGAGGAGATCCGTTGTGATAACAGGTAGTACTTTATGTCAAGGAGCAGTAAGATCTGTCATTTAGCTCTGTCTACAGTTTTACAAAAATGCATTGATCCTTTCTTGTATTATTTCTGTTCTCATCGTTGTTTAGTATCCTTGATCGAAGATGAGTAATTTTCTCACTATCATTATCCAGTACGGAGTACTATACTAGCATGCTGTGTTCTGATTTGTGTGTGTATGCCTGGCAGAACAAGTCCGGTGTCTTTACTGTGAGTATAACGGGAGCAGGATTGTGCATCCAGCACAGGGGAGTTTCCATGGGAGTGGCATACAGTTTGAGAAGATGTGGGGCGGAGAAAAACTATATTCCCATTCGTACAACAACGATTGCATCATCATGCGCAGTCTTGAGCCAACTGTTTGGGTGGATTGTCTGGAAGACGATTGCATCTACAATACTTACTGTCTTGATGGTAACGATAAAAAGGTAATAAGCAAGGAGGATCTTGATGATGAAGGGGTATGGGAGGGGATTGTCTCCCTAGCAATGGAGTGTCTGTATTAGTCTAAATTAGCGCATGGTACTGATGCCAATGTAGCATGGTTCAAATTATGCTGTCCTCTGTTTTCTCTTATATGGTATATGCAGAGAGCACACCACTATTGTTGCGCCCGTATGCTTATGTATGCGAAAACACCATTTATAATGCTGTGCTCAGGCTACTTGATGTTTCCCCTCCTGTAGACTGTAGCCATGCTCTACCATCATCACATGTTGTATCCATATAAAGATTTCGTCTTGTTCCTGAGATTTCTTATCGAGCTGTTGTAGTGACTAGTGGATGATTCGTCTCATACTAATGTCTCACATTATGGCAACCTTAATACGAGTTAGTATTGAGTATTCACCTTTTTTAGTCAAATTGCAGTTGTAATCGAGTTTTTCTTAATCCTCGTGTTGTATTTTCATCTGTCGAAATGGATACTACCATTGACCAGTGTTAGATTGGAGCAATACAATTACCTACACAGCTCTCTATTCTATATATCTTGTAGACATGGGTTTGCATCCCAATAGAATTGACGACACATGTTGATGTATCCTACTGGCACTTAACTATTGTGAGCCATATCAGCCAAAAAATTCTAAATTTGTACTCTCCTTGCCAAAATAGTGCCTATAAGATTTTTTAGAAGCCAAACAATGTAAAGTTTGATCAAGTGTGTGGAAAAATCTATCAAAATATAGAATACCAAAGTACTACCATTGGATTCATCATGATCCATATTTTCATATGGCATACATTAGATCTTTTAGATATTGTTACATTTTCGTACATACTTGGCCCATTTGACTTTTGAAAAAGGAAAAGTTCAACTTACTTGGTCAAACTTAACATCGTTCGTACTTAAAAAAAGAAGGAAAAGTCTAACCTATAACCGGCTGATGATTAGCCGGTTCCTTCCACTTGCCCCGCTCCGCTCCCTTCCGCCCACGTTTTTTTTTCCGATAAAAGATGCTTTATTACTTTAAGAAGGAATTACATCCAGCCTCTGCATAACCAGGATGCACACAGCCGTTTTTGTTGTCTCAAGTCAAAAAAGGATAAATATAAAAACTAGGCGAGATGTGTAGGTGGGGTTTCTATCCGTAGACTATGCTGCCACCCATGTAGGGAAAAAATATCCATCGCCGTAGCCTCCAACCGTGTACAGACCTTCGTAAATAGGTTTCGGTCTCCACTCGCTGAAGAGGTAACCACGAACGGAGTTTCGCTGAGACTAGCTGTTGCAGGGCACGTGCAGGTGAGAGGCTCCACCTCGCGCGGAGGCTCACCGGAGGCAGGGACGCCTAGCCCGACGACGCGAGCAGCTAGCTCCTTCTCCGTCTCCTTCGCTGCTCACCGGATGAAGGCAATGCCCAGCCTGGAGACGCGAGCGGCCAGCCCCTCCCGCGCCTGTGTTTTTTTATTTTTTGTTACACGCGTGATCTCATAAGTTCACCAACCATTGTCATATTTTGCCATATGCATCTTCAGTCGTGTTCTTCAAACCGTTTCCCAAAAGGATTTGAGGTGTGTCAGATTTTTTTTTCCCCAACCGCGTTCCCCAAAGCTGCTTTTTGTCCGGTGCCCTGAGCCCGTCCCCGCCCCACAGGTGACGCTCCGGGCATGCTGGACACAACGAAAAGCGAGACGGGAAATGGCGGGGCCGACCCGTCAGCGGCACATTAAATTTTAACCTAACCGTCGCCTACTTCGCGACGGAAGTTATTCGCGCGCAGTGACACATGACCGAAGCGTCGCAGCTTTGCCTTAATGGTGACGGAGGGGCAGGCGAGACGTCTCGTCGGTGCTGCGCAGCCTCCACACGTCACCGGCGTTCGCACGCCACCGCGCGTTCCCGCGCTTTCTTCCCGCCTCTTCTCGCCTCTTCCCGCGCTTTCTTCCCGACGCCGACGTCTATAAAAGGCCCTCCCCGCTCAATGGCAGCCACCACAGCCGCCGACACCCCTTTCTCCGCCACAAGCACAACCCTCGTCGCTCCACCGCCGTCTCCTCCACCACCGTGTGCAATGATGAACCGCCCGGCGATGGCCCCCTCCACCGCCCTCACCACCACCTCCACCACCGGATTCACAGTTCGACATCACCCCCGCGCCCAGGAAGAGCGGTGGCGGCGCGGGGCGGAGCTTTGGCGTGGAGATCGTCGGCAGCGGCGGGAGGCACTCGAGCAGCGACCCGCCAGTAGCAGCGGCGTTCGACGCTGGAGACCCCGCAGCTGACGAGAACGCGGAGGCAGCAGCGTGGGAGGAGGAGGCGCTGGCAGACACCATTGCGGCGTTCGACGCCGCCACGGCAGAAGAGGCGCGGTGGCGCCGGACGGAGGAGATTGGCCAGCGGTGGGTTGATGAGCGCCGGCGCCAGCGCGAAGAGCGGGACACGCAGTACCGTGTACGGCGGGAGGCGATCAAGCGGCGGTGGCAGGAGGCGATGGAGCGTACGCAGCAGCAAGCGGGGGAGGAGCGTCAGCAGCGGGAGGCAGCGCTGGCGACAACGGAGGCGGCCTGGGAGGCGGGCGGATGCGTTGGCGGCGGAGGCCGACGCGTTGGAGGCGCTGATGGAGGCGCCAACGGAGGAGGAGGCACCAATGGAGGAAGAGGAGGAGGAGGCCGAGACAGAGGAGGAGGCGGAGCAGGAGGACGACAACGACGATGGGCCGCACCCGGACGAGACGGCCGATCAGCAACGCGCTCGTCGAGTCCTTCGAGTCGGAGAAGAAGCTCCGGACGACGCCCGTGCCCGCGAAGCGCAGATTCGTGCCGTCGAGCTCTCCCTCGCGGCGCAGCCAGGAGGGCGGCGCCGACGCGCCGCCGGAGCAGCGGCGTGTCCACCGCCCTACGCATGGAGAGGCGGTGCGCGCAACACGAGCTGCGGTAGAGGGGAGGCGACGACGGGGCGGGGCCGTCGAACGCACTGCCGAGCGGTCAGTAGGCTAGGGTTTAGATGAAATCTAGCCGTTTTTCATTCAAACTTTGTAATATATAATCAAATTTGAATGAAAACCTTTATTTTCGTGCACCAATATTCATTTGGGGGGGGGGAGACGCGGACGGGGAGCGACGTCCCCTAAACGCGGCACGAACAAACACGTCCCCAAACGCTCTATCCAGCGCCGTTTGGGACGGTTTGGGGGACGCGACTGGAGATGCTCTCGATCCGGCGCCGTTTGGAGGACGCTTTGGGGAACGTGACTGGAGATGCTCTAGGCGCCGGATCGAGCGTTTGGGGACGTGTTTTGTTCGTGCCGCATTTGGGGATGTCGCTCCCCAGCCGCGTCCCCCAAACGCCGCCCTCAAACTTTTTTAACATTAAAATAGACTCATTTTGTTTTTATTGCAATTTTATTCAAATATAGAGAAGGAATATTTCACAAAATAATACATAATTAGGAACATGGTTTACACAAACTAAGACATAGTTTGGAACATGGTTTCCACAAATTAATACATAGTTTGAACCGTGGTTCACACAAACTAAAACAGTGCAAAATGAGGAACCCTAACTAGTGTTGGCATCGCAGATTTCGTGTGTTCGACGCCAAGAAAGAACACTCCCAGGCACTCCCAGTCACCCAAACTGGAAAATCTAGCTGGTGATGATAGCCCTGTTGGCCCTTTCGAGGAAGAACATCCAGAAACCTCCGTGCCTACTTTCGCTGAGACGAAACAACACTCGGCGTGTTCAATCGTCCTCCTCATCGCTGTCGCCGTGGTAGTGCCAGCGGCAGTGCGTGTCGTCGAACACCTTCACGCTCATATCCGCGTCGCCAAGGTAGGAGAATGTGAGCACGCAGCCGGCTTCGAGGTCGTGCTAGCGCGCAAACTTCTCCCAGCCAGTGTGGAGGTACATGTTGCCGCGCCTGTCAAGAGCACGTCCACCATCCACCGACAGCAGTCGCAACCAGCCTCCCGCAGATGCAGCGCGGCTGGCTCGTTGCTGGCGACAAAGTCGGCGAACTTGTCCGACAACCTCTGGATGCCGAGTGGGTCGCCCTTGAGGACGACGACGAACTCGAACGACACTTTCTCCTCCTCCTCCTGCAGGTCCGACAATGAAGATGACGACGTCGCAGGCGACAACGACCGTGCAGCTCTGCCGCGGCCACGACCACGATCACGGCCGCGACCTCAGCCTCTGCCTCTACCAGCCATGGCGTTGATTCTTGAGATGGTTGCGGCTAGAGTTGGGGAGAGAGGTGCTATGGTTTGTGTGTGAGGGATGATGCGAGAGTGCCCCTTTTTATAGGTCGGAGAGAGGCGGGGAAGCGGTGACGCTCATTAACGCCGACACGCAGAGCTAGGCACGACGAGACGCTTCGCCGCGCCTCTGCGGAAACTGCACCGTCGCTGCGCGCCAATAATTTCCGTCGCGAGGTAGGCGACAGTTAGATTAAACTTGAATATGCCGTGACGCGCCGGGCCCGCCACTCCCCGCCTCGCTTTTCGTTGTGTCCGGTGTGCCCGGAGCGTTTCCTGTGTAGCGGGGACGGCTCGGAGCGCCGAACACCGTATCGGGCCGCGTCAGATGGAAGGAGCCTTTGAAACGCGCGGCTGGGAACGAGATTTTATCCGGCGCGTCCCAAATCCCTTCGGGGGACGCTTCGGGAACACGGCTGGACATGCTCTAAGGACCTATCACCTGTCCTGCTGTTTATGTTTGCATACGAGCATTTTGAGTTAAGGACTCTTCTCAATTCTCTGATCTGCTGTCTTCTTTCTGTGTCAGATTCAGTGGAGTCGTAGTCACTAGTCGGATCAAGAGCAGACATTCAAGTCCATAAGTCAAACTGACTGGTGTGATCTTGCTGTATGGGGTTTGAGATCATGTGCCAGATTCTCATGGCCATCGGTGCAGCTATCCAAGATTGAACTACCTGTCTGGAAGGAGAAATCAAGATGGCCTCGAGTGGAGGTGGCACAGCATCCGTAATGACATCGTACGCTTCCTCCTGCGCAAACTTGGATTACAGATACAAAGGAGACATAAATTTCTGGCTCGTTGTTTTGGTGGCATCTGTTCTGTTCTGTGTTCCTTCATTTTACCCTTTTTAGTGTTCAATATTGTGTACCATTTTCTGACAGTATTATCTGTCGAATTGCATGACAACGCAGCGATTCTACATAGTTGTGGGCGTCCCAGGCTTATCCGACGGCCAGCAAAACGTCAAGATTCGTGCCAACTATTTTTGCATTTTCAACCTGTACCTTGTACACAATCGCAGCCCAATAGGTGAGAAGGTGGACATGTACAACTTGCCTGCTTCCCCAATTCTCTCTCAACCTCTCTCCCCTTGCCTGTCCTCGCCCACCACCATGGCCGCCCCTAGCTCGAGTCGATCGGATCTGGCCGCCGCTTGATGAGCTTCTGGCTAGAGGCTCGTCCTTCTCCGCCTGCATGTCTGACCACGCCTAGGAGTTCCTCGAGATGGATGTGAGGTCGGAGGCGTGCTCCTCTGTGCTCCCTCTCCGGCGTCGCAGGCAGGGAAGGAGGGTAGCGGCTCGTCGGCGTCCAGAAAAGAGAGGGAGGCCGGCGGCAGGAATTGAGGCCCCGACTTAGACTGCAATTCCATCTTTTTTTCATGCGATGTGCTTCGTTCCCGATCTAATTTTCTCCACTGACCTGGACACAGTTTGATCCAGATTTATTCATGCTGGATCACGTTTCTTCTCGATTTTTCTCTGAATATTTGTGAATCCCAGATCCTACTCTTTGGTGCATATTACAAGGTCCGAAAATCATTTGCTAGAACGATGTATGGAATTTTTTCGATCTGTACAGGTGGTTTTGTGCATGTTCCCAGATCCGAAAATCATTTGCTAGGATGATGTATGAGCTTTGTTGGTTCAAAATTCTGTATGTATGATTTTCGGTGAATCTTCTCCATGTTCAGATTGTTCTAAGGAAAAAATGATTCTGCTCCAAAATTAATTCTGTACAAAAAAATTCTTTGCATGAATTTGTTCATGGAATCTAATGTACCATGGATATTGTTTACAATGGGACTAGAGAGAATTTTTGTATAGTACAAGATTTAATCCCGTTGATGCAATGGCTAACTGAACAGTGGAACATATTTCTCACCACTCCAAACACTGGATAATTGTTTTCATTTTTCATTATATAAGCGGGTTGGTTCCAATTTTTTCTCTTGTGGTGGTTAAATGGTGCAAGTTCTCTTATCTTACATATAAAATGTAAGTAATTTCGTCCCACATTCAACCTGCACGGCTGCACCATGTCCATCTCGAGGGTTCCAAGATTTCTTACGTTTTGATTTCCTTCCATGTTTGAAGATTTGATTTCCTTGAATGTTTAAAGATCTTATTTGCTTCCATGTTCCATTGATGGAACGTAATGGATTTGAAGACTGGATTCCTCATACTCACTGGTTGCAAACTATATTGTCCCTAATACCGAACTAAAATCAATATTATCCTAAATTCTGGAACAAAAGAAGACTGCAGTTTGGAAAGGAATGAGGTCAGAAATTGGAGGTTTGGTATGCATAACGAGCAGGGACAGAAAGTTTTGGTGGGAGGTGTTCTCTGCAAAATAAAAGCACCCATCTTAATGCAAACTGGATTGAGTGTATGGCATGTGATAGGACCGGGACGCCCATGTATATGTAGACTAGGATTTTCGGTTCGTGTGTACGTGCGTCTCACCAGAAGATTTTCGTCATCGATCACCGGACGATCGAATGAAATGTCAAATGAGTGTCAGAACGTCATGGAAATGGAAGGGAGCCATCACGTTCAGCACGTCAAAACAAACGCCAGGTAACGGAGGATTCACACGTAGTTTCAACGGTAATTGTTTATGGTCGAATCGTTGCTCAAAGTTGAAGCATATGTCTGGCCGTTTTACACAAGTAGCAAGAGAAATGGTGAATGTTTACTCAGAAACATGACGGTGCAAGGAAATGGACGAAGCAGTTTCAGAGAACGCCAGCGAGATATGCCAAAACGAACGCCAGCAGAAATGCCAAAACGAACGCCAGCGAGAACTGGATTACAAACGCTGTTCAAATTGTAATCCCATGCTCATTGCTATGTCACTTTGGTTGCTACAGCTACCTAACGTTTCTAAACGGGAGAGAGCAGCCGTGAAAAGATTCCCATCGGCAGCTATTTCCATCATGGCCACTGAAATGATATATATATATATATATATATATATATATATATATATATATATATATATATATATATATAGGACTTTTGGTACGTTACCCAGCGCTATCATCGCCCTACATATGCTTTGAGATTGGTACTTCTTTTTTCCTACTAATTGAGGTGTGACTCATAGAAAAGAAGTGAAAGAGGTATTCTCTCTCCTCAAGTCTGACACGGATACCAGCTGTGTGCAGAAATTTGAATTGCATTTCCTTCTTAGACCACCCTCATACTGTGAGTTAACGGTTTGGATTCAAAATATGTCCCGTTTGAAGCAGGTTGCAGTGCATTGGGCCACATTCCGGCAGCAGTGAGTTCATTACACTACGATGCCAGGGTTAGCTTCTTGGCAGGCCTGTCGGTCAAACTGATTTCCCGTTTCGGCAGTTTATAGTTCAAACGTGTCTGTCAGCCCGTTGTGATTACCAGTGCATGATTAGATTGGGCCGGTACCGTTCAACGTCAAAGAAAATTCTTTGCCCGAGCTGCAAGAGCATTTGCCGATAAAAAGGGCTGCAGCGAGCTGAGGTGGCCGACTCCTCGGGTTCTTTTTATTCAAGAGAGAATGAGAGACGGGACTCCTCTTCTCTCTCTTGGACCCCACGTATATTAAGTTTTGTACTCTACTTCTCTAGTTAATTTCCTCTTGTAGAACTGTGACTGCCTTTTTTTACATGAACTGAATCGACTACCTAATTCCACGATATATATAAGTTAGGTATAATTGCTATAATGAAATCGGTATATCTGTAACAACCATAAAGAAGCACCTAACTTAAGTATATGTCGCACCTCGCTAAAACCACAATCGGTACCTAGGGTTTTCGGTACCATCGACCACATCAACGATTGATTTGATCTACAACACCTACCATCGAGGTAAGTCGTACCTTCATAAAAGGTGTTTTCGGTACCTCGACTATAATGAAATCGGTACATCGGTAACAACCATAAAGAAGCACCTAACTTAAGTATATGTCGCACCTCGCTAAAACAACAATCGGTACCTAGGGTTTTCGGTACCATCGACCACATCAACGATTGATTTGATCTACAACACCTACCATCGAGGTAAGTCGTACCTTCATAAAAGGTGTTTTCGGTACCTCGACTATAATGAAATCGGTACATCGGTAACAACCATAAAGAAGCACCTAACTTAAGTATATGTCGCACCTCGCTAAAACAACAATCGGTACCTAGGGTTTTCGGTACCATCGACCACATCAACGATTGATTTGATCTACAACACCTACCATCGAGGTAAGTCGTACCTTCATAAAAGGTGTTTTCGGTACCTCGACTATAATGAAATCGGTACATCGGTATATAAAGAAGCACCCAACTTATGTATATGTCGCACCTCGCAAAAACAACAATCGGTACCTAGGGTTTCGGTACCCTCGACCACATCAACGATTGATTTGATCTACCATCGACCACATCAGCGATTGATTTGATCTACCTAGGGTTTTGAATTGCTCTACAAGCACCTTGATTAGGTATATGCCATACCCCGCTAATAGATCATTCGGTAGTCCGGATATAGAGAACTGAAATGTTGAACCAGTCTTAGCTATCAGTGAAACAACAACGATAATGTACCCCAATATTTCTGATAGAGAAGTGAAGTACACTAGAGCACAGTGAAAGGGAAAAATTACAGTTGCAGCAAAGGGATGAGCACATGATGTGTGCCAAATATATTCACATGGACAGCTGGTCACGTTTGATCACTTCCAATCATCAAGATTGATCAGCATTTTTTCACCAGAATCCGAGAGACATATTCAGACATAGAAAAGATAAAGAACAGGTGCACGCCATCTCCTGTGTTTATGCTTGCTTTAGTTAAGATTAAGATTAAGAATTAATCGCTAGATCTGCCTAAGAATATAGCAAAATAATTGCCAAGATTAGCACAAAGAACAGGTTTTATTAAGCAGTAACTAGCAGGGCATGATAAACAAAAGAAGATGTCTCAATCCTTCATCCCAGCAAGTAATAAAATGCATGGACGCGGTGTGCATTGAGACACATGCTGGCAGTCAAGACCTGTAGACTTTGGATGCCTCATGGTTTCTACGATGTCTAGGTTCCCCGTTTTCTAAGATATGGTTCAACATAACCACAATTAGCATAATTTAGTGGCGAATACATCCATCCATCTTCACTGAGTGCATCGCTCCCAGTGCAAGGTGCATAATCTCAAATAAAATCGGGTACTTGGTTATCTCCAGCTAGGTACTGAAGAACATCTACTGGTCAAACAACCACCAGGCATAAAAACAACAACTAGAAATTGCTTGAAGAAACAAATATCTCATGGAAAATTGGCATGGCACATTATAACAATCACCTGATGTGCACACAAAAAACATGCAGTTTCAGCACGGAAAATAAATCAGCATATAGGGGAATTGTATTAGAGAAGGATATGATTCAATCGGCTCAAAAATCTGTCACGCAAAACGCAAAACCGAGCAGATTCTCCTTCGAGTAAAAATCCCCAGGCTTTGGGACGAGCGGGAGCACAATGCAGCTTCACGCGCAGCGCGCCACGGCTGCCTTGCTCCTCGTCCAGGGAGAAACCGAGCCAGCTTGCCCTCGTCCAGTGCTGCAGATCGTGGTCGCCCCGTCGAGGAAGCGGGCGGGGCGGGAGGAAGCATGCAGCCATGAAACAGGGGGAGGTCGAGCAGCGGGTGTTGGCATGTCGGCGGCGACATCGGGGAGCTCGGACCGCTCCTTGCCGGTGAGGCGGCTTGAATCCAGAGAAGGCACTGGGAAGGGCTCCGGTGGTGCGGAAAAGGGAACATATGTGCTCCAGACGCCGACCAGGCACTGCCGTTGACCCATACCTGTCACGCCACCAGCGGCTGGTCCGGCGCGGATCCATCCCCTGTAGGCGCAGGGACGGAGCGAAGGGCTCACGCCGGAGGGGGAGGAGCAGGGGGTGGCGGTGTCGTGCCCTCACATCGATGGGGAGGAGCGTGGGGCCGCGGCGGTTGACCATGTCCAGGGCGACGGTGGCCGCACGCGTCAGGCAGGTTGGGGACGGCACTGTCGACAGAGGACCTGCGGCTGGGGATGGAGGCGGGGTGGAGCTTGAGACTGGGGAGGCGGTAGGCGTCGGCGTGCAAGGGAGGGATGTGCAGGGATGGGGGAGGGTGGAGGTCAGGGATGGAGCGAAGTGGCACGAGGCCTGGAGCGATATGCGCTTCCAGGAACAAACTGCCAAGCCCAACGGGTCTCAGAGGAACGGACAAGTTCCTCTCTCCCTGACCTGACTCATACTGCTACCGGGGCCAGAATAGTCTGCACTCATCGGACCAATAAAACGAAATATGTCTGTTTGGAAAAGAAAATGACCACATTTAGCACGCATCTTGGCACCGAGGTGGACGTCAATGATAGCATGCACTGCAGTTTGGTTACATACGAAAACTTTTGTCTATATATATATATATATATATATATATATATATATATATATATATATATATATATATATATATATATATATATAGGTCTGCTATTCTCGAACCGGTTCGAGAATAACTATTCTCGAACCCTTTCTGAACTTCCAGGTGTTTTCCTAGTGAACTTCTCGACGGAATACCACAATTGCATGTTCGTGCGGACAGTATTTTCATGATGATTTTCAAACCGCTTATCGGATTGATGCGTATAATATACCGTTAGATTCGTACGGAAATTTCTCAACTTTTTCATGTTCATTGTTTTCCCAAATTCTGTATTGTTTAAAAGTAATTTTAAATATACAAAACAACGTTTTCGCGGATTTCTCTATTTTCGTGCAGTTTTGGGGTTCTAGTTTTCAAACAGTTTATCGGATTGATGCGTATGATATACCATTGGAAAGCTATTGACTAGGCGCACTTTTTTCATGTACAACATGTTTCCAAATTCTCTTTGGTTTAAGAGCAGATTTGAAAATAAGCGATTCCGCTTTTTTAACTTCTCGGTTTTTCATACTGTTTTTTGGGTCTTATTTCCAAACCACTTGTCGAAATGTTTAAAATAATATTGCGTTGGAAAGATATTGACTAGGCGCACTTTTTTCATGTTGAATGTTTTTTCATATTCTAAACGGTTTAAATTTAATTTTCGAAATACGCAAAAACGAAGATAGCGCCGACACAAGAACATTTTGAAATTGGCTCATCTAGATTGATTACGTGTGTCATGGAAGGGTGTTAGAGTATTAATAGAGTTATATTAGTGCTAATTGTACGTAGCGCCGGTCAATTTGCGGAATAAGAGGTCGTACGGACGATTTCTATACGTATGATTTCCGCCCAAAAAAATAGAGTACATGGAGTTGCTTGATTATGGAAGTGAACCTCCGGATATCTGTTAGTGAACTTCCGATCGTGGTATAGAAGTTACATAGATGCTCAAAATGAACTTCCGACATGTTCAAAGTGAACCTTCGTGCTCGGAACAAAGTGAAGTTTGACAAAAGCAAATTTCCGGCATGTTCATGGTGAACTTCCTCCGCTTACCATTGACAAAAATAAATTTCCAGCTTGTTAAAGTGAACTATGGCTTGGTAGAAAATGAACTTCCACTTTTTCAGAGAAGTGTACAACGCATAAATATATTAACTTCCACTTTGGTAGAATTGTACAACCAAAAAAAACTACAGGCGGAGGGAATTTCCTCTTGGAGACGAAGTGAACATATACAAGATAAAAATGTAAACAACTGTAGTTTCTGAACTTGAGATGCTACCAGATATACAATGACTAAAGATTACAATTCAGAATAACTCTGCTGTGGCATGTCTCTAAACTTCACACATGCTGGTCTCTTTCTGAACTCCGCGACTCTATTTGTCTGAACTTCACGACCAACTGTGTGCCACAGAGTAGGTGTCGTGCACCTTTATAAGCTAGAGTGGAGAAATCACAGCAAGCCATTAACCTATTTTTATCCCTGCAATTTGCAATACATCACCCCAAAACAAGCTAAGACAAGTATTAATTGCAGAACTAAGAATCGACGGTTCAGAGGACATGCATGTGAATCAGCGGCTAAACATCGGCGTATTGTAGTTTTACTCCCCGGCGGCACGCACAGGACTGTCAGGGTATGCGCGTGTGGACTTCCCGGCTAAGCACAACGGACTGCCGAGGGAGGCACATGTAGGATAACGTAGCATAGAAAACAAAAATTTTCCTACGGCGAACACGCAATCCAAGCCAAGATGCAATCTAGAAGACGGTAGCAACGAGGGGATTGTCGAGACTCACCCTTGAAGAGATTCCAAAGCCTACAAGAGGAGGCTCTTGTTGCTGCGGTAGACGTTCACTTGCCGCTTGCAAAAGCGCGTAGAAGATCTTGATCACGATCGGTTCCGGCGCCACGAACGGGCAGCACCTCCGTACTCGGTCACACGTTCGGTTGTTGATGAAGACGACGTCCACCTCCCCGTTCCAGCGGGCAGCGGAAGTAGTAGCTCCTCTTGAATCCGACAGCACGACGGCGTGGTGTCGGTGGCGGTGTAGAAGTCCGGCGGAGCTTCGCTAAGCTATGCGGGCAATATGAAGTGGAGGAGCAAAGCTAGGGTTTGGGAGGGGTGGCGGCCACTCTATGGGGCGGCCAGCTTGTGGTCTTGGGGTGGCCGGCCCCTCCCTTGGCCCTTGTTTATATAGGTGGATCCCAAGTGTTGGTGTCCAAGTCTTCGAATAAGACCCGAAACCAAAACCTTCCATATGGTGGGAAACTTTCCCTCCCACTAGAGGTGGGAATTCCACCTTCCATGGGGGGGTGGCCGGCCTAAGGGGAGTCCACTTGGGACTCCCCCACTAGGGTTGGCCGGCCATGGAGGTGGAGTCCCATGTGGACTCCACCTTCCTTGGTGGTTTCTTCCGGACTTTTCTAGAACCTTCTAGAACCTTCCATAGAACCTTCCGCATCATTTTATTCACATAAAATGACATCCTATATATGAATCTTATTCTCCGATTCCTCCTCGTGATGTCCGGGATCCCATCCGGGACTCGAACAAATATTCCAACTTCATTCCATATTCAAGTACTACCATTTCAACATCCAACTTTAAGTGTGTCACCCTACGGTTCGTGAACTATGCGGACATGGTTGAGTACTCACTCCGACCAATAACCAATAGCGGGATCTGGAGATCCATAATGGCTCCCACATATTCAACGATGACTTTAGTGATCGAATGAACCATTCACATACGATACCAATTCCCTTTGTCACGCGATATTTTACTTGTCCGAGGTTTGATCATCGGTATCACACTATACCTTGTTCAACCTCGTCTCCTGACAAGTACTCTTTACTCGTACCGTGGTATGTGGTCTCTTATGAACTTATTCATATGCTTGCAAGACATTAGACGACATTCCACCGAGAGGGCCCAGAGTATATCTATCCGTCATCGGGATGGACAAATCCCACTGTTGATCCATATGCCTCAACTCATACTTTCCGGATACTTAATCCCACCTTTATAACCACCCATTTACGCAGTGGCGTTTGATGTAATCAAAGTACCTTTCCGGTATAAGTGATTTACACGATCTCATGGTCATAAGGACTAGGTAACTATGTATCGAAAGCTTATAGCAAATAACTTAATGACGAGATCTTATGCTACGCTTAATTGGGTGTGTCCATTACATCATTCATATAATGATATAACCTTGTTATTAATAACATCCAATGTTCATGATTATGAAACTAATCATCCATTAATCAACAAGCTAGTTTAAGAGGCATACTAGGGACTTCTTGTTGTCTACATAACACACATGTATCAATGTTTCGGTTAATACAATTATAGCATGGTATGTAAACATTATCATAAACACAAAGATATATTATAATAACCATTTTATTATTGCCTCTTGGGCATATCTCCAACAGTCTCCCACTTGCACTAGAGTCAATAATCTAGTTTACATTTGTAAAGATATAACACCTTGGCCTTCGGTGCTTTATCATGTTTTGCTCACGGGAGAGGTTTTAGTCAACGGATCTGACATGCTCGAAACGTATGTATTTTGTAATTTATTTGCGTCTCAACGCATCACTCATTTCCAAATGAGTCGGTATTTAAATATGTTTGGTCTTCTGGTGGAACCTTAATTCCGCGGTCTGAAATATGTCACTAATATTGTCACACACAATATAGCTTCAAAGTTCTGACTGTCGGAACTACACCAAGTTCTCAAAGAACCTCTTGACTTAACATCCTTTGTCATTGTCAAAACAATGACATACTCTGCCTTCTTTTGTAGAATCCGTCACAATATTTAGAACTCTTCTAAATCTAGCATAGACAACTTCTAGCTCATTGTGCTACCTTTTAAACAACACTTAGTCTAATTTGAGATTGAAATTATATTTTATATGTGACAAAAACAATATTGGTGTAACACCTTACAGTGATTTGTTTGTCATTTCCTCATACAAAACTATATATATATATCCTTAGTTCTTCTAAAGTACTCAAGGATATTCTTACTGTCGTCCAATGATCATCATATGAATCATTCTGGTATATGCTCATAACTTTTTATAGCACATGACATCTGAGTGTGTACATATTATTTGTGATCTATAATCACTCATGTGTTTTTACTCATTGAGTGTCAGATACATTCAAGTTTTGTTAAAACTTAACATGACAAGAACATTTTCTTAATATTTATATATTGAACTACTTCAATATCCATTCTATGTACTTTGACTTAAACTTATTATGTGTTTCAATCTATCTTCATAGATCTTGACACTAAATATGTTTCAGTCCATATCCTTTCATTGAAATTAATTTCTCAATGAAACCTTTTAATCAAGTATATAATTACATCATTTATAACCAACTATATGTCACCTACATAAAGTATTATAAATATGTCTCAGCGCTCCCACTTAATTTCTTGCAAATACAAGCCTCTTCATCGTCTCTTGATGAAATCAAAAACTCTTTGACTATTTCATCTGGTGAAGATTCCAACTCCGCGATACTCACTTCATCCAATTGAAGTTTGTATACCTATCTAGTATTCTACGGACAGGCAAAACTCTTGGTTGTATTTTGTATACACCTTTAATACATACTTCTGATAAGTAATGTATTTTGCCATCCTACTAGCATATCTCATAAAAGAAATATGTAGTGATTACTAGAATGAACCACATAGACTATAAGCATTGCTACGAAGATCTAATCTTATCGTAGTCAACTCTTTGAACTTTGTCGTAAACAATTTTTCGACAAGTCGAGCTTCTTTAAGGATATTTCATCCAAGTCTATAGATCCATTTACTTTCAAAAAGTATTCGTCTATTATGGATTTCATGGCGCATGGCCATTTTAACGGAGTCAGGGCCCATCATAACTTCTTTGTTTGTAGTTGATTTATCAAAAATCAATCCTTTGTTCACAAATCATTTATTTGGTCACAAAGTAAACCATACCTACAAGGTTCAATATGTACTTCGATCTCCATGGCTAAAACACTTTGTAGTCATGGGAGCCATGATCGTCGTGGCCGCTTCCGAAACAAATTCCGATGCTGCGCTACTCTGATCATTATGCTCAGGTTCATAAACCTTATCAAATTATATTGTCCTCCCACTCAAATACTTCACTAGAAACAATTTCTCGGAAATAAGAAACATTGACAAACACTTTTGTCTTTGTCTCGTGGGAAGAATTCCCAATTAAATCTCTGGGATAATCAACAAAGACATTCATCCGATTTTGGTTGTAAACTCTTAGACCAAAATTTAAAGAAAGACTATTAGGGTTTATACCCATACCATAACTCGTATGGTGTCATTTCAACGGATCATGATGATGCTCTATTCAGTGTAAAAGCGGTAGTCACTAAAGCATAATCCACAAAAAAATATAATGGCGTCATAATATTTTATCTCATCATTAATCCAACAAGGTTTGGATACATATCTCGGATACTATATCATCATTATGATACTCCAAGAAATGTGAGTTGTAGAACAATTTCATAACTCTCTTAGATGTTCGCTAAAACTCGTAATTCAAATATTTCCACTATGATCCAATCATAGATATTTGACTTTTCTATTACGATGATTTCCACCTCATGCTGAAATTTATTTGAATCCATTCAAATGTTTCAAACTTCTTCCTTATCGAATATATACATATATACTCAATTCATTGTTGGAAGTTTTCATGAAGTAGAAGAATCTCCCGCACACAACTATGCCCAGTGAACCACATACATCATCATGTATTTTTCCACTAAGTTAGTTGCCCGTTCAACTTTTGGCCTATGAACGGTATTTTAATCATTCTCTTTAGAAAAGATTTGCAAGCGTCAAATGATTCAAAAATCAAGTGACTCCAAAATCCATTTGCATGGAGTTCCTTCATTCGTTCCTTTCTAACATGACCTAAATGGCGGTTCCACAAATGAGTGGAATTCAAATCATTTGCCTTATGGCATTTTAGTGTCAGTGTTATGTATGTGTGTTTCACCATTAAGATTTATAATAACTTATCCATCATACATGGAGTAATGTCATAATTTGAACAACTTATTGTTTTCATTTGACCAGAGCAAAATAACAATTATTAAGTTCTTTATTATAAATTCTAAGGGCTAGATAGAATACCAACGACGAACATAATAACACTTTATTTTTGTTCCAGACGTGTATTCCTATCATATTCCTTGTCAGTCACTTAGGCCATTGTATTCTTGTATTGCGTTGTTTTGTATGACACTTCATACCAACCAATATGGTACAAATACCCAAGAATTTTATTGTGTGACCAAACTAGGAAGACAACCATAACATGTATATCATTTATATACACCTGAGCTAGACTTTCTAGTCTTTTCTTTTCTTTCTGCCAAAATATCTTTTATAGTTTCTCTTTTAGCTTTCCTCATTATTCAGAAAAACACTTCAATATCAATAACTTCTAGGTTTGTTGATCAAATACCAATAACCTTGAGGTTCTTTGAAGTTGATCATCATATGACAAGTGTTCCGGATTTCACTATTAGTAACCTTTTAATATGATGAACAATTTCACTCATAATTTTATCCATCATATCATGACGACTTTTTGAGACCATGTCTGTACATGCTAGGCTCATAAAGTTTAACCTTAGTATTCGCATGTGCAAATCTGGCTTGCACCCATTGTAAGCACACGTAGAATCTATAACACCCGATCATCACGTGATGCTTCGATACGACGAGTTTTAGCAACGGTGCATACTAAGGATGATAACTTCATGGATATGCGAATATCGTTAGTGCTCCAATAGTTGGAGGATTGTGACGCCTGGCGTCTTCAACCTTCATACATTCCCATAAAACTTATGAGTTTATGTAGTCTCACCAAATTATATTCTATCATCTTGCAATAAGGTCTTAGATATCACATATATCTCATACCTTGATTATTTCTGAAAACTAAATTTTCAGCTCCTTACTTTTCAAACAGATTTGAACTTCAAGTTTCACGGAGACAAGATAACTTTAGGTACTAATTGAAACCATAGCTTTCTGAATCAATAAAGTGAGTTTCACTAAAAGTTTGCAATAGGACTTAATCAATTCTTGATTCTTTAACAATACGGTACCAATCCGTAAAGTTTCTTGTCAGATTTTAACAGTATTTCTATCTCAATTATAAGACTAGCGCATAGTAGTAAACGGATGCCAATACTACAAAATTAATTCAAAAAACTACTCAGACTATGTTTATGATAATTAGTTCATGTTTTAATCTAATTACTAATGAACTCCCACTTAATACAACATCCCTCAAAGTTGTAAAGTGGTACACGATCCAAATCCACTACACCAAAACCGATCATCACGTGAGATGATGTAGTTTCAATGGTGAACATCAACATGTTGATCATATCATCCATATGACTCGTGTTCAACCTTTCGGTTTCCATTGTCCCGAGGCCATGTCTGTACATGCTAGGCTCGTCAAGCAAACCCAAGTATTCCGCGTGTGCAACATGGCTTACACCCGTTGTATGTCGAGTTTATCACACCCGATCATCACGAGATGCTTCAAAACGTCGAACAATGCAACGGTGCATACGAGGGAAGAACACTTTATTATCTTGATATTAATGTGAGGGATCATCTTATAATGCTACCGTCGCGATCTAAGCAAAATAAGATGCATAAAGGATTAACATCACATGCAGTTCATATGTGATATGATATGGCCCTTTTGTCTTTGCGCCTTCGATCTTCATCTCCAAAGCACGGACATGATCTCCATCATCAACGGGCATGATCTCCATCATCATCGGCGTAGCGTCAAGGTCCATGGCGCCGTCTTCATGGTTGTTCACCTCATGTAGCAACTATTACAACTACTTTGAAATACTACTCAACATGAAATATAAAGACAACCATAAGGCTCCTGCCGGTTGCCACAATACAATAATGATCATCTCATACATAGTCATCATCACATTATGGCCATATCACATCACCAAACCCTGCAAAAACAAGTTAGACGTTCTCTAATTTGGTTTGCATATTTTACGTGGTTTAGGGTTTTCGAGTGAGATCTAATCTACCTACGAACATGAACCACAACGGTGATACTAGTGTTGTCAATAGAAGAGTAAATTGAATCTTCACTATAGTAGGAGAGACAGACACCCGCAAAGCCACTTATGCAATACAAGTTGCATGTCAAGCGTGGAGCAAATCTCATGAACGCGGTCATGTAAAGTTAGCCCGAGCCGCTTCATCCCACTATGCCACAAAGATGCAAAGTACTCAACTAAAGATAACAAGAGCATCAACGCCCACAAACCATTGTGTTCTACTCGTGCAACCATCTATGCATAGACACGGCTCTGATACCACTGTAGGATAACGTAGCATAGAAAACAAAATTTTCCTACGGCGAACACGCAATCCAAGCCAAGATGCAATCTAGAAGACGGTAGCAACGAGGGGATTGTCGAGACTCACCCTTGAAGAGATTCCAAAGCCTACAAGAGGAGGCTCTTGTTGCTGCGGTAGACGTTCACTTGCCGCTTGCAAAAGCGCGTAGAAGATCTTGATCACGATCGGTTCCGGCGCCACGAACGGGCAGCACCTCCGTACTCGGTCACACGTTCGGTTGTTGATGAAGACGACGTCCACCTCCCCTTCCAGCGGGCAGCGGAAGTAGTAGCTCCTCTTGAATCCGACAGCACGACGGCGTGGTGTCGGTGGCGGTGTAGAAGTCCGGCGGAGCTTCGCTAAGCTATGCGGGCAATATGAAGTGGAGGAGCAAAGCTAGGGTTTGGGAGGGGGTGGCCGGCCACTCTATGGGGGGCGGCCAGCTTGTGGTCTTGGGGTGGCCGGCCCCCTCCCTTGGCCCTTGTTTATATAGGTGGATCCCAAGTGTTGGTGTCCAAGTCTTCGAATAAGACCCGAAACCAAAACCTTCCATATGGTGGGAAACTTTCCCTCCCACTAGAGGTGGGAATTCCACCTTCCATGGGGGGGTGGCCGGCCCAAGGGGAGTCCACTTGGGACTCCTCCCCCACTAGGGTTGGCCGGCCATGGAGGTGGAGTCCCATGTGGACTCCACCTTCCTTGGTGGTTTCTTCCGGACTTTTCTAGAACCTTCTAGAACCTTCCATAGAACCTTCCGCATCATTTTATTCACATAAAATGACATCCTATATATGAATCTTATTCTCCGGACCATTCCGGAACTCCTCGTGATGTCCGGGATCCCATCCGGGACTCCGAACAAATATTCCAACTTCATTCCATATTCAAGTACTACCATTTCAACATCCAACTTTAAGTGTGTCACCCTACGGTTCGTGAACTATGCGGACATGGTTGAGTACTCACTCCGACCAATAACCAATAGCGGGATCTGGAGATCCATAATGGCTCCCACATATTCAACGATGACTTTAGTGATCGAATGAACCATTCACATACGATACCAATTCCCTTTGTCACGCGATATTTTACTTGTCCGAGGTTTGATCATCGGTATCACACTATACCTTGTTCAACCTCGTCTCCGACAAGTACTCTTTACTCGTACCGTGGTATGTGGTCTCTTATGAACTTATTCATATGCTTGCAAGACATTAGACGACATTCCACCGAGAGGGCCCAGAGTATATCTATCCGTCATCGGGATGGACAAATCCCACTGTTGATCCATATGCCTCAACTCATACTTTCCGGATACTTAATCCCACCTTTATAACCACCCATTTACGCGGTGGCGTTTGATGTAATCAAAGTACCTTTCCGGTATAAGTGATTTACACGATCTCATGGTCATAAGGACTAGGTAACTATGTATCGAAAGCTTATAGCAAATAACTTAATGACGAGATCTTATGCTACGCTTAATTGGGTGTGTCCATTACATCATTCATATAATGATATAACCTTGTTATTAATAACATCCAATGTTCATGATTATGAAACTAATCATCCATTAATCAACAAGCTAGTTTAAGAGGCATACTAGGGACTTCTTGTTGTCTACATAACACACATGTATCAATGTTTCAGTTAATACAATTATAGCATGGTATGTAAACATTATCATAAACACAAAGATATATTATAATAACCATTTTATTATTGCCTCTTGGGCATATCTCCAACAGCACAATGAACTCTTGTGGTGCTCTACTTGCAGTTAGAGCTGTAGAACAATATCACATTGGAATCTGTAACAAGAATTACTTCTAATTAGCAATTGCTAGCACTGAAAAATAGTAAAAATGATAGATAAGAGACACGCGGCAATAATAAAAATGGCCATTCATCAGTTCTCAAAATACCACATGCATGGCTATATTATTTGTTTACAAAGAGGGATCAATACCAGACTTGAAAATAGAATAGGAACAGATGGTACTGCACTGCTAACTCCCCAAAATCACGCAGCAGACAGCCGAAGAGGCACAGTTAACATACCTGAAGATAGAACTTCACATGCTCGCTGCGGAGAGCGGCGTGAACTACCGCAGCGGGGCATGTGAACTCCTGTGGCGGCGCTTGTCCCGTGTCGGCTGTGGCTATGCGGGAGAGCCGGAGTTCATGGTGGCGCTGCCATGAGTACACGCATGAACTAGCAGCAGTTATTTTGCATAAAAAATGGTTGTCTATAGGTAATGAACTATACTAAAGGAACAAACTCGATAAGTTAGGATATTGGCATAGCTACTGAACCATCTAATGTTATTTATGCACCTGTAAAATGCATATCTTTCAGCTACCAAAAAAAGGTTGATAAATGCTACAGAAAATTAGCTAAGGCATCATCCGTTTCCTGATATTTCAAACTTCCTTTTTTTGTCAGGAATCATAACAAGTCAACTGCCACTCTACTTGAGAAAAAATCATCCAGAATCAGCGTTTACTGTCTTTCATAAATTGGAGGTTGCAACATAAAAATACTTCACACTTCATATATTTCAAATGGTGAATAAATCTAAATGAAATTCGGTTATATATATATTGTCTAGCATAATAATAGTTTGTAAGAGCGAGCTACTTTGCACAGATTATCACCGCTTCCAGAATAAATGAGATTTCCATTTTCATCAACAAATGCTACTGTGTTGACCTCGGACTGAAATATAAAATAATTCAGAGTGGAAGGAAGCAAGGATTCTATTATACTGAATTATTTTTACAATTTCTGAAACAAACTTCAGTTTTTATGCCTAGCGAACTTCATTTTATTTGCAAAGTGAACTTCACTTTTAGACCTAATGAACTCACGTGATCCTTAAGTTTGTTTCATAGATGAATAAAATGAAATTTCTCAATCTATATACAATGCACTTTCATCTATGAAACAAATAATGACTTTAGTTTGTTTCATGGATGAATAAAATGAACTTTTACACCTAATGAACTCACTGTGATCCTACGTTACTCTGAGACGGCGACGCCATCACGAGCATGCATCCTCTTGCAGTTCAGAACCCATCCCCATACAGGTTCAGATGTGAACTGCACAAGTGTCAGATGTGAACTGTATCACAATCACTAGATAGAGATGGCATCCTGGTCATGGTAAACCTGCCAATAATTAATAAGCATAGAACAACTTTTTCAACAATGTTAGACTGTAAGTCATTATGCTTTTAAAAAGTGCCAATAAAATCCAACTTACTATGAAGAACTAGATAGTCAAATAACTAAGGCAATACGTGAAATAGGAAAACTGAACTTCTGAAGATATATGAATCTAACTCCACACAAAATAGAAGCGAACATATACTTAAAAATATAAACTTCCTGGTAACATAAATCTGAACTTGCACATAGACAAATGTGCACTTCCAAGCAATTACATAATGCATTAGTGGTGGTGGCATAGTAGTAGCTTCGCATCCTCAAGCAAAACAACATTATTTACTGGGCAAGGACAAGAGAAAAGATACACTTTTTACGCTTTAAATAAAGTCAATAAAAATCAACATCCTATGAAGAACTAGATAGGCAAAGAACCAAGGCAATACGTGCAATAGGAAAACTGGACTTCTGCAGATATACTAATCGAACTCCTGGGATGGCGTAGAATGGAGTTCCATGTACGGCACACCGACGCCATTGCCGTGCCGAGCAACCGACTGCAAAACTAGAGGCCATCCTAAAGCCAGGAAAAGCAGAAGGGGTCGGTGGTGTGCGCATCTGGCTGTGGGAGACAACCGAGCATGCCGCCGATGCATGTGCACTATGTTCTACTACAAACTAAGCATGTGGGACTGGAACTGTTTCAACCAAACAAACTGAAAATTATCTTGCTGAACGAAGGAACTCCATGACAAAGAAAAATGAACTTCAGAACATGTGTATGAACTTCAGAGTTATCAATAAACACACTACCTGGCTCATATGTATGAACTTCTCAATTAATTGTTTCGATGGGCAGGGGTTGTAGATGAGCACGAACACTGGCCTAACAGATCAAGGGCACGGTGCAGCGCGCCCAGTGAACAGACGGGATTCCACATCAGAGCAAATGGGAGCCCACGACAGCGTTCATGATAGGCCAGGGAGCCATTGGTAGAGTTCATTTTTGATGAATTTCCAACTCTGCTATAGTGAAGTTTTCTGAATTTGGAAGGTGGTATTATAATTACTGTAGGTGCTAGTACTTCAGTGAGAATTGCAAGATGTTCTACAGAAGTTCTTAACTAATTCCATGTAAACAAAACTACAGGGCACAGTAGTGCTAATTCCGTAGTTCAGTTTAGTCATTAAGTCACTTATAAACTTATTCACGATGAAGAATATAAGCCAATATGTTTAAATGGAAAAGTTCAACAATAATTATATGTGCCAACAAAATATTAGTTGGCTGTAAATTATAGTAGCGTCAACACAGACAGACAAATTTGTGTGGAAGTTATTGTAGAAACATAGTTCTTCCTGCCAACAAATTAGATGACTACTGAGGAAACAAGTTAATTTCTTTTGGCGAATAAAACTGAACTTAATGTCTGCACAAAGTGAACATTTATCAATATAGCACTTCTTGAAAAACAAAAGTGAACTAACAGCAGCGATCCCCAAAGATGATGTAGTGAACTTCGTGGTAAAAAAATGTGAACTTTTCTTTCACGTGAATGAATTGTGAACTTCGTGGTAAAAAATGTGAACTTTTCTTTTCAGCGATCCCCAAACATTTATCGATGTTTCCACACTATATTGTCTAACACTGTGTGATTCTGATATTGGAATAGTGCTCTGCCGGTTTATACGCACCTGCGCTTCCAGCAAGGGGGTAGGGCTGGGGCGTCCGCAGCACAGCGCGCCAGCTCTAAAGTTGGTGAACTTCGGTGTGGAGCAAGGTGGACTCCCGATGGGGGCGCGGTGAACTTTCTGGATGCAATCACCTCAGGTAAAACAGGAAGAATATGAGTACTCAATGCCCTATCCAGTATATATTACTTAAGCTAGCTAGCTTAACGGAATATAAGTAATAATAAATGAATTGGCACAAACACATGAATTTGATAGCTTGTGAATACTGATATAGCTAGTAGAATAAAGAATGTTAAGCCATGTACACTACACCTTCACCCTTAGATTAGCATGAAAAGGGACAACCGAATGGAGAAACAGTATAAAACTAGATGTACTTCAAGTAAATGAACAATATTACTATACCCGCTCTTAGTTAAGCCATGTAAACTACACATTCAGTGATGGCTATGTTACTATACCCGCGCTTAGTGAATAAGTGAACTGCAATTCGCGAAACTACTGTACTTCAAGTAAATGAACAATGTACATATGAGCGTTAACCTCTCAAAATAAATATACTTTTCGAGATTAATATATTCTCGAGATTAATGAGTTAACCTCTCAAAACTAAAACTGTACGTGGATGGTCTGTTTTACAACTTTTTAGCAGTTTGGGAGAATCATTCATATGCAAGTTCAGATCGTGCTTTTCTAATTAGCTCTGAGCGAAACAAACATTACTAGCGACACTTTTCTAATTTTCACAGAGACAATAGGTGGACTTCCACACAAGGACAATGTGAACCTGCCAATAAAATAATTGATGAGGCAGACTACAGCAAAGAAAGAAGCAAGCTTCATGCATAGACAGGCTGAACTTCTAGAATGATCAGGAAGACGAGGTGAACTACCAGCTCATTCAAAGTGAATATTCTATCACAAAAATATAAAGGAATGCCCATGTGAACTGCCACACAGTTTAATCTGCACTTTAATTTAGAAATAGAACACAAATAAAATTGGAAAAGCACTCAGGACAGATGAGTATATTTAGATTGAACTCTTAAAATACTGTAAGTTTGAAGCAAAACTTCCAAACATATTCATAAGTAAACTCCAGACACGGACGAGGTGAATTTCTATTATTTTGAAGCTAATATGCTATACAAGCGTAAAAAAAGCTAATAAGCTATACTCTGTTGAATTTTTTTTTTGAAGCTAACAAGCTATTGCGGCTTAAAAGGAGGACTTCATTTTTTTAAGGTACATTAAACTTGTTTTGCAGGTCAAATCAAATTCTTCCAACCAAAAAATCATTTACTCAACAAAGGTGAACTTTCTGGTACTATAAAGCCAAACTTTTAGAGAGGCAAAAATGAACTTCAAACCAATGCATTTTTTCTGATTCGCTTTTGAAGTAAAGTGTCAGTCAGAAAATGAACTCCAAGAAAATAACAAAGTGAACTCGCAACAGCGAAAAATGTGAACTACCTTTTTTCGAAGCAGCATCAACCTCTGATTCTCTCTATCAAATACATACAAAGGAAGCATCAAAGAACATGCACAATAACCTGAACAAAATATATATGAGTTTCACAGACATACAAATCAAACTTCTCTGAAGAAAATATATATGAACTTTGGAAGGTACTAACCTGAACTCTAAATGTTGTTGAACTCCTTTAGATACGCTAGAACTTAACGCATTTCGGGTGGTTGTTCAGATACACAGTAGCATCCAGCAGCTAATCACGAAACTACAACATTTTCAAAGCGAACTTCAAAACAGAAATAAGTAAACTTTAAGCACGGTCTAGGTAAACTTCTATTTTTGAAGCTATCGAATCAATTGATGTATAAATCAATTAGAGAGAGTGGGAGAGTCAATTATACACATAGGTAGTGTGCTCCATAACTAATACTATAAAATACATTGTTGCAACGGTCATTAACTCATTATTACATAGGTAGGGCTTACAAACTGAAATGAACAACTAAGATACACATGTGAACTCTCTATTCGGCCTATTCGAACTACTCACAGTTAACACAAGCAAGCATGGGCACGCAATTAGTGTTCACAATTGAACTTCTACAGATTGATGAACCGAACTGCACACAAAATCCACTCACCTCTACAGGAGCAGAAGGACGCTCGCCAGAGTCCGCACTGGTGCTCTACTCGTGGTAGTCCCCGTGCGGTGTACTGAGGAGCCCAGCAGTGACGAGCTTGGGAGTCCAAGGGCGCTCACCGCAGCACGCACACGCAAACGCCACTGCTGCCCGTACAGGCTGGGTAGTGGCAGTAGCACTTGGCAGCAACTCCTCGCGCGAAGTAGCTAACGCGAAGAGTAGCAATGGGAGAGTATTCACATCATACTCTCTATTTTGTATCTGCGCATCAAGAACGAAATGCAGGGAGCTTCCTAGAGCAGTTTTGAATGTGAGAAGATAATAACTCCGCTATTATTGTGAACAGCAGGACAACATGGGTCTCAATTACCTTTTGATGCTGGGATCCTCCATCTGAACTTCTAATGGACTCCACCGGCCGGACAACAAATAGAGAGTTGTCTGGTGCTTCCCAAATTCCTATAAATATAAAAGTGAACTTGTCAATAGAAAAAAGTGAACTTCTATTCTCTTTCTATCAGCCACACATCAATAACAACAGAACGCATCAAACGAACTCCCCCAAAATAAAAAGTAAACTTGCCATTTTTACACAAAGTGAACTGCAGGTGAATCTGGCACAAAGATATCAAAAATTGGTAGTAAACTTCAATCCGGGATCAATCCGGGATCATCAATGCCCTGTTTATACATAATATAAAGACTGAATAATCCATCAATCCGGGATCATCTAAACTAAGTAAACTTCATGAATAATCTATCTATCATGGATCATCTAAAATGTAGTATGACAAGTGAACTCCACGTAATAGGATGAACTGAACTTCAGAAAATGTAGAACTAAACCATGAGCAACAGATGAACTAAGTTGCAGAATAATAGCAAAACTTAACACCAAATCGGAAAGTGAACTGCTATCTCTGCCGACTCGGGAATTCTCATGATGAGCAAGTGAACTGATGCATATGTCTAATCTTGATTCCCATGACCCAAGCCTCCCCTAAACCACATGAAGCCCCTACATCCACACACAGCAGGACCACAACGTCCTCACTCGCTTGCCACATAGGAGCTGTTTGCAATAGGGCAGCGCCAAAGATGCGTAGTGGCGACGCTCGCGAGAGTTCTAATCTGAACGCCTTGCGGATTAGTCCGCGCATTGCTGGAGATGGACAGGCCTAGTTGGGGAAGGAGGTTGGGGCATCTCCCATGGTAGGTCGGAGATGGCACCGCGCTGAAAAAATTCGGTGGGAGGCACGCCAGCAACCGGTCGAGCTGAGCGGCGGAGCACCGGACAGGGGACAAGTACCTTGTTGTGGAGTTCGGCCGGGGATGCTGATGTCTACGTTCCCCCTCCTTTCCTGTAGACAGTGTTGGGCCTCCAAGTGCAGAGGTTTGTAGAACAGCAGCAAGTTTTCCCTTAAGTGGATCACCCAAGGTTTATCGAACTCGGGGAGGAAGAGGTCAAAGATATCCCTCTCATGCAACCCTGCAACCACAAAGCAAGAAGTCTCTTGTGTCCCCAACACACCTAATAGGTGCACTAGTTCGGCGAAGAGATAGTGAAATACAGGTGGTATAAATAAGTATGAGCAGTAGCAACGGTGCAGAAAATAGCTTGCTGGCGTGTAGTTGATGGTGGTAGTATTGCAGAAGTAACACGGTAAACATAAACAAGCAGTAGTAACTCAGCGTATTTAGGAACAAGGCCTAGGGATTACACTTTCACTAGTGGACACTCTCAACATTGATCACATAACAGAATAGATAAATGCATACTCTACACTTTTGTTGGATGATGAACACATTGCGTAGGATTACACGAACCCTCAATGCCGGAGTTAACAAGCTCCACAATAATGCTCATGTTTAAGTAACCTTAAGTGTAAGATAGATCAAAACGACTAAACCAAGTACTAGCATAGCATGCACACTGTCACCTTCATGCATATGTAGGAGGAATAGATCACATCAATATTATCATAGCAATAGTTAACTTCGCAATCTACAAGAGATCATGATCATAGCATAAACCAAGTACTAACACGGTGCACGCACTGTCACCTTTGCACACATGCAGGAGGAATAAAACTACTTTAATAACTTTGCTAGAGTAGCACATAGATAAATTGTGATACGATGCACATTGCAATCATAAAGAGATATAAATAAGCATTTCACTACGCTCTTCAACAGTGAATAAGTACTTCGTGAAATATAGCCTAAGAGACCCACACGGTGCACACACTGTCACCTTTACACACGTGGGACAAGGAGTCTCCGGAGATCACATAAGTAAAACCCACTTGACTAGCATAATGACATCTAGATTACAAGCATCATCATATGAATCTCAATCATGTAAGGGCTCATGAGATTATTGTATTGAACTACATAGGAGAGAGATGAACCACATAGCTACCGGTACAGCCCCAGCCTTGATGGAGAACTACTCCCTCCTCATGGGAGCAGCGGTGATGAAGATGGCGGTGGAGATGGCAGCGGTGTCGATGGAGAAGCCTTCCGGGGGCACTTCCCTCCGGCAGGTGCCGGAACAGACTCCTGTCCCCCGATCTTGGCCTCGCGATGACGGCGGCTCGGAACTTTTCTCGTATCGTGGCTCTCTCGTAAGGGTTTTCGATGCAGGGGCTTTATATAGGCGAAGAGGGCGCGGGAGGGTCAACGAGGCGACGAGACCATAGGGTGGCGGCCGGCCTGGGCCGCGCCACCATGTCATCTGGGCCCACCAGCCCCCTCCGCGGCTCCGGGTGTTCGGATGCTTCCGGCAAAATAGGAACCCGGGAGGTGATTTCGTCCAATTCGAGAATATTTCGTTACTAGGATTTCGAAACCAAAAACAGCAAACAGAACGGCACTTCGGCATCTTGTTAATAGGTTAGTTCCAAAATGCACGAATATGACATAAAGTGTGCATAAAACATGTAGGTATCATCAATAAAGTAGCATGGAACATAAGAAATTATCGATACGTTGGAGACGTATCAGATGCGCGGCGTCAGGGAAGCAGAGGGCGGCGGGCCGACGAATTAGGAGGTCCTCTTCCTCGGATAGGTCGCCGGCTCCATCGCGGGCCGCCTCGTAGTGGCTCCCGCCGGCGCTGCGAGGCGGGCCTCCGTCGGGGAAGAAGGCAGGCCGCGACGCGGGCTGCCGCCGGGAAGAAGGCAGAGCGGGAGTTGGGCTTGGAGCGGCGTCGCGGGCTGCCGCCGGAAGAAGGCGGAGCGGGAGCTGGGGTCGGGCGGCGAGCGGGCTCTCGCCGGGAAGAGGCCGAGGGGGAGCTGGGGTTGGGGCGGCGCGATGCCCCCGTCGGTAGGAAAGAAGGTTGGGAGGAGATTGGGGAGTTCGGGTGCGGGTTGTGTGGAGGGGATCGGGGGAGATTTTTCTCGCGGGCGGTGGGTCGGGTGGGTTGGTTGGGGGGGGTTTTCGGACGGATGCAAAAGGGGTTCGAGAATAGCTATTTAGAACCCTCTTAAGGGGTTCGAGATTATATATATATATATATATATATATATATATATATATATATATATATATATATATATATATATATATATATATATATATAGAAAAGCTTTTCTATTTTGTGTCTCCCTGGTGGTGGCAATCATAGCTGTTGGTGTTGCTTTGAGATTCCCATTATGGGCTGGCCCAAACTTTCCCTCTATTCTTTTCTATCTTTAGTGGCGGTGTTTGGTATTTCCTTTTTGGGTCGAATTAGGGCCCGTTTGCTGCCACCCGCCAGTGCTAGGTCTGTGTCCTGAGCGTGATGTTCTGATCGAGATGCCTAGGCTCCAGTCTAGTTTATAGCTCCGATTAAGTGCCTACTTAGACAAAGGTTCGGCGCCTTTCTCTCTGCCGTAGTCTTTTTTTTTTTCCATCGATCCCGTTTAGAGACAGCGATGCTCTTCTTGTCGTCTCACCCCAGATCTCGCCGCCGTGCGCCACTGTGCTCTTGCTCGTCGCCGGCCCCGGCGCTCTCGCCTCCATACTCCGCTGCGTGCCCCTCCCTCCGGCGCCAAATCCCTCTGCACGTCCACCCTCTCCTCTAGCCTGCTACGCCGCCTCCCCCTTCAACATGCGAGCCGTCCGGGAAGAGGCGACCTCGTGCGTTCTCGTCGGAGCGATGCTGCGAATGGGCGCGCAGCTACGTCGCCATGGGCGCGCCGCCCCGTTGCCCTAGAGATGCTGCGAATGCGAGGTGGTGTTGGGCGACCTGGTCTACTAGTGGAAATCCCGGCGTCCCTCTGCCCCGCTCCCAAAGGCACCGCCTGGTATGAAACTCCGCAGATCCCTCGACGCCGGCGCGCCCCGAGCTGCGCCCTACTGCCTCGACGCCGGCGCGCCCTAGGCTGCCCACTACTGCCTCAACATCTGCGCGCCCTGAGCTGGCCCCTACTACCTCGACGCCGGCGCGCCCTGGACTCCCCCGATCCCTCCTACTGTCTTGACGCCAGTGTGCCCCGGGCTGGCTTCCTACTGCCTCGACGCCGGCGCCACCGGGCTGGACCCCTACCGCCTCGACGCTGGCGCTCCCGGGGCTGCCCCCATACTGCCACCAGGAGCGCGACCTTCGCGTGCGGAGGGTCTTAAACGTCGCTGTCCAGGTGCCCCATCGGATACCAACTGATTTGTAGGCCTCTGTTTTTTTCTCAGATAAGAGAAGTTGATGCAACCGTGATTTTGTCATACAGGAAAAGAAAATCAAATGGAGAAATAGGAGTCCGTGGATTTCTTCCTAGCGGTTCCTGTCCCCGGCGTGCGTTTCTCTATTTCCTTGCTCCGCCACGATTCCAAGCTCCACCCACTAGTGTGTAACTGTGGATGATATGAAGAAATGGTGGGCGGACCACTTCAAAATCTAGACAGTGGTAATTTCCTTGACTTGGATGCTGATTCTGAAGCCATAAGAGCTATATCGAGTTATGGATTTGGAAAAAATCCTTGTTTATTTTTTTTATAGCTGATGGCAGATTATCTGTAGCATTCACTTGGATATTTTGTCCATGGGATTAATCCCTCCTGTCTGATGCGTTTCATGCCTCTATGTGGTTGGCACTACATTTTTGCTGATGAGCTTATTGTGAAACTGAGCTAGTGGATTAGTTATCTTTGTTCATGAGCTAGTTGATTAGCTATCTTTTTTCCCAACTGCAGCATCATGGTCTGTAATTGTGCTTATTCTAAAATCTATTTATAGGAAACAGATAAATGTTGACATGTTACTCTTGATATGTGACTTAATTATGATTTTTATAGTGCTGAAAAATGGGTAAGAAAAGGTTCACAATGTTTAATCATAGTTCAAACGAACATCCGTTAGTTCATAGGAAAACATTAGTTCTATTTCGGTTCAGTCTGCACTTTGAACAGGGCACCGTTTGATATGCACCAAGCACCGTTCATGCCAATGAACAGGCTCTTTTCTATTTACCGTAAGGCACCGCTCGTTCAGATAATGGCTTGATGGATTTATTCGATTTTAACCAAGGCTAATCCTGTCAATTTGTTCATAGGGAGGAGCCCTATATCTAAAATTAAATCTATGCCATGTCATTAATTGAGCTATTACAAAACCCTGCTAGCAAAGTACCAATGGCATGCATTCCAGTACTATGAAAATTCATGGGGGTCAAACTTAAGTGAGCTAAGTGGCCATTTTCTACAATTTGCCAATGGAGCCAAGCTGCTTCTTCATTCTCCTCCATGTTCATATAATTTTCTTGCAACTACTATCATATAGGTTTTTCAATAAGTCTAATCAGCATATTTTATCATTACAATAGACATACTGAACCGAAAGATTCATTTGAAGGAAAAGATTTGCCTCATTACAGTAGGAATCTGCAGGGCAACGTGACCATCGCTGCCAAGTCTGGAGTCAAGCTGAAGATCCGGAGCTCTGCTGTGTTATGCTGTGACACATGTCCTTGTCTTCTCTCCAGGACATCAACGGTGAAATCCATATTCATGTACCGCTGTTGAGGATGCTTGCCGATTTTCCAATTTAGGCCTCCAGCTGCTGCCGCTTATAAACTCCCTTATATTGCTTAGGCCTCCAGCTGCTGCCGCTTTATAAACCATATATTTAAGCTCGTGCCAAAATCCAATAATATCAAATATCACGCATTGGCTCCTATGAATACTGTGGTCAGAACCATTTATCTAGAATAGCACGCACCATTCGTTGAGACTTGTGGCCCCTTTTAAATAATCTTCTCAAATCAGGTTAGAAACAAATCCTTACTTCCAAGTTTCTTATCAGTAAAAGTTGAATTATTTTCATTGTGTGCGATCCATGTGAATTGGATTACAATATCTGTATTTCAAACATTATAGATTTGATTGAAACTTCTGGTTCTATTTTTCTCTTGGATTTGTCAATTTATCAGTTTGAGATATTAGTGCAGCCTGTTCTTCATTTATTTTCTCACCAGTGTGTTGATTTCTCCACTTTGCTATAGCACCTTGGCCATTGGAATTCCATCAGATTAGATGTGAGATATTATGTTCGGGTGATTTAAGAAATGGTGATGCCTTAGTCAGGTATTAATTGCTTCCAGAGCTCCACAAAATAGGTGCATGGCATTGTTCTACTGGATTTGCTGACTGGCAAAAAGCATGTGGTCAACGAATCCAATCTCCATCACTTGGTAACTATCTTTCATTCTCTCGCAGTTCCTCGGATTAATGTGCCATTTTCTTCCGTCTATTTTACTTTGGATTCTGGTAGTGTCAATAATTGTTGGATGATCCCCACTAGGCTTATGCTCATACAAGGGGACCAGCACTGTTTAATTTGTGTTGCCACAATTTCAATAAGCACCGTATGAGATTGTACCGAGCACCCTTTCATGATTCAATAGGCACCAATTAATCTCAAGTGGGCTCCTTTCTGTTCCCAATTTATTTTATAGGCACCAAAAGATAACAAATGGTCCGAATAATCTGAGGAGGCATCCCATTTTTTGAACAAGCTCCTTTCAAGTTGTACAAGCATTGTTTCTTATAAAGCAGTTTTTGTGTGCTAAATCTATTCCTAGACCAAATAGAAGGGAGTTCATTTTGAATTTTGTACTATTCAACCTACATTTTACTACCTGTCCCTAAACTTAGGATTTGGTACTCACTCCACGCAGAAGCATGTTCTCTTGTTTAGTACATTCACTTGGCACCGTTGAACACAATGGCAGGCTCCATCCACTTTTTGTTCAGGCACCTTCGTCAAGTAAGGTAGGCACCTTATTCTGCTACTGCTGTTTTCCCTTATTATTCTGCTGATGCGGTTTTCGCCGAAGTTGTAGTATTGGATGATAATCCTACCATGTTAAATTCTTTTTTGTGGATATTTTCATTCTTTTATTTCAAATTTCTAGATCTCTTGAAGCTTAAATTTGTGAAAATTTTCAGAGCAGGGAAAAGAAGATATTGCTGATGGCTCTAGATCCAACCCAAGTTAGGACTTCAAAAACCCGCTCCTCCGATGGGTACCTGCTGCTCGCCCCTCCCTTCTCCATCTTGTGTGATTGCCTGCACCCTAAATTATGCGCCGCTTCGAGAACCCGCACCTGTGAAATAAGTGCATCCTGTCCTTGATTTATTTTCTTTGATTGTGTTTCCTTTTCCTTGGCACATTTTCCATTGGAATTCCATCAGATTAGAGGACTGGTTCTCAAGAAAGATTTAATGTCCCTTTGTTTCCCAGATTTAATCTAAGTTTGTCACTTTAAAGAGTGCACACATTAGATATGTGCAGAGCACCGTTCAAGCCAATGAATAGGCTCCTTTTGTTTGGGTGGTTGGCTCTTTTATAAATTGTATACCAATCTTTGAATATTTTGCTCATGCACTCTTCCATAACACGTGTGGTTCCTTCTATAGTTCTGGAAAGTGAGAACAGCGACAACCAATACCTCAGACTTGGACTACTGCCTTTCATTATTTAATCACATCTGCTAATGTTATTTGTCAATATCTAGTTGGACAGCCACAGGCTCATGATAATTGATAAGTGTCTCACTTCTTGGAGGTGGCATGCATGCTGCCACAGGCTCTGGTTGTTCTGTGAATTTAGTTTTCTGTCCACCAGAACTTCAATGCTCATATTTAGCCAGCTAGGATTAAAGGAATCTCAGGGAAACTTTGAGATTTTCTTGCTCGTCTGATCCCCTTTCTTTTTTGCTTGCATGCTATGTTGTATATGATGCAGTAGCTAGATGCTAGATTCGTCACGTTTGAAGGGCACGCTTGATAAATCAATTGGTGGATATAATCATATTGTATCGTAGATATCACATATATTCACATATTTTGAACATTGCTTGTATAACAGGAATATGATACAGTATTCATCTTTGTTAACGACGTATCTGGAATTTTTCATATGGAACACATTTGACATTTCTGTTTCTCTGAACTTTAGGCTGTCGTGGTTGCTGGCGACGGTAACCACAAATTGGTGGTCATACAAACCATGGGAAGATTGAGGAAAGGCCAATTATTACACAGATGGCTACTAATAAAACCTTTGGTAATTTCATGTCCTTCTATATTGTGGTCTATTTTCATTGATCAGTATGCATACACTAACATGTGCTTATTTGGTTAAGAAACTAATTCTTAGTATTTCCAGATTGGAAATAAATGTCTGTGAGACTCAGAGCTAGAGCAAGTCACGCTTGCGATCGGCCTCTCCTCTCTCATCTTGACTGGGACGGCTGGAAAACAGGCAGGGCGCATATACTTAGGGGCCCACATGTCCACTTGCATCCTGACATGTGACGTCCAAGAAAATGGGAAAGGACAAAACATGAACTGGAACCAATGATGATGTCAGGTCACGGACGACAAGGCTCTTGGCCCGTGACTAGAGCAGAGCCATGCCTTAATGCCTAGCATTTGTACTAGTACTAATTTAATGATGCGTGATTTGATTAAACAGGAACAAACACATCTGCTTTTGTATTAAGGAAGAGAGTTAGAGGCTGGTGATTTAGTAATATCATTGGGTTGGTGGTACTGTCTGGTTCATTTTGACCCGAAGGAAGTAAATCAAAGGAGTGGTCCGTTATAAATGCGGGGTCGGTGTTTCGCTCTAGTGGAGCATTCACTAAGATTTCCCGTTAGGAAATGAGAGCGGATGGTAGTTATATTGCAGTTATTTCGGAACAATTTAACAGATGCCAGGTGTACATACCACGGTAACTGGCATGCCATGGATGTGAAATGTATGATCTGAATGCAGGGAAGGTATGAGCATGGAGATTGTCTTCAAAGTCAGGGGGATGATAGATCCAGGGGAGCTAGGAACCTGTCAAGAACAAAGAAAAGAAAACAAGAAAGGCAAAACCTTCAATGATAAAGAAAAGCTTAGACTTACTGGAACATCCACGGTGTTGATTGCTCCGGCCAAAGTGTTCGATCTATCCTCACTAACGCGAGGAGACCCAAAACTCTCCATGGATTTGTCAACCAAGGTATGAGCAAGAAAGGGAAAGTCAATATAATGCCAATGCAGTAAAGAGTACCATCTCCAAAAATAGGCATAATCAATGCATAGATCTTGCACGGTGGAAGAAAACGAGGCACTAAATGAGAAGTTCCCGTTACGGTTATGAGAGAGAAGAAGAGGTCCGTCACGGGGATGGAACCTAACATAAATTAGCTCGAACCCATCACGTGATTCGAAAAAGGTGGTCACATGTCTCGAAAGAGGTGGTCACATGTCTCGAAAGATGTGAAAAGCTGAATCCTATAGGCTAGAGTAGGCCAGGCTAGGTTGCCCAAAATGATACATGTGTAAGAGGAAAGGTGCCGGTCCCCCTTGCTATTTTGGATTATGGGTGTGTAGAAACCAAACAAAGTGGATCCTTTTAGGTAAAAAAGTGCGGATCTCAATGCGAATGAGTGGTTCCGATTACACCCTCCACTACTTACAAACATAGCAAATCCACACTCTATATATATATATATATATATATATATATATATATATATAGAGCCCAACTATTCTCGAACCCCCTTAAGAGGGGTGCTAGAATAGCTATTCTCGAACCCCTCACACTGCCTTCTTATCCCGACCCGACCCACCCGAAAAACCAATAGCCCCGAGCCGAACCCCACCTCCAGGCGACCGAACTCCACCTCCACGCGACTGAACCTCCCCCGACCCCCGGTCGTCCCCATCCCCTACCCGAGACAGGTCCCCAACCCGACCCCACCTCCTACCTTGTCGGCGCCGGCGAGCGAGCGGTGGCGGTAGCCGACGCGAGGGACCCGGTGACGGAGTCTGGCGAACTCCCCTAAGGAAAAGACCTTCTGCGCCGGTGCGTGCACGCCTTCCACCGATGGTGCCCCTAGTCTTGCCCAAATCCAACCCCACCTTCCCCGTCGCCAGTCCCCAACCATCTCCAGCATTCTGGATCGATCGGCCACCCGAACCCCTCCCTTGCGGCACCTCGTGCGCCGTCGGCAGCCTCCCTCCCCTAATCTCTTTGCTCGAAGTCTCACGCGTGTATCCAACCAGCTAAGCTAGTTAGATGCTAAGATCTACCTGTTAGCCTGCTTGCTTTAGCTAGCTCACCCAAGGAATCGATCCAGATGCTTGTCTGCTTGCTTGTCCTCGTACGTCTGATGTGAACTGCAATTTTTTTTTCTTTTATTAAATGAATTGCTGCTAGTGCGGTGCTGATCTCTGATGGATGGTTTGTAAACTGCTGCTCGCAGTGTCATTCCTCTGAGCTGATGCAGTGCTATCTGCTATGGGCTATGTGTGTTATGCTAAAAGTTCATATATCTGTCGGATTAGTGAACTACCGACTGCTCTTTCTCTTTCTCTTTACTGTGAACAGAGTTCACATTTTGAATCACAAAATTCACTTCAACGCTGGCAAGGTTCACATGTTTTATCATAGGAGCTCACTTTCTTTGTGTCTAAAAAGTGAGCTCACTTCGTCTATGTGAACATATCATGCCTGTGTATTTTTTCTCTATCTTTTGTGGCACAAAAGAATCGATCCTGTAGTTGTGCTAAACCCTTGCTAATTCTGAATTTATGATGTTTCATTTCAGAACCGCTCCTAGTTCAGAGCTAAACAGCTACCGGTAAAGAATTTGCTAGGCGCCATCACACCGTCACTGGAATTCAGAAGCGCTACTGCAAGAGTTCACTGGGTGCCAGCGTTGGAGTTCAAAATCGCCGCTGCAGGCGTCCACCGACGTCAATCTCCTGGTATTATTGCAACATGTTTGTATATCTGTTTTAGAATAGCAACGGGTGTGATGCTTTTATTACCATAGTAGCCAGTGAGGGTTCAAAATTTCCTTTTGAAGTTCGCGTACTCTACTTCGTGCAGAAAAGTGAACTCCTCAACATAGTAATATTTCCATATTTCAGGTGTCTTGTTAATCGGAGAACATATCTAGTGATACCACATCTTATTTGATACCATGATACCACTCTTTAGAAATTAAATTTTAAATGTCAAAAAATTTAAAACCAAAATTTTGGGTGTTCACAAGATGCGTCTCTACGTGCCCCTTAACTTTCATAACTAAATTCAAAATACCCTAAGAGAAATAAAAATGAGAAATCAAACATGAATAGTGTCACATAAAGACAAAAACACAAAATGCCACTATTTACATACAATTTGTCTTTTTTGCTTCTCTTGGTGTATTTTAAATTTAGTTGTGAAAAATTCAGAGAATGTAAACACACATCTTATCAACAGCCACAAATTTTTTTCTAAATTTTTTGACACTTAGAATTCAAATTTTATGAAATGGTATCATGGTATCATGTAAAGGATGGTATCACTAGATACTTTCCCTTGTTAATCGCTAGCTATCAATCACACAAAAAGCAAACTGTGAAGTTCAGTCTTGTGCTCTTCCGAAGATCAGTCTATGGTGTGCATCATGCCTCTGAAATTATTTAGTTCACAGGCGAATCAGTCCATCTGAACGAAAAAGTTCACATGAGGTGCTACAGTCGAGGTCGTGCTCCGTCGTGTTCAAGGTATACGTTTCCTGCTGACTGGTTTTGTGAACTTGCTCGATGACCTGCACAACTCTAAACTGCCTGATGCTGATTTAGAATAAGTCCACTTAACCAGATTTGCTATGTGAAATTTTGTCTCGAGATTCGTTGGTTCGTTGTATGAACAACAAACACATGTTTACTTAAAAAAAGGATGTCCATCTAGGCATCTATTAAATGTAGAGCAGTTCGTTTACTGAACAATCGAAGTGCACTCTATGAAATATAAATGATATTTAACCAGTTCACTAATTCGACATAGGTAGTTCACTCGGCAAAATAAGAAAAATAAGAAAAAGGTCGTAATTCAGCGTTTGCGCATTACTTGACCGGCTACAGAATGCCGACGATGTTCTCTCAGGAGCATTGCCAGGATGTGTGCACTACTGGTGAAGTTAACTTCTTCTAATCCGTGTAGTTCACTTCTCCAAATTCATGAAGTTTACATCTCTTGCTACTTGTTTTTTTTTTGGACAGTGAAAATGTTCAGATGGGTTGGAAGTGCTATTTGATTGGGTCAAATTTACTTTGATTGGGCTAGGATTTCACCATAGAAAGTTTGCATAAACATGTCGCACTTCATAATTTTAGTTAGGGAGTTCACTTCGAACAGCCCCGAAGTTCCCTCTGTATGGCGTTGAAATTCTTGGGGAGTCCGCATAATCGTGAACTTCTGCACAGGTTTGATGCTTACTAGAGAAATCTTTTCAGCTACACAACTAGCCAGCAGAATTTATAATGAACCACAAGTCCACATTTTACAGATTGTGTGTATTTTTTGAGATCTGTGATGTTAAGATGTGCATTCATTTCTCACTTTGTGCCAGTATCATCTTCATATCCCTAATGCCAAATTAATTCAGTTTGTGCCAGTATCATCTTTCATATCCCTAATAAACTGCTGTGGTGGTTTTTTCATGCAGCTTGTTGATGCTTTAGAGTTGAGTAAAGAAACTATGGGGACAGTGAAGCAAAATCTTTGGTGGGATTTTCTGTATAACAATGTATGATTCGTTTTATCTCCTCTTTATATCACTTGCTTATGCGTTTCCATTGATCAAATCTGAAATAGAAAGTGTTAAATACTTGCTGGTATTATCAAGTTTTTCCCTATGTTCGAAACATAGAAATCCATTTAACCATGTGTCAGAAGTTCAATCTATTATATCAGACAAATTCAGTTTGTCAGCATAGGAATTTGCATTTTGTGGACGTTAACTTTTCTTTTCCAGGGAATCCACTTTGTCGCTAGGAGGAGCCCACTTCCGGCTAGTATGAAAAATAGTAGTTCACATTATTATCAGATGCTTCCCGGCTAGTATGAAAAATAGTAGTTCACATTATTACCAGGACCAGTTCACTTCCTATTATTTGGGAGTTTGTCCTACACATAGTGCTACGAGAGTTCACGATTACCACCGTGGGGGTCCACTTGAATCTCGGTTCCGTCCATTGCTCTGGGCTTCTTTTATTCTGAACTGTCTAATGTGGCCCTGGTCTTCGTTTCCATTTGGTTTGAGAGTATTGCAAGAAAAGCATACAGTATCTCACTCAATCTGTATTTAATAGAAAGAAATGGAAGTTGATGCTTCGGCCTTGTAGGAAAAGAATTAGTATAGTTCATATTATTCACAAGGGAAGTTCACTTCGTATTTGGAGACCATGTCAAGCTGTCCCGTTTTACTCTGTTTAATTGGAGGAAATGCAGGTTACAAGACAATGTCAAGTCGGACACATCGCAGCTGCCGCAGTTCAGATATGATGTTGGACCAGTTCAGAAGGTGTGTATGATCTTTTAAAAAACCATATGACTCGTTCCTCTGTTGCTTCTTGATCCATGTATATGCTTTAACTCTTTCCTTATCTTGATGCACTACTAGTACTTGCTATCCAGTGAGAATCATTTGATCAAAAAGATAATGTTGCCAGCTTGTATGTGGTGTTCCCTATTATTTCAGTTCTAGTTTTCTTTGGATCTGGAGTTAATTCATGTTAGCCTGTCCAAGTGGGTTGGATTATAGTTTCTTATTTGTTCCTTAACTATTCTAATCAAAGGACAAAATAGAAGAAATTAGTTGAGTCTTGCAACTGTCTTGATTGCTTAGACAGATCACAAACTAGTTTTGCAAATGCTCAATAGAATGTATATATTTAAAGTTAGAATGTTTTCTGCTAAAAATAAGTTTTCCTTGTCTGCTAAACTAGATTATTTGTTCTCGAAAGTATGTTACTTTCAATGTAAGACAAGTTCACTCCTCAGTCTAAAACAGTTCACTACATTCGAAAAAATGAAAAAAAGAAATTTCCTAGTGAAAAGGCCATCAAGAAAATACTTGACCCGGAGTCCACTTGTAATGTCTCTGAAGTTCACTTGTTCACTTGTTAATGCCCAGAAATTCATTTAATTTTTGTGCATTCAATTTTTGGTGGCGAAAACAGTTCGCATTTACTTGTACATTATTTATCTAGTGATTTGTACAAATGCAGAAATAAAAGAAATTTTATCTTTGTCTCTACTCTCAAAATTATACTATTGATGAGTTGCAGGTTTGGGATTTCATGCCGACAATAAAAAGACTCTCAAGATCTTGTACATCTCCTCTCATGCTACGTGTAAAAGGTTACAGGGAAGTACTGTAGTGCGCGGCGCAGCAGTCCACCCGTCCGCTATGACGCAGCGCTGTGCCACCGTAGGAGGAAGTGCGACAGTTGAGTCATCCACTGGAGGCTGTGCCTGCAATTTCTAATTTTCTGCCGCTGGCTTGTTTTGATGTTTGAATATACTCTTTTAGTATAATTTCTGCTGCCAAGCTTGTCTGGCTAATTTCTGCCTGATGCACAGTACACATTATTTGTAATTCGGTAGCCTTTTATTTTTGAGGAGTATATTCGGAAGTTCACATCATTTTCTTCTAGGAGTTAGCATCGTCCATTTTTACTTTGTCTCGGGGATTCTTTTTGATTTGTTAGGGAGTTTATGAAAGTTCCTTTCCATTATTTGAAGAAAATTAGAAGAAAAAATTGAATTAAACACTACTTAATTGTTGGCACGCTCATTATTTAATGTTCAAAAGTACATGATGCCCTATGTTCATCCAATAAATGAAAAAATTCACTAAAACACAAATATGATGCTCTATGTTCACCCAATACATGAAAAAAATTCGTTCAATGTTTACAATCTGAAATGTTCACTTTGAAAGGCTATGCAAAAATGAGTTTAAAAAACATAGTTTCATATATCATAATTCGTGACTAGAAGTTCACAAATATTTACCGCGAAGTTCACGTGCTTGTCGAGGCAGTTCACTGATGCGCGTAGATGTACACGTCCGTTGGGAACCCCAAGAGGAAGGTATGATGCGCACAGTGGCAAGTTTCCCTCAGTAAGAAACCAAGGTTTAATCGGACCAGTAGGAGTCAAGAAGCACGTTGAAGGTTGATGGTGGCGAAATGTGATGCGGCGCAACACCAGGGATTCCGGCGATACGTCTCCAACATATCGATAATTTCTTATGTTCCATGCTTGTTTTATGACAATACCTACATGTTTTATACACACTTTATGTCATATTATGCATTTTCTGGAACTAACCTATTAACAAGATGCCGAAGTGCCTCCTGTTTTTGGTTTCAGAAATCCTAGTAACGAAATATTCTAATTGGACGAAATCAACGCCCAGTTCCTATTTTGCCCGGAAGCATCCAGAACACCCGAGAGCCGAGGGGGCCCCGGCCCCAGATGATAGGGTGGCGCGGCCAGGGGCCCGCGCCACCCTATGGTGTGGTCGCCCTTTGACCTCCCTGCGCCGCCTCTTCGCCTATATAAAGCCCCAAAACCCTTACAGAGGAAGCCACGGACGCGAAACCTTCCGAGCCGCCGCCATCGCGAAGCCAAGATCTGGGGGACAGGAGTCTCTGTTCCGGCACCCTGCCGGAGCGGGGAAGTGCCCCGGAAGGCTTCTCCATCGACACCGCTGCCATCTCCACCGCCATCTTCATCACCGCTGCTGCTCCCATGAAGAGGGAGTAGTTCTCCATCGAGGCTCTGGGCTGTACCGGTAGCTACGTGGTTAATCTCTCCTATGTGCTTCAATACAATAGTCTCATGAGCTGCCTTACATGATTGAGATTCATATGATGATGCTTGTAATCTAGATGTCATTATGCTAGTCAAGTGGGTTTTACTTATGTGATCTCCGGAGACTCCTTGTCCCACGTGTGTAAAGGTGGTGTGTGTGCACCGTGTGGGTCTCTTAGGCTATATTTCACGAAGTACTTATTCACTGTTATGAAGAGCGTAGTGAAGTGCTTATTTATATCTCTTTATGATTGCAATGTGCATCGTATCACAATTTATCTATGTGCTACTCTAGCAATGTTATTAAAGTAGTTTTATTCCTCCCGCACGTGTGCAAAGGTGATGTGTGCACCGTGTTAGTACTCGGTTTATACTATGATCATGATCTCTTGTAGATTGCGAAGTTAACTATTGCTATGATAATATTGATGTGATCTATTCCTCCTACATATGCATGAAGGTGACAGTGCATGCTATGCTAGTACTTGGTTTAGTCTTTTGATCTATCTTACACTAAAGGTTACTAAAATATGAACATTATTGTGGAGCTTGTTAACTCCGGCATTGAGGGTTCGTGTAATTCTACGCAATGTGTTCATCAAGTGTAGAGTATGCATTTATGTATTCTGTTATGTGATCAATGTTGAGAGTGTCCACTAGTGAAAGTGTAATCCCTAGGCCTTGTTCCTAAATACTGCTATCGCTGCTTGTTAACTGCGTTACTACTGCTGCAATACTACCACCATCAACTACACGCCGCAAGCTATTTTCTGGCACCGTTGCTACTGCTCATACTTATTTATACCACCTGTATTTCACTATCTCTTCGCCGAACTAGTGCACCTATTAGGTGTGTTGGGGACACAAGAGACTTCTTGCTTTGTGGTTGCAGGGTTGCATGAGAGGGATATCTTTGACCTCTTCCTCCCCGAGTTCGATAAACCTTGGGTGATCCACTTAAGGAAAACTTGCTGCTGTTCTACAAACCTCTGCTCTTGGAGGCCCAACACTGTCTACAAGAATAGAAGCACCCGTAGACATCGCGCCAACGTGGAACCTGCACAACACAACCAAAGTACTTTGCCCCAACGAAACGTGAGGTTGTCAATCTCACCGGCTTGCTGTAACAAAGGATTAACCGTATTGTGTGGAAGATGATTGTTTGCAAGAAAACAGTAAAACAAGTATAGCAGAGATTGTATGCGATGTAAAGAATAGGACCGGGGTCCATTCACTAGAGGTGTCTCTCCCATAAGATTAAAGCATGTTGGGTGAACAAATTACGGGCAATTGACAAATAGAAAAGGGCATAACAATGCATATACATGATATGATAAATATAGTGAGATTTAATTGGGCATTACGACAAAGTACATAGACCGCCATCCAACCGCATCTATGCCTAAAAAGTCCACCTTCAGGTTATCATCCGAACCCCTTTCAGTAGTTGCAAAGCAACAGACAATTGCATTAAGTATGGTGCGTAATGTAATCGACAACTACATCCTTAGACATAGAATCAATGTTTTATCCCTAGTGGCAACAGCACAACACAACCTTAGAACTTTCTGTCACTGTCCCAGGTGTCAATGAAGGCATGAACCCACTATCGAGCATAAATACTCCCTCTTGGAGTTAAGAGTAAAAACTTGGCCAGAGCCTCTACTAATAACGGAGAGCATGCAAGATCATAAACAACACATAAACAATAGATTGATAATCACCATAACATAGCATTCTCTATTCATCGGATCCCGACAAACACAACATATAGTATTCCAGATAGATGATCTTGATCATGTTAGGCAGCTCACAAGATCCAACAATGAAGCACAATTAGGAGAAGACGACCATCTAGCTACTGCTATGGACCCATAGTCCAGGGGTGAACTACTCACTCATCACTCCGGAGGCGATCATGGCGATGAAGAGTCCTCCGGAGATGAATTCTCCGGCAGGGTGCCGGAGGCGATCTCCTGAATCCCCCGAGATGGGACGCGGCGGCGGCGTCTCGGAAGGTTTTCCGTATCGTGGCTCTCCGTCCGGGGTTTCGCGACGGAGGCTATTTGTAGGCGGAAGGGCAGGTCAAGAGGCGGCACAAGGGGCCCACACCATAGGTCGGCGCGGCCAGGGCCTGGGCCGCGCCGCGCTGTGGTGTCGCCACCTCGTGGCCCCACTTCGACTCTCCTTCGGTCTTCCGGAAGCTTCGTGCAAAAATAGGACCCCGGGCGTTGATTTCGTCCAATTCCGAGAATATTTCGTTACTAGGATTTCTGAAACCAAAAACAGCAGAAAACAGAACGGCTCTTCGGCATCTTGTTAGTAGGTTATTTTAAAATGCGTAAATACGACATATAATGTGCATAAAACATGTAGATATCATCAATAATGTAGCATGGAACATAAGAAATTATCGATACGTTGGAGACGTATCAGCATCCCCAAGCTTAGTTCTGCTCGTCCCGAGCAGGTAAAACGATAACAAAGATAATTTAAGTGACATGCCATCATAATCTTGATCATACTATTTGTAAACATATGTAATGAATGCAGCGATCAAAACAATGGTAATGACATGAGTAAACAACTGAATCATAAAGCAAAGACTTTCCATGAATAGTACTTCAAGACAAGCATAAATAAGTCTTGCATAAGAGTTAACTCATAAAGCAATAAATCAAAGTAAAGGTGTGGAAGCAACACAAAGGAAGATTAAGTTTCAGCGGTTGCTTTCAACTTATAACATGTATATCTCATGGATATTGTCAACATAGAGTAATATAACAAGTGCAATATGCAAGTATGTAGGAATCAATGCAGTTCACACAAGTGTTTGCTTCTTAAGGTGGAGGGAGATAGGTAAACTGACTCAACAATAAAAGTAAAAGAAAGGTCCTTCAAAGAGGAAAGCATCGATTGTTGTATTTGTGCTAGAGCTTTATTTTGAAAACATGAAACAATTTTGTCAACGGTAGTAATAAAGCATATGAGTTATGTAAATTATATCTTACAAGTTGCAAGCCTCATGCATAGTATACTAATAGTGCCCGCACCTTGTCCTACTTAGCTTGGACTACCGGATCTTCGCAATGCCATGTTTCAACCAAGTGTCGCAAAGGGGTACCTCCATGCCTGTACAAAGGTCTAAGGAGAAAGCTCGCATTTTGGATTTCTCGCTTTTGATTATTCTCAACTTAGACATCCATACCGGGACAACATGGACAATATAATGGACTCCTCTTTAATGCATAAGCATGTGGCAACAATTATTATTCTCATATGAGATTGAGGATATATGTCCAAACTGAAACTTCCACCATGATTCATGGCTTTAGTTAGCGGCCCAATGTTCTTCTCTAACAATATGCATGCTCCAACCATTAAGGTGGTAGATCCCTCTTACTTCAGACAAGACGGACATGCATAGCAACTCACATGATTATTCAATAAAGAGTAATTGATGGCGTCCCAGCATGGTTATCGCACAACAAGCAACTTAATAAGAGATAAAGTGCATAAGTACATATTCAATACTACGATAGTTTTTAAGGCTATTTTGTCCCATGAGCTATATATTGCAAAGGTAAATGATGGAATTTTAAAGGTAGCACTCAAGCAATTTACTTTGGAATGGCGGAGAAATACCATGTAGTAGGTAGGTATGGTGGACACAAATGGCATAGTAGTTGGCTCAAGGATTTTGGATGCATGAGAAGTATTCCTCTCGATACAAGGTTTAGGCTAGCAAGGTTATTTGAAGCAAACTCAAGGATGAACCGGTGCAGCAAAACTCACATAAAAGACATATTGTAAACATTATAAGACTCTACACTGTCTTCCTTGTTGTTCAAAACTCAATACTAGAAATTATCTAGACCTTAGAGAGACCAAATATGCAAATCAAATTTTAGCAAGCTCTATGTATTTCTTCATTAATGGGTGCAAAGTATATGATGCAAGAGCTTAAACATGAGCACAACAATTGCCAAGTATCACATTATCCAAGACATTTTAGAATTACTACATGTAGCATTTTCCAATTCCAACCATATAACAATTTAACGAAGAAGAAACTTCGCCTTGAATATTATGAGTAAAGCCTAAGGACATATTTGTCCATATGCAACAGCGGAGCGTGTCTCTCTCCCACAAGGTGAATGCTAGGATCCATTTTATTCAAACAAAAACAAAAACAAACCGACGCTCCAAGTAAAGAACACAAGATGTGATGAATAAAAATATAGTTTCAGGGAGGAACCTGATGATGTTGTCGATGAAGAAGGGGATGCCTTGGGCATCCCCAAGCTTAGACGCTTGAGTCTTCTTAAAATATGCAGGGATGAACCACGGGGCATCCCCAAGCTTAGAGCTTTCACTCCTCATTATATCATACTCTCTCTTGACCCTTGAAAACTTCCTTCACACCAAACTTCAAGCAAACTCATTAGAGGGTTAGTGCACAATTAATAATTCACATATTCAGAGGTGACACAAACATTCTTTACACTTATGGACATTGCACAAAGCTACTGGACATTAATGGATCAAAGAAATTCATCCAACATAGCAAATATGGCAATGCGAAATAAAAGGCAGAATCTGTCAAAAACAGAACAGTCCGTAAAGACGAATTTTAAAATGGCACCAGACTTGCTCAAATGGAAAAACTCAAAACTAATGAAAGTTGCGTACATATCGGGGATCACGCTCGTAAATTGGCAGATTTTTTCGAATTTTCTACAGAGACTTGTGCCCAGATTCGTGACAGCAGCAATGCTGTTTCTGCGCAGCGATCCCAAATATAACATCAACTATAACATAGAAACTTTACTTGGCACAAAAACATGATAAGGAGAGGTTGCTACAGTAGTAAACAACTTCCAAGACTCAAATATAAAATAAAGAACTGTAGTAAAAACATGGGTTGTCTCCCATAAGCGCTTTTCTTTAACGCCTTTCAGCTAGGCGCAAAGTGCAAATCAAGTATTATCAAGAGATGAAGCATCTTCAGCGGGGTTTGGAATTTTCTCAACCAAGCATAGTATATTGGATACATAAGTTTTAGCGTCTCCCTTTTCATTAGTCTTGGCCTTGCTATTCTCATCGAACAAATTTTCAGGAACAAGCCAAGCATAGTTATTTTCTAGTGCATCATTCATAGCTAGGAGTTTACATGGTATTGGTGCTTTGATCTCCCCACCATCATTAATATTGTTAGTGTACCTTATTCTATCCATGTCCATTTTTTCAAGGAGACCAACAAAATTAGTATGTGAACCTAGCATATTAAATTTAGCAAAAACCTTTCTAGCCTCTCTTGCTAGACCACCAAATTCTCTAAGAAGAGTTTCTAAAACAAAATCTTTCTTTCCCCTTCTTCCATATCACCAAGTGTAAGAAACATGTGTTGGATTATAGGATTGAGATTAACAAATTTAGTTTCCAACATGTGAACTAAAGCAGCAGCAGCAATTTCATAGGTAGGTGCAAGTTCTACCAAGTGTCTATCTTCAAAATCTTCAGTAATAGTAACATGATTGAAAAATTCTTCTATATTATTTCTCCCAACTATGGACCCACGTCCTACCGGTATGTCTTTTGTGGTAAAATTAAAAGGAAACATGATGAATCAAGTAAAGTAAATGCAAGTAACTAATTTTTTTTTGTGTTTTTGATATAGAGAGCAAGACAGTAAATAAAGTAAAACTAGCAACTAATTTTTGTGTGTTTTGTTTAGGTGCAGCAAACAAAGTAGTAAATAAAATAAAGCAAGACAAAAACAAAGTAAAGAGATTGAGAAGTGGAGACTCCCCTTGCCGTGTCTTGATCTCCCCGGCAACGGCGCGAAATTTGCTTGATGCGCGTAGATGTACACGTCCGTTGGGAACCCCAAGAGGAAGGTATGATGCGCACAGGGCAAGTTTCCCTCAGAAGAAACCAAGGTTTAATCGGACCAGTAGGAGTCAAGAAGCACGTTGAAGGTTGATGGTGGCGAAATGTGATGCGGCGCAACACAGGGATTTCGGCGCCAACGTGGAACCTGCACAACACAACCAAAGTACTTTGCCCCAACGAAACAGTGAGGTTGTCAATCTCACCGGCTTGCTGTAACAAATGATTAACCGTATTGTGTGGAAGATGATTGTTTGCAAGAAAACAAAAACAAGTATTGCAGATTGTATGCGATGTAAAGAATAGGACCGGGTCCACAGTTCACTAGAGGTGTCTCTCCCATAAGATTAAAGCATGTTGGGTGAACAAATTACAGTCGGGCAATTGACAAATAGAAAAGGGCATAACAATGCATATACATGATATGATAAATATAGTGAGATTTAATTGGGCATTACGACAAAGTACATAGACCGCCATCCAACGCATCTATGCCTAAAAAGTCCACCTTCAAGTTATCATCCGAACCCTTTCAGTATTAAGTTGCAAAGCAACAGACAATTGCATTAAGTATGGTGCGTAATGTAATCGACAACTACATCCTTAGACATAGAATCAATGTTTTATCCCTAGTGGCAACAGCACAACACAACCTTTCTGTCACTGTCCCAGTGTCAATGAAGGCATGAACCCACTATCGAGCATAAATACTCCCTTTGGAGTTAAGAGTAAAAACTGGCCAGAGCCTCTACTAATAACGGAGAGCATGCAAGATCATAAACAACACATAAACAATAGATTGATAATCACCATAACACAGCATTCTCTATTCATCGGATCCCGACAAACACAACATATAGTATTACAGATAGATGATCTTGATCATGTTAGGCAGCTCACAAGATCCAACAATGAAGCACAATTAGGAGAAGACGACCATCTAGCTACGCTATGGACCCATAGTCCAGGGTGAACTACTCACTCATCACTCCGGAGGCGATCATGGCGATGAAGAGTCCTCCGGGAGATGAATCCCCTCTCCGGCAGGGTGCCGGAGGCGATCTCCCGAATCCCCCGAGATGGGATTGCGGCGGCGGCGTCTCCGGAAGGTTTTCCGTATCGTGGCTCTCCGTACCGGGGTTTCGCGACGGAGGCTATTTGTAGGCGGAAGGGCAGGTCAAGAGGCGGCACGAGGCCCACACCATAGGTCGGCGCGGCCAGGGCCCTGGCCGCGCGTGGTGTCGCCACCTCGTGGCCCCACTTCGACTCTCCTTCTTCCTGGAAGCTTCGTGCAAAAATAGGACCCGGGCGTTGATTTCGTCCAATTCCGAGAATATTTCGTTACTAGGATTTGAAACCAAAAACAGCAAACAACGGTCTTCGGCATCTTGTTAATAGGTTAGTTCCAGAAAATGCGTACGACATATAATGTGCATAAAACATGTAGATATCATCAATAATGTAGCATGGAACATAAGAAATTATCGATACGTTGGAGACGTATCATTCACATACTCAATTTTTCATGGGCAGAAATCTTAGGTATTAAATTCATCCATGCGTGCATCAATTGACCAAATCGATCATATATTTCTGTATTTGACACCAATATGAGCCGAGGTTCACTCTAACATTTCGTCCCGCCACACCTGACTATCGAAGGCGTGTTAATTTCAAACCGTTGGCATGCCGACAACCATCACTTTTTTTAGTATATATAAAATTACTTTCAAATAGTTAATAATTTGGAAAAGTGTTAAGCACGAAAAAGTTGCGCATTTTCTACACGTTATAACGCTATATCACACACATCTATCGGGCTAACGGTTACAAAAATGTTCCCCAAAACAGTACCAAATCGGAGAAGTTTGCGAAAACAAATTTGAGTATTTTAAAAACTGCTCTTAAAACGTGAATAATTTGGGAAAACAATCTGAAAGAAAAAGATGCGCTATTTTCTTACCTTTCCAACGGCATATCGCATGCATCAATCCGGCAAACAGTTTAAATATGGCAGCCAAAAAACTGTGCGGAAACCGTGAATTCCGCGAAATTGTTTTTAGTATTTTTGAAATTATTTGTAGACTGTAAAGAATTTGGGAAAACTTTCTGAATAAAAAAGTTGCAAAATTTTCATATCTTTCCAACGGTATATCATATGCATCATTCGGATAAAGGCATTAAAATCAGCCTCAAAACACTGTCCGCCAAAACATGACATTCTAGTGTTCCGCCGGGAAGTTCACTTCCGTGCAGCAGGAAGTTCGGAAATGGTTCGATAAGTTTACTTTCGCCGAATTCAGAAGTTTAGAATGCTACTGCATAACTAAACATGAATAATCGGAAGTTCACTTCGAAGGCAATAGAAGTTCACATTATTTTTGGAAGTTCACTTCGAACAAAAGACAAACACAACTTGAAAGTTCAATTCGAACAGGTGGAAGTTTGCAATATTTTCAGAAGTTCACTTGCCACCATCAGGAAGTTCACTTACCTCCGTACGGAAATTCACTCCCCGTATAGAAGTTCATATTTGAAACGGAAGTTCACTCCTTACAACGTTGAGGTTCGTCTGGAAGTTCAGATGCATATAAGGGGGAGTTCAGATCCGTGTCCACAGAAGTTCCGATGCGACAGAAGTTCGCTATATTTTCTGAAGTTCACTTCAAACTGATGGAAGTTCGCGATTTTTTTTAGAAGTTCACTTGCCACCACTCGGGGAGTTCACTTACCTCTGTACGGAAATTCACTCCCCGTATAGAAGTTCATATTTGAAATGGAAGTTCACACCTTACAACGTTGAGGTCTGTTTGGAAGTTCAGATGCAGGATAAAGGGGAGTTCAGATCTGTGTCTAGAGAAGTTCAGATGCGACGGAAGTTCGCTATATTTTCTGAAGTTCACTTCGAACTGGACTAAAGTTTCGGAAGTTCGCCCTGTACAATATTGAAGTCCGTCGGGAAGTTCAGATTCATGGAAGAAGAAGTTCACATCCACAGAAGTTCGCTATAATTTTATTACATGGCTGAAACTTTTATACCGCGATCGGAAGTTCACTAACACATATAAGGAAGTTCACTTCTATATTCGAGCACCTCATGCACTCTGCTTTTCTGGACGGAAATCATACGCATAGAAATCGTCCGTACAACCACCGATTGCGCAAATCGACCAACTCAACGTACAATTAGCACTAATATAACTCTATAATACTCCAACATATCGCAATGCCACACCTAATCAATCTAGATGAGCCAATTTCGAAATGTTCTTGTGTCGGCGTTATCTTCACGTTTATGTATTTCTGAAATTAAACTAAAACCATTTAGAATTTGGAAAAACATTCAACATAAAAAAGATTTGCCTAATCAATATCTTTTCAACGCAATATCATTTGGAACATTCCGATAAGTGGTTCAGAAATAAGCCCCAAAAACAGTTCGAAAAACCGAGAAGTTCGAAAAACGTAATCACGTATTTTCAAATCTGCTCTTAAACTATAAAGAATTTAGAAAAGTGCTCTTCATGAAAAAGGTGCGCCTAGTCAGTACCTTTCCAACGGCATATCATACGCATCATTCCAATAAACGATTTGAAAACTGGAACCCCAAAACTCTACAAAAATAGAGAAATCCGCGAAAACGTTGTTTTGTATATTTCAAATTAGTTTTAATCAATATAGAATTTAGGAAAACAATGAAAACGAAAAAGTTGTGAAATTTCCATGTGAATCCAACGGTATATTATACGCATCAATCCGATAAGCGGTTTGAAAATCATCATGAAAATACTGTCCGCATGAACATGGAATTCTAGTATTCCGTCGAGAAGTTCACTAGGAAAACACCCGGAAGTTCAGAAAGGGTTCGAGAATAGTTATTCTCAAACCGGTTCGAGAATAGCAGACCTATATATATATATATATGCAAAATAGTGGGCTACCATGGGTGCTAGCTACGCACCCACATCTGGCCTTTGGATCATCCTATAGAGTTTTTTCCACCGCTGATCGACTTAACGGCGTTAGTAGAGCCCATCTTTTCTGTTCCCACTAGGCCGCACACCTGCGCCTAGGGGCATCCCATATTTTCCCTTTATTTTCCCCTTTTCTCCCACACCGACCGACCGCATCCACTCCCTCCTCTCTTCCCCCACCTTCCCGATGCGGGTGTCCCCTAACAACGACTCGTCCAGCCTTCCCCCACCGCGCCGCCACGGCTCTTTCGGCACCGGTCGGCGGCCTCAAGCTCCACGGCAGAGCGACGCTGAACCGCCCTGCCTCCATCTCATACCGACACCGCGCTCCGCCTGGCTCCCAGTGCGCGGCCTGGTTGATTCCGGGTTGGTAGCGGTGAGGCATGATGCGACAGGTGAAGGCCAGGAGCGCGCGATGCCGTCAAGCTTCATCCCCTGCAAGACAAGCTCCACCTCGCGCGTGACACTGACCAAGCTTCACCGCGCTGCCAGACAAGCTCCACCTCGCGCGTGACGTCGGCCAAGCTCCAGCTCGCGCGTGACGCCGGCCAAGCTCCAGCTCGCGCGCGACGTCGACGGCCACCGCCCCGCCCCAGTCAAGCCATCTCTTCCGCGCTACGTCTGGCAGGTCTGGTTTTGGATGAGACGAGCGCGATGCGGCGCAGATTTCTCGATCTGGATCTGAGAAGGCGGCGTGCATGTACTGCCCTCCATCCCGTCACTGCAGCGTCCCTGCACCTTCGTCAGCGTCACCAGGTCCGGGACGAGGCGCTGGATTGCTGGGTCAAATCCATCCTAGGTGTCTCCTGCCAATCGGGGTAGATTTTAGGCATCTCCAGTTGCCATTGTTCGTTTTCGTGAGCAATTACACTTCCTAATTTCGTCGGTCCGTCCTGCCCTGCTTGTCTCGCACTTGGTTGATTTGGTTTTGGGGACACTTTCTCTGCATTTGTTGTTGTTCTTGGCCAGATTCTCGGTCTCCATTTGTCACTTCAATGTTTTGGTCGGCTGCTGCAGTATGAACACCAAACTAGTCACCTCACTTCTGCATTGATTTTGGCCGTCTCCGTGCAGCAGCCTGGAATTTTCCCCAATGTTGGACCGGAGGGAGTAGTTTGACATCTAATTGTCTTTTTTCTTTCTGGATATTTAGACACGGTGGCCGCATTGCAGTTTTTCTGCTTTTTTAGATTTTGCTGATCTCGAAATAAGATGTGCTCCCCTCTCCGGCAAAGTCACGATGCATTGCTGCTGGTGGCATGGGTGCAAGTACAACAGCCGGGTGTGGATGTCGATCTGCAGATTTTTTTTTTCCAATTTGGATTTGTATCCTTTTTTTCAGTCTCCATTGATGATTTGTCTGTTCGTGCAGCACAACCAATGCACCAGACAACGGATTTTCGACCAATGGAACCGACCAGGGAACCAACCATTGGAACGACCACAGAATCGTCACAGAAAGGGGATGGAAGGGGAAGCAACTGGAGAAATCAACGAGGCGCGCGATCACCGGCGGCCTTTCCTGCATCAGAAGTACATGGCCTAAGAAGTTCACCTGTAATTTTGTCTAATCTGGACTACGCCTTTTCTTTCCGATCTCTTAGATTGTGGGGTTGCGGTGTGAGTAGGCACATGGATTTGAAGTTTGATTTACTTACTGCTTGCATTTGGACGGATTGGTCGATTTGTAAGTAATGATTTTGTAAATTTTGGATCGTTAAGTAAAAGCTAAGATTTATACATTTATGCGAGGATTTGGTCGTGAACTCACTGGAGCAAAGTGTCTGTTTGCAAGTCTGTAGTTTTTTCTCCAAGTTTTTTTTTTCTAGAGACTGCTAGTGTGGCTCATATTTATAATAGATTCAAAAAAAAGTGTATGTACATTTATGCGAGGATTTCATCTCGCTGAAGTTAAGTGCCTGTTTCCAATTCTGTATTTTTCTTCTCCAAGTTTTTTCTAGGACTGCTAACAATAGAGGAGTGCTCATTTTTATATTGGCATGGTCGAAAGTTTCTTTAGTAGACAACAAATCCAGTTGTTGTGCTGGCCGCACTTCCGGATGCTATTTTAGTTGCACTTCGTAATGCTATTTCGGCTCCGCTTCGGAATGACACTTCAGCTGCACTTTAGGATGCTGTTTCAGCTCCACTTCAGGACGATGGGTTGTGTGAGCAACGGAGCCTATCTAACGGAAGTTATAATGCACGAATCACTGAGCAGGATCAGATGGCCAAAACAACATGCGTAGCTAGCCACCATGGTAGCAAATCCGCGTCGATATATATATATATATATATATATATATATATATATATTCTGAAACCAGTGCTCAAAATAATATTCTGAGCACCATCAGGCTGTATAAGAGACGAGCAGGGGGAACCATATCGATCTAAGAAAAGCCACAACGGTTCCTCGTTACTCCCCCGAGCTTCTCTCCCTGGATGCTCACGCAGGTCAACCCCGCCTTCTGCATCGCCGGCAGCCCCGCCTCCCTCCGGCACGCCGGAGAAACCCACCTCCCCCGGCGCTGGCGACGCCCCCCCCGCCCAGGCGCCCTGTCCCCTCCGCACAAAGCCCTTGCGCCGACGACCCATCCGCCCCAGCGCCATGCCTTCTCCGACGGCCCTCCCTCTCCCCTACTCCCCTGCACCATGGACGGTGACGACGCCAGCCGGGGAGGCCGATTTTCCTCCTCCGCCACTATCCAGGGCGACGGCGCCAATTGGGACTGTCGTTCCCTACCTCCCCTGCTGCCATCCAAGGCGTCGCCGCCGGCTCCCTCTTTCCCCGCCACCGAAAAGGGCGGAGCCGCCGGGCTACTTCCTCGAGCTCGTGGGTCGACGCGGAACCCCTGAGCTCTGGAGTCTCTCTTCCCCGGCGATCCGCTCTACTTCTTGCTCCTGCCACTTGCGACAGTCACGATTGGCCGCGCTCCCCCGCCGCCTCTCTGATGGCTTCAGGCGCCGCCGCCGTCGGGAGGATTCGCAGTCGCCAACCCTTGCCACCGGACAACTGTGCGTCGCCTCTTTCACCAACTGCCGCCACCGGATGTGAAGTACAGGACGCGAGGACGGGCAGTACACTGCCTCGTGCGGTGCTAGTTCGTGGCTGCTGTTTGTTTCAACAAATTTTACATGTCAGAAGCCCATGCCGCTCCCAGTTTCTCCTTCTCCGTTTCAATCTCTTGGTGTTCTCCCAAGTTCCCGTGAAGGCAAGGACAACCAGTGGGGCAGCACTACTCTGTTCCTCAAGGTCGAGCCTATTGTTCCTGTTTTCCTCTTGTATAGGTGCGCTCAGGACCTGGCCTTCCTACAAAATTCAGTCAATTGTTGATTCAGTCGATTTTACATTGGCTCAAACTGCGACTTGTTCATGCATGAATGCAGAGCATTGGTGCTAGAATTTTCCCGTACAGTAGTTAGTTTCCCTGGAAGTCCATGTGTTTATAACCGGAATTACAATGTTTCAAGTATCTGAACTGAAGTATACATTAATTTAGTTGCATCCATGGAAAACTTGCAGCAGTTGTGATGTACAGTCGGTGTCCGTAAGGAAAATATCATTCAGTGAGACATGTTGTGAAGATAGCATTTTGCATTTTTTTTCATGCAATTTAGGCAGCAACCAATCTTGTTATTTGTTTCCTGATGTTGAACTATCATTCATTGAAAATATGGCCGCGCTCAGCTCGTCCCCATGTCCGCCCCGCTTTACCCCTCGAAGTCGCCAAGCATGGCCGCCAGCCCCCTAGCGATTCCGGGCCGCCGCCATGTCCGCGGCACCCCAGCTCTGCTGCCACGGGAGTCCTCTGCTGTGAGGTTGGGTTGACCTCCATGGACGGGCAAGGTCTTGATTTTTTGATCTATTTGCCTTCTAGTTTCTCATCAAATCGTTGTGTGCTTGTGCATCTTTAAAATTGCAGCTATTTTGCCTTTGATTGCTGATTGAATCAATGATCATGTGCATATTACTAGTGATGTTGTATATTTCTCCGATATAGGGAAGAACACATGCTGCATAAGAAGCAGTACAAGCTTTTTATTCAGTAAGTACAGTTGAAAATTTGGGACCTGCCTTTCCCACATCTTTGTAACCTGCCGTGCATCCACCTCTGTACTTTACTTCCTCCCCCGTTGCACTTGTACTTCCTGAAATACACTCTCGCCCTTGGCAGCGTTGAGCCGGCCGGAGCGGACATCACTGGGCAATGGGTGCAAAGAGCGCAGAGACGACAATCATGTAGAGGTAGGGAGAGCATATGGCAAGGTCAGAGGCAGACGTGCCGAGGATGGAAGGCGATGTATTTGTTTGATGTATTGCCACATATGAGTACAGATAGGTGGCGAGCTTGCTGACCGACTCTGCTTCGACATCGCTTCCTGCTGCCTCACCTCTCGAGCAGTGTGCTGCTGTGGCGTGGTCTTTCTCTGAAACTCCACTCTACTGAGTGGTATTTGTTCTCTTATGAGTAACTGCTACTGCTCCACTCTCTCATGTGGTGATCTTTCTCTTAATTAGCAGTGCAGCTATTGTAGAGGAAATACACATGCACGGTAGCTAGTTCAATCTCCACAATGCCTTATTTTTTCACGTGTTTCTTCAATGTGGACTGCATTTTAATGTATCAAGTATAAGTGCAAAATTGCGAAGTTGGAAATAAGGACAAAATATTAGAGTTATGTATAGGAAAGTACACCCTGTAATTTTTCTAGCGACTACACAATACCTGTGAAGTTTAGTGAAAAAAGAAACATCCGTCAAAAAATTACCGACACCGGAGGGAAGTACAGAAAGTAGCGGTAGAAAGTAACACTTTATAGCCATGGAAGTTCACGAGGGGAAGAACGAGCGGTAGAAAGTAACACTTCCTCCCACCACGTTTTCTCCTCCCTCCCTATCTTCTCCCACCATGGTGCTCCCGCCGGCAACCCTGCCTCGACCGCCGCTGCCTCGAGCCCCACGCTCTGTCGCCGCGAGCCTGACGCGCTGCCACCCCGAGTCCCACGCGACGCCGCCGCGCCAGGCCCCACGCGCCGCCTCCCTCCAGGCCGCACGCGCCGCCGCCAGCCAGGCCTCACTTGCCGCTGCCGCCCCGAGCCCTGCGCGCCGTCGCAGCCCCGTGCCCCACGCTTCGCCGCCACGGCAGGCCCCACGCGTCGCCGCCCGGCAGGCCCCACTCGCGCCGCCGCCCCGAACCGCACACGCCTCCGCCGCCCCGTTCCCCCTGCGCCCCGACCGGTTTCGAGCGGCGCTTCTCCCCCACGAGGCCAAGACCTCGGGCGCGCCGCCTGGATGCGCCGCTGACGCCGGGCGGCTTCACCACCGTCGGCCACTGCGCTTCTCCGCCGAATTTGGTCGTGCGCTTGTTGGATGGCTTCCGGCTTTTTCATTCCTGTAGATATCGATTGTATTGGGCAGTACAAACGTATTGAGAAACCAAGTGCAGGCATGCGAAATATGGAGTGTGTTCACAGGTGCAAGCAGTAGACATAAGCAGCAGCATCGAACATGGAATTGTTATGATTTTTTACCTGAGTATTCTTGTAAATTAATGAGTCAATCCCAAAAAACGTGAAAATTGATTGGTCTGTGGTGTATAACATTGCTCTAGGTTTTTCATTTTGTTGCAGATCACATCGTGGCACATACTGTATTTTATGGAGGAGCATATCGACAGTACCTAGGATAATAATTGGCACATACTGTATTTTATACTCTCGTTTTTCCTGGAAAACACACCCAAAACTGTGCAAAAATCTAGTTCTTTCATTTTGGAATTTTACAAAGCGCAATTTTGTGGGCTACAAGGTTGTACTGCTCGGACAAGAAGGTTGTACTGCCGTATTGTGTACCATTGTTTCGTGGTTTTTATTTTCTTTTTGATCTTTTAGCACTTCCAAAATCATCTGTGCAATACAAATTGGTTAATATAAGTAGAGTACCTAGATACAGAGAAGTACATATCATATGCGTGGATAGTGCACATGTTGGAGAGAAAAATGCAAGATTAATATCAAAGAAGTACAATCTAGGAAAATAAGGGAAGTACAACAACAACAATCCAAGAAGTATACCCATGGGATCGTGCTACAAAATATATAACAGCTAAACACCTTCCGGGAAGTACACATAGTTTTCCTGATAAGTACAACCATTCCACACGAGCATAACAACCCCTTAATACAAGAAATACAAGAAAACCAAGAAAAATCCCGTCATCAGCGAGGAAAGTTCAAATACTTGATGCTGCGAAGTACAACCGTTCAATACGAGATGTACGCCCACTTAATATAGGAGTACAACCTTTGCATAGTTCCGACAAATGGTTGAGAAACTCGAGGTATAATCAGTACCTCTGAAAAAAACGGGAAGTTCAGGTAAGTTCGACACAAAGTTGAACCCTGTTATCCGGGAAGTACAACCTTGTGTCCAGGGAAGTACAAGTCGGTGCTCAGAATATTATTCTGCAACCGGTTGCAGAATAGTGCTGGTATATATATATATATATATATATATATATATATATATATATATATATATATATATATATATATATATATATAGGACATATTCATACTACACCCGGGTGTAGTTACACCCACGCGTGTTTCTCATAATCTAGAGAGTATCTATCATACCGGGAAGTATGTACATATAGTATGAAGTATATAAGACTATTTTGGTAGTATATATAATACTTTGTAGGCAGTATGTACATTTTTTTACGTAGACTCATTTTTTACGTGTACATATGCATGTATTTCGGATATATAGTGCAAACTACATGTTCAAATACATTTTTTTCACCAAACTTGATTTGGAGTATCTTAGATATGTTGTATGAACATACTCAAATAGATAAAGTATCGTACATACTTCAATATGGTAGTATATTAGACATGGGTGTAGTTACACCCAGGGGTAGGAAGTATTTATCCTATATATATATATATATATATATATATATATATATATATATATATATATATATATATATATATATATCAACGCGGATTTGCTACCATGGTGGCTAGCTATGCACCCCCTCTTAACCGCTTGATATAGAGAGTAGAATCTTTGGATGGTAGAAGATAGCAAAAGCTGGCTATTGGTATCTCTTCACGGTTGTCAAGCTGCCGTTAGAGCCGTTAGGCAGCCTTCGTGTTGCTAGCTGTAAGAAAGAAAAGAAAGAAGCAACTAGAATTGTACTACAGTTGTAAATACGTTTGGAATTACAATGCTGATAGTTTCGTTTGCCATGTTGAACAAGCATGCTACACTACCTTGTACTACAGTTGCAAATACGTTTAGAATTACAGATGATATGTCATATGATAAGCTAGCAATGATATAGCAACGAGCATTGAATTGCTGTTGGAAATGCATTTCAAACTACTATCTTCAAGGGAGCAGTTTTAGTCACCGTCCGAGATGCATGCAAGGTGGCATTTGCAGGCATTTTGCAGTCCGGCGATCGACGACGAGTCGTTTCTGGAGAGACACACGTACACACGAACCTCTGTTCCGATGCGATTTGCACGTACGCTCGATTATTCAGCTATCACCCAAGCAGCTACACAAGCAGCTGGATCGATTTCATTTAGTACTACTAATTGTATGCACGTATCAACCTAGCTAGTACGGAGTATAAATCAATCGATCGATTCTGTAGTAGCCCCGAAGCAACTAGCTCATGCATACAGACATCGGTAGTATCTTTGAGCAGCCACCTTGATATGTACATGTTCCACGCATACTATTTGCCCTCTAATTTAGCATCAAATATAGCATATCCAGGCTTAGCAATGAATCAGATACTTATCCCTATTTGTCACACTTCACATAGCGTAAAAACTGCAGTAATGAGCTTGGAATTACAGTCTACGTTTGAAATTCCAATTCCCACCTACGGTCGATAGATGCGTCGATTACCGTGGTGGCGGCAATATCCTTGAAAACTGCAGGAGTACATTTTGATGCACAAGAGGACGGACAAAAAATCTTCCGAGCATCACGGCGTAGAAATAACAAAATGAACAAGACTAATTAACTATATGCCAGATTTTGATAACACCTTGTTTAGATTTATCAGCTGATTCAGTGAATCAACGAGGGAGGAGTAGCAACCACTTTCAGTTTCTCAGATTGGAAGAGCAATCATACTACAGTTCTGAAACCTCTTAGGAAAAACTTCTAGATTCTAGTTCCGATCATCCAACAACAAATATAGTACTTATATCTTCAGTCATCAAGAAAAACAAAGAGGAGTTTATACTATTGTTATTATAAGATTCTCAGACTGAGCACGTGCTAGACAAGAAATTGCAACTGACTAAAAAGGAGAAAGAAGCAATAATCTGATCTAGAGCTCTCTAAAAAATATTTCCCACAAGTTGGGCTTTTCTGCCTGAACTTTTCATCGACGATGGTAACATAGGGCCGGCGGTAGAAACGCAGGAACGGCATGAAGGACTCGCGCTCCCACTCCTCGCGGCTGGCCTGCCCGTCCTTCTGGAACATCAACGGGGACTGCAGGAACGACGACCATGTCGTCCTCGGGAACTGTTGCGGCGGCGGCTGCGGTGACAGTGTCAACATAGGAGCAGGAGCAAGAGCCTTGTGTCCCTTGGCGACGGACAGCGTCGGCAGCATGCGTCCACGTCGGTGCTGCTGGACGGGCTGCGGCGTCGAGCGCGGGGCTGGCGAGGCGAATGAGAAGCAGCGCAATTGAAGAACCGTCATTGCTCCGCTGCACAACATCTGGTTTAGTGCCTGATACCCTGCAGAACTGTGGGTCGAGTATGATGTGTAATTAGATGGCCGAAAAAACTTTTGATAGGTGAAACAAAAATGGAGAAAGTTGTCGATCAAGAATGAATTACATCTAACCTCGCTCCGTCGATGAAATCTGCCAGGTATATTCTTTTCACTGAATTTGCTCTGCTTCCAAAGGAGGAGGAGGTGAGGAAGGACTCGAGCTGGCTCAGCAAAACAGCAGCAGAAGTTCGTACGTACTAGAAAATGGATTGAAGAGTTTAAACCTTATCTGTACAGCAGCGTCGGCGGGAGCGGCCGAGCCCACGAAGAGCCAAAGCTGCTCATGCTGATGAAATGTAGCGGGAGTGGGATGTGTAAGGATCAAAGGAATCGAATGGCAGAACCTTTATACATCAACTTTGCAATGGAAAAAGGAGTGTATAGTTTTGTTGTGGATTCCATTTTGAAAAGCGTATTGCAAAGTGTATTCCAGAAATTGTTGTGATTCAATTTTTGAAAAGGGTGCTCCCGGCCAGCTATGCAAGAGATGGCGTTAGTGGATTCAGTTTGAATAGTGTGCTCCCGGAAGTAGATCTCATGTTACATAGAGGATATCAACGCGGATTTGCTACCACCATGGCTAGCTATGCACCCCTTCTTTGCCACTAGATAAAGGGAGCAGAATGTTTGGATGGTACACGATGGAAAAGGCTGGCCATTGGTATCTTCTCACGGTTGTCAAGCTCCGTTAGAGGTGTTAGGCAGCCTTGGTGTTGCTAGCTGTAAGAAAGAAACAATAAAGCATGTAGGATTGTATTACAGAGGCAAATCCGTTTAGAATTACAATGCTGCTGAAAAATGCAAGTGAAAATGACGAAGCAAAGAGCATGGTATTACAGCCTGAACTGCGTTTGAAATTCCAGTAATGGCTGGCGTTCGTTTTGGCATGCTTTTGAAACTGGTTGCTCCCTTTCGTTGTACCGACCAGAAAATGTGTTGTTTCTCGTGTTCAGTTGATGTGCTAGAACGAGTGTACTTCCGGTAGAATGAGTGTATTTCCAGTAGGTTGAGTATGTTGAGAAGAAAACGAAGAAGCAACGAGTATTGTATTATGGTAGCAAATGCGTTTGAAATTATCATGCTGAATGTGGCGTTCGTTTTGTCGATAAAAGCTGTCTGATCTCTTGTACGTGATTCTTTTGCTCTGCTAGACTAGTTGTTTTACAATCGAACCTGCATACGGGTGTTAGAAAAACCAACACATGGACGAAGAATAACTGCGTGTCTGCTGATTGTGTCTATGTATAGTATGGAATGAGCTGGCTCTTGCATTGTTTTCACGGTGGCTGCGGCGCCACTTTGAGTCGTTAGGTCGTTGCTCAACAATTCGTTCGACCAATGAAATGAACAAAAAAGTGATCATGCATTCGAACCATTTTGAAACTGCAGCTGAACCGACCAGTCAATTGACGTTTCATTAGACTAGACGTGTTTCATTCTTTTCTTATAATTCCGTCGGCAACATTTTCCCGCCGCACGCCATTTATGGAAGAGAAGCACATGTGTCTTATTCAGTGTGAGTAGGTTAGTCGATCGAGGAGGACGAGGTTGGCGCCCAAAGCGAAGATGAAGACTTCAAGTTGACCGTACGCAACGCCTTCCGAACTGAGATGAGATGGAGGAAGAAGCTCATCGGGCAAAGCTTGAAGAAAACCTGCAGGTGAACAATGGGGCACAACTCTATTCCTCCAGAAATTCGTTTCCTTGTCCACGATCCCATGACCAAACCACCAACAAAAAGCCAGCTCTGCACACCCCATCTTGATGGCATCTAAGAACTCATCGTTTGCACAAAGAAGTATGCACTCCGATGGTTCCCTGGCAAAGATGGAGTGAACGACAACCCCTTCAGGCATTCGGATTCCCAGACATTTACTACTCCTAACAACTTTTTTTTGCTCATGACATCAGAAAACGAAAAAGATGAGAAAACATTACATTCAAGGTCATGTGAAATCATCGGTAGCAAATCATGTGATGAAAGCTAACACATCTAGAGCTCGGTGGAAGAAAATGACTAAGAAGAAGAAAGAATGGAAGACACTCAACACGGCACCTCAGTGATCAACGCTCAGCTGCGGCATAGGAGCCGAACAGCAGGCACAGGCATGCAACCCGCCGATTCAGTTCATCGCCACGAATGCCTGCCTGCAGCTGCACAAGTACTCGGGGATGAAGACTCCGGTCAGGGCTCCCGCAAACGCCGAAGCGACCATGCATAGAGCTCCCCACATTGGCACCGTGTAGTGCATCCATCTCCTGTAGCCGCCTCATGGTGTGCACGCCGCCTCCTCGTCCCGCCATCCATACGCTGCCACAGATGTTCTAGCAGGTGCACTGCGTCCACGATGTACAGGCCGACAACGAGGAGCGATTCACCCGAAGAAGCATCCTTCGTCACCCTTGCAGCGCCAGTGCCCAGCGCCACCGCTCATGTGTGACAGCGGCGATAGCCACATGCACATCGTTTCCCCGTCGTCACGGATGGTGAGGACGTATGGTTGGTCTTGTTGGTGGAGGAGTCGGCGGCGAGTGTGTGGTGCGTACGTACCGCCACCGAGTCGAATGCGGCCAGCTGCTCCCTCCGATGGCGCGCCGCCACGCCGTGGAGTAGCACGACGACAAGCGAGATTGTGATATGTAATTAGTTGAGCATCAAGAAAAGGGAGCGAACGGTAAAGCATCAAAGGGGACATCATCTAACCTGGCTTCGGCTGTGAAATCTGCCAGATTTATCCCGTTCAATGAATTTGCTTTACTAGGCTACTTTTTTTCTTCAACAGAGAAGGGAAACATACTACATGGATGCAACGATTAACAAGAGAAACGTGAGTGAGCCATGGCTACGATTTAATGGTGGGATAAAGGTCTTAGCTGCTATTGTAATACATAATGTCGTACAGTTAGCTTTGCGTCACTTTTTCCTTGTAAAATAGCAGAACTTTGTACATCAAGTTTGCAATGGCGAAGGGAGTGTAGAGTTTTGTTGTGGCATCAGTTTGAAAAGTGTGCTCCCAATACAACGGCGTTAGTGGCTGCCGTTGGAAAACCATGCTCCTGAGGAGAGATTTCATGTTCTATATAGCAGATCGGACGGCTGATGGGGTATGCATAGCTAGCCATGCGGGTAGCCCACTATTTTTATATATATATATATATATATATATATATATATATATATATATAGAGAGAGAGAGAGAGAGAGAGAGAGTGGATTTGCTATGTTTGTAAGTAGTGGAGGGTGTAATCGGAACCACTCATTCGCATTGAGATCCGTACTTTTTTACCTAAAAGGATCCACTTTGTTTGGTTTCTACACACCATAATCCAAAATAGCAAGGGGGACCGGCACCTTTCCTCTTACACATGTATCTTTTGGGCAACCTAGCATGGCCTAGTCTAGCCTATAGGATTCAGTTTTTCACATCTTTCGAGACATGTGACCACCTCTTTCGAGACATGTGACCACCTTTTTCGAATCACGTGATGGGTTCGAGCTAATTTATGTTAGGTTCCATCCCCGTGTCGGACCTCTTCTTCTCTCTCATAACCGTAACGGGAACTTCTCATTTAGTGCCTCGTTTTCTTCCACCGTGCAAGATCTATGCATTGATTATGCCTATTTTTTGAGATGGTGCTCTTTACTGCATTGGCATTATATTGACCTTTCCTTTCTTGCTCATACCTTGGTTGACAAATCCATGGAGAGTTCTGGGTCTCCTTGCGTTAGTGAGGATAGATCGAACACTTTGGCTGGAGCAATCAACGCCGTGGATGTTCCAGTAAGTCTAGGCTTATCTTTAACATTGAAGGTTTTGCCTTTCTTATTTTCTTTTATTTGTTCTTGGCAGGTTCCTGGCTCCCCTCGATCTATCACCCCCCTGACTTTGAAGACGATCTCCATGCTCGTACCTTCCCTGGATTCAGATCATACATTTCACATCCATGGCATGCCAGTTACCATGGTATGTACACCTGCGCATCTGTCGAATTGTTCCGAAATAACTGCAATATGACTACCATCTGCCACACATTTTTGATATCGTGATATCATATCTTTGCAGGTACGGATCGTTGGAAGAATGCATGGTCGCCGTGATGTGGAGGGAGAGACGAGTTTCTCCATTGATGATGGCACCTGCTCCATCGAGGCTAGGATCGAGTAAGGAAACCATGCCCTATTTTGCCTTGTTTAGATCAGTTTCTACACTATCTAGTATGCCTGGTTATGTGAGCGGTGGTCTTTATATAACCGTAATGTATTCTTTCTTCGAGCTGCAGCTTGGGTGTTAGCTACCAGCCGGATCTGGAGGTCGTCAGGTATTCACTATAAGTAACCCCAAAATCCTGGAAACCAATGATTTGATGCACAAGCGTGATATCCCCGTTGAACAATTTAGTGAAGTGTATAGAACCGCAGTCTACGCAGAAAATGGATGTGTGTCTTCACATCAATCTATTAAAACACTGATTTTTCCAGGGACAGCGACTATGTTGCCTCGAATACTATGGCTCAGTTAGGTCCATGAGCCATACTATTCGTGAGCTCTAGGATCCATGAGCTAATTAGGAAACATGTCCGTGGTCATGTCTTCATGAGCTAACCATGAATACATGGTAAGAAATATGTTGTGTCGATGTATGATCTCTAGATCAGTGCTCTGGCTTTATTGGTGAGGCAGCAGCGGTACAACTGTAACCTTTCTCACGTGATACCTAAAGTCTGATTCTGCAGCTGTGTCAGGTGTCTGCAGCTATGAAACATGCAAACGGAATTCCGTCGGGTTCCGCAAAGAAAGTATGATGTATACTTGCGGAAAGTAGCATGTGCATATGAGCACAAGTGCTCCTTGGACTTTTGGATTTTTAAAAAATTTCAAAACCTCGCTCTTTTATGTTTTTAAAAATTATGGCATTAAATATGTAGATAGATTTAGACACGAGGAGTGTAGTCAAAAAATTCCCATTAAAAAATACTTTGTATTTTGGAAAATATAAAAAAGACAAATTTCTGACTATAAATAGTAGTACAATAGTACGTATATTTTGTCAGTGTACTGTCAGAAATTTGTCTTTTTTGCATCTCCAAAAATAATAACGTATTTTTTGACGAGACTTTTTTTATTCCAATCCTCGTATACACATCTATCTACATATTTAATGTCATAATTCTTGAAAGCAGAGAAATATGAAAATCTGAAATTTTCAAAAATTCAAAAGTGAAGGGAGCACTGACTCCCATGTGCACAAAATCCTTGTCCGTATACTTGCCTCTACCAGATCGATGCTTCATGCTTTCCGCAAAGAAAGTATGCTGCTCTCAACCCGCTGTTTTCCCAGTCCGGGTCACATGTGTGACTTTATCAATGCTTTTTAACCTGACACAAAGTACTCTCTCTCTTTCTCAAATTAGTAGTCACGGGTAGGCCTTTCTCCTCATTTTGAAAGGTGTTCCTGATTTCCTAGCTCGATTAGGCACATACTTAAAAAGTTTCAACACTCAAAAAAAAAGGATTCAATCCAACCGCGCCAATGAAAAAGGGCACCAACAACCAACGAATGAATAATCTTCAGTAGCATCATTTTACCAATGAATGAACAATCTTCAGCAGCATGATTCCAAGACGGTGCATTAAAACGAGCCCACGACATTCATATAAGAAAGTGGAAACAGAAAAAGGAGCCTATTTGATATAATTCGGAGCCTACAGTAATCTTGAAACGGTGCTCGGTACATTCCCATTACATCTATTCTCATGAACCTGGGGCAGCGGTCTACTCGCCAACAGGATGCATGATGTTGTGCGCCCATCCCAGCGAGCCTAGCACGGGCGTCGACAGGAACACAGAGCTCCAGCCCCTTCTACTTACCGTCACGAACCAGTCCGGCCAGCTTCTGCTGCACACGGGAGCCCTCTTCCCAGCCGGCCACGGCACATTAATCTCTTCTCTCATCTCATGAACTGCACTTGGATAATAGAAAAATTAAGACCTGTATAGAAACATTATTAAAATGATTCTCATATGTTGAAGAAACATGGACATGACTTGATCATTCATCATAAACGCAAGTTTGAAGTATAGCAACCATACCATAGTTTGCCAAAGAATCAAGCTACTACTAGTGCTAGGAGAATACTATCATCAGTTCTGTCCTTCAATAAGTACCCGTGGAAAAAAATGCTAATAGAATTACTTTTAGGTGCTCCGTCTCATCTCCTGCCAAAAGAACAAACCACTAAATTCAAGGTAATACTTAAACAAAGGAGACTAAATAGGATAAATATAAAAACAGCTTAATTATTGATCAGCTTCCTGTCAAGCCGATCAGCATACAGACTTCACATATGTAGTAAATAGTACCCTCTACATGCACAACAAGACCGAGAAAACTAGCACATACAAGCATAATAACTCGAAAAAGAGCCGCTTGAATTAAGATACGGTGCTTGTACAATCTTTTGAAAAGAGCCTACCTTAATAAACAGCGGTGCTTGTACAACTTGCCCCAAATCTAAAAGTAGAGAGAGTAGGATCAATGGATCTAATAAAATTCCGCCGTGCATCTACCGCCGTGCATCTGATTCAGGCCAATTCTCAAAACCTTTTTTAGAGAAAAGGCAAAAAACAGGACCAAACTGACTGATTGCATTACAATGGCAAAGGTGGCAAGCAAACCTTATTCTGGCTTCTTCTCCTCCTGCTCTCTGTCTTGCTTCTTCTCCTCCTCCTTCCCTGCCACCGCCACATCAAAAAGGGAGCCACATGTGTCAATGAAAGGTGCGTGTGCCATTAGAGCAACGGTTCTGGACGAGAAGAAAAAAGGTGCTAGTTCAATATTGAATACTTTCGGTGTTCCACAAATATTTAAACAGGTACAAAACACAAGAAGCATATAATCAAGTGATGTGTTAAAATCATTTTGTTTTGAGATGCAATGCATTTTGGTTATATGCTAAAATTGTCCATGTGCAACACCCTAGAAATGTGAGAGTACAGCTAGAGAAAATACATGAACTGAACAAACCATTATTTGATTTCAGTTAATTAAAAGACAAGCACAGCTAGAGTTCAAACATAGCTTCATACTGCAGGAGCACCAATATAACTGCAGACCCTTCCAGGCTGTTAAATTTGGTGCCCCTAACAATCTAAACGGTGCCTACATATTGAGAATAAGGTGCCTGATACATCTTAAAACAGTGCCTGAAGAAATGCAACATATATAGGCATGATTTGGGGTTGAAATTCAGCAATTCTGTTACAGGCAATCGACAACATGTAGGTCAACCTGTGTGTACACACGTATTTTCGTATTCCAAAAAAATCATAGTTGTCCATTAATTTTTAGTGGATGTTTTAGCCGGATCAAATCACAAAGGGTGCTCAGTTCGTGACCAACCAGAGCCCTAGCAAATTGAAGGCTGAAGGCATGTTGTCATGCCAAGGACAAGTAACCAGCAAGAACGAAGTATGGTTAAAACTGAAGCGCAAACACACAGTTCACCCGAAGCAGAAAAGCAAAAGCATGGACATGGGAATTTTTCATCAAAAAATTGCTCCATTAATCTCTTCTTTCATCTAATATATCTATATTCTTTAATGCAAGCAATTAGAATTTTCACACGGGAATTGCACTGTAAAGAAAAAATTATTAGACAGACAATGCCCACGGTGACAGTCATCCACGTGATTTGCAAAGGGGAAGAAATTAGAAAAGGGGACAAATATATCAAAATAATTCACCATTAATCTCTTCTTTCATCTCAAAACGAACAGAGCCATACACAATATGCCGGTGCCTACCCAAATCACGAAACAAGTAGAGAGCCCTACCAGCAGAGGACTCCCTCCTCCTCGTCATCCGATGACGCGCGGCCGCAGGAGCCGAGCGGGCCTTTGTACGACGGCGAGGGTGAGGAGGAGGAAGGACCGTCACGGAAGAAGATGCCCCTGTCGATGATGGCCCCGCGGCGGCCGACGCGGAGGTAGATAACGCCGAGAACGGCGGAAGACACGAACAACGCACCGCCGAGCAAGCCGTTGTGGCCCAAAGCGGTGGCGTGTCCCTTCCCGCCGCCTGACGCGAAGGAGGCGACGGTGGAGAGCGCGTCAGGCCCGCCATTGCCGAGATACGGGAGCGTCACGCCGGCCACCGCCGAGGACAAGCGGAGCAGCCGCGAGAGGCCCCCGAGGCTAGAGCAGAAGTGGGACGGTCCAGCGAAGGTGCAGGCCCGATCTGGCGGTCTCCGTCGACTTGGGTGGAGTCCCGATGCGGAGGTGAAGGGGAGAGGCTACTCTGTTAGCCGGAGGAGATGGCGCCGGCCGGGCCTGGATCTCGCCGAGGCGCGACCGGCTGTCTCGCCCACGCAGGCCCAGGTCCACCCCGACCTCCCCGGCGCCTCTAGCGGTCGCCACCCACCGCACGTCGGCGTCCGGTGTTCTACCAGGCCATTCCCACGGGACCTGCAGTGATGGATCTTGAGATCGAGAGGATACTTTAGGAGAGGGAGGTGTGGTTGGGAACGGGGCAACGGGCTGCTCAGTGCTCACCGGAGATGTAAAACGGGATAAACCGCATCCAACACGAGGATTCTAAACGGAAAATAGATATGGGTGCAGAACCTTTGGCAAACTTGGCACTGAACCGGAGCCTATCGCTAGGAATCTCGGGCAGAACGCCATCTGTAGACAGCAGGCCTACACTGGCCGGTGGCAGGAGTTGGGCCCAAACCAGCCCAAAGAGGAAAATCCAAATGCCTCAACTAAATAAGGAAAACATAAGTTGGAAAGGATGGACCAACCTTAAAATGGGAATCTCAAAGCAGCACCAACCGTGATGATTGCAACCACCATGGAGACACAAAATAGAAAAGCTTTTCTATATAGGATAAATACTTTCTACTCCTAGGTGTAACTACACCCACGTCTCATATACTACCATACGGAAATATATATATATATATATATATATAGGATAAATACTTCCTACTCCTGGGTGTAACTACACCCACATCTCATATACTACCATACGAAAGTATATAACATACTTTATTGGTTTAAGTATATTCGTACACTATATCTAAGATACTCCATACCAACTTTGGTGAAAAAAAATTAAATACACCCATAGTTTGCACTATATATACAAAAGGGCCTGGCTACGTCGAAGTCGACCTCGATTAGTCCTTACGGCGAGGTCACATGGACAGCTAAGAACCTTTCCTTTTATGGAAACAATGCACTCCCGCCTTTTCCTAGAAACAGCAAGTCCCACCGCCCGGTCAAAAATGCCTCTTTTCTCGTGTGCAGTGCCCATTTCTTCTGTCCCTTAAGCAAAAAAGCGAAACACACCATTTCGTCATAAACGATCATCCTGCTATGTCTCCAGCCACACACACCGACTGCCATCAGGATCTGAATATTCGGTGTATAAACTGTCGCTCTTACACGTACACGACTAAACTATATACTCCCAAAACACACTCACTCCATTTCATAAAACTTGTCTTAAAATTGTCTAGATTTGGTGCCGTGAGGATGGAGCCACTGCCGTGTGGATGTAGTCGCCGCCACGGGATGTAGTGGCCGCCACAGGAATATAACCACCAACCCTTTGATATAGCAGCAGCCATGGGATTTAGCCAGCACCAGGAGGATGGAGCTGCCGCCACGAGGATGTAGCAGCCACCTCAAGACTCAGCCGGAAATGAGGATGGAGCCGCCCCGCAGCCGCCTCAACTCAGCCGGCCATGAGGATGGAGCCGACCCGAGGATGCAGTCGTTGCCGCAAGGATGCAACATTCGCCTCAGTAGCCTACGACTTGGCCATGTGCCATCTAAACCAATGTTACACCTACAAAAAATACCATCTATGAAAAATAGATGGAATTCCCATCTAAGATAATTACACCTGTGGAACTACCATTCTAGCGGTAGTTGGTCACCATAATTTAACTAACATCTGGGTGAGCTGCGTCGATGATAAAAAAGAACTACCATTGTTGGTGAATTACATCACCGTAATTTAATTAAAAACTAGGTGAGTTACATCGGCGATAAAAATGAAATACCATCCCAGCTGACGACAAAAATCAACTACCATCCCAGCGAGTTTATATCGTGGTAGTTGAACTAACATTCCTGGTTAGTTATGTCCAGATAAAATTAAACTAACATCCCAGTTGAGTTACGTCGCAATAATTTAACTAACATCTCGGTGTTACAATGCAATAAAAACTGAATTAACATCCCGATGAGTTACACCATGATAAATTTAACTATTTCCGGTTGTCTATCGTCGACTTACATTTTCAGTGGTCCTAACTTGAGTTACGTCGCAGTAATTTAACTAACATCTCGGTGTTACGTTGCAATAAAAATTGAACTAATATCCCAATGAGTTACACCATGATAAATTTAACTATTTCCGGTTGTCTATCGTCGACTTACATTTTCAGTGGGTCCTAACGTTGAGTTACGTGCTGATTAAAACTAATATCCCAGTGGTTTGGTATCAGTTATGAAGTTAATTAAACTGCAGAAAAAATAAGGTTAACCAGTAGCCGAGAAAATAATTTAATTAAACCCTCATAAGTACATCTAGATGGTTTAGAAAAGTACAATAACAAAGCTGCTATGAAGTACTTTGAGAAAATTGATCAAAAGAAGCAAAAAATGGTACCCCGTGACTACGGTTCCTAGAGGATGCAAGGTAAATAAAATCATCAGGTGACAAACATCAACGGAGGAGAGTCCCTAGAAAACTACCAAGTAATTGGACGTAAAAAAATTACCAGATGGTGTATGGAAAAGGGATTGCACAACCAATCTGTTGGAACGATCTCATAGCCTGCCAAAGAATGAGCCCGCAAAAGACATGACTTACCTGAAAAGTATGCCTGATCCCCATGGGACCCAGCTTGCCTGCAATCCCGTGGACAAGTCCCCGGGCAAGGGCGCACGGATTGGTGGTCACGACTGGGACGACGGTGACAAAACTCTTCCATCCCATTCATGTGAATGTGATAGGCTGGCCCAGAGATTCATAGAAGTGCCCCTGAGCTACATCTAACATTGAGCTACAAAAATGCCAAACCTCCCTATCTGAACGAGCTGGTCATAGTTTGTGTCAAGTAGTTTTATCAACGCAAATAATTGAAATTAAAAATAAGAAAAGAGCATGAAGTGAAATATTACAGAGTGCCCAGTACTTACACTTGGTCCCTTCTCAGATATATTCAGATCCGTCAACCCACGATATAGTGGTTTACTAATGATTTACTCAAGCTCAGATTTCTCCCGCAAGAGATCTTGCAGGGTGGCATTAACTAAACTACGCTACGACTTACTGGTGGGATATTGGGCGGAGCTTTCCTCGTCGTCATCCTTAAACGGAAACAAAATTGGAAGAAAAATTCCAGCAGAACCGTAAAGGGGGTGGGCATTTTCCTAGATCAAGGGGCTCGACCAGAAACCGAACAAACTCGTCAGTTAGCTTTTTAGGCAGTAACTGAAGATACAGAGCAATACTTCAATCCACTAAATTTATTTAAACTTAATGATGCACGAATTTGTCATCATAAAGAAATTTCAGAAACATTACATGTACTTAATATAGTACTGACACTCAAAATGTCCATCAGCAAGATAGATTCGTTGTGTAGCATTTCATTTTAACTTTGACACATTCAACTAATTTTCCCAGGAAATACAGAAAGTAGATGGATATAATGGTCCCACTAAATGGAATTACATGCTGAACTAATCACATCAACTGTCAACTACTCCCCAAGACTCGTCGCATGCTATGTTACTTAGGTAAACGGCACTGCACTAAGACTACTAAGATCACCAACACAAACAGGAAGGCAGAGGAAGGGTACAGCCAAGTGTGAAGTCCACAATGGTGGTACAAAATAAATCCTTGGCGCAACGACATGTGCCAAAGATGTCCTAACTACGCTCCAAAGCTGCGCATGCAATAAGCGTGAAACTGCAAGGCTATGCTTAGGGGAAAGCAATAATTATGCAGAGCTCTCACCCCCCTCTCACTTCAAGTCTGTTCTTGTGAATGGTGGCTTAACCAGGACGTTTCTGTCAGGACTGATGCATCAAATGACAAAACAGAAACTCAGGAATTCGTGGTGTGTGTTGGCAGAGAAGCAAGACAATGGTGTGTTCCAGGCTCAAAGGCGATGCAGCGACATGGAATTGTGGACCAGAGAGAGATGAGGAGAGTTTGATAGGTTTGATGTAACCAGGACTTATCACCCACTACATAATATCTTCATGAGCTCACTCACTAAGCAAAATTTATCAAACTCAACCAGGGAACCAGCACCCTAGACTGTCACTTTCATGAATCCTCTACAGGTTTCCAGGTGATCATCGGATCAGTAAAATATAACGACAGCACATGTTAGGTAATGTGAGCTGAAGGGTATCCCCATTCTGCTCATCAAAATCACAATGCTAAATAAGAGACGAGTACAAAATTAAGCCAAACAGGTCTCAGTGCCTTGATTCGAACCTATAGCAGCCGAGGATGATGACGTTGTGCACGGAGCCATCGAGCCGCAGATAGCCCTGGCGCCTGGTGACGTCCCCGGACACGAGCAACCATCAGTAACTTGCATGTAATTTGCAGAAGCATTGGAAAAGTTCCGTTAGCTTCAGATGGAAACTACAGGTGTATGTGAGGTGTATGTGCAAGTTCAGAGGACGGTATTAGTAAGTAACATGGAACAGGCATCATTAACATCACATGGAACTTGCATATAAAAGCATTGGATGAGTTCCATTAGCAGGAGATGGTAACACATAGTTTCATCAAAATCTTGAAGCTTAGCTGTATCTAGTAGTTTGGTTGCAAATGCAAGGGGGAAATCATGGGTTACATCTACAGGTTAGATTTGTAAATTCAGATGCAAAATTGTTCCAATGCATCTACATATTCCATGGAATTTGGATCAGATATGTACACTACTGTTTTGATGGAACTACAAGCTAGTGATTACATGTTATTTTTCACCGGTGTGAGAAAAAAGGAACTGTTTTGGGGAGTCACACTCAAGATGGCATCAATTGCATAAGTTTTGAAAAATGCCAATCGGGGAGAATTTAAAATAGGTTACATGTGGTGTGTTTACAAGATGCATCTAGCAGGTTACAGGTAACTGTTAATCAAGTAGCTAAAGGCAGATGCTACTATGGTACTGCAAACCAGTGACTACATGTTTTTGCAACAGGTGCATCAGTAGGAAAAAAAGGGAATGTACAGGAGTTATATCCTAGATAGTACTATCATAGCATTTACAAAAGGTGAGATTAAATAGTATGTTACATATGGTGGGATTAATATATGCATCCTACATAGTACTATCATAGCATTTTGTGTGGGATTAAATAGTATCTCACCTTTTGATGATGCAACCTCCGCCCCCCGCAAGTATTAATCCTCCCCCGAGAAGATGTAGCATTGCCATGGAAAATGTATCCCAAACCTCGAAGATGCAGCCACCATTGGCTAACACTCATCTAGTTTAACAATTAAAAGTAACACTACGGAACATCTAACAACAGGGTGTAACACAAAAACAGAATGTATCACCCTTTGTAGATTACATCTACCTTACATTAAAAAAATCATCAAACTAAAACTCAAGGAGCGGCACCATCTAGTTCACAAATTCATTACATCCTGAAAAAAACATAGGATGTAACATTACCAGAAAATGTATCATCAGTTACACATAGGAGGTTTGTGTAGTTCTTTACCTGAATCTGACCATAATCCGAACAAAACGGAAGAGAAATTTCGCCGGAGTACCAGCCAATCTACCAGAAATCCATGCCTATTTCCCTGCGGCGCAGCCTAGATCTCCCTCGCGGCGGATGCGGGCGGAGCAACACGAACATGGAGCGCCACCGCCCCAGATCCCGAGCCATTCCGTCGTTGTAGACATCGGCCCGGACGGCGAGGCCCAGAAGGTCGGCGAATCGGCGCACGTGGAGGTTGCACGGGTCACAGCTGACCACAAGGTCAAAGTGGAGGTTGCGCCAGCAAGCTCGCGGCCTCGCGCGCCGCGTCAACGACGGTGGCCTTCGATGGCGTACGCGAGGGTCGGGTTGCCAAGCAAGGCATGGAGGAACGGGATCTCGTGGGGGCTGAGCAGGAGCTCGCGGTACGGCGGAGCAAGAGGTCGGGAGGCGGCGGCGCACCGGCCGAGGACGTGCGGGTTGGGGAATGCGTGTGTGGCTTGTTTCCTTGTGGTGCTGCACTTCCACCACGAGCTGAGAAGGACCGCTAGATTGAGATCGCATGGCAGCGCGAGTGACCTCGCTGTAAAGCCCGATCAAGGTCGGCTGCCAAATAGAAATTGCGTATACAAAATACATGCATACTTGTACGTAAAGAAATAGTGTACGTAAAAAAGTATACATACTACCTACAAAGTAGTATATATACTACCACAATATTCTTATATATACTTCATACTACATGTACATACTCTTAGATATGATAGATACTATCTAGATTATAAGAAACACGCGTGGGTGTAACTACACCCGGGTGTAGTATGAATATGTCCTATATATATATATATATATATATATATATATAGGTAAAATAATTGGGGCACCTAGGAGCCTGGGCACCAAGATCAGTAGCCGTTAGATCGCTTCAGATTTCACACAAGAGATCTTGGTTTTGGTTTCATAGAAATCGGGTATAACCCGTTACAATGTTCCATTTGTAGCAAGACCAGACAACTGATTTGTTTCCTAATTATTTGGGGATCAGGCCATTCCATACATGGTAACACATATCAAATTTTGAATTGTTTCCTAATCAAACATATAGGCCGGGCTCCTCTTATTTACTTGATCTTCCCTCATCCACCGTCATATGCATTGTACAAAGGTATACATGAGGCCATACGTATGCGGCTCCCGGACGTCGTGGCCGGCCGGCCGACAGATTGAGCTTCTACCTCTACACGAGCATCTCAAGTTCTCAACCTTGCTGAAGCCGTACATGAGGCATTGCGTCTGTGTAGCTTGATGCCGTTGGATATGAAGACATTCTCGTGGTTCTAGATCTTTTATCTAAATCAGTTTAGCTGAACGAGGTATGTATTTTTCTTTTTTTTTTTGCAATTTGCTTTGCTGAAAACTGATACTTGCAGCTGCAGTCCACACCCCTTGTCCTACCTACGTCTAGATCTCAGATACAGACATCGGTCAATTTGGATAGATTCAGCTGGTTAAATCAAGGTATAAGTCTTTTTTCCTCACACAAGTATGATGGTGGGATTACTCTAATACATTTAATTATTTCCATTTCCTCTTTTTTGTCTTACTGTTTGAAGCTTCCTGTTTTATCAACATGGCATTATTTCATAATTTTAATATATTATTTCATCTTTAGTTGATTCATGTGTGGTTCTTCTGTGATAAATCGACAAGGCAAATGATTCTTAAGAGATGAAGCTTCAAAAATAAATTTTCCACTAAGTATGACAGTTTGTGGTGCTTGAAGATGAAGCTTTAGCATGATCGCTCCAAGGATGCCAAGTGAGGATAGAAGTCGCTCGGAGACATCTAATTTGATACATTGTCTTCCTTGTGGATCCTACTTGCAGACTTTTAATTTTGAGTTCAATACAAAATACTAATTTCACTCAGATGTAAATTTTGATGAATGAAATATTATTTGTTCTAATACCAGCTGATTGATCTAATAGCCTGGGACAATACAGAAAGCATCACATGCTAATTTCTTGGGTTTTTTAAATTCTTGGTACGTACTAATGTACCCACGCATAAGGCACCAACAGCACGCATGGCTGCACTTTCTTATCAGAGACACATCGGCAAAAATGAGTTGCATTCATATAGATTTTCTATTTAGGTATCAGGTACCAGTACCTATATTTTGATTGTTTGTACCCACCGAAGATTAAAAAAATTGTGTATTAATTAAATTATGGGAGTTCCTATACCCGAGATATTTTTAGGTATGTGAAATTGACTGAGTACACACCCAACGACTTCAGGAATACATGCCCAAGGTATCTAATACCTGCATTATCTAATTAATATCTGGTGACATAGAAAAAGTCTCGTCGTAAGAAAGTTGTGAGCACTTCTTGTGTTTTTTTTTTAAATTCTAGGTATGTAGTACCCACGAACGAGGCACTGACAATACCGATTGTCAGACTCTACACAGTTACTCACTCTAGGTATGAGATACGCATTCAGAAGGTCGAATTGCTTTTTCTTATTATTCTTCGTCGTCTTAGGTATCGAAACCCATGTAAATGAACTTGCAGAGTTTATACCCACCAAAGTTAAAAATTCTAATTATATTTCTACGTATTCCTATACCCAAGATATACATGCGGTATTTAAAAACCCGCCGAAGATACCCAAAGTGTATTATTGGTAACAAATAGTGAGATTTCTTGGGAGCAAGAGTGGTTTCGCGACGATGCCTCCGAATACGCCTCCCGTGAGGAAGATAGCACTCACAAGCGTTGCCGTAATCGGTACCTGTCAGTTCGGCACACAACTTTAGCTCGGAGCATCACACCTGAGAACCACTGACGAGAATAGGGCTGGCAAAGCCATCCTCTCCTCCAAGCAGAAGATCACCAAAGGTGTCCCACTAGCCTAAGAGGACATGCCACATCAGAGCCGCGCCTCACCAACAACACCAGTTCGTGGCGCTACCACATCACCTCCTCCGTCTCCCAACCCATTATCACGACCACCGAGCGTGCCAGAAGCCATCGTGCCAGCTTCATGGCTGCAACCGTGCACCCAAATCATGGCCCTCAAGGCCCAGATTGCCCCAGATGGGCCTAAGTGGCCACCGCGGCGAACCGCACCACTAGCTGACTCGCTAGCTTTGCTGCCTCAACTCCTCTTTTCCGCAAAGAGCCACCCAAGTCACTACAAGAAAAACCCCTCTACAACAACGCATACTTTGCAACCATTTAAATATTTGTTGCAAATTTCTACTATAGATACGGTGTGTATGTGTTGCAGTACACATCCGTTGTCCATCACGTAGATCGCAACTATGGAATATAAGAAAACTAAAAAAGCCCAGCCCACCAATCACGATTACCATGAGTTCTCGATCCCCACCTACCACGAACGCGGGATTAACGCACAACCGGAGGCTATAGTCACACTCCTCGCCTCCCCCAAACCTAGCCGCCTCTTTCCTCTGATCTATTCGCCTCTTTCCTCTGATCTAACTCACCATGGCAGTTCGCGATCCCTCCCTTACCGGTGGCTAGTGGCGCCGGGTTGCAAGATGGACGTTCCGGAGGCGCCTAGGGTTCCCTGGCTGCCTTGTCCGGTCATTTATTGCCATGGTGGCGGCGTGCCGGATCTCCACGTAGTGGGTATGTCGATCTGGACTATCCCGCGATGGTGCAAACAACTACGGGGACGACCTCGAGATGAAGTGGTTCAAGAGAGAGATCTTTTCCTGTTAGTACAGGTGAGTTACCCATTCACGTGGGAGCTGGGAGGCTTTCTGATTTTGGTGCGAAGAATTTGACTTGCATGAACAGGTTGTAATCTTTCTTGTTGCCGCAGTGATATCCCTTCTCTGTTACACGTCTGATGCAGGCAAGGGTTAACCAGACATGAAGTGCAGATCACTCGTTCTTGGTTCCTTCCGATGTGAGATCTGTCAAGAAGCAGGATCGTTAAGGTAAGATTATTCTTTGAAGGTGGTGATGTAGGATAACAGGAGCTACATCTGACAGTTTAATGCAGTGTAGGATTTAGGACCCGTCGCTAATCATGGTCGTTCAGACTCTCTTCACTATGGTTGATACAAAATATCATCGAAGTTGGAAGTTGTTTTTATAATTCATTATTATATTTTGGTGATCCCCAAGCACTCCATTTTTTTACAGGAACTAGGCAAAGGGACAAAGGGCTTCGATAAAAGGCTTGTGCTCGTGCGAAGGTATGTTTACCTGAAATAATACACAGAAAGAATGTTAGATTTTCTGGCGAGACCCAAAATATATACTCTGTCGTTGCATGGATGATCAGTTAATTAAAAAATGGTTGATATTCCGTTAGATGTATTCCTTCAGATCCCATCGAGGTATTTCTTATCCGGATTTCAACCTGTATTTCCATATTGTGGCAGCCACTATGACTTGTGTGTTTGATGACCTATTTCAGTTGAAAAGGATAGCAAAAATTTATTGCATGCTGACATAGCTTTGGCATGCATCCAATGTGAGTGTACGTAGTACAAATATTCGAGCAAGTACTTATTGTATAACTTACTACCCCTAACAGTTTTCTGCCACTTTTTTCTACTGAAAGCGATACTTTGTATTTGCAGGTGCCATACAAGATTCCATCCATCAGCAAGACTTGCTAAATTTGGGTAGCAGTGCTGAACATGCTAGGAAAAATATTAGAAAGAATATATAGGACTTGGTAGAATTTCATGTTTGATGAAATATTGTAAAGTTTCTACTTTTCAGGCCATTTTCATGTATGAGATGATGCTTACATGCAATAATAAATATTGAATTCTTTGTCATGCAATACATTCTTCTTTGAGTTTCATGTGTTTTGTATCTCATATACAAGCTGTGTCGCCTCTCTCAAAAAATATCTACCAACTACTAGAGAGCTCAAACAATACACGCTAGAAAATAAAATTTACAGAAAATAAAAATTCACATCCGTGTGAGATGGCTCTACCAACGGATACAACTGTTGTTCGTACACCGTAGCTACTTTGCAACGCTTGTCGCATTGTTTACCAACAGACATGTATGCGTTGCCTTGTACCCTTGCAACACCCAAAAACGCAACGCATTTTTATTCGTTGGTAGATGCCCTAGCAACGCCCATATTAACATTTAGATACAGATACATACGTTGCTGTAGGAGGGGTCCTGTTGTAGTGAGTATGATCTTAGCAGTGTATCACATACCTAGCTAGGTACGACATATAACAAAGAAAGTAAATGTATCTTATACCCATGTTGTTCTACCATAGGTATGCTTCTTTTTATGGTTGTCATATAGATATACCCAAGCTTTTCCATTACAAAAACATAATCAAGGTTTGATACCCGAGATCATGCCTAGATGTTGTACCCGGATGCTCACGTCAGCACATGACACGCATTTTATCGCAAATAAAATTAAAACTATACGGTATGATCCCATTAGTGTGTCACATATCCAGGTATGACATATAACAAAGAAATTAAAAGGTATTACATACTCAGGTTGTTCTATCATAGGTATGATAGACATGCTTATTTGTATGGTTGTCATATAGATATACCCACCAGCTCAAAAAGAAATAGATATACACAAGGTTTTTCATTTAAAAAAATACATACCCAAGGTTTGATACCCCAGGTATCATACCCAAACTTAGTACCCAGGATACCAACATACTCCTGGTTTGATACCCGAGGTAACATACCCAGATGTAATACATGGATACTCGCGTGAGAACACGACATACATGTTGTTGCAAATAAAATTAAAATTATACCGTATGATCGGTGTATCACATACCTAGGTATGACATATAACGAAGAATGTCCGAATATCAGAAATTTCATGCGCGAATCTTTAAATATTTTGGTACATATATACCTGAGATACTTGTATACCCGAAATTTTTTTGACCGTGTGAAATTAAATTTCTAGGTATACGTACATACCCGAGGTATCATACCCAAACGTAGTACCCCAGATACCAACCTACTCCTGGTTTGATACCCGAGGTAACATACCCAGATGTAATACCTGGATACTCGCGTGAGCACACGACATACCTGTTGTCGCAAATAAAATTAAAATTATACCGTATGATCGGTGTATCACATACCTAGGTATGACATATAACGAAGAATGTCCGAATATCAGATATTTCATGCGCGAATCTTTAAATATTTTGGTACGTATATACCTAAGATACATGTATACCCGAAAAAAATTCGACCGTGAGAAATTAAATTTCTAGGTATACGTACATACCCGAAAAAAATTCGACCGTGTGAAATTAAATTTCTAGGTTTGATGCCTGAGGTATCATACCCAGACGTAGTACCCCGGCTACCAACATACTCCTGGTTTGATACCCGAGGTATCATACCCAGATGTAACAACGGGATACTCGTGTGAGCACATGACATACCTGATGTCGCAAATAAAATTAAAACAATAACGTATGATCGGTGTATCACATACCTAGGTATGACATATAACGAAAAATGTTCGCATACATGAAATTTCATTCGCGAATCTTTAAATATTTTCATACATATATACCTAAGATATTTGTATACCCGATTTTTTTTTGCGTGTGAACTTAAATTTCTAGGTATAGGTACATACCTGACAAACTCAAGGTACACCATATAATAAAGAAAATACATATATGATACTCCCAAGAGATAAATATTACATACCTACAAAATGTATGCATGTAACGTCCTTATTTAAAATTTAACTAATATGTACCCTGACTAGCAAAATTGTTTAACACCACGTCAGATCACATACACCACATACATCATTTTATGAAGGGATGCACCACATACCTTGATTGTAAATACTCTATAAGGCAACAATCAAGGAGCATTAAATTTGTTAGCCTATACTCTGCATGCATAGCGTTTGAAAAAAGAAATCTTGCAGAATCAAATCGATTGGCAGTTTCCATATCAATTAATCAGCAATCACTCTTTCCTATTAAATGGATGCTAACGGTAGACCCATTATCTTCTAGTACCCGCTAAACAGTACGCATCTGAATGCAATCAAATGGTGCAGAGGTATGGAGCCTGGGCACCATGGTGCCCCAATTGAGCTATATATATATATATATATATATATATATATATATATATATATATATATATATATATATATATATATATATATATATATATATATATATATATATATATATATATATAGGATAAAACCACCGAGACCCCGACCAAACTCCACCTGCCTCGATCCCGCCCCGCTTCCACCCCGTCCCCGCCGCCACCTCGCAACCGCCGCCACCCCGCGTCCGCCTCCACCCCGCGCCCGCCCCCGCCTCCGGCGCCGTCGCGGAGCGACCGAGCTCGCGCGGCGCGGCGACCGATCTCGCGCGGCGACCGAGCTCGCGCGGCGACCGAGCTCGCGCGGCGACCGAGCTCGCGCGGAGCGACCGAGCTCGCGCGGCGACCGAGCTCGCGCGGAGCGACCGAGCACACGGCATTCTTCTTCTCCGGCGAGCAAAATTCTACTCCGGCTCTAGATCCCGGCCGAATTCTTCTCTGGCGCAGCCCACTCTTCTCCGCCGAGTCTCTTGAGGGATCCTTCAGCTCTTTGATCCTTCTCTGCAAATACTGCAGTGCCAAAATCATAGTGAAAACTTGGATTTTTCTAAATAAATTGTCTGAATTCAAGAAATCCAAGCAAAATAAATCCTCCAACATCTAAGAAGATGCAGAATCGACGGAAAAAAGTTGAAGATGTCGTTCCTACAAGATCTTCACCTTGATTTGCTCCCAAATCTACTTTGCTCTCGGATAAAATAAGGGAAACATGTATATCTGCAGCAGTTACCCCATTGAAACGAAGTACATCTGAGCAAAATGAGGTGAGATAATGTTGTACAGCTAGAAACTATAATCTTGAACTTCTCAGTGTTAAAACCTGAACTTGTCATGTAGTAATTCTAAAAAGTGATGACCTTATACTTGTCAAATATTGAAACTGTACTTATTCTGAATGCTTATTGTACTTCTCTGCTTCTACTACAACTCCAGTACTTCTCTTTGAACTTAGTAATGCTGTGTCATGTACTTCTCTGTTTTGCTAGTTGTACATAGTAATCCATTTGTCCTGTACTTCTCTGTTTCAGCACTTGAACTTTAGCAAAAATTGAACTTAGGAACGCCTGTGACCTGTACTACTCTGTTTTGCTAGTTGAACTTAGTAATGCCTGTGTCATGTACTTCTCTGTTTTGCTAGTTGAACTTAGTAATCCATTTGACATGTACTTCTCTGTTTCAGCAATTAAACTTTAGCAAATTGAACTTAGTAATGCCTGTGTCATGTACTTCTCTGTTTTGCTAGTTGTACTTAATAATCCATTTGACATGTACTTCTATGTTTCAGCAATTAAACTTTAGCAAATTGAACTTAGTAATGCCTGTGCCATGTACTTCTCTGTTTTGCTAGTTGTACTTAGTAATCCATTTGACATGTACTTCTCTGTTTCAGCAATTGATATTAGAAAATGCCTGTGACATGTACTTCTCTGTTTCAGCACTTGAACTTTAGCAATTTAACTTAGTTATGATTGTGACCTGTACTTCTCTGTTTTGCTAATTGAACTTAGCACTTGAACTTAGTAATACTTTTGCTACTAGAACTTAGTAACCCCTGAGTGCTGTATTTAGTTATCTTGTACTGCTAATGTTGGTTATATTGTACTTCTATTTCTCCACACTAGTACTTATCTTTTTATCTTGAACTTGTTATTTGATCCAAATTATAATTGTCATATGTGTACAGCCATTACTTATTCGAATAAATCTCTGATATTCTACTATCGCAGGATGATTCAATGGCTAGGCGAAAAAAAGAAGTGAAGTTGTGCTTGATCCAAAACCTCTGCAGTGGGTGACACCTGAAATTCCACGCAACTTCTTTGTCACTGGCTACTCACCTTTTACAACGGGATTGGACTCAGAAATGTATAGTCCAGAAACAGAATGTGATACGAACAAAAGTGCTGAAACAGGAACAACGTCACAATTTCCTTACAATCCAGGTCCTGCTGTGCCACCACATATCCTAAATATTGCACGTGTCCTATCAACTAGACGACCTGCTAGAAAGGTTGCTGAGGTTGGTGCTACGCATCCCCCAGATCATATTCCATATAATGGATATACGCATTCAAATCAGCACAATGCTAGTGCCTACAAAATGCCTAGTAGGGAACCAGAAGCTACTGAACCAGCAGCACCTTCATCCTCTGGATTTCCTCCTCCACGAGAACATGTACGTCCTTCATCCTCTGGATTTCCTCCTCCACGAGAACATGTACGTCCTTCATCCTCTGGATTTCCTCCTCCACGTGCACCTGTACATCCCTCATCCTCTGGATTGCCTCCACGTGCACCTGTACGACCTTCGTCCTCTAGATTGCCTCGCCGTGACCCATCAGATTCATTGTTACACAAATCATTGGTGACACCGCCTTGCCCAATACTCCCTGAAGAAGAAGCAGATACACCAGTGGAGCAACGTCGCTACAGCCATGTGAGTACATTTGAAAGAAATTTAGTTTCTGAACATCTTGCTGTATCACAGTTGTACTTGTTGCTACATCATAGTTGTACTTCCTTGTTTATCATACATGTACTCCTCATTTGGAATGCCTAATGTACTATTGTTTTTTGTTTTTTGCAGGATGATGATCTTCCAGATTATCTAATACCAAAGATAAAAATGGTATTCAAAGATTTCGAGGCTGCCAAAATATTTTACAACAGATATGCAAGGCATGCTGGTTTTGGAGTCAGAACTGGACAGCACAATGGTGCCAATCGATACCTGTACTGCAGCCGCCAAGGTCATTACGAGAGCACTGTTGCAGAAACTGATCGCGTGCGTGATAAAACCACTAGTCGATGTGGTTGCCTTGCTGGTATTAGAGTAAAAGAGAAGGAAGACAAGACTTATGTAATTGAGAATATAAAGTTTGAACACAACCACCATATGATTCAAAGCCCCAGCATGATGAATTTCATACATTCTCATAAAGATTTCGACCCTTCTTTGCTGGAATTTGTAAAGTTCCTGCAGTTTGAGAATGTATCTCATCGGATAATTTTGTCAATCCTATATTCATCGGTGGGAGGCGCGCAGTACTTAACATTTCATGGGCGTGACTTACTGAACCGGTAAGCAACACTCTACCTTTTTTGCTCTTTTGAACTTAGAATTGAAGTTGTTTGCGAACATCAACTTCCCTTTTACGATAACTCTGTACTTCACGTGTGAACAAACATTCCTGTTACTGCATGTCTATCTTTCCATGTACTTTTGATTGTAGTATGATTGTACTTCCTGCTAAAAGCATTCTGTACTTTCCATCCATATAATTGCAGGAAGGCAATAAATTCCCAAGAGGATATTAGGGACGATATTAATAAGCTTCTGTCTTACTTTGGAGAGATGAAAGCTTGCAACAAGGAGTTTTTCTTCGATTTTCAGCTTGATGATGAAAACCGTATAAAGAATATCTTTTGGGCTACTGCAAGCTGTAGGGGATCATATGAGGATTTTGGGGATTGCATAACATTTGATACAACATACAAAACAAACAGACACCACATGCCCCTCGGTGTCTTTGTTGGAGTAAATCACCACCTACAGTCCACTATTTTTGCTTGTGCCCTAGTCAGGGATGAAAGTGAAGAATCATTTTATTGGCTGTTCAGAATGTTCTTGAGGTGCATGAATGGGAAGCAACCCACAATAATTTTAACAGGTCTGTTTACACACATTATTTTTGCATATTTCTGTGATAACATATAGCATATTAAAAAATATACATCTGAAACAATTTCAGTTTGGCTAATTCACTTGTGTATTAATTGGAAAACACCTTCTTTTTATTTGCAGACCAATGCCCGTCCATGGCAGCAGCAATCCCTCGTGTTTTCTTTAAAACCCTGCATAAACTATGCAGATGGCATATGATGAGGAAATTCCACCTGCACTTGTCGAGTCTGTACAAGAAGTATTTGACCTTCAAGGCTGAGTTTACAGCAATCCTGAATTGGCCACTCATGCCTACAGAATTTGAACACGCCTGGCAAAATCTACTTGACAAATACAATCTGCACGATGATCCCATGATGTTGCAGCTCTGGGAAATCAGGGAGGAGTGGATCTCAGCCTATTTCAAGAACGTCTTCTGCGCAAGAATGACATCTACTCAGCGCTCAGAAAGCATGAATGCATCCCTAAAGCGTGGTCTGTTAAATGAGAAGCTCAGTCTGAACCGTTTTGCAGAGCAAGTTACCAAATTAATATTCCAAAGGAGACAGGCAGAGAATTTAAAGACATATGCAATACAGGTACTTGATTTAAAAAACATTTACTCCACATCTTGTGCTTCGTGTTATCATTCTTGTCTATCTTTTCTTCGTATAAGATAAAAAAAACATGTCTTGTGTCATCTTTACAGTCAAGCTCAAATAAGAGAACACATTGTGGATTTGAGCATCAATTCCAGCAACTTTACACAAAGACTGTGTTCAAAGAGTACCAGGCTATGCTGAAGAAAAGCACACTGTTCCGCGTCAAACAAAACCCAAACTACCCTGAACTTGATGAGTACAATTACCTGGTAACCTATCACCAACCAACGACCGACTTTTCTTGGTCGAACCATCAGTTCAGAGTACTTGCAGATCCTATTGGAGGCGAATACAGGTGCGAGTGTCTCCTATGGGAACACACAGGTACAAAAAACATTAAAAAAAACAAAAAATAGAACTTGTACTTCTGTTGCCTTGTGACTTAAACTTCTGTGTCACCTATTCTTGCACTTCTTATAGTTTCTAACGGATTAAAACTTCATATTTTTACAACAGGACTGTTCTGCCTACATATTTTATGCATGCTAGACCACCTGAGGGTTGATAGTGTTCCAGTCAGTTACATACTGAGGAGGTACACTAATGGAGCGCGACAGAGAGGAACTTTTGATAGGAGAGATTACAAGACACAAGCTTCTGATGGTACCTCGTATCTGTACCAGCAGAATGAAGTACTACAGCTGGCTATGAAAGTTGTTCGGAAAGCTACATGCTCAGAAGAACAGCGGGCAAGAGCAAAAGTTGGTCTGCAGGGACTGTACGACGAA